>OY293310.1:6136590-7336590 GCA_958502075.1 Orchestes rusci
TTATCAACAGTTCTAAATTTAGCTCGAATGCGCGGTGTTCTTATCAATAACTGACGCCTCATGGTCTGCAGGAAACTATAGTTTGATATTTATCCATGTAAAATTATCTCATTTCAATTTTATTCATTTTTTCAGAACCAATCCATCAGTACGAAAATTCAATGCAAATAATTGTGGACAATTGTCAATCGAATTTCTATATAATAATATGACATTATCGAGAACCATCAGTAACGTTGAGAGTGTCATCATGACTAGAACTATAACAATAACGGGAAATACTTCTGTGTTGAAAGCAGAATTCAATCCACCCATATTTTTGGATGAAAATAAAGAATATTTTTTGGGGTTGGCTGATTTTGAATCGTTTATGAGTATACCTAACATACAACCGGGTAGCAATAAAATATATGTAGCGGATAAAGTTATCACAATTCCAGAAGGAACTTACGATTTAAAAGATATTGAAACATATATTAATTCTGTAATTGATGACATTTTTGGAGAAAAAGTTGGGTTTAAGATGAAAGCAAACCCCAATACATTAAAATGTCAGCTTTATTGCACAAAGGAAATAGATTTCACACCAAGTGACTCCATAGCGAAAATATTGGGTTTTAAGAAACGAAAAATTGCATCAAATGAATTTTCTGAATCGGATGAAGTTGTTAATATATTTAAAGTTAATGCAATTTGTGTTGATTGCGACATTTGCATTGGATCATATAGTAATGGTCTACCCGTTCATATAATTCATCAGTTTTTTCCTTCTGTTCCTCCAGGGTATAAAATAGTGGAATCACCATTACCAATACTTTATTTCCCCATCAGCGTCAAGACAATCAACAACATCACTGTTAAAATAGTAGATCAAGACGGTGATTTGATTAATTTCCGAAACGAGACCATAACAGTTCGATTACATCTTAAACATTAGAAAATATTATGGTTATTAAATACAACTATCGCTATTTCAAACAATCGCCATATAAAAGGGAGAAGCTGTCTATAGAAACCAGTCCAAGACGAAACTCCAACCAGTTAACATCACAAGAAACCAGCCCAAGACGAGACTCCAGCAAGTTAACATCACAAAATCACCAATTTCTTATATCTCTGGGGTTAAAAGTATTGAAATAATGGATATATTAAACGTTGATGAAAAATTATATGTAGATAATTCAATAATAAGCTCTGAGCTTCATTCATATCAACCGTTTGTCTCTTCAAAATTTGAATACAATGATGAAATTCGCATACCTGTTCAAGAACTTGATATATACACACTACCTTCAGGGAGTCATCTTTACATTGAAGGTACCTTGACCAACAATAAGGGTGCCTATTCTAAAAAATTACAATTTGTCAACAATGGTATAGCTTATTTGTTTCGAGAAATTCGCTATGAACTTAATGGAGTTACTATAGATTCCGTAAGAAATGTTGGTTTAGCTTCAACCTTGAAGGGTTATCTTTCATATAATACAAATGAAAGTCTAAAGCTGCAAAATGCTGGATGGTTTCCAAATAGAGATGAAAAGGAAAACATTTTAGTTGATGATAAAGGAAAATTTAATGTATCTATACCTTTGAAAATGTTGATGGGATTTTTTGAAGACTATAAAAAAATAATCTTGAATATGAAACAAGAACTGGTTTTGATCCGAGCCAGCGATGATGTTGATGCAGTTTTATATGTTGAAGATATGCAAAATCCGTCACCCGAATCGGAAAATCCAAAAGTTACATTTGACAAGATCTATTGGAAAGTACCTCATATTCAAGTTGATATACCACAACAACTAGCTTTAACACAAATTCTTGAAACAAATAAAGATCTGTTACTTGGATTTCGTAGTTGGGAAATTGTTGAATATTCCTCACTACCTGAAGCGACCCGTCATACTTGGCCTGTTAAAACAAGTAGTAAACTTGAAGCACCTCGTCATATAATAATTGGTTTTCAAGAAAATAGAAAAGGACACATCATGAAAGATGCTAGTCAATTCGATAATATAAATCTCTCAAATATTAGAGTATTTTTGAATTCTGAAAGATATCCATATCATGATTTGTATTTGAATTTCAATGATAACAAGTTTTCAGCTCTCTATGAAATGTTTGCAAACTTTAAAAATTCCTACTATGATATACCAAACGAACCAATTTTCAACCCTCAAAACTTTAAAAATAAGTGTCCAATCGCACATATTGATTGTTCCCACCAGAAAGAAACACTTCAAACAGGTACTGTTGTTTTGAGAGTTGAATTCGAGACAAATAATAATACAAAAAAGGATACATCAGTATATTGTCTGATTTTACATGATAAATTATTTAGCTACAATCCTTTAACAAAAATAGTCAAGCAATTGTAATACGCATGTTCTCAAATAATTATATAAACCATTTTATTTCTCTAAATGATGTTCAGTATGTCTCGAGAATTGAAGCTCTGCTTATCTTACCATTTAAAGAGATCGAAAGAATTGAAAAACAAATTCAAGATTATAGTGGTGAATAGCAGATGATGGTGAAATTCTCACAATTGAAAATATGAAACCACTCGTTTTGGATGTACAAGGATTTATGATTGAAAACAAAAAATCTATTCCTAAAGAACTGGCTGCCTATGATGGAGAAAAAATATGTCATTATATATTTAGATGTCCCTTTTCTATGGAACACTTGCCTCCAGAACTGCGTAAACAAGCAAACTGGTTGATGAAAAATCATCATTGTATTTCATGGAATGAAGGATTTACGCAATCACATAAGTTTTCCGACATTGTGAAAAACATAACAAGAAACGTGGATCATGTGTACGTGAAAGGAAAAGAAAAGGCGCAATACATTGGGAAATATTCATCGAAGCCCGTTATCGAACTTGATGACAAACCACCTTTATCGTTGGAAAAACCACATTGTCTATACCATTTATCATCACCCGCAATGTGTGCACTTACTAATGTTTTTAATTTGTATAAAACATGTTTAATGATTGAATAAATCACATTTTTGATTACATTTTTTTATTTTATTTCAAACACCTTTTTATAAATATTTACAGGTAGGTATTCACAAATTTTCAACCCTCAAAAATAAGTGTCGAATCACACACAGTGATTGTTCTCATCACAAAGAAACACTTCAAGCAGGATATACTGCTTTGTTTTGAGAGTTGAATTCGAAACAAATAATAATACAAGAAGGATTCATCAGTATATTGTCTGATTTTTACATGATAAATTATTAAGCTATAATCCTTTGACAAAAATAGTCAAGCAGTTGTAATTCGCATGTTCCCAAATAATTATATAAACCATCTATTTCTCTAAATGATGTTCAGTATGTCTCCAGAATTGAAGCTTCGCTTATCTAACCATTTAGTATGAGAATTTTATGGTGACTTACAAATAAAAGGTTCTGTATTGATTGAAAATAAAACAGTTCAATAATGAATACTATCAAAGAAGATGTGGTGAGTGAGCTACACAAACCAGCCAGAAGATTTTTTAAAAGAAGAGCAGTAATTGTAAAGGGGATCAATGATCTTTTTCAAGCAGATTTAGTTGAAATGCAACCATATTCAAAAATAAACAAAGGATATAGATATATTCTGGTTATAATTAATGTGTTTTCAAAATTTGTTTGGGCAATTCCTGTCAAAACAAAGACTGCTAAAGATGTAACCACAGCCATGAAATTAATTTTAAACAGTGTAAAAACACCCCCTAAAAAGCTGCAGACTGATCAGGGAAAGGAATTCTATAATACAGAGTTCCAAGATTTGATGAAAAAATTCAACATCAATCACTACTCAACATTTTCCAATATGAAAGCTAGCATCGTAGAGAGGGTGAACAGAACATTGAAAAACAGAATGTGGAAAAAATTCAGTTTGCAGGGAAACTATAAATGGTTAAAAATATTACCTGAGATAGTATCAGAATACAATAATACCAAACATTCTGTTATTGGAATGAAACCTATACAAGTATCTAAGGAACATGAGAAGCACCTACTATCAAAAGTTTATGGTCGCATAAAAACAGTGAATCCTTCCAAATATGAAAAGGGAGACTATGTGCGAATAAGTAAGTTTCGTGAGATGTTTTCAAAAGGGTATACACCTAACTGGTCAAATGAAATCTTTGTGATTAAAAAAATAAAAATCACAAATCCAACAACCTACATATTGGAGGATCATAGAGGTGAAGAGATACAGGGTGCATTTTATAAGGAGGAGTTGCAAAAAGTTAAACATCCTGACGTGTATTTGGTAGAAAAGATTCTAAGACGGAAGGGAAATAAAGTTTATGTTAAATGGTTGGGCATGAATAATTCACATAATTCATGGGTTATGAAAAATAATGTATTGTAATATCTTGTAATTCAATAAAAAACACTTGCTAGTAGATAATTCTTTTATTTCTATACAAATATACTCCTAGAATGGGTAGCATGATACAAAAAATGAATGCAAAGATTGATATAATAGCGAATTCTATATGATTTTTACTTTCAAACGAATCAATAAGTACATTCCAGTTTGTTGGTTTAAAATTTTCATCTACAAAATAAAGTCTTAACTTAAAAGCTAAATATGACAAATTTTTAATTGACTCATCAATTTTTAGCCAATCAATCCATTATTAACAATTAATTTTTCTCAGTTTGATGGTCAAGAGTCATTATGATTGGTTGATATGCAAATAAACGTTTCTTGTATATTTGAATCCACTTGTATATACAAGGTATTGTTAAAAAGGCGCTCAGAAACAATACTTTTGCTGGAAGTCCTGTTGTCATTGCTAATTTTTATACTAAGGGATATATCGTGGCAATATTTATGTGTTCTAATGTTCTTGTTTTCTTGTTGTCTTGTTTTCTTGTGTTCTAGTGTTCTTGTTTTCTTGTTTTCTTGTTGTCTTGTTTTCTTGTTTTCATGTTTTCTTGTGTTCTTGTTTTCTTGTTTTCTTGTGTTCTAGTGTTCTTGTTTTCATGTTTTCTTGTGTTCTTGTTTCCTTGTTTTCTTGTGTTCTTGTGTTCTTGTTTTCTTGTTTTCTTGTGTTCTAGTGTTCTTGTTTTCATGTTTTCTTGTGTTCTTGTTTTCATGTTTTCTTGTGTTCTTGTTTTCTTGTTTTCTTGTTTTCTTGTGTTCTAGTGTTCTTGTTTTCTTGTTTTCTTGTGTTCTAGTGTTCTTGTTTTCATGTTTTCTTGTGTTCTTGTTTTCTTGTTTTCATGTTTTCTTGTGTTCTTGTTTTCTTGTTTTCTTGTGTTCTTGTGTTCTTGTTTTCATGTTTTCATGTTTTCTTGTCTTGTGTTCTTGTGTTCTTGTTTTCTTGTGTTCTTGTTTTCTTGTTTTCATGTTTTCTTGTGTTCTTGTTTTCTTGTTTTCTTGTTTTCTTGTTGTGTCCAATCACACACACAGTGATTGTTCTCATCACAAAGAAACACTTCAAGCAGGATATACTGCTTTGTTTTGAGAGTTGAATTCGAAACAAATAATAATACAAGAAGGATTCATCAGTATATTGTCTGATTTTTACATGATAAATTATTAAGCTATAATCCTTTGACAAAAATAGTCAAGCAGTTGTAATACACATGTTCTCAGAAAAGAAAATGACTAGATTGAAGGCTATTTGTGATTGACAGCTCCTTGATTTTGAAATCTTCTGCCAAATTGAAGCCCTGCATGTCTATTGCAATGATTGTTTCATACGAATACCAGGATTCATGGACTTTGTAATGAGTTCTCAAATAATTAACGAGTTTGATAGGTGGTCTCAAGTCTCCATAACCATCAAAATAAAACGCTTAATTTTCATTTATTATGTATGCAGTACAATGAGTTCCATGATTTTGTTAACTTTCTAGATTCAAAATACCACATTCCTTCACTTTAAATTTTTTTTTGAGGAGGTTGTCACACATAAATACACCTCTTTAATGTGAGATATTCAATATTTTCACATATTTTAGTATATCGTTATTTGAAAGGGATCTCTGCGAAAATATTATTTGATTTTTTTTATGGTTTTTTTCTTGATAGTGCCTCCTTTGTAGGGTTTAATGTATAATCCACCACCCTGCTTGGAAAGTTTTTCCATTTCTTTATTGTGTCGATGTAATTCTTCGAGTTGCTCCTTTGATACTTTAATATCATTAACGGCCTTAGCTATTCCAGCTGCACCACCGCCTAAAGCTCCTAGTGCACCCAAAATTGGAAGTAATAATGGAAGAAATCCACCAATTTTTTTGGGGGGTTTGATAACTCGTGTTTTCTTTTTTCTTTCGGTTCTCTTGATCCCCATTCCAAGTTTCCGTTTACCTTTTATAATTCCACTTACTGTTAGAGCAGCAATTCTTTCTCCTACCGAGGAATCTTTTGCTCCAACTCTCTGCCAAGCTTTATCTGCTAGAGCTTTATCCGCTCGATGTCGTTGAGGTAAATCAGTTGTTTGTGAGTATGCGATATCGTGTTCTCGACACGCAGCATCCAATGGATTGATACCAGACTCTCCCCTATTCAATCTTTCTTCTAAATTTGTACCAGGACCACAAAATTGATAGCCAGGAATATGAAGCTCAACAGGTAGTCTATTAATCAGAGTGTTTATTAAACCTCGACCTTCCCTCTTGGAGTGTTTGGAGGAAGTGTACTTTCGTGAAGCGTGTACAATCATTTTATACCTATAGAGGTTTGTGTGTATCATTTAAATACTATTTTCAGTTTAAAAATTTGCAACACGATTGTCTATCGATTTCATGCTATCTGATCAATATGTCCATCTGATTAATGTATAAATACTTTTGCAAAAAACAATTCTGTTTATTGATATCTAGAATGCGGATAGAAAAACAATCGTTTACCTTACCCATCACAAACCATGATGTGAAGGATTTTACGAAACCAATTCAAAAACATGGCGATTTATTTGGTGGGGAATCGAAAAGATGTCTCATTGTTGGACCATCTGGTTCAGGTAAAACCAACGTGATGTTGGCTTTACTTGAGCATCCAAATGGAATAAGATTTGCAAACGTGTACCTTTATTCCAAATCATTACAACAGCCAAAGTATGAATATTTAAGACAACTATTGGCACCCATGGAAGAGATTGGATATTTCGAGTATGAGAGCGATGAAAATATCATTCCTCCTCATGAAATAGCACCAGAATCGGTCATCATATTTGATGATATACCATGTGGAACACAAACTATAATAAGGGACTATTTCACACATTCGAGACATAAAAATACAGACTGCTTTTTTATTTTTCAAGGTTATTCATCAATTCAGAAAAGACTTATACGTGAGAACGCTAATTTGCTAATTTTATTCAAGCAGGATTCTATGAATTTGAATCATATATATAATGATCATTGTATGCTGGATATGTCATTTGAGCAATTGAAGCAACTCTGCGCACACTGTTGGAAAGAACCTTATAATTTTCTGGTTATTGATAAAGATTGTGAACTGAATTGCGGAAGATATAGGAAAAATTTTGATTCATTCATATATCTATAAAATGGATAAGCGGTTGGCTGAGGAATTGATGAAGTCAAGAAAAGCTGTCAAGGATAAATATAATAGTCTAAAATTAGCTATGACCACTACACAATCACAACTAGAGCAAGCTTACAAACCAATAACTCAACCGCTACAACAACTCATTTCCAAAATAAATGAACCTTTCAACATAAAGGAAGAATTCAAAGAAGAAGAAGAAGAACCTGAAACTTCTATGTTTCACACAACACCATTAAAACCTAAACCAAGTTTTTCAAGATTATTTTATGAGACATCAACACCTACAAGACCTACAAGAACTGGTAGAACTCCTATTCTACCGATGGAAATACCATCATTTTTTGATACAAGCCTTGCATCTGTTAGCCAGTTACCATCTATACAAGAACCTAGTCAGTTACCTAATACTATACAAGAACGTAGTCAGTTACCAACTATACTAGAAACTAGTGTTATAGCTCAAACCAACCCCTTCGAAAGCTCGGAAAATCAAAATCTTTCAGATATATTGGAACAGTCAAGGCAATCGGTTCAAAATTTAATCGACACGCAACCATATGAAATATGGTTAAAAAGTTTTGATCCACTACCAAGAGATTATATTGATGCTAGTGTGAAGGATACTGAACATAATTTTGATCATCATTATGGAATAGTACATGACATAGATACTGATAAATTCTATTTGGGGACCACACTTAAATTTGTAGAAATTATTGGAAAAAATGTGAAAGTAGATGGAAAAATTTATTATGGTACAAAAGGATTGTATGAATTACTATTTAAAAAATATCCTAAAGACTATGAAGATGAGGATTTGGATAATTATATGGATATTTTAGCTAAAACCAATGCATATCGAAGAAATAATGATCCAAATGAACGTGTGCAGGGAAATGGATCATCAAAATATATAACTATAATAGGACCATACCTACAAAAACATGGCATAACAAAAACACGACACATCAAACCATTATATTCTCGTTTTTTAAAGAAACTAAAACCTCCAATAACTAGAATGCGAACAGGAAAGGGGTTGTGGAATATCAATAAAAACGATATAGATTATGTTTATTGGGATAATATCAACGAACTTGTTGATAGATTGAGACTAATAACAGCTTCCATGAGAGCTGGTCATACTGGTCATAATAATGAAATACTATCAATAATCGAAGAGTTACGTGAAGCTAAAGTAATTGCATAAATACATCCTCAAATACGTAAAACGAATCAATCCGAAAATGTCACTCAACAAGTTCGGTTCTCATTTATTCAAGAGAGATGAAACAGAAAACAATATCAAGTTATTTAATTTTTCTGAGGTTAATTTATCTTATGTAATGGTTTTACCATTTATTGGTCGCTATACACCAACAGAAAAAAATTTCGTGTTGATGCAAGATGGAAGAACTTCATACCGTTTCCCATTTGAAAAAGGAATCATTTTATTCGGTGAATATCCTAAAAAAGACGTTTCCATGTTGGTTAATGGAAAAGCAGGAAAGCTGGAAAATAGATCTATTAAGAAAGGTGATTTGATAGCGTTTAGACGTGAAACGGATAGTAAAATAACAGAATTTTATGGTGAATTACAAATAAAATGCCCCGTAGTGATTGAAAATAAAACAGTTCAATAATGAGTACTATCAATGAAGATGTGGTGGATGAGCTACCTACACAAACCAACAAACAGATTTAGATGAAATGTAGCCATATTCAACAATAAAAAAGGATATTATACCTAGATATATTTTAGTTATGAAAAAACACATTTTCTATACCATTTATCATCACCTGCAATGTGTGCACTTACTAATGTTTATAATTTGTATAAAACATGTTTATTGATTGAATAAATCACATTTTTGATTACATTTTTTATTTTATTTCAAACGCCTTTTTATAAATATTTACAGGTACGTATTCACAAATTTTCAACCCTCAAAAATAAGTGTCCAATCACAGTGATTGTTCTCATCACAAAGAAACACTTCAAGCAGGATATACTGTTTTGTTTTGAGAGTTGAATTCGAAACAAATAATAATACAAGAAGGGGAAAAATTGTGGATAATGAGTTTGAAATCAAAAATGTTCACCTCAAAAGCTCTACCGATTCGTCTACTACTTAAATTCCTGCCACCGTTTGAAAAACTAACAGCTGTGTATAAAAGACCATCGGGGCAGATAGCTGTAGTTATAAATGATTATTTATATATACTTAGCGAGGATAGATTTAGATTAATTGACCGAATCAATATAACAAAAAGATTTGAACCATTTGTGGATGGTAGAAAGTTACTTGGAGCAGTCAATACCTATTCTGGAAAAACCATCTTCTTTTATGATGATAATGCCTTTGTAAATTTGGATGAGTGTACTCTACAGCCAGAGTCCTTTGGCTACACATCAATACATTTTAATGGTATACCACCCCTATTCACCACAGTTTTTCGATATGTGAATGGATTGTTATACTTCATTCAAGATGGTCGCTTTTTTGAATATAATGAATTTGAAAATTCCCTACAAAATTCCGGTAAATTGGAGTTCAATACATTTGGTATAGAGTGTCCCATGATATCTTTATATGAACAACTTAGACTGTTACTTAGGCAAATTGTAAGTAAAATTCCTATGAATTCATAGTTTTAATTTATTAATAAAGTACAGCAACTATAGCGCCAAGTTCAAGGTTGTGGTTGACTGATAAAGAGACACGCGGTCGATGTACTATTGTGAATTCCAAGGTTGTGGTTGACTGATAAAGAGACACGCGTCCGATGTGCTATTGTGAATAAAATTCTTGTGAAATAAAACATTGTTTGTTTTAATTAAATAACTTGATATTGTTTTCTGTTTCATCTCTCTTGAATAAATGAGAACCGAACTTGTTGAGTGACATTTTCGGATTGATTCGTTTTACGTATTTGAGGGTTGTAATTTCAACTAGGTGAATCAATTTATAGTCGAGAAAAAACCAGAGGCTGACACATGTTACTGATAAGAACACTGCATTTGAGCTAAATTTAGAACTGTTGATAAGAGGAGTGTGATAGGAAACCCACATGTTGTCTACTGGTGATAAGAAAACTGCAGGCTGAGACTCGTTGTTACTGATAAGAAAACCGTGAGCTAAATTTAGAACTGAACGATGATAACACTTACCCACAATATTCAATTTCTTCAAGCATGAACTGTTCATAAAATGTAATGTCATCCCAAACCCCCCACCCCCACCCCCACCAACGGTCACACCGCCCACCGACGGATGACGTCACGCGCACGTGGTCGCAAAGACCCCCACACCCCACCCCAACCCCCACACAACACGCCGACGACGGATGACGTCACGCGCACGTGGCGCCACCTAGCAGCCATTTTGGGAAATGGTCCAGAGGTCGCGAAGACCCCCACACCCCACCCCAACCCCCACACAACACGCTGACGACGGATGACGTCACATCTCGCGCATTCACCATTTCATAGCAAATTTGCGCCAGAACCCCCTTTGCCCTAACTACTAACCATATTATTTCACTTGAGTTCAGGTCGAAGATTCGATTGATTAGTGTGTGGAAACTGATAAACGTAATAGGACTACTCAACTGAGATAGATATTATGTCTGTGACTTTAGATATATAATAGGTATGAAGGCTGACTTATGAAAGATGAATATGAATTAATGGATACAACTCACATATACCAGAATTACTTGAATTACCAGATCCAGATATGTACATACCATTTGAAGAATAGTACTTCACTCTTTACTTACTTGATAGTATATGAGTATTGTCTACATTGAATTCCATTTCAAAGTGGAACTGTCAAATTTTCACTTGCCAGGTGGGAATCATATGGTACCATCTACATTGAATTTGTGTTCAAAGTCAAGCAGTCGCCAAATTTAATGTGAACGTAGTATATGATCCCCGTTTGCCAAGCGGAAATTTGACAGTTCCAATTTGAAGTGGAATTCAATGTGAACTAGGAATAAATATTTCTATTATTAAGGCAAAAATATGGAATTTATTACAAAATTATGTATAGTTCACAATGAATTTCATTTCACAGTGGAACTGTCAAATTTCCACTTGCCAAATGGAAATCATATGGTACCATCTACATTGTATTTGTGTATAAAGTCACGCTGTCGCCAAATTCAATGTGAACGTAGCATATGATTTCCTTTTGCCAAGCGGAAATTTGACAGCTGCCCTTCGAAATGAAATTCAATGTAAATAAGGCATTATGTTACACTGTATCATAATGCCTTGTTTACCGTCCCGGTTTGGCCGGGATTAACCAGGAATTGGAAAGTTTGTCCCGGCGACAGTTGGATGATGATAATTGAAAAGGAACCAAGCGCCAAATGGCAAAATTCTGGGTAATAGAACCATCCGACAGTTTGAAATATATTTTTAATGTGTAAAAGGTATCAAGTGCCTAGAAGGGTCATGGCGACATCCATTGACCAACGATCCAAGCGACTTCTTTCGAAAACGCAGTTTCCTGTTATAGAAAAAGACCCAAAGCCGGGTTCTGTTTATAAATGAAACTAGTGGCACATGGTTCTGTTTAAATTTCCGAACAATTTTGTTTGTGATAACAGAGTGAGTGTCATTGTCGTATTTTTGGACATCATTCAAACTAAAAATGAGCGAAAGATCCAAACGAATCCTCACCAATGCCTTGCGACTCAACCAGGATGAGCCATCGAACGAAACAAAACCAAAACGGGTGAAATTCGACAAATGTGACGCGGTAAGTATATTCATAGGTTAGGTTCTCAAAAAATAATGTTTCTTTTTAAAATTAGTTGTGTTATTTCTATTGCAGGAAAACTTTTGATTTTATTGGCTGTTTAGTAATAATATTCAATATTATTATTATCACGGAAATAATATCTGAATGGAACCAAGCGCTCTCGTTACGAACCAAGAGTTACAAAGGGCGGTTGGTTCCCTTTAGATAATATTTGAATTATGAAGAGATAATTCATTTTATGAATTTTTATGCAGCATTTTGTGTCTGAGCAACCAGAGCAACAAGCACCCTCTTGCAGTTCGCTCTTTACCATCAAAGCTTTACCAGGTAGTACATAAAATCTTGAACACTTCAATGGAATCTGCCCAATTTCTTTACATTTTTAGTGATGAAAATTTCGAACCTTGATGATGGAAAAGTAGATGATGCAAACATTCATGTTCAAAATAATGAAAACTTTACGGTTTCCAAATCGACTTCAAATGTGATGGTTGAAGAAATTCTGATATTGAGGAGCCCACTTGAAAAAATTCAGGCACTTACGCAAAGCCCACCAGGTAAAAATACAATTTCAATAATTATTGAATTATTGTGTTTATTGTGGACTCAAAATAACTGAAAATATGATGAATATTATTGACATTATTAGGTACTTCAGAGGAACCTACCAATGAAAACCTGCAGAGTAAAAAAACATTCCAAATGGGACAAACTCAAATGAATACGTTTGCTGGAGATTTATTAACTTCGCCCGAAACAAATCTATCGAAAGTAATTGTTGAACAAGTTCCCATTTTCAACGCAGCATATGAAGAAATTATGGTTTCTGATTCAAGTTTCGCAGGTGAAAATGGATGAAATACCTACTTTCAATATTGATACATCATATTTTTTGAAATAATAAAATTTACAAATGCCTATTTTCATTGTTTCAGGGGTAGATTCTATGAGCACGGAGAATACTGAAATAGAACGCTCACAATTTCAATACGAGATCAACGAAAACATATTTAGAGAAGAGTCGATTTCCAATGATTCACCAGAAATCGCAAATCTTGAGAATATAAGTAGTAACTTAGAAAATGAGATTGAACAGGAAATAGAATACGAAGATTCAGATGACAGTCTCAGAGACCAAGATTTTATTTCCGAAGAGGAAAGGAGCAGCTGTAGCAGTTCGAAATATGAAGATGACTACTTGTCATTCTTGAGTGAGAAAGAAATTGACAGGAAGCAAAAATTGAGTCAAGAAAAAGAAGCTTGGAAAGGGCTAAAAAAGGACGACACAACAAATATCCAGGACAAACTTTCGCAACGAGAAAAAAATCAAAAGATTCTAATAAAACTCACTACACCGTGAAAGGGAAATTGAAAAAGGCTAAGGAAATGTCCGACTACAAATGCGGGTGTCTGAAGAAATGTGGAGAAAAATTAACCAAAGATGAAAAGCAAACATTTTTCCAAAAATTTTATGACTTAGCATCATATGATTTGCAAACGAGTTACATCGCTTCAACAGTTAAGGAAATGCCTATTAAAAGGAAGCGAGCTAAATATGGACCGGGTAAGTCATATACTAGAATGTATATGCTTGGAGATGTTGAAGTGTGCCGTGATACATACATAGACACCTACCAGATTTCAACAAAGCGAGTTAACACTGCGCTCCAAAAAAAACGTAGTACTCAAATACAGGATCAGCGAGGAAAATCTGGCGGAAAAAAAAAAGTTGATGAAGAGACCATAAACAAAATTATTGAACATATTGACAAATTTCCCAGGTATGTGTCCCATTACTCGCGTGCAGACACTGAAGCAAATTTTTCACCTTTCGAGCTCACCGAACGTAAGATGTATGAACTGTACATTGAAGATAAGAATCCAGGAGTTAGTTTTTATAAAAATATATTTTACAAACACTTCAACTTGAGACGCAAAGCACCTATCAAAGATACATGTAACAAATGTGACATGTATTCTACAGAGCTGAAAAATACAGATGATGATGGTCCTAACCCGGATTTCGAACTTCCGAAGAACATTTTACTTTACCACTAAATTTGGAGCAAGTTTTTATTTGTCATGTCTCAACATTAAGGCCCTGTACATATATTTATAAAAACTCTGTCAAAGTATTGGTAACACAACCGAGCACACTCTACACTCTGTATAGATTAGCCGCTCCTCTGCATTGCAGACCGATAATAAGTATTTTTAAAGACAATATATTGTGTTATTCTGTTAATAGCGTTTATTTCGTTTTAGTTCATCATATTAGTATGCCCTTAAGAACTCAACGTAAATTGTCAAATTTGCGCCTATTCCGAAAAAAACATTTTTTTCCTATTGGAGACGTTATACAATTTCTTGAAACCAAATAAAAAGATCTGGACAATTACATGGATATAAGTGGATACACCTCAGGTGTATTCAGAATAACTTAACTGTGACACAGGAGGTAGTTAGATAGTTGCTACAGGTTTTGGATCCGGAAGGAGTTGGCCTACGAAGAAGAAAGCGATTACGTCGAAGACAATGCTATAGCGAAGGAACAAATTTTTTGTGGCAACTAGATTCTTATGATCAGTTAAAGCCATATGGGATATGTGTAAATGGGTGTATTGATGGATTTTCTAGACACATAATTTGTCTAAAATTCGGACCAACTTCCAGTGACTCAAAGGTGTGTTTGTACCCATATTCTACGCACTACAATGTCAGCTACACTTAAGTTAACTATTACAAAAACATTGAAAAATTCAATCTTCGGATGCTCATATTCAAGGCTACGTATGTTTAAAACTTTGCACGCCCAGCGATATTTGTCGTGGTAGAAGCCGTTTCTGTTTTCAGGTAATTGCTGGATATTTTATCAATGCGATAAAGCTAGTTGGTGGATGTCCAAAAACGATAAGATCTGATATGGGAACAGAAAATAAAATAGTAGAACAAATGCAGTGCACATTCAGTGAATTATTCGCAACAGAAGCAGCAACCATGTCTAGACCCCCATTTATGTATGGAAGTAGCACACACAATCAAAGAATCGAGTCTTGGTGGTGTATTCTTCGCAAACATCATGCAAAATTTTGGATCAATATGTTTCAACGTCTCAAAGAAGATGGTTTATTCGATGATTCAGTACTTGATAAGTCTCTGGTTCAATTTTGTTTCTGAAGTTTAATTCAGGTGAGAAAACAACAAAACTTTCTATTATACAGGGTGGACCAGAAGTAGTGGGACATACGGTAACAGTAGATTTCTCACACAAAAATATTGCGATAGACCTTAACTTGTCAATTCCGAAAGTTGATATAAACAGAGATAGAGGGTGTCAAAGTTGAATTTTAATATTTTTTTGATTTGATTTTTCCAAATAACTTTTGAAAAAATCGAAATATTTTAAATTTCGTATATAGGGGTTGTTTGACATGCAAAATTCATATCCGGCCTTGGTTTGGGTCTCACATGTAGGGGGCGCCACTTACACATTTCCACTCATTCAAATAGTTCTAACTTTTTTGTACGCACTCATTTTTTTTTTTAATTCAAAAAATGAATTTTCCGTCATTTTTACGTAAAAAAGGAACACTTTGTAGAATTCGATAGGTGTAACCTTTTTCAAGATATTTGCCCTTGAAGTAATCTATGCAATGTTGTTTTGAATAAAAAAAATTGAAAATTAACATAAGGGGCATCGAAAACGCCGTTGTCACGGTAATTTTGACAAGTGTCTCGATGTTCAATGTTTTTTATTAAAAACAAAAACTTTTGCATGTCAAACAATCCCCATATATCAATTTCATCGATATAACTAACCCAAACTAACCCCCACCACTAAAAACTGTATGTCGTGTTCTTATGACATTTGTATCGCTTAAATCTACTTTTTTAATACTATCTTATTATTATTCTGAAACGGAAAAACTATACATACCCATTTACTAGATGACTTATGCTAATCTTATTATAAAATGATTCAAGCTTCTTCATATAGGGTGTTACAAATCTGTGAGAGATATGAGGTCGGTTAAATTGAAGCTGAGTTGCCCAATTTGATACTCAACAAAATGCAGTTTTGAAATTTGTAAAATTCCAAATACTTCCGAAGATGTCCGGAAAAAACAAAATTTTCTAAAATCGTGTTTATGATCTTCTAACGTTATTTGAAATGATTTTTTTAAATGAATACAAATAATTATATATTAATTGCCACTTTTCCTCTCTATAAGATGACGTTCTTAAATTAGCGATCAAACGATTGGTCCCCGAGCAAACACTATCAACTTTTTTTTTTTTCAAATAAATAGTCGATGATGTTTCTTTTATTCTTAGCTAACTCTTAATTTCATTCTAAATTCGACGACTCTTATGACATTCATTACATTTATTCGACTTTTCGGACTAAAAAAATTACTGATGGTGGTCGCCCATGTAATACCTACGTTATTTCGCTTCCGCATTTTACTTAAACACATTCATTTATTCAAATAGCTTGATTAGGTATCATTGTTCTTATTATGCTATTTTAAATCGTTTTGATCGTCTAAAAAAATGGTTTCTGGTAGCGTTATAACGAATCTAGTCTATCACTTTTGATGTATTCTATCATCAAGCAACCAATTGATGATGATTTTTTTTTGACTTCGAAATGTTTCCAACCATTCATGAAGGTTGCTCGGGACGAAACGTAGGATTTTAAATTTAATAATTTCATTTTGTAGAAGCAGTAAAGTGGCTATTTATCTTAAAATATCTTTTTGAATAATGTGAAAGATATAAAACATAATATATAAAGGATTTTATAACCTTTTCTTTCTGGAAATTTCCGAAAAAATTCGAAACTTTGCCTCAATAACGAACCCCGTAGACTAAGATTCAACTAAGAACTATACACCGACGATGTGCTCGTCTCTCTGAGCGACGAACACATCGTCGGTGTATAGTTAATTCTTAGTTGAATCTAGACTACGATTCAACTAAGAATTAACTATACACCGACGATGGGTTCTTCGCTCAGAGAGACGAGCACATCGTCGGTGTATAGTTCTTAGTCTCACTAATCCGGAGATCCCCATAAATGCATGATGACCTCGAATTTGTTACAACAAGGTGATTTTATTCAAATCACAGCTTTATCTCTCGTACATCATAGGTGACAACGTAGTTTCTAGAGAGACCTTTGGGCGCATTTTGCGACTAATATGTAATGACATTTTATCTATCAATCTATCTAGATATGAATACATCAAAAGACATGAGGCCATGATGTAAAAAGGGCAGATAAGCGAAAAAACATAAAAATATGCCCATGTTGCTCTACCCTGGAGCTAGATCCCCTCGCAGATTGGTATATTTATCCAAAAAATAGTCAAAACATTTAAAAAGTGTTTACAAATGTTTGTCTTCATTCATCAAATTCAAAAGTAAAGCCCAGTCACTTCAGGTAAACATATAAGATGTAAATAAAAGTCTTAAAGTGGGGATCTTTCATACCATTGACTATATCCATAACCCAGATATTGGATGTGTGGGGGTTCTAGGCGTGTTGACTAAACTAAAACACTCACTTGCTTCTACCTTTTCCAAAATAAACGAACTTTTTAATTAGTTTTCTAGTTTGCGTGAAGTTATCCATAAAAGTCGCCAGCCATAAAACAACCAATATCCGATGAACAGTTGCGCATGATTCTATAAAGGAGCCCATACGACTACTGGTTCGAAATTGTAAAATATTGGGATATTGTTATTCTCGGTATGCTTCATGGTTTTGTTTTGAAATTTTGATCAAGGAATGATTCTAGAAGATATCAAAAAAGTCAGAATCTCAAATGTTGCCATATATTGATTATATTCAGGTAGGTACAAGTCGCAATCCAAAATGCTCTGGAGGAGTACTGGAGGGATGTGCCTTGATGTGTCTTACAAAGTTGATGAAGGGATGATGAGAGAATATCCTGCTGTGATCAGAATCTTTTGACGCGCCGTCCTGCTATCCCAAATATTGCCTTATATTGACTATTATCAGGTTCAAGTCGCGATTCAAAGTGCCCTGGAGTAGTACTGAAGAGATGTGCGTTGATGTGCATCACACATTTGATGGAGGGATGATAAGAGAATATTCTGCTGTGATCAGAATCTCTTGGCGCGACGTCCTGCTATCTCAAATTTTGCCATATTAAACTGATTATTATCAGGTACAAGTCGCAATTCAAAATGCTCTGGAGTAGTGCTGGAGAGATGTGCCTTGCAGTTGGTGGAGAGATAATAAGAGAATATTCTGCTGCGATCAGAATCTCTTGGCGCGACGCCTGCTATCTCAAATTTTGCCATATTAAACTGATTATTATCAGGTACAAGTCGCCATTCAAAATGCTCTGGAGTAGTGCTGGAGAGATGTGCCTTGCAGTTGGTGGAGAGATAATAAGAGAATATTCTGCTGCGATCAGAATCTTTTGGCGCGGCGTCCTGCTACCTCAATTTTAGACTGAGACTTAGACCTCAATCATTATCAGGTACAAGTCGCGTCTCAAAGTTCCCTGGAGTAGTACTGGAGAGATGTGCAATGAAGTGCCTTGCCGAGTTGATAAAAGGATGATGGGAGAATATCCTGCTGTGATCAGAATCTTTTGGCGCGCCGTCCTGCTATCCCAAATATTGCCTTATATTGACTATTATCAGGTTCAAGTCTTGATTCAAAGTGCCCTGGAGTAGTACTGAAGAGATGTGCGTTGATGTGCCTTAAACAGTTGATGAAATGATAATAAGATAATATCCTGCTGTGATCAGAATCTTTTGGCGTGGCGTCCTGCTATCTCAAATATTGCCATATACTGATTATTATCAGGTACAAGTCGCAATTCAAAGTGCTCTGGAGTAGTACTGAAGAGATGTGCGTTGGTGTGCCTCACACAGTTGATAAAGGGATGATGAGAAAATATTCTGTTGTGATCAGAATCTTTTGGCGTGGCGTCCTGCTACCTCATATTTAGACTTATATTGATTATTATCTGGTACAAGTCGCGATTCAAAGTGCCCTGGAGTAGTACTGAAGAGATGTGCGTTGGATGTGCCTCACAGAGTTGATGAAGGGATGATAAAATAATATCCTGCTGTGATCAGAATCTTCTGGCGCGACGTCCTGCTATCTCAAATTTTGCCATATACTGATTATTATCAGGTACAAGTCGCAATTCAAAGTGCTCTGGAGTAGTGCTGGAGAGATGTGCGTTGATGTGCCAAGCAGAGTTGATGAAGGGATAATGAAAACATATTCTGCTGTGATCAGAATCTTTTGGCGTGCCGTCCTGATATCTCAAATTTTGAAATATACTGATAATTATCAGGTACAAGTCGCAATTCAAAGTGCTCTGGAGTAGTACTGGAGAGATGTGCGTTGATGTGCCTCACACAGTTGATGAAGCGATGATAAGAGAATATCCACCTGTGATCAGAATCTTTTGGCGCGCCGTCCTGCTATCTCAAATTTTGCCATATACTGATTATTATCAGGTACAAGTCGCAATTCAAAGTGCTCTGGAGTAGTACTGAAGAGATGTGCGTTGATGTGCCTCACACAGTTGATAAAGGGATTATGAGAGAATATCCTTTTGTGATCAGGATCTTTGAGCGTGGCGTCCTGCTACCTCATATTTAGACTTATATTGATTATTATTAGGTACAAGTCGCGATTCAAAGTGCCCCCTGGAGTAGTACTGAGATTTTGATCACAGCAGGATATTCTCTTATCATCCCTTCATCAACTCTGGGAGGCACATCAACGCACATCTCTTCAGTACTACTCCAGGGCACATTGAATCACGACTTGAACCTGATTATAGTCAATGTGAGGCAATATTTGAGATAGCAGAACGGTGCGCCAAAAGTTTCTGATCACAGCAGGAGATTCTCTTATGATTGCTTCAATAACTGTGAGAGGCACATCAACGCACATCTCTTCAGTACTACTCCAAAGCACTTTGGATTGCGACTTGTACCTGATAATAATCAGTATATGGCAAATTTGAGATAGCAGGATGGCGTGCCAAAAGATTCTGATCACAGCAGGATATTCTCTTATCATCCCTTCATCAACTCTGTGAGGCACATCAACGCACATCTTCCAGTACTACTCCAGAGCACTTTGAGTTGAGACTTGTACCTGATAATAATCAATATAAGTCTAAAATTGAGGTAGCAGGACGCCGTGCCTAAAGATTCTGATCACGGCAGGATATTCTCTCATCATCTCTTCATCAACTGTGTGAGGCACATCAACGCATATGTCTTCAGTACTACTCCAGGGCACTTCGAATCGCGACTTGTAGCTGATAATACTCAATATAAGTCTAAAATTGAGGTAGCAGGACGCCGCGCCAAAAGATTCTGATCACAGCAGGATATTCTCTTATCATCCCCTTCATCAACTGTGTGAGGCACATCAACGCACATGTCTTTAGTTCTACTCCAGGGCACTTTGAATCGCGACTTGTACCAGATAATAATCAATATAAGTCTAAAATTGAGGTAGCAGGACGGCGCCTCAAAAGATTCTGATCACAGCAGGATATTCTCTCATCATCCCTTCATCAACTTTGCAAAACACACCAACGCACATCTCTCCAGTACTCCACCCAGAGCATTTTGAATTGTGACTTGTACCTGAATATAATCAATATATGGCAAAATTTGAGATTCTGACTCTTTTGATATCTTCTAGAATCATTCCTTGATCAAAATTTGAAAACACAATCATGAAGCATACCGAGATAGCGAGAATAACAATATCCCAATATTTTTCAATTTCGCACCAGTAGTCGTATGGGCTCCTTTATAGAATTATGCGCAACTGTTCATCGGATATTGGTTGTTTTATGGCTGGCGACTTTTATGGATAACTTCCCGCAAACAGTTTTCTAATTGTTCACAACTCGAATCAATATTCTAGTAACTTCCCCTGTCATCCGTCACAGCTGGCCAATGTTCCCAACTATATAGATCTTGACGCAGTTGTCAACCTGTTTTTGGGATCAGCAGTGTGGCCACAATACTCTTTCCGCGTGAGCTTGCCGGAGGGAATTTTGAAACGAACGGATCGTTGACTTGATGTTTGTGCAACGGGGCTGTCTTGTCCTGTCGAAATTTGGGCTGTCCAGTTGGCGTAGGAGTGTTCTTCAGTAACGGTGTAACTGGCTGGAATGTAGGCTGGCTTCAGTCTGTCTATTGAGATGTTGTTGGGTCTTCCTTTTTCTTCTATTTCGTAATACTTCTCAGCTCTCTTCAGGTTTCTGTATAGCCCTCCATACGGTGGTGTTAAAGATGGTCGCATGCTATCTTGTATTACAAACACATGAGTACTTGTTTGCAAGTCTGGATGGACAAATGCTTTCTTTGCAGAATGGCTGCTGGCTTCTGAAGGTTTCAACTCTTGCATTACCTTCCGGAGTTTGTCAACGAACTCATGCTCATCAACGTTGGTTGGTGCATTTACAAAAAAAATCTGCAGACAACTTCAGGGTTGTGCCATATACAAGTTCTGCTGGTGTGCATTGGATGTTTTCTCGATAAGTGTTTCTCTGTGCTAACATGATCAGAGGAAGCTTGCATGTCCACTGCGGGGTGTTGGAGGCAATTATAGCTGCTTTTAGAGTTCTGTGGAACCTTTCAATACATACATTTGCTTGTGGGTGATAAGCAGTGCTTTTGATGTGTTGGACACCTAACAATAAGATAACTGCCTGAATAACAGCTTTCAAACTGACGGCCTCTATCCGTTGTAACTTTGGATGGAACACCAAACCTCGAAATCCAAGTATCGACGAACACTCGAGCGATTGTTTCTGCAGAAATGTCCTTCAAGGGAACAGCTTCTGTCCATCGGGTAAATCTGTCTCTACCCTCGTTTACATTTTGCATTTACATAAGGAGCTGTGAAGGTTCCTGATCACCAAGAGAAAGTGCACCAAACAGTTTTTGAGTTTTCTTAACATCGCTGTCTGCAAAACGTGCAACTTTCTTTCAATGACTTGTACTTACCTGCGGCTGGTGGATTTCTCACAATCTCTGATACTTCACTTAAAACCTCGCAACTGAGGCTGGCGACCGTGTAATCGAACATGGTGTTGTCGGAAGTGATACTAGCTGTACGAAATTGGCACTCAATGCGGTGAAACCAAAGCTCTGGTTCAGATTTCCAAAATTCCAGTGCTTTAAAACTAACACGATGTACTTCTGGATTGATCGTTGGAAAGTTGGCGTTTGCTGGATCACGTTCAGACATCTTTTGGTCTTCTTAAAATCGCAAATTGACAAAACTTTACGGCACGGGACAGTGCTTTCCCAAGCTGATTTCTGATGAGTTTCAGTAGGCTTCCAGAAAATGATGGTTCGATCTCGTCTGCCATCATGAATTTATTGTGTTTCAGTCCTGGTGATTGGCACCATATAGCTTTCTGTTGTTTTTTGGACCAACAGTTTAGCCAACCTCTAACAGAGGATTTTGTAATACCAATGGCAAGTTCTGGACCCAGAAGTGAAACACACGCAGGTTTGCGTGCTAGTAAATCCGCTCGCTCGTTCTCAGCTATCCCTGTGTGTCCTGGTATCCATCCAAGAGTAACATCGTTAGATACTCCCAGTGTGAAGTGTGACAAGGTTTTGCTGACAGTCCATGACTTGTTTAGATTTGGTTTTCCGACAGGAGATGGTTTTTATTGCAGCTTGGCTGGATAAGGATTTTCCTTCCTCTGTAGCCTCTCCTGAGATTCTCTTGCACGCATACATTTATTGCATATACTTCTACCTGGAAAACTGTAGCGTACATTCCAAGTGGTTTAAATGTTTTCCACTTTGGGTTTTCTCCTACGATTCCGGCACCAGTCCCCCGGCATGTTTTGGAGCCGTCTGTGTACCATATTGCCCCATTTGCCATCCGGAGCTGTTTCACCGTTTCCTCTTCCCATATTAGCTTGGTCTTGGGAGACGTACTAAAGTTAATATTTTTCAGCATGATATCACTCCTCATTGTTACTAGGTGATTCGTGATTGTGCTGGTTATCTTAGTGTGTCCTTAGGAGTTTGAGTTGCTCCAGTTCCCGGTGTTGCTAAGTCTTTATGCTCCCATTCTTGCCTCTGTTTTGATATAGATATCTAAAGGAGGAAGGTTAAGCATGGCCTCCATGGCAAGTGTTGGAGTAGTTTTCATGGCTCCCGTTACACAGAGACATGCTAGCCTCTGAAGTTTTGCAAGTTCCGGGGCTGCTTGTCGCTGCTCGATTTTCGGCCACCAGACAACAGAGCTGTAAGCAAGAGTGGGTCATACCACGGCAAAGCAGAGCCAGTGTACTATGCGCGGATTTATGCCCCAGTTCTTTCCTATCGCTCTTTTTGTTGCCATTATTGTGGCTTTACATCGATTGACTATTTTCTGTAGGTGTGAATTCCATGTGAGTTTGTCATCCAGGATGATGCCTAGGTATTTGACTTCTCTTACCACCTGCAGTTCTTGTCCAAAGAATATGGGTTTGAATGATTCCGCTACATTCCTTTTTCTCGTAAAGCTGACCAGGGAGGTTATCTCTATTGACCTACAGGTTCACCTTCCTGCACAAATCTTCCACGATAGTCAGAGCTGAGTAGTTAGGGCTAACCCACTTCTAGATCAAATTTGCTATGAAATGGTGAATGCGCGAGATGTGACGTCATCCGTCGTCGGCGTGTTGTGTGGGGGTTGGTGGGGGTTGGGGTGAGGGTCCTCGGTGGGGGTCTTGAGTGGGGGTTGGGGTGGGGGTCTTCGGTGGGGGTCTTGAGTGGGGGTCTTAAGTGGGGGTCTTGAGTGGGGGTTGGGGTGGGGGTCTTCGGTGGGGGTCTTGAGTGGGGGTCTTAAGTGGGGGGTGGGGGGTGGGGAGCGGGGAGTGGGGAGTGTGGAGTGGGGAATGACATCACATTCTATAAACAAAAAAAGTTCATGATTCAAGCCTTGAATAAATTGAGTATTGTGGGTAAGTGTTATCATCGTCATCATCGTTGTGGTTTTCCCACCAACCACAACAGTTCTAAATTTAGCTCGAATGTGGTTTTCTTATCAAAAACAACAAGTCTCAGCCTGCGGTTTTCTTATCAACAGTAAACAGGATGTGGTTTTCACGTCACACTCTTATCAACACTTCTAAATTTAGCCTGAATGTGGTTTTCTTATCAGTAACAAGTCTCAGCCTGCGGTTTTCCTATCAACAGTTAACAGGATGTGGTTTTCACGTCACACTCCTCTTATCAACACTTCTAAATTAAGCCTGAATGCGGTTTTCTTATCATCAGTGAACAGGATGTGGTTTTCACGTCACACACTCGTATCAACGCTTCTAAATTTAGCTCAAATGTGGTTTTCTTATCACCAGTAGACAGGATGTGGTTTTCACGTCACACTCTCATCAACAGTTCTAAATTCAGGTTGAATGCGGTGTTTTTATCAACAGTAAACAGAATGTGGGTTTCTTATCACACCAACCACAGCCTTATCAACGTCACACTCCTCTTATCAACAGTTCTAAATTTAGGATGAATGTGGTTTTCTTATCTCAATAACAAGTCTCAGTAACTACAACAGCAAGAAAACAAGAGAACAAGAAAACAAGAAAACAAGAAAACAAGAACACAAGAACACAAGAAAACAAGAAAACAAGAACACAAGAACACAAGAAAACAAGAAAACAAGAAAACATGAAAACATGAAAACAAGAACACAAGAAAACAAGAAAACAAGAACACAAGAACACAAGAACACAAGAACACAAGAACACAAGAAAACAAGAAAACAAGAAAACAAGAAAACATGAAAACATGAAAACAAGAAAACAAGAAAACAAGAACACAAGAACACAAGAAAACAAGAAAACAAGAACACAAGAAAACAAGAACACAAGAACACAAGAAAACAAGAAAACAAGACAACAAGAACACAAGAACACAAGAACACAAGAACACAAGAAAACAAGAAAACAAGAAAACAAGAACACAAGAACACAAGAAAACAAGAAAACAAGAACACAAGAACACAAGAAAACAAGAAAACAAGAAAACAAGAAAACATGAAAACATGAAAACAAGAACACAAGAAAACAAGAAAACAAGAAAACAAGAACACAAGAACACAAGAAAACAAGAAAACAAGAAAACAAAAAAACAAGTAAACATGAAAACATGAAAACATGAAAACAAGAAAACAAAAAAACAAGAAAACAAGAACACAAGAACACAAGAAAACAAGAAAACAGAACACAAGAACACAAGAAAACAAGAGAACAAGAAAACAAGAAAACAAGAACACAAGAAAACAAGAACACAAGAAAACAAGAACACAAGAAAACAAGAACACAAGAAAACAAGAACACAAGAACACAAGAACACAAGAAAACAAGAAAACAAGAACACAAGAACACAAGAAAACAAGACAACAAAAACACAAGAACCCAAGAAAACAAGAACACAAGAACACAAGAAAACAAGAAAACAAGAAAACAAGAAAACAAGAAAACAAGAAAACAAGAAAACAAGAACACAAGAAAACAAGAACACAAGAAAACAAGAACACAAGAAAACAAGAACACAAGAAAACAAGAACACAAGAAAACAAGAAAACAAGAACACAAGAACACAAGAACACAAGAAAACAAGAAAACAAAAACACAAGAACACAAGAAAACAAGACAACAAGAACACAAGAACACAAGAACACAAGAAAACAAGAAAACAAGAAAACAAGAACACAAGAAAACAAGAAAACAAGAACACAAGAAAACAAGAACACAAGAACACAAGAAAACAAGAACACAAGAAAACAAGACAACAAGAAAACAAGAAAACAAGAACACAAGAAAACAAGAACACAAGAAAACAAGAACAGAAGAACCCAAGAACACAAGAACACAAGAAAACAAGAACACAAGAAAACAAGAAAACAAGAAAACAAGAACACAAGAAAACAAAAAAACAAGAACACAAGAAAACAAGAAAACAAGAAAACAAGAAAACAAGAACACAAGAAAACAACAAAACAACACAAAACATTAACAAAAACATCTCATAAGCAATTGTGGTTATATGAAAATAAAATGAACAAATGTAGCCTGCAGTATTAGTTCACTGATTATAAAATTTCAGGTATAAATTCAGGATCGGTTTGCTTTGTGGTTTTCAACAAGACAGGGTTTGTTTAATTCAATCATATAAAGATGATTCACATTGAAAAGTAGCTGAATTTAAGTGCGAGTCGAGATGGCAGACGATACGGACGTTATTTTCGATAGCTCTAGTTGCTTTAAGTGCAAATTATTGTTTGAAGATCTGAAAAGTGTGATACAGTGTGTAAATTGCAAACAATACTTCCACGCAAAATGTGAAAACGAAGAACTAAGAGGTTTTCACATGAAAAAGAATTGGAAATGTAAATCATGCGTGTCTGAGTTTGAGATTCTAACCAAGGATCGATCAAGAAAAAGGAGCCGTCAAGAAGAACTACTTTCCATTGACGAAAACACCATACAATTCATACAACAAAGCATTTGTAAGTTATTGGATACAACCGATGAATTAAAATCCGGCGTGAATATATTGCTGAACGAGAATCGGGCGTTAAAAACAGAGATTATCAACCTAAAAACCATCAAGAATGCACTCATTGTTCAGGCAAACCAAGATAGTCTGAAATCATCGCAAATGGATAAATCATACGCCCAGGTGACTTCTTCAAATGTTTTAGTGATAAAACACAAAGAACAAAATGATCCGATTAAAATAAAAAACGATTTGAAGAAAAAAGTCAATCCAACAGATATGGGAATAGGAATTTCAATTGGACGCAAAATAAAAACGGGTGGAATAATAATAAACTGCGATAAGGGAAAAGAAATTGTTGAGATCCAAAAGGAAATTCAACAAAAAATCGGCGACGAATACGATGTAATCAAGCCTGTGATTCGTGAGAGAAGAATCAAATTAGTTGGTATCTGTGAAAGTGAGCATAATGAATCTTCGGAGAATATGATCACAAAAATCAAAAAGCAAAACAATTTAAGTCACGACGCCCATCTCAAAGTATTAAGAAAGACTCAAATTATTAATACAAGGTTCAATTTAATTCTTGAAATTGACGAAAATGTCTACAAAACTGTGATGGATCATCAAAAGCTGAATATTGGCTGGAGCAGGTGCAAAGTCTATCCAGATTATGGAGTGATACAGTGTTACAAGTGCTGCAAGTTCGGTCATGTTCAACAAAATTGTAGTGAAGTGGTGGTATGCCCAATATGTTCTGGGAATCACGAAAGAAAGCAGTGTTCATCTGATCTTAGCAAAAAATGTGTCAACTGTATATCAACAAATGGAAAGTATGGACTCAAGCTGGACACAAACCACGCAGCATGGGACAGAGATTGTACAGTGTTCAAAAAATATGAAGACATTCAACGTAAGAAATTTGTAGCATAGCAATTAGAAGACGTAATAGTGCTGAATGAAGGTAACATAGTTTATTCGAATTGACAGGGTTTGATCAATAATTTGGATGAAATTAAATTTTTAATAAATCAACTTAAACCATCCATTCTTTGTCTTTCCGAAACACATATCACTGATCATTTTGAGGATAATCATATAAATATCAATGGTTACAGAAGAGTGCATTGCTTGAGTAACAATAGCAGAACTGGAGGTGTGTCTTTTTTTGTTAAAAATAAAATCAAGTTTAAAGTCATAATTGATAGGAATGTACTCGATATGCTATGGATACTGACATTAACACTCAATATAGGCAAAAATAACTTAAATCTGACAGTCTTATATCGTTCACCGTCTGGCTCTGATAAAAATTTCATGGATGAATTTGATACAGTGTTGGATGAACTAACCAGTATGAATGGAAGTTTATTGATTGTTGGAGATTTCAATTATGATTTTCTGAAGGTTAACAGTTTTTACACTACTAAATTGAAGAGTTTATTGAGCTCTTATGGCCTTTATCAAATTGTTGATGAGCACACGCGCGTAACGAGTAGAAGCAGAACATTGATAGATTATGCAATCACTAATGATAACTCCATTACTTGTAAAGTTCTTTTAACGCCAAAAATTTCTGATCACCAAGTTATCTCTTTAGCAGTCGGAACACCAAAAACACAGAAAATCAAATTAGTGAATTTCAATAAACTAGAATATAACAAGGAAAAATTCTTAGTTGACATTTTTCAAAGCGAATGGAACAACAACATCACTAGTACTGACTATCTATCCGACATTCTGATCGGAGCTTTTTCAACGTCCCTCGATTCTATGATAAAAAACAAAAGTCGAATCATAAATACTAAATATGAGAACAATAAATGGTTCACACCACAGATCATCTTTAGAATGAAAACTAGAAACGAGAAATATAAAGCTGCGGTATTATCAAATGATCAAAACATATGGAATGAGTATAAAGTTTTGAGAAATGAAATCGTAACAATGATAAGATCATCGAAAAATCAATATATGCGTCAGGTATTAGATGATAACAGAAAAAATTCTCAAAAACTTTGGAAGAATTTGAAAATTCTTTTGCCTAACAAGTCCACTGACTTATGTTATATTGAGGTCAACAATACTGTGATATATAAAGACTGTGATATTGTCAATAATTTTAATACGTATTTTATACAAAGTGCAGCTAGTATTTCTGAAAATGTAATTCCATGCAATAAACACGATCACATTTTATCTTTTATCAATACCTTTGGTGACTTGAGTAAGTTTGAGTCTGTTGATATGTGTTACCTTAGGAAAGTTATGGAAAGTTTGAAAAATACCAAAGGATGTGAAGATCATATATCGACCCATATCTTGAAGGATGCGTTCAGTGTAGTTGGCAATAGATTGTTGGATGTTTTGAATAACTCATTGACCTATGGCGAATTTCCTCAAAAGTGGAAATGCTCTATTGTAACACCGATTCAAAAAGTTCCGAACACCACAAAAATTGAAGAATTTCGACCAATAAACAAAATGCCACCTTATGAAAAAGTGCTAGAGATTATTGCGAAGGACCAAATTACATCATTCTGTAATAAATATTCAGTGATCGACGAGAGACAATCAGGTTTCAGAAATAATCATTCGTGTGAAACTGTGATAACACAAGTTTGCGATGAATGGATGGATCAAATCGATGATGGAAATTTCATTATAAGCATATTTCTAGATTTTCGAAGAGCGTTTGAAACCATCAATCGTGAACTAATGCTCAAAAAATTGTATAAAATTGGAATCAGAGGAACAGTGCACAAATGGATATCCTCATACCTCTCAAATCGCACCCAAAAAGTCCAACTCCACAGTATCACATCACATGAGGAAATTGTGACATATGGTGTTCCCCAAGGAACGGTTTTAGGACCTCTTCTATTTTTACTATATATAAATGATATTTTCCAACAAGTGAAGTTATGTAACATTAAGTTGTTTGCGGATGATACTATGTTATATGCTTGTGGATCTGATTTGAATTCAATGTTAGAACGTATCAACTCAGACCTTCTCAGATTACAGAATTGGTTGAATGACAACAGTATGGCACGAAACGTACAAAAATGTAAATATGTAGTTTTTGGGACAGCGAAAACATTGAGAAAGCTAAATGATTCTAATATCAACATAAATATAGACGGACAAACTATAGAGAGGGTAAGAGTTATGAAATATCTGGGAGTTATGCTCGATGAAAACTTGAGCTTCGATGAGCATGCCGACTATATGTGTGGTAAAATGTCCAAAAAGATTTATTTTTTGCAAAGAATTAGTAAAGACTTGTCACTATTTGTTAAATTGCTGATCTACAAATCGATCATTGCGCCACATTTGGACTATTGTCCAACAATTTTGTTGAACTTAAAAAAAGGTAAAATTGCGCAACTTCAAAGAGTTCAAAACAAAGCGTTGAGAACTATATTGCAATGTAATAGGTATACTCCAGTTAAGTTAATGTTGGATACGGCACAAGTAATGAGTGTGGAACAAAATATATTTTTTAAAACCATGATATTTGTATTTAAAATGAAAAATCACTTGGTACCAGATTATTTATGTGGAGAGTTAGTATATGTTAATGATGTACATTCTTACAACACAAGAAACAATTCAATCTTTTATATTCAAACTAATCGCTTGGAAAGAACCAATAAAAAATTATTTTATACTGGTCTCAAAAATTTTAATAGTTTACCCTGTGATATTAGAAATAAACAAAATTTAGATCAGTTCAAGAATTGTATCAAGTGCTATGTTTTGGAAAATTTTAATATGTAGTGTTGTCCCATATAATATAATATGTTAGTATATTCTGCTGTTTACAATGTATTTTATTTATATGTGTGTATTTATATTTTATCATTTATTTTTAAAGACATTGTTGTTTTTTAATTTTAATTCTTCATTCAGCCTTTGTTTTTAATCTTGTTCGGTATAGGTACATTAGGTGTTGTATTATTATACATTAGGTATCACCAACTTTTTTTTTTTATAGCTGATTTGCTAAATAAACGATTATTTATATAATTTGATGTGCTTTCACCTCACCACAGCTGAAGTGAATGTTACAGAGTATCTGATAAGATATGGATATTATACACCTATGGAGAATGCATTACAAACAGATGCATTGGTGCAATTTCAGGAGAACTACTCATTACCGGTTGATGGTGCTGAAAATAATGAAACATTAGAGTTTATGAGCAGACCGAGATGTGGTATGAGTGATTATCCAGAGTCATTTATACTGAAAAACGCGTGGAATAAACACGTATTGAAATGGTACTACAGTCGAACAACACTCGCACAAGATGTAGATCCTGTGATTGAGAGAGCATTATTTGCAATGTGGTCTGAACATGCAAATTTGACATTTGAGAGGAATGCCATAAATCCAGATATAATTATTTCATTTGCATCATTCAATCATAGTAATAATCGAAGATGTATGAGTGGTCATTGCGACTTCCCATTTGATGGTTCCGGTTAAGTTTTGGCACACGCTTTCCCCCCACAAGACAATCATTGTCGTGAAATTCATATGGATTTTAGTGAAATTTGGTACTATGGACTTCATGGAGAAATACCCGACAATCAGCTAAACTTTTTATCAAGTTTGGCACATGAAATTGGTCACGTCTTAGGTTTAGGTCATTCATTGGATAATAGTTCACTTATGTTTCCATTGTATGGAAAAACTGCTCTGAATCAAGATGATATCAAAGGCATACAAAACTTATATGGTGTGAGAAAGCAAGTTCTAACAAGTCCACCACCACCACCACCACAACCACCGATAAACCGACTACCTGTAATAACTCAAATTAATGCTTCAAATCTAAAAAATTCTCAAATCTATGATATTTGTGATGCCGATCCAAGTCAATTGTTATATCTTATACACAATCAACATTTATATATTTTTTATAGGGAAAAATTGTGGATAATGAGTTTGAAATCAAAAATGTTCACCTCAAAAGCTCTACCGATTCGTCTGCTACTTAAATTCCTGCCACCGTTTGAAAAACTAACAGCTGTGTATAAAAGACCATCGGGACAGATAGCTGTAGTTATAAATGATTATTTATTTACTTAGCGAGGATAGATTTAGATTTATTGACCGAATCAATATAACAAAAAGATTTGAACCATTTGTGGATGGTAGAAAGTAACTTGGAGCAGTCAATACCTATTCTGGAAAAACCATCTTCTTTTATGATGATAATAACTTTGTAAATTTCGATGAGTGTACTCTACAGCCAGAGTCCTTTGGCTACACATCAATACATTTTAATGGTATACCACCATTATTCACTACAGTTTTTCGATATGTGAATGGATTGTTATACTTCATTCAAGATGGTCGCTTTTTGAATATAATGAATTTGAAAATTCCCTACAAAAAGAGTGTCCCATGATATCTTTATATGAACAACTTAGAATGTTACCGAGACAAATTGTAAGTAAAATTCCTATGAATTCATAGTTTTAATTTATCTATAAAGTACATATAGCAACTATAGCGCTAAGTTCAAGGTTGTGGTTGACTGATAAAGAGACACGCGTCCGATGTGTTATTGATGAATAAAATTCTTGTGAAATAAAACATTGCTTGTTTTAACACAAACAGGGAAACTTATTTGGATGATTCTCTTTTTTTGCTAAGAAAGCTTTCCTTCACCAACACAATTTTTGAAATTTTCTTATATTATTGGGTCTGTAGCATTGCAGAAAAGCTACAATTGGAGCAAGTAAGCGAAAAGTATCATCATCAAAGTATGGGAAATAGGATGTAATCGAACTGTTATGGTCTCGTTTCGGAAATTAATCAAATCACCGTCTTGATCTACTATTTTAACAGTGATGTTGTTGATTGTCTTGACGCTGATGGGGAAATAAAGTATTGGTAATGGTGACTCCACTATTTTACACCCCGGAGGAACAGATGGAAAAAACTGATGAATTATATGAACGGGTAGACCATTACTATATGATCCAATGCAAATGTCGCAATCAACACAAATTGCATTAACTTTAAATATATTAACAACTTCGTCCGATTCAGATAATTCATTTGATGCAATTTTTCGTTTCTTAAAACCCAATATTTACGCTATGGAGTCATTTGGTGTGAAATCTATTTCCTTTGTGCAATAAAGCTGACATTTTAATGTATTGGGGTTTGCTTTCATCTTAAACCCAACTTTTTCTCCAAAAATGTCATCAATTACATAATTAATATATGTTTCAATATCTTTTTAATTGTAAGTTCCTTCTGGAATTGTGATAACTTTATCCGCTACATATATTTTATTGATACCCGGATGTATGTTGGGTATACTCAGAAACGATTCAAAATCAGCCAACCCCAAAAAATATTCTTTATTTTCATCCAAAAATATAGGTGGATTGAATTCTGCTTTCAACACAGAAGTATTTCCCGTTATTGTTATAGTTCTAGTCATGATGACACTCACAACGTTACTGTTGGTTCTCGATCATGTCATATGTCGAGCCCAGAATCCATCATGGCTCCAATGTCCCAACAGACCGCACCATTATTTTCCGACAAAGGAGAAAATGGCTGTTCATTTGCGGACATGCGAGCCGCCAATTTTATGAGACCGCCGCCGCCGCCGGTTCCTTATGATGAAAATCGGGATGAATAAAAAAATGTGATCATAAAAATGTTTTATTTCATCAATTATTAACAATATCTTGTAAACTATAGTGGCCCCATGGGAGGGTGTCGTGACTATTATCAATCAAACAGCGTTTATCATCTAGGGCATTTAGGGCTAATTTAGTTTGTTCAGTGCTATAAACGGAATGCTTTACTGAGCGGATTGTGCATTGGTTAACAATTTTTTCAACATTTTCTTTTAAGCATTTTACATAATCATCAAAAGTAATTTTGTTCTTGACAATACAAGACTTTACACCTTTCGCTTTTTTCATACATTTTTGAACACCTTGAATTTTATATGAATACATTTTCGACCTCAACCCCACAAAATGTGTCATAATTTTACCATTTGCTTCATCCTTCATTAACCCCAAAACTTTTTTATTTACTAATGGAATCTGATAAACGTTATCTGGGGGATAATCGCTGGTGTCGAATTTGGAAAGATCTTTTTTGATGAGCTCATCATACACATCATTGCACTCAATATCGTAAATGAAACTGTCCGTGTCCGTATACAGAAGCTTGGGTTTTTTAAAAAAAGATTTTTTTAGCATGAAATTATAATGAAAATCATACATTACAATCTTTGAAATGTCTAAAATACACATACCAATGTAAAGTGGTTTATTGAAAATGAGATTTGTTTTCTTCATTTCTATAGCCACCAGATCTTCGGCGAAAATTGTTAAATTATGAAATGCTGCATTGGAAATCAGATTGTTGGCACCATATCGACCCCCCCATTTATTAACCAATTTCACAATACGATGTTTTCGAATGTTTTCCATTGTTTTACCAAATACAGCATTATTCATTAACTTGAAGAGATTTTTGCTGAAATCGTTAGTGGCTTTTGATCGAAGTTGAGTGTTTAGTTCGATGTATGCCTTTAACCAAGAACTTTGCTTGAATTTTAAAATTCTATGTATTTGCGTAATTTTGACACCATTTCTCACAGCTTGCTTTAAATTGCGGTAATGAATAACATATTTTGTTTTGTTGTGAAGAGTTGTTAATAGTTTTGGAAATTTGGACTTTGGAGGGGCCATATGTTCGGGGCAGAATGGAAAATCGCTGTGCAAGTCGTGAAGTGTTTCAGGGTATTCCAAATCCACCTCCAAAATATAACCCTCTGGAGCATCATCCTCGATTAAAGTAACATCGAAATTTGGTAAATCAATGGGATCAACCCACCCGAATCCATCGTATGGTAGATGTTGAATCATTGCCCACCCATAAAGATTATTCACATCGAGGTAGAGTAGGTAGTTTGATGGTTTGGATTCATCATATTCCGCCATGTATTTATTATTTGCTTCAGCATACCTATTTGAGCACATTGAAATTCCCCCTCTCAAACCCTTTTCAATAAACATAATTTGATCAATGTCTTTCAACAGCCTCAGCTCGGATTTTGTATATTTCAGCATACAATCCCAAGTATAACCTGGTAAAGTGTAATACCACGCTGGATCCAAACCATAAATGTTATGTGCATTGATTCTAAAGTTTTCAAAGACATCACTCAACAACAACACATCTGTTTTTAAATACAGATCGCTGTATTGACCCAAATTCTGAATATTGAATTCATCCCATACTTTTTGGGCATGTGAATACTCCTCATCACTAATATTTTCATCATATAATTTTGAATAGAACATTTCTTTGGGTGGTAAACTTGTTTTCTCCAATTTAGTCATATTATCAACATAATCATAACAAAAAACCCCCTTACGTGTTAATAATTCAAATTGTTTTGAATTACATGAAAAAAATTCTCTCTTCAGATTTATCAAATCCTCCAATTTCAATGTGGATGCTAATGAACTCAAAGATGCATTTAAAAATCGTAGTGAATCGATATATCTAAATTTTATGCTGGTTTCATCATCATACTGAGTGAAGGAAATGTATTTTTTTTTATTGAGTGGAAGAATACTGAATTTTTCCACCCTTTCTATGGCTTTTAGAATGAAATGGGAATCGTAACCTGAGAGATTGTGGAATACAATGGGGACAATGAATTGTTTTTTGAAATTTAAATTACAATTTGAGTGGGCAAAACCTCTAATATCTCCCGTGAAATGATCATGATCAACAACAATCTGATCTGTGTCAATAAAAGATTTCTCACAAATGTGACACTCTTTGGCCATACTCTTGTCCAACACTTCCGACATGGGTACAATTTTAGACATCTTATCTTCAACAAATTTCGCAATATTTTTCAGTTGATCTCCAAACCAATCTAAACAATTTTCGCCGCGGTAGCTTTTGTAAAAGGTTAGCGAGTCGTCATAGGAACACTTGAATAAAAATCCAATGCTGAATGGAATATGCTCTTGGAAATTGACAGTTTTTAAATGTGTTAACTCACCAGGAATTTTCTTCAAAATTGATTCGAAATCCCCATATATGATGAATGGTGCTTTTTGTTTATAAATATGATTTCTGAAGGAAACATGATCATATTTGGGGAATGAAATTTTTGAGTCATTTTTTGTTTCACACACACTTGAATGTTCACTCAAGCGTTCCTGAGACTGGAAATAGTTCAAACATCTATCGCAAATGAATATTTTATGTCCATGTTTATTAATTTGTGATCTCACTAACCTGGATAGATCCTTTATCAAGCAATAATGATATGAAATTTCGATCTCATTTTCAAAATTTGGCAATGGTTCAAAATCATTAATTTTTGGAAAATATTTATTTTGAATGATGAGTAGGTTGACGTGTTTTTCCAATTTTTCACCTGTTAACCTACAAGGTAGAACGCTAAAGAATTCATTCTTTTCATTTTGAGTCATCTCCAACATATAAACATTTACACTTATATTATTTAATTTTTCGAATTTATGGATTTTGTTGACTGTCATTGGAAAATCCAAACCCTCTGTATTAAAGACGCGGGTGTAATGTGGATATGATTCAACTCTATCCGAATTTTTTCTGATGGGGTATAAAGCAGCGACTATACACCAATAAAAGCACGCGTTATCATCATTTTTAATGTTAACACATGCTTTTCTCTTCAAAATTTGATTGGGTAGAGGAATGTAGGATGAAGCACCCACCCCAAAGCTATGTTTATTAATACAAATCTCTAGACTGATAATTCTTCTTGATGCCCACCCACTGTCACGTTCTTGAAAATCCTCCATTTTTTGTAAAATTGGCCTACTGATAAAATTGTCGAACCACTCAATCAAATTGGTCCCCATGTCCAAAGTTTGATTTTTTGTGGAAAAATATTTATATTCGAGGTGTTCAACGTTATCTTTGCTAACAACGAATTCACCGCAAAAAGTTGCATTCACTTTTATAGCACTGAACTCTTTCAAAATTTTGTTGATTCTTACTTTGAATAGGAAAAACGATGTTTACAGGTCCTCCCACTTGACTCGACTACTGCGCTTGTGTCCTCCACCCACATGTGCCTCAAATTTCGACTTGATAAGCATCCGGAATCTTTTCAAATGGCCCAAATTGGCCACCAACCTTTTTCTTAATCCAATGGATAGTGGTGCAGCCATCGCCCTTTGGAAGTCTCGGATGCTTTTATTAATATTCTTCAGCCAGCGCTTTTGATCTTCATCGGTACATAGTAGGGGAAATGCCTCTTGGTACTTTGCAACAATGCAACTGCTCAAGGATGCAATTTCTTCAAATAATTTCATGTTGTTGTGATAATTATTGTTTGTAACAGTAGCAGTACTCAACATCTACCAACAACAACTCAATCGTAAATGATGGGGCACCTAGAAACCGCAAGACTATTTATACAATCAACGCGACGTCGGTCGGCTCACCACATTCAATTATTGGCATCTGTCTGCGGTTTTCTTATCAGTTCACAGACTTCGGTTAGATCCACTATAAAGAAGGTTCGACATTCCGCATTTAGCACTCAAGATGTGGTTAGCTTACACCGGTATCGGGACTAGACGATTACATAATCTGGTTTCCGCTGTAGAAAGCTTGTCACAACGATTCCGAAATTTGCAATTTGATGCTGAACACGAGGCTATCTATGGTTTTGAGAGATTCCATAGCCAGGAGGAATGTAGGAGGATTGCTGAAAAATACGAAGAAGCTGCTGACGCCTGCGATCTGTTCCTGGATACATCAGACCTGCATAGTTTCCTGCAGACCATGAAGCGTCTAGATTTTGAGGGCTATTTAGAAGATGTTGAAAAATTTGTTCCTATTTTGAAATAAATACAGTTGAACAAGAGTGTGTGTTTTACTCAGTTATTGATAAGAAAACCACATTCAGGCTAAATTTAGAACTGTTGATAAGAGTGTGACGTGAAAACCACATCCTGTCTACTGTTGATAAGAAAACCGCAGGCTGAGACTTGTTACTGATAAGAAAACCCACATCCTGTCTACTATTGATAAGAAAACCACATTTGGGCTAAATTTAGAACTGTTGATAAGGCTGTGGTTGGTGTGATAAAAAACCCACATCCTGTCTAATGGTGATAAGAAAACTGCGGGCTGAGACTCGTTGTTACTGATAAGAAAACCGCGCATTCGAGCTAAATTTAGAACTGAATGATGATAACACCTACCCACAATATTCAATTTCTTCAAGGCTTGAATCATGAACTGTTCATAAAATGTAATGTCATTCCCCAATCTCCACCCCCATCGCATCCAGGTGCTTTGTATGGTTCGAATGAGTTTATTGAATTCTATTGGGTGTCACAATTTGTCGGGCTGTGTCCCAATCATCTCTTGATCCTCTCATCAGGAGGATCTCAGGAGATAGGCAGCTGGTTCCCTGTTGCGAGTTGATTATAGTCGAGTCTGGAAAGCCTGCGCCCTGGGTAATGTCTCAATGGTTTGTTCGCCATTTTTCGTGTACTTCCCATTTGGTTTCTTTAGTTTTTCCATTGGTGGAAGGGGATCTTTAGCTAGGATTCTCTGAAGGCGTGCGCCTTCCGAGGTTTTTTCGAACTCGGTGCAGAGCTTCCCCCAGGAGTTCCTCTTAGCTTCTCTTACTTCTATATCGTATTTTGTCAGAGTATGGTGGTATTTATCCCATTCACCGGTTTTCTTGGCCACATTGAAGAGTCTGCGTGTTTCTCCCTTCATCTTGTCAAATCTCTCGTTCCACCAGGTTGTGTCCTTGCATGAATAACACCGGATTAGTGGACAACTTTGATGGTAAGAGTGAACAATGGCGTTTTGTAGTGGTTCCGCTACCACCTCAACATCAAATTTGTTAAGCATGCGCTCCTTGACCCCGCTCGACCCCGCCCCCAGCTCCTCCCGGTATTCAGCCCAGTTTGTTTTGGCGCGCTTACTATTATCAGTTTCCCTGATAAATTTCTTCAATTAAGAAAATACTAAATCCATAGCGGAGGTTGGATTTTCATCTTTCATTTGAAGATTTGATATTATGTTCTTTGCATTAGGTTGGAAACTATTGTACAGCAAACTAAAATCCTCCACTTTCTTCAATTCTCCAGTTCTCGCGAAGCACTTAGCGACAAATTCCGGCTTTTGAAGTAATTATTTCTGTGCAAGTCCCAATAATGATTTTTTGAAGTTATACTTGTTCACGAGCCTCCTACACCCAAAGTTAGGGAAAAAATCCATCAACTCATCGAAATCTACTGCGTCAATGTCGGACGGACTGGTTCAGATTTCCAAAATTCCAGTGCTTTAAAACTAACATGATGTACTTCTGGATTGATCGTTGGAAAGTTGGCGTTTGCTGGATCACGTTCAGACATCTTTTTGTCTTCTTAAAATCGCAAATTGACAAAACTTTACGGCACGAGACAGTGCTTTCCTAAGCTGATTTCTGATGAGTTTCAGTAGGCTTCCAGAAAATGATGGTTCGATCTCGTCTGCCATCATGGATTTACTGTGTTTCAGTCCTGGTGCCTGGTGTCACAATTTGTCGGGCTGTGTCCCAATCATCTCTTCATCCTCTCATCAGGAGGATCTCAGGAGATAGGCAGTTGGTTCCCTGTTGCGAGTTGATTATAGTCGAGTCTGGAAAGCCTGCGCCCTGGGTAATGTCTCAATGGTTTGTTCACCATTTTTCGTGTATTTCCCATTTGGTTTCTTTAGTTTTCCCATTGGTGGAAGAGGATCTTTGGCTAGGATTCTCTGAAGGCGTGCGCCTTCCGAGGTTTTTTCAAACTCAGTGCAAAACTTCCTCCAGGAGTTCCTCTTAGCTTCCCTTACTTCTATATCGTATTTTGTCAGAGTATGGTGGTATTCGTCCCATTCACCGGTTTTCTTGGCCACATTGAAGAGTCTGCGTGTTTCTCCCTTCATCTTGTCAAATCTCTCGTTCCACCAGGTTGTGTCCTTGCATGAATAACACCGGATTAGCGGACAACTTTGATGATAAGAGTGAACTATAGCGTTTTGTAGTTGTTCCGCTACCACCTCAACATCAAATTTGTTAAGCATGCGTTCCTTGACCCCGCTCGACCCCGCCTCCAGCTTCTCCCGGTATTCAGCCCAGTTTGTTTTGGCGCGCTTACTATTATCAGTTTTCCTGATAAATTTCTTCAAATAAGAAAATACTAAATCCATAGCGGAGGTTGGATTTTCATCTTTCATTTGAAGATTGGATATTATGTTCTTTGCATTAGGTTGGAGACTATTGTACAGCAAACTAAAATCCTCCACTTTCTTCAATTCTTCAGTTCTCGCGAAGCACTTAGCGACAGATTCCGGCTTTTGAAGTAATTATTTCTGTGCAAGTCCCAATAATGATTTTTTGAAGTTATACTTGTTCACGAGCCTCCTACACCCAAAGTTAGAGAAAAAATCCATCAACTCATCGAAATCTACTGCGTCAATGTCGACTAAAGCTTTTTTAAGAAGTTCAGATTCTGTTTCGGATACATTTTTTAAGAAATCATTTATTAATTCTTGCTCATCAACAGGCTCACCAATGCAATTCATTATAAAAACTGGAGCTAAATTAATGGGAAAAAATCTCTCGTCAGATCAACCATTCCCTAATATCCCGGCAATTGCTTCCCACTCTTCCCTTCCAAAATCATCCCTTAGACAAGGAAACTGAAGTGTTGAACCAACAGTGCATTTTTTATAGAATACCAAAACTTGGATAAGGTGTCTCTCCATACTCCACCGATATGCTCAGCTACTTCAACTGTACCATCTGGAAGCAGAATTTGAATGTGAATGCTTCCAAAAATGTTGTGGGTCTTGAAGGCCTTTAATAATTCTTCAAATACTTTGCCTCTGTGAAGAAAAAGTGTGGTGGTAGGACTGGAAGGTAGTAGTTCCTAAATAAAAATCTATGTTAAACCAATAGCCAATATCCTATCTATTTATGGCTATGGGATAGTTTGGTCAATAGAGCTTCGGACATAGAACCATTTAATAATGAAATGTCAATTTTGGATAAAAGTGGACATAGAATAACCCGGTTCTCAGGCGACGAAATGTTTAATGTTTAAAGGAACTTTCTTTCATGAAAATGCAAATTTTTCAACAATATTTAGGAAACACCCTGTATATCAAATCTATGTAAACATTCCATTGAATGAAGAAAAGAAACAATTTTATATTAACGTTTACATATCTCTAAAATAAAAATATATAGCCTCGACTTTGATGTTACCAGAGCAATTTCAGAATCTTTATCGTGATCACAAAAATTGTAATAATACATTGCTATCATATTTACATTCATCACCCGTGATTTTTTCAATACCAAACTACATCGTTATTATGCATAATATCAAAAAATGTCCAAGTATAAAAGTTGCTTGGAATTACATTGTTTTTTGCGATACATACACAACCGGGCCTAAAACTTTTCAGTTGCTTTACTAACCTCGATTCCTTGTTCTGACACATCCAGATTATCATGTGTGCCCAATTCATCTACATATTCAATGACATCAGAGGCAGAGTGTGATTCTTCAGGAGGATTATCTGTGCCATTTTCCTTGAATGAATCCAAAAAATACCGTTTAGTGAATAAGCAAGGTTTCCGAATATAAAGTTGTATCTTCGATATTATTTATTTGAGTAAGAAAAGAATTGCCAACTTTAGACCAATTTATTTATTTTTTCGTTTTCGAACTGGGTATTCGTTATTCGACTTATAAAGCTACGTTTCCACTGAAGGCATTTTCAAAGTAAATTATATCTTGGTTAATTTACAGGGTAGAACGTTCACGTGAGTATATTGCTCAGAATATTTTTGTAAAAGTTAACCATACGTAGTCCACAAACACCTGTATTTATCGTACAATAAATAATTTTATCGACTTTAATAATAATTAGTAGGTAACTCAATTATTGGGTTATACCTACCACTATTTTGAATGATGAATAGTAATTTCCGGTATTAAATCGTTCTGATCGACGTCGACTTCCTACCAATTCAGTTTCCACGACGTCTCCCTTGATATCGGAGAATTTTGCGATCTTTGAGGTGGTGAAAAGTCTTCGTGATCAGTATAATTTTGAGCCTCTTGCATTTGTGGGCTAGTATCGAAATCAAGACTTTAATCAAGATTAGGGGTTCGCGAGACCGCGACCAAGACCAAGACTAACGTAGTCTTGGTCTTGGTAATTGTGAGTATAAATAAAACAATATTTTAATAACAGATATTATCATACTCAATTGAAGTTGAAGGTGATATAAAACTCCAAGCACCTAGGTTTTGCGCGAAGTAGTGGCTCATAGACACAACTGAGCGAGATCAATTTTGTTAAGTGATGTAAAATTTGATTGATTTCGTTAACTCAAGAATTTTCCAGAATAAAAATGGAATAAGTATATCATGACATTTTCATTGTGCAATATTTTTTTAGCATCATGATGATATGAAATGATGAATAAACAATGTTCAGTGAAGTCATAATATTTGCATTGTAGACCTTCACGATAGAAGCAGATTCAAAAAACTAATGATAGTGGTATTTCGAGAGGTTTGCTGCAAAACAACCTCTACAGACTCTAGTGGTCATTTTTTAGGCAATTCAAATAAGCCATGTAGGTATTTCTACTTCGATTTTTCGTTGAGCCTGTCTTGACTGTTCGTTTTCAAGATCAAAATATTTTTTATTTTTGTAAAGGATGTTGATTTGAACTCGACTCGAACTCGACTTCGAGACCGAGACCAAGACCAAGGTCTCGCGAACCCCTAATGAAGACCATCAATGAATGAAGTCGAAGTACTCGAAGTTGCTGTAACACGGTTTTGTAGACAGTAGAAAGATAAAAACGTAATGTCATGCCAGTCAAGACGTACATCTCTTGTATTGTCATGTTTTTATCAAGATTGTGGCATTAATAATTCACTAGATCAAAGTCAAATAATTCTTTTGACCCATACGTAGAAATCCCATTAGGAAAAAAAAATCGATCGCTTTTTTCATCACTGCATCCTAGGTAGAAGTTAATAATAATAATCTTTATTAAGCGTACAGCTTCACAATCAACAATATATATAACTTATAATCTAATATCCAAGTGTAACTATTGTACTAGGTAGAATAAAACGGATAGAATAAAAGTTAAAATTCAAAAATATAGAAAAAACACTGGAATAAAATAAAATATGTATATAAAATAGTATAAGGGACTGAAGTACAAACAGGTTAAAAATTTGACAGTACATGTTGCCTGAGCAGTCTTTTGAAATTATTTACAGTATCACAGTTTTTTATTCGATCAGGTAACTTGTTATATTCTTGTAAACCGCCATACAAAATGGAGTTTAGCATTTGACTGCTGTTAACCTTTCTATCTAGTATAAAATTATTTCTATGCCTAGTGCCATATTCATGAATATCACCAAAGAACTTGACTCTGTCCATTACATATGTTGGCAATAATTTCAGTTTTATTCTGAATACAAAAACGCAGATGTTGAAAATAATTTTTTGTTTGACAGTTAATATATGTAACACATCAAGCATTAGTTCTATTGGCGTATACCTGTTACATTTTAAAATAGTCCGCATTGCCCTATTCTGAATTTTTTGCAGTTGGTCAACCTTGTATTTTGGAAGCTGGAATAACAGTGTCGCACAAAACTGCAATGTCCGTACCGATCACATACAACATGGTATCATCGGCGAATAATATTACTTTACTTTTATCCGTCGTCGTGATAATATCATTTATGTACAGTAAAAATAAGAGCGGGCCCAAGACAGTTCCTTGCGGTACACCATATTCCACATCAATAAGTGGGGAAACAGAATTTTTAAATTTTACGCATTGCGATCTATTTGTTAAATAGGAAGTGAACCATTTAATAACATTCTGAGTTACACCCATATTTTTCATTTTTTGTAGTAAAATTTTTCGATCAATGGTCTCGAAGGCAAAAGCAGGCAACACATAGTTACCACAGTCCAATGCTTTAAGGAACTCGTCACATACATTTACGACAACACTTTCACACGAATGATTTCGCAAGAAGCCGGATTGGTTAGGAACAATTATTTGGTGTTTATCACAGAATTCTAAAAGTTGAGCTTTGGCTGACATCTCCAACACCTTCTCGAAGGCTGGGGCAGTATTGATTGGCCTGAAATCACAATGTTTTCTCGAGTTGGCAATTTTTGGTACTGGAGTGATAGTCGAGATTTTCCACGACTGTGGGAAAACTCCTCTGGATAGAGACGTGTTCATGACATCTAATAGTCTATTTCCAATCACCTCACAAGCATCACGCAGGATTTGTGTAGATATCCCCAGTTCACCACCTCCGACCTGTTTCAGACTTCGTAAATATTCCCTCATCTCAGCCATGGTGACGGACCTGAAGTTGGAAAACTCTGCAGCTGGTTCTGTGGATGGTAGAGCCATGTCACTTGTTGGAATATTTTCAACGATATTCCCAATACTATCAACAAAGTACTGGTTGAATCTAGTAGCAATTTGTAGCTCGTCTGAAATCGTTTTGGTTTCAAATGTGATTTCATCATGCGTTTCGGACAATAACACCAACACTGGTTGCCAATCTTTGACAAGTACTTCGATATTATCCTTGTTGTTCAGGTAGCCTTGGCAATTGAAATAGACCAGACGAGAATTCATCTCAGTTTCATTATCTAATTGCTATTTGGTGTACTTGTCTTTTTGCGTTTTTTCTACTCTCTGATAAGAGTTACATTTGCTCATATCCCACACCATGTGATCAGTATCCAGCTTCAGTCCGAATTTTTGGTTGGCATTAAAACAATTAACACACTTGATGACATCACTCGTACATTTAGACAGCTCATGTTTCACACTACATTTGGGACACACAGTTTCTCCCTTACATTCTTTAGCAACATGTCCGTATCGGCAACACTTGAAGCATCTTATCACACCGAAATCATTGTAGATCATACATCGAGACCACCCAATGTTCAATTTTTCATTTTGTAGAACAATTTGGTGTGTACCTTCATCCACCTCCATAATAATATTGAATCTGTTTTTATTGACTTTCGTTCTTCTGAAGATTTTCAATTCTGGACTAGGGCTCAATTGATTTTGGCGCTTGATTTTGGAAACTATCTCATCATCGGAACATTGATATTCTTCCTCATTTAATCCTACTATTTTTATTTTACCTTTTAGGTGTTTAGGCTTTTCAACAGTATAATCTTCTCCCAGTTTAAATTGGATCTCATTTTGAATATTGACAATTTCTTTTTCGTCTCCACATTCAACTATCAGTCCCCCATTTCTAGTTTTCCTACCAATGGAAATTCCTGCTCCTATTTCGGATGGATTCACTTTTTGTTTTAGAACTGTTTTAACCTCAACTGAATCTTTTTCTGTCACTTTAGGCTTCACAATCAAAACTTGTTGTTTACTATTTGTGGCTGTCATAGATGCATATGTTGTTGTAGAATCACGATTTAACCCCAAGCAGATGGACTTATTCACGACGTTTCGGATTTCTTTTGACATTCTATTTCCTTTCATAACTCTTGATTTTCATTCAATAAAATCTCGATTTTGCCAGTAAGATCAATAACTTTGTCATTAAGATCACCAACCTTATCGACTAGCTGCATCAAAGTGTTATTCATAGCCGTCATAAACTCCATACTGCTCTGATCCGTCAGGTCCTCCGTCCGGATCCTCTTCCTGGAAATCGGCTTACTTGTCTCACACAGTCTACATTTCCAAGTAAGTTTTTTCATATGAATCCCACGTGTCTCAATATTTTCACACTTGGCGTGGAAACACTTCTTGCAACCATTGCATACCAATATCGATTTAAGATCATCGAAACCAACAGAGCAAACAGCACATTCCTCTCGATCTCCGGACTCGTTTGGTCGATCCTCGTTACCGTCCATCTCTAGTGCACGTATCTCAGCTGTATTCACGTTGATATTTTTTGCGATGCAAATTTATCTCACCTGATAAGACCGATGTTTTCAGCTATTTTTCCTATTTCTCGTCACTTTCAACGAATCAAACTTCCACGATCACTACTACAAGGTCTATGTTCACTATACATGTGAAAATCGCGTATTTAAAAGTCCACAACACGTATGTAAACTTTGATAATTTTCGCAATAGACACTTGTCTGGTTCCTCCTCTAGTTTTTGTCCGTACCTGCTGCAACCTGCCGGTTTTCTTATTGGAACAAAACCATCCTATTTTTACGATTCTGTTTGGATTTTCGGATCTCCTGTTTGGTCGTTTGGTATTAGATTTCGTGGAGCTTCTATTTTCGAAGCTGACTGACAGCTTCTCAATAAAACTTTTCTTTTTGGTGGCGTTAAAAGTTTTGAAAAAATGCCTTAGTCTAAGTCTATCCCCCCCGTTTTGGAATATAGTTCAAAAATTCCCCGTCGTTCATCAATAAAATACTAACAGTATCAATCTGAAAAAATAAAAAACACATTCATCTTCATCAAATGATCGTTGTTGTGAAAATTTTATTTCTGTAAGAACTTTACGGAATGTTCCTACGATAGAGTAAAGTGAGTTTTTGCGAATCTGATCAGAAACATATCTATGTGGCACAGGGTTAAGGTGTAAAAAGCCCACACGCTGAAAATATTTAGGTAGACCAAATTTTGAACTTTCCACACTCACATTTTTCAAGAAATCATAAAAAATTGTTCATCACTGAGAATATCTTCAATCGATAGAGCCTCACTGCTCACCTAAATGACCACATTTTCAGAACGATCCTAGGACCCGTTTTCCCTGAACGTTCAAGGTACCATTTACCTTGGGACACCCTGGAGAAATACCGTCCTCTCTGATTATCATCAATCACACTGTCAGTTAAAATCAATCAAATATAGTCGTTAACCCATATACCTTATGAGCGACCTATATTACACTGATATGCAAATACTTTGCGAATATACTTTATTATACGCGCGCATCGTTGTAATAATTTCCTGTCACGTGATACGCGCGCAGGAGTTTACGAGTGTACCGGTCAGCCAGAGAGGATGTGTGATAGGGGCGTTGAGGAAGGGCTGTGAAAAAGTTGATTAAGAATTCAAAATTGTGTTATAACGTGTTATTACAGGTCAGTAAAACGAACTCTTTATTAATACTATATGTCTTGAAGATTGTACTTATATTTCATTTATTCTGTGGTGTACAATTTGTCTTGTTTTGAATAACATGTGAGTGTTTAAAAGAAACCATGTAATGCTGTACACGACTACGGGTCAAAATGGACGCCAAGTAGAAAAACTCAATAATCACTTAAGTTTCCGTACCGGGATTGTAGTTATAGTATGATTGAGGGTATGTGTGAGCCTTGATGAATCTACTAACATTTTCCTATACACCGTGATGGATGAATATCCTAACAAACAAGTGAACAAAAGTTAGAGATATTCTTCCTAAGACCCACACAGTGGCTGGGAAGTTTTCCGCAACCCAGGGACCTCAGAAGTCTATAAAGGATCAGTAACAAACAACTTTTCAGTTGTGCTTGTAGGTATTGTGTTTTTGAAATGTGGAACTGCAATTTAGACGCGGACAAACAGTAATTTATTAATTGCATTAAAAATACAAAACAGCTGTACAGCATGGTTTGGTTTTTGGAATTGCGATTGTGGGTTTCTCTGCCGTGCTCTTTCCCCACATGAATTCCAGGCTGAGTACGGCACTTTTTCACCATATTTTCAATAAAGTAGGGTTTCTTACAAATGTGTGTTTAATTTAACATTCCAATATCCTCAAATTTCCCTAATTTTGTACTTGTCGGGCGCATTCGAGGTAAGTAAATTTTTGGAAGGTGGAGTCATCACAACGTAGGTCCGACGTAGGTATTCGTCATGAACGTCATAAAACTTACCTCATTCAACTTTGTTGAACGAACCCGGGTTTGTTATACTACACCCTGTATAAAAAATGTTAAGAATTTTTAGGAAAATGCAAAAATCAAATAATAAAATTGGGTTGTAAATTTTGAACCATTAAACTTTCAGTTGGAACATTTTTTTCACAAACAACTAATTAAAAGGGTAATGGGGGAGTCCATTCAGCTGTGAACACCCTGTACAGGGTGGCCAACTAAGAATCCGAGGTACTGTATCTGGAAAACTATTAATTCTAAAGGCTTGCGGCAAAAAATTTTATTACTAAAACGGCCAAGAAGAAACCTGGAAAATATTTTCAAATTTCTGAAATGGTCGCTAGGGTTGTAACAACAACCAATACCGAGTGGAAAAATAGGATTTTTATAGAATTTTGCCCAATGAAAATATTGATGATATTATTTTTATATTTACTGACTCTATCTATCAAAATAAAGCTGTGGGGGAAGCTCCTATACCCTGTATTAATGATTATTGGACTGTTGTGGAAAAATTATTGAATTAGGTTTCTTTCAAGAAGGACGCCAAATCAAATCAAATTATTGAGGCTTTCTTATGAACCAAATTTACCTACAAACTAAGAAAATCGTTCGGAACTTCATAGCACTAATCCAATCTTACCGCGACTTATCTAGTTCACATAACGACAAATCGAAAAACTTACATTTTCTCTGGCCAACTTTGCTATGGTTCTTTCCGGTATACTTCTTTTTCTCAAAAATTCCTCCATATTATTATTCAGATTCTCGCATGTAACGTCGGCGTCGCTCTCTTGAAAAATAGTAGTGGAAAAAACCTGGTTGCCATGGTTGTTTAGGTTTTAATGTAAGTAGCGTGTTTACACGTCGCATTTTTCCAAGTCACTTGAGAATGTATACCACTCGCCCTAACGGCCTTTTGGTATAAATCTTTCTCGCGTGATGTAGTTTCAACATAATACACTAATACTAACATAATACATCATAGACAACTATTAATTATGTCAATTGTTGTTGTTTTCGACATATATTTTATATTTATATTTGATATAAACCTACTATAATCGGATAACTATATCCGAAAGGGGCCTTTTGAAACATTGGAAAAGGTTTTTAAAGTTTGTGTTTAGTTCTAAAAATACTGAAGATAAGATTTTCTAAAAACCTTCACTGATAAAAGTGATTGCTTGATAGGAATAAAAATGGAGTTTATTCAAATACATATTTGTTCCCTATATGGCAAACAAATCTTGATTTGAAAATTGGTCAATATTTATTCGTTCTGATATTGGAATTTTAAGTTGGACCAAATAAATAATTATTTAATAGAAGTGAATAGGATTTTAAAGAAATCACATGAGTTATTTGATTAAAATATGATTTTTTTGACATAAACGGAAAGAACTTTGAATTGAATTCTTCATTTATTTGTTGGGAATATGTTTTTTTTCGCCAAACTAACCGGGGTTTTAAACAAATATGAGTAGTAAGAGCTGTGGCGGTTCGGCCTCATTTCCCAAAATGCCCGCTAGGTGGCGCCACGATACGGTGGCGCCACGATAGCGTGACGTCATCCGTCGTCGGCGTGTTGTGTGGGGGTTGAGGTGGGGTGTGGGGGTGGGGGTCTTTGCGACCACGTGCGCGTGACGTCATCCGTCGGTGGGCGGTGTGACCGTTGGTGGGGGTGGGGGTGGGGGGTTTGGGATGACATTACATTTTATGAACAGTTCATGCTTGAAGAAATTGAATATTGTGGGTAAGTGTTATCATCGTTCAGTTCTAAATTTAGCTCACGGTTTTCTTATCAGTAACGAGTCTCAGCCTGCAGTTTTCTTATCACCAGTAGACAACATGTGGGTTTCCTATCACACTCCTCTTATCAACAGTTCTAAATTTAGCTCAAATGCAGTGTTCTTATCAGTAACATGTGTCAGCCTCTGGTTTTTTCTCGACTATAAATTGATTCACCTAGTTGAAATTACAACCCTCAAATACGTAAAACGAATCAATCCGAAAATGTCACTCAACAAGTTCGGTTCTCATTTATTCAAGAGAGATGAAACAGAAAACAATATCAAGTTATTTAATTAAAACAAACAATGTTTTATTTCACAAGAATTTTATTCACAATAGCACATCGGACGCGTGTCTCTTTATCAGTCAACCACAACCTTGAACTTGGCGCTATAGTTGCTGTACTTTATTAATAAATTAAAACTATGAATTCATAGGAATTTTACTTACAATTTGCCTAAGTAACAGTCTAAGTTGTTCATATAAAGATATCATGGGACACTCTATACCAAATGTATTGAACTCCAATTTACCAGAATTTTGTAGGGAATTTTCAAATTCATTATATTCAAAAAAGCGACCATCTTGAATGAAGTATAACAATCCATTCACATATCGAAAAACTGTGGTGAATAGGGGTGGTATACCATTAAAATGTATTGATGTGTAGCCAAAGGACTCTGGCTGTAGAGTACACTCATCCAAATTTACAAAGGCATTATCATCATAAAAGAAGATGGTTTTTCCAGAATAGGTATTGACTGCTCCAAGTAACTTTCTACCATCCACAAATGGTTCAAATCTTTTTGTTATATTGATTCGGTCAATTAATCTAAATCTATCCTCGCTAAGTATATATAAATAATCATTTATAACTACAGCTATCTGCCCCGATGGTCTTTTATACACAGCTGTTAGTTTTTCAAACGGTGGCAGGAATTTAAGTAGTAGACGAATCGGTAGAGCTTTTGAGGTGAACATTTTTGATTTCAAACTCATTATCCACAATTTTTCCCCTTCTTGTATTATTATTTGTTTCGAATTCAACTCTGTTTCTTTGTGATGAGAACAATCACTGTGATTGGACACTTATTTTTGAGGGTTGAAAATTTGTGAATACGTACCTGTAAATATTTATAAAAAGGCGTTTGAAATAAAATAAAAAATGTAATCAAAAATGTGATTTATTCAATCAATAAACATGTTTTATACAAATTATAAACATTAGTAAGTGCACACATTGCAGGTGATGATAAATGGTATAGAAAATGTGTTTTTTCATAACTAAAATATATCTAGGTATAATATCCTTTTTTATTGTTGAATATGGCTACATTTCATCTAAATCTGTTTGTTGGTTTGTGTAGGTAGCTCATCCACCACATCTTCATTGATAGTACTCATTATTGAACTGTTTTATTTTCAATCACTACGGGGCATTTTATTTGTAATTCACCATAAAATTCTGTTATTTTACTATCCGTTTCACGTCTAAACGCTATCAAATCACCTTTCTTGATAGATCTATTTTCCAGCTTTCCTGCTTTTCCATTAACCAACATGGAAACGTCTTTTTTAGGATATTCACCGAATAAAATGATTCCTTTTTCAAATGGGAAACGGTATGAAGTTCTTCCATCTTGCATCAACACGAAATTTTTTTCTGTTGGTGTATAGCGACCAATAAATGGTAAAACCATTACATAAGATAAATTAACCTCAGAAAAATTAAATAACTTGATATTGTTTTCTGTTTCATCTCTCTTGAATAAATGAGAACCGAACTTGTTGAGTGACATTTTCGGATTGATTCGTTTTACGTATTTGAGGATGTATTTATGCAATTACTTTAGCTTCACGTAACTCTTCGATTATTGATAGTATTTCATTATTATGACCAGTATGACCAGCTCTCATGGAAGCTGTTATTAGTCTCAATCTATCAACAAGTTCGTTGATATTATCCCAATAAACATAATCTATATCGTTTTTATTGATATTCCACAACCCCTTTCCCGTTCGCATTTTAGTTATTGGAGGTTTTAGTTTCTTTAAAAAACGAGAATATAATGGTTTGATGTGTCGTGTTTTTGTTATGCCATGTTTTTGTAGGTATGGTCCTATTATGGTTATATATTTTGAAGATCCATTTCCCTGCACACGTTCATTTGGATCATTATTTCTTCGATATGCATTGGTTTTAGCTAAAATATCCATATAATTATCCAAATCCTCATCTTCATAGTCTTTAGGATATTTTTTAAATAGTAATTCATACAATCCTTTTGTACCATCATAAATTTTGCCATCTACTTTCACATTTTTTCTAATAATTTCTACAAATTTAAGTGTGGTCCCCAAATAGAATTTATCAGTATCTATGTCATGTACTATTCCATAATGATGATCAAAATTATGTTCAGTATCCTTCACACTAGCATCAATATAATCTCTTGGTAGTGGATCAAAACTTTTTAACCATATTTCATATGGTTGCGTGTCGATTAAATTTTGAACCGATTGCCTTGACTGTTCCAATATATCTGAAAGATTTTGATTTTCCGAGCTTTCGAAGGGGTTGGTTTGAGCTATAACACTAGTTTCTAGTATAGTTGGTAACTGACTACGTTCTTGTATAGTATTAGGTAACTGACTAGGTTCTTGTATAGATGGTAACTGGCTAACAGATGCAAGGCTTGTATCAAAAAATGATGGTGTTTCCATCGGTAGAATAGGAGTTCTACCAGTTCTTGTAGGTCTTGTAGGTGTTGATGTCTCATAAAATAATCTTGAAAAACTTGGTTTAGGTTTTAATGGTGTTGTGTGAAACATAGAAGTTTCAGGTTCTTCTTCTTCTTCTTTGAATTCTTCCTTTATGTTGAAAGGTTCATTTATTTTGGAAATGAGTTGTTGTAGCGGTTGAGTTATTGGTTTGTAAGCTTGCTCTAGTTGTGATTGTGTAGTGGTCATAGCTAATTTTAGACTATTATATTTATCCTTGACAGCTTTTCTTGACTTCATCAATTCCTCAGCCAACCGCTTATCCATTTTATAGATATATGAATGAATCAAAATTTTTCCTATATCTTCCGCAATTCAGTTCACAATCTTTATCAATAACCAGAAAATTATAAGGTTCTTTCCAACAGTGTGCGCAGAGTTGCTTCAATTGCTCAAATGACATATCCAGCATACAATGATCATTATATATATGATTCAAATTCATAGAATCCTGCTTGAATAAAATTAGCAAATTAGCGTTCTCACGTATAAGTCTTTTCTGAATTGATGAATAACCTCGAAAAATAAAAAAGCAGTCTGTATTTTTATGTCTCGAATGTGTGAAATAGTCCCTTATTATAGTTTGTGTTCCACATGGTATATCATCAAATATGATGACCGATTCTGGTGCTATTTCATGAGGAGGAATGATATTTTCATCGCTCTCATACTCGAAATATCCAATCTCTTCCATGGGTGCCAATAGTTGTCTTAAATATTCATACTTTGGCTGTTGTAATGATTTGGAATAAAGGTACACGTTTGCAAATCTTATCCCATTTGGATGCTCAAGTAAAGCCAACATCACGTTGGTTTTACCTGAACCAGATGGTCCAACAATGAGACATCTTTTCGATTCCCCACCAAATAAATCGCCATGTTTTTGAATTGGTTTCGTAAAATCCTTCACATCATGGTTTGTGATGGGTAAGGAAAACGATTGTTTTTCTATCCGCATTCTAGATATCAATAAACAGAATTGTTTTTTGCAAAAGTATTTATACATTAATCAGATGGACATATTGATCAGATAGCATGAAATCGATAGACAATCGTGTTGCAAATTTTTAAACTGAAAATAGTATTTAAATGATACACACAAACCTCTATAGGTATAAAATGATTGTACACGCTTCACGAAAGTACACTTCCTCCAAACACTCCAAGAGGGAAGGTCGAGGTTTAATAAACACTCTGATTAATAGACTACCTGTTGAGCTTCATATTCCTGGCTATCAATTTTGTGGTCCTGGTACAAATTTAGAAGAAAGATTGAATAGGGGAGAGTCTGGTATCAATCCATTGGATGCTGCGTGTCGAGAACACGATATCGCATACTCACAAACAACTGATTTACCTCAACGACATCGAGCGGATAAAGCTCTAGCAGATAAAGCTTGGCAGAGAGTTGGAGCAAAAGATTCCTCGGTAGGAGAAAGAATTGCTGCTCTAACAGTAAGTGGAATTATGAAAGGTAAACGGAAACTTGGAATGGGGATCAAGAGAACCGAAAGAAAAAAGAAAACACGAGTTATCAAACCCCCCAAAAAAATTGGTGGATTTCTTCCATTATTACTTCCAATTTTGGGTGCACTAGGAGCTTTAGGCGGTGGTGCAGCTGGAATAGCTAAGGCCGTTAATGATATTAAAGTATCAAAGGAGCAACTCGAAGAATTACATCGACACAATAAAGAAATGGAAAAACTTTCCAAGCAGGGTGGTGGATTATACATTAAACCCTACAAAGGAGGCACTATCAAGAAAAAAACCATAAAAAAAATCAAATAATATTTTCGCAGAGATCCCTTTCAAATAACGATATACTAAAATATGTGAAAATATTGAATATCTCACATTAAAGAGGTGTATTTATGTGTGACAACCTCCTCAAAAAAAATTTAAAGTGAAGGAATGTGGTATTTTGAATCTAGAAAGTTAACAAAATCATGGAACTCATTGTACTGCATACATAATAAATGAAAATTAAGCGTTTTATTTTGATGGTTATGGAAACTTGAGACCACCTATCAAACTCGTTAATTATTTGAGAACTCATTACAAAGTCCATGAATCCTGGTATTCGTATGAAACAATCATTGCAATAGACATGCAGGGCTTCAATTTGGCAGAAGATTTCAAAATCAAGGAGCTGTCAATCACAAATAGCCTTCAATCTAGTCATTTTCTTTTTTGAGAACATGTGTATTACAACTGCTTGACTATTTTTGTCAAAGGATTATAGCTTAATAATTTATCATGTAAAAATCAGACAATATACTGATGAATCCTTCTTGTATTATTATTTGTTTCGAATTCAACTCTCAAAACAAAGCAGTATATCCTGCTTGAAGTGTTTCTTTGTGATGAGAACAATCACTGTGTGTGTGATTGGACACAACAAGAAAACAAGAAAACAAGAAAACAAGAACACAAGAAAACATGAAAACAAGAAAACAAGAACACAAGAAAACAAGAACACAAGAACACAAGACAAGAAAACATGAAAACATGAAAACAAGAACACAAGAACACAAGAAAACAAGAAAACAAGAACACAAGAAAACAAGAAAACAAGAAAACATGAAAACAAGAACACTAGAACACAAGAAAACAAGAAAACAAGAACACTAGAACACAAGAAAACAAGAAAACAAGAAAACAAGAACACAAGAAAACATGAAAACAAGAACACAAGAAAACATGAAAACAAGAACACTAGAACACAAGAAAACAAGAAAACAAGAACACAAGAACACAAGAAAACAAGGAAACAAGAACACAAGAAAACATGAAAACAAGAACACTAGAACACAAGAAAACAAGGAAACAAGAACACAAGAAAACATGAAAACAAGAACACTAGAACACAAGAAAACAAGAACACTAGAACACAAGAAAACAAGAAAACAAGAACACAAGAAAACATGAAAACAAGAAAACAAGACAACAAGAAAACAAGAAAACAAGAACACTAGAACACAAGAAAACAAGACAACAAGAAAACAAGAACACTAGAACACATAAATATTGCCACGATATATCCCTTAGTATAAAAATTAGCAATGACAACAGGACTTCCAGCAAAAGTATTGTTTCTGAGCGCCTTTTTAACAATACCTTGTATATACAAGTGGATTCAAATATACAAGAAACGTTTATTTGCATATCAATCAATCATAATGACTCTTGACCATCAAACTGAGAAAAATTAATTGTTAATAATGGATTGATTGGCTAAAAATTGATGAGTCGATTAAAAATTTGTCATATTTAGCTTTTAAGTTAAGACTTTATTTTGTAGATGAAAATTTTAAACCAACAAACTGGAATGTACTTATTGATTCGTTTGAATGTAAAAATCATATAGAATTCGCTATTATATCAATCTTTGCATTCATTTTTTGTATCATGCTACCCATTCTAGGAGTATATTTGTATAGAAATAAAAGAATTATCTACTAGCAAGTGTTTTTTATTGAATTACAAGATATTACAATACATTATTTTTCATAACCCATGAATTATGTGAATTATTCATGCCCAACCATTTAACATAAACTTTATTTCCCTTCCGTCTTAGAATCTTTTCTACCAAATACACGTCAGGATGTTTAACTTTTTGCAACTCCTCCTTATAAAATGCACCCTGTATCTCTTCACCTCTATGATCCTCCAATATGTAGGTTGTTGGATTTGTGATTTTTATTTTTTTAATCACAAAGATTTCATTTGACCAGTTAGGTGTATACCCTTTTGAAAACATCTCACGAAACTTACTTATTCGCACATAGTCTCCCTTTTCATATTTGGAAGGATTCACTGTTTTTATGCGACCATAAACTTTTGATAGTAGGTGCTTCTCATGTTCCTTAGATACTTGTATAGGTTTCATTCCAATAACAGAATGTTTGGTATTATTGTATTCTGATACTATCTCAGGTAATATTTTTAACCATTTATAGTTTCCCTGCAAACTGAATTTTTTCCACATTCTGTTTTTCAATGTTCTGTTCACCCTCTCTACGATGCTAGCTTTCATATTGGAAAATGTTGAGTAGTGATTGATGTTGAATTTTTTCATCAAATCTTGGAACTCTGTATTATAGAATTCCTTTCCCTGATCAGTCTGCAGATTTTTAGGGGGTGTTTTTACACTGTTTAAAATTAATTTCATGGCTGTGGTTACATCTTTAGCAGTCTTTGTTTTGACAGGAATTGCCCAAACAAATTTTGAAAACACATTAATTATAACCAGAATATATCTATATCCTTTGTTTATTTTTGAATATGGTTGCATTTCAACTAAATCTGCTTGAAAAAGATCATTGATCCCCTTTACAATTACTGCTCTTCTTTTAAAAAATCTTCTGGCTGGTTTGTGTAGCTCACTCACCACATCTTCTTTGATAGTATTCATTATTGAACTGTTTCATTTGCAATCAATACAGAACCTTTTATTTGTAAGTCACCATAAAATTCTCATACTAAATGGTTAGATAAGCGAAGCTTCAATTCTGGAGACATACTGAACATCATTTAGAGAAATAGATGGTTTATATAATTATTTGAGAACATGCGAATTACAACTGCTTGACTATTTTTGTCAAAGGATTATAGCTTAATAATTTATCATGTAAAAATCAGACAATATACTGATGAATCCTTCTTGTATTATTATTTGTTTCGAATTCAACTCTCAAAACAAAGCAGTATATCCTGCTTGAAGTGTTTCTTTGTGATGAGAACAATCACTGTGTGTGATTCGACACTTATTTTTGAGGGTTGAAAATTTGTGAATACCTACCTGTAAATATTTATAAAAAGGTGTTTGAAATAAAATAAAAAATGTAATCAAAAATGTGATTTATTCAATCATTAAACATGTTTTATACAAATTAAAAACATTAGTAAGTGCACACATTGCGGGTGATGATAAATGGTATAGACAATGTGGTTTTTCCAACGATAAAGGTGGTTTGTCATCAAGTTCGATAACGGGCTTCGATGAATATTTCCCAATGTATTGCGCCTTTTCTTTTCCTTTCACGTACACATGATCCACGTTTCTTGTTATGTTTTTCACAATGTCGGAAAACTTATGTGATTGCGTAAATCCTTCATTCCATGAAATACAATGATGATTTTTCATCAACCAGTTTGCTTGTTTACGCAGTTTTGGAGGCAAGTGTTCCATAGAAAAGGGACATCTAAATATATAATGACATATTTTTTCTCCATCATAGGCAGCCAGTTCTTTAGGAATAAATTTTTTGTTTTCAATCATAAATCCTTGTACATCCAAAACGAGTAGTTTCATATTTTCAATTGTGAGAATTTCACCATCATCTGCTATTCACCACTATAATCTTGAATTTGTTTTTCAATTCTTTCGATCTCTTTAAATGGTAAGATAAGCAGAGCTTCAATTCTCGAGACATACTGAACATCATTTAGAGAAATAAAATGGTTTATATAATTATTTGAGAACATGCGTATTACAATTGCTTGACTATTTTTGTTAAAGGATTGTAGCTAAATAATTTATCATGTAAAATCAGACAATATACTGATGTATCCTTTTTTGTATTATTATTTGTCTCGAATTCAACTCTCAAAACAACAGTACCTGTTTGAAGTGTTTCTTTCTGGTGGGAACAATCAATATGTGCGATTGGACACTTATTTTTAAAGTTTTGAGGGTTGAAAATTGGTTCGTTTGGTATATCATAGTAGGAATTTTTAAAGTTTGCAAACATTTCATAGAGAGCTGAAAACTTGTTATCATTGAAATTCAAATACAAATCATGATATGGATATCTTTCAGAATTCAAAAATACTCTAATATTTGAGAGATTTATATTATCGAATTGACTAGCATCTTTCATGATGTGTCCTTTTCTATTTTCTTGAAAACCAATTATTATATGACGAGGTGCTTCAAGTTTACTACTTGTTTTAACAGGCCAAGTATGACGGGTCGCTTCAGGTAGTGAGGAATATTCAACAATTTCCCAACTACGAAATCCAAGTAACAGATCTTTATTTGTTTCAAGAATTTGTGTTAAAGCTAGTTGTTGTGGTATATCAACTTGAATATGAGGTACTTTCCAATAGATCTTGTCAAATGTAACTTTTGGATTTTCCGCTTCGGGTGACGGATTTTGCATATCTTCAACATATAAAACTGCATCAACATCATCGCTGGCTCGGATCAAAACCAGTTCTTGTTTCATATTCAAGATTATTTTTTTATAGTCTTCAAAAAATCCCATCAACATTTTCAAAGGTATAGATACATTAAATTTTCCTTTATCATCAACTAAAATGTTTTCCTTTTCATCTCTATTTGGAAACCATCCAGCATTTTGCAGCTTTAGACTTTCATTTGTATTATATGAAAGATAACCCTTCAAGGTTGAAGCTAAACCAACATTTCTTACGGAATCTATAGTAACTCCATTAAGTTCATAGCGAATTTCTCGAAACAAATAAGCTATACCATTGTTGACAAATTGTAATTTTTTAGAATAGGCACCCTTATTGTTGGTCAAGGTACCTTCAATGTAAAGATGACTCCCTGAAGGTAGTGTGTATATATCAAGTTCTTGAACAGGTATGCGAATTTCATCATTGTATTCAAATTTTGAAGAGACAAACGGTTGATATGAATGAAGCTCAGAGCTTATTATTGAATTATCTACATATAATTTTTCATCAACGTTTAATATATCCATTATTTCAATACTTTTAACCCCAGAGATATAAGAAATTGGTGATTTTGTGATGTTAACTTGCTGGAGTCTCGTCTTGGGCTGGTTTCTTGTGATGTTAACTGGTTGGAGTTTCGTCTTGGACTGGTTTCTATAGACAGCTTCTCCCTTTTATATGGCGATTGTTTGAAATAGCGATAGTTGTATTTAATAACCATAATATTTTCTAATGTTTAAGATGTAATCGAACTGTTATGGTCTCGTTTCGGAAATTAATCAAATCACCGTCTTGATCTACTATTTTAACAGTGATGTTGTTGATTGTCTTGACGCTGATGGGGAAATAAAGTATTGGTAATGGTGATTCCACTATTTTATACCCTGGAGGAACAGAAGGAAAAAACTGATGAATTATATGAACGGGTAGACCATTACTATATGATCCAATGCAAATGTCGCAATCAACACAAATTGCATTAACTTTAAATATATTAACAACTTCATCCGATTCAGAAAATTCATTTGATGCAATTTTTCGTTTCTTAAAACCCAATATTTTCGCTATGGAGTCACTTGGTGTGAAATCTATTTCCTTTGTGCAATAAAGCTGACATTTTAATGTATTGGGGTTTGCTTTCATCTTAAACCCAACTTTTTCTCCAAAAATGTCATCAATTACAGAATTAATATATGTTTCAATATCTTTTAAATCGTAAGTTCCTTCTGGAATTGTGATAACTTTATCCGCTACATATATTTTATTGCTACCCGGTTGTATGTTAGGTATACTCATAAACGATTCAAAATCAGCCAACCCCAAAAAATATTCTTTATTTTCATCCAAAAATATGGGTGGATTGAATTCTGCTTTCAACACAGAAGTATTTCCCGTTATTGTTATAGTTCTAGTCATGATGACACTCTCAACGTTACTGATGGTTCTCGATCATGTCATATTATTATATAGAAATTCGATTGACAATTGTCCACAATTATTTGCATTGAATTTTCGTACTGATGGATTGGTTCTGAAAAAATGAATAAAATTGAAATGAGATAATTTTACATGGATAAATATCAAACTATAGTTTCCTGCAGACCATGATGCGTCAGTTATTGATAAGAACACCGCGCATTCGAGCTAAATTTAGAACTGTTGATAAGAGGAGTGTGACGTGAAAACCACCTGCTGTCTACTGGTGATAAGAATACCGCGTGCTGAGACTCGTTTGTTACTGATAAGAAAACCGTGCATTCGAGCTAAATTTAGAACTGAATGATGATAACACTTACCCGCAATATTCAATTTCTTCAAGGCTTGAATCATGAACTTTTTTTGTTCATAAAATGTAATGTCATCCCAAATCCCCCACCCCCACCCCCACCAACGGTCACACCGCCCACCGACGGATGACGTCACGCGCACGTGGTCGCAAAGCGGGCATTTTGGGAAATGAGGCCGAACCGCCACAGCTCTTACTACTAATATGTTATTTATTTGGTTGAAATAAATCTTCCCTCATTTAGCTTGATGCAGTTTACAAACAAATCATGATTGAAATATGTGTTGCTTGATGCAAATACTCGAGTGATTAGATTTAAATAGGCCTTTCTTCGCTTTCAACACAGCTTGTTTGAGTAGAAAACCTCATTGGTTGGTTGATATATTTGAAATATTGGTTTGAAGGTAATATTTATTAGTATTTAAAAAATATATTTATTTGGATCTTCCTGATATAAATTATTATTGATAGATGTAGAACATTCAGGAAAATCAGCTTTGTTTTTTTTTCTATAAATAAATACATAATGAATTCTGTGGAAATTTATTTAAATGATTTTTTGTATCAGCAAATTATTCCAAATTTCACATCATCACATCATGCATTATAGAAAAAAAATAAAGCTGCTTTTTCTGAATTTCCATGCGTTCGTGTGTATGTTATACGTATATAGATTTCAATATAAAATTATAGTCCTCCTTATAGGCACACCTATAAATCTATAGATATATTTTCTAGCGTTTGATAAAGGAATAGCGACGTTTGAAAAAAAACACAAACATAATTTTTGCATACATTTATTTAAAAAAAATAAATTTCAAAAACAAAGTAAATCTCAATACAATAATAGGTATATACAGTGTGGCACAGAAGTCTGAATGCAAAATTATCTCAAATTTGAAGCATTTTGATACAGGCGTTTGCAAGTAAGATCCTCGTTACCGAACTTTTGTACCACACCGTTGTATAGGGAGTGAATAATTATCCACATAGAAATACATACTCAGTTGAACAGTAAATAAATGTCTTCTCTTCAAAAAATAAAAACTTATAGGTATACTTGTATAATAAACAAAAATAAAAAATCTCGTTCAACTCTTTGAACATACTTTGGCCTTATACCCTGAAGTAATAACACATATAGTTAAATATACGTTTTAAACTAAATGGCTCATTAGATACCTTAAAAACTTAAGCATTTTTAACCCTAAAGTTGTAACAAAAAATAAAAGTCTTTTTTATGAACAAAATCATCATCCTAAACTGGACTTATTACCTTTTTTCCATCTCCAGTAAAATGTATACTGAAAGATGATGGACAAAATAGTTTATCAAATGAATAAACCCGTAATTTTTCTTTACCAGCCTTACAAATTACTTCAAAACCTTGAGCATTTTTACTATAACCTGAAGTTTTTAATACTGTCACAATGAAACTTATTCTATTATCGTCAACGACAATATTTTTAATCAGTCCAAAAAAAGGAAGTATATCAGTATCACTTGAGTGAATAGTAAATCCGATTTTATAAAATATATTATTGATGGTGAGCCACTGCACTAAATGTGCATTTTTAGTAAGGGCTTAATCAAGTTTATAAGAAATCAGAATTTCTGAGATTGATTTTATGGGTCCAGTTATAAAAGATTTAAAAAATTTATGGTCCGCCTAATAGCGCATCGACCAAATATTTCTGGGTGGACCAACTTGCCTGATCAATTTCGAGTAATGCAGCAAAAAATGGAATTTAGACCTTAAATGTTCATTGAATATCTCGCTAAACAAGGTGTGATGTTCTTCAATTAAGACTTGCAAATAATCTATTTTTTCTGAAGTGAAGGAGCGACTTAATAAAATCTCGCTAATTTTAACAATTAAAGCATAAAATGTCCATAATATATCATTTTCAAAATTATATTTACTTTGAACTGCTTTTTAGTCAAATCTTTCGATGCACGACAAATGCGGCAGAAGTATTCTGAATTGAAGCTTTCTGTAAAACCCAGAATAGAATCAAGCCCCAAATTGTCACCCAATATCAAAAACAGTGTAAAATATATTTTAGTAATTTTATTGTTCACTGTAATAGTTATTCCCTCTGTCTTCAAAAGTGTCTGCTATTAAGTTGAAAAATACCTTGACGTTTCCAAAAGTTTGGCGATCTTCAGAATAAGACAATTGGGCCAAAAAAATATTTTCTAAAAGTGACGCATATTCTAGGGGTATGCATGCTAGACATATACAGGGTGTTTCCTAACCTCTGTGACAAAATGAAAGGGGTGATTCTTCGCTTAATTTTAAGACGAAAATGTTGTATAACTTTTTTCGAATTTCGCTTTGTTTCCAAAATACAGGGTGTTTAATTTTTTTCTTGATTAGTTTTCTATTTTTAATTAATTTATCTTTTACTCGATTTTGTTGAGGTTTGGTAACGGTATTTATAGTGATAACGGGCTCATTTTGCCATGAACAAATAAAAATTATCGAATACAGTGGCGTCCCGAGCGGCACTTCAACCAGTATTATTGGGAAAAAAATGTACGCCACTGACTTTTTGTGTCATTTTAATTTTTTTGTCAGGTTATTCAACTAAAAACGCAACTTTTTGATCTCTTGAATTTTTATCGTATCTTGCCTATTTTTGAGATAAAAAATTAAATCTAGTTGAGTGAGTTTTGACGCAAAAAGTAATTTTATCGCTGATGTTGAATTTTCTAACAAATACAGCAATCAATTATAATCATTTTAATGGAGAATTCAAGAACACTAAATAAATAGAAAAAAGTTAAATAAACTGCTGAAAATGTCCTCCAAGAGCCAGTAAACATCCATGTACACGACGTGCTAAGTTATCTCTCACCACACGGAAAATTTCGGGACTGGCGGAAATCGTATTGAATCCATTAATAATACGCATTCGTAGGTCTTCCTCGGATTGAATGGGAGTGCTATAAACAAGTTGCTTAAGATGTCCCCAAAAATAAAAATCTAATGGATTCAGATCCGGTGAACGTGGTGGCCATGGGTGAGGTCCTCCTCTGCCGATCCAACGATCAGGATATTGCTGATCTAAATAATGAAGAAAACCAATAATGTGGTTGCCATGGATCGAGGCAAAAAGCCTACTTTGCATCATATTGTTATTTTTGTGTAGTCCATAGACATGCAATAAAGTGGTTTATCTCAAAAATTACGCAAGATACGATAAAAATTTAAGAGATCAAAAAGTTGCGTTTTTAGTTGAATAACCTGACAAAAAAATCAAAATGTCACAAAAAGTCAGTGACGTACATTTTTTTCCCAAAAATATTGGTTGAAGTGCCGCTCAGGACGCCACTGTATTCGATAATTTTCATTTGTTCATGGCAAAATGAGCCCGTTATCACTATAAATACCGTTACCAAACTTCAACAAAATCGAGTAAAAGATAAATTAATTAAAAATAAAAAACTAATCAAAAAAAAAAATTAAACAACCTGTATTTTGGAAACAAAGCGAAATTCGAAAAAAAGTTATACCAGAGGTTAGGAAACACCCTGTCCAGCTCTAGAACCTAATGCATTACATGGCTCTAAGTCGTCGAAAAAAAGAAACAGAGGGAATACAGTTTTTCAGCAAAATTTAACTCCATACTCTTCCATAGCTCACCTTGATATGTACTAGTTATTACATCTAGTGAACGTTTCTCTTCAGAAATATAAGCAACGATATCAGTGAAAACGTTTGGCAGCTCCATAAATTGTTTTAGTATTGTTTTCAGGCAAATTTTTTGACTTTGTACATTTTTTATTCCAAGATCTGGAGGTTGTGTTGATTCAATATTTGTTAAGCAACTAGTTGTCCCAATATTAAATTGTTCTGGTTTAACAAAAAAACAATTATTTTCAAAAAATCTTAGTCTCAAAAATTCTGACTTAAAATTTTCAAAAGTATTATCTATGTTGTCTAACAAAGGTCTTGGAGAATTATCATGAATGCTTAGTTGAGATACATTTTGAGCACAATAATTATTCGCCATTTCAGCGTCAATGATTCAAGTTAAGTTATTTACCAATTTTCGGGTGTGATCAAGAACAATCTGAACAAGATTTCTAGAAAATGAAGAATTACTGTAAAGCTTCGAAATGTATTCAATGACAGAGTCTTCTACAGTTGGCATTCTTAAGTTACTATTATTATCGTCTGTGATAAGGGGGATTTGTTCTTTGGTATGACAAGATAAAGAGGTTTCACATTTTGCAATATTAGCCTCATTGGGACTGTGCCGCGGTAAAGTGATTGTGTCTAAATGCAAATGAGAGTAATGCCTGCGCAAACCAGCAATATTACTGAAGGACCGGTTGCAGTCTTTTTGGCCACAAATATATTTTTCAACATAAGGATATGATACCTTCATATGGCGTATCATGGTATGGTAAGAAGAAAAAAGTTTTCCACACTTGAAACAACAAAATCGTGAAACCTCCATAATAATAATAGTATGACTCACAAAAATAAATATTTTTAAGTTTTACAAAAATTCGTTAAGAAAAGGAAATGTAGTATCGCCTGCAACTTTATAATTACATGGTTATTCACGTTATTCGACACGAAACGTATCAAAGTTGTATTTTTTTAAATGGAATACTTTGTATATTATTTCATTTTTGGTTTGCATGAACAAAATGAAGGTAGGTTTGATTGAGGTTTAATACACCTAAACCTTTTGGTTTTTGAAATATCTTCAAAATGTAGTATTCATTTTAATGCTTAATTTCTCAGCTGTTGTTTCCTTTTTTTTAACCAAATCAATAATCAAGTCTACCAATTGATCAAGTTTGATGTCACACTTATGAAACTTTTTATAACTTATACAGGGTGTCTAAAAATTATGGATAAATAATCAATATCTTTAAACGGTAATAGCTTGTTTAATTTAAATGGGATATCCTGTATTTTATGCGAACAACAATTATTATTATGCGTCCCTATAGCTAACTTCTCACGTTTTCAAGTAAAGCGAAGGAAAAGAAAAAAAAATATGTTTCTCATTAACACCAATAGATGGAGATGCCGTCTCCAAACCCTCGTTAGGAACATTATTTCACCTATGGTATTTTGACAACTTCTATTATTATTTCCTTAAAGTTGTCAGTTATTAATTAATATTTTCAATTACTAATCGTCCTATTAGTGCTAGCAATAGCTTGTGATCTTTGTAAAAAAAAATGCTAATTTATCCAAAAGAAGAACGGATCGACATGATTTTTATACTGGGAGAATGCCATCAAAACTACCTCTTAGCATCAAGAGTTTACTCTGAAAGATTTCCAAACAGAAACCATCCAAATAAGGCAGTATTTGAGAGACTGTTAACACGATTTACAGAAACTGGAAGTGTTCAGTATGAAAAACCCATCAAAAGGAAACCTGTGACTGGAAATGAAGATACTCAATTTGCGGTGATCACCTCCGTCATCGAAAATCCCCATATAAGTCAAAACCAAATCGCGCAAAATATCGATTAGTAATTGAAAATATCAATTAATAACTGACAACTTTGAGGAAATAATAATAGAAGTTGCCAAAATACCATAGGTGAAATAATGTTTCTAACGAGGGTTTGGAGACGGCATCTCCATCTATTGGTGTTAATGAGAAACCTATTTTTTTTCTTTTTCTTCGCTTTACTTGAAAACGTGAGAAGTTAGCTATAGGAACGTATAATAATAATTGATGGATAATTAAATTCTACATCTGTTGTTCACATAAAATACAGGGTATCCCATTTAAATTAAACAAGGTATTACCGTTTAAAGATATTGATTATTTAACCATAATTTTTAGACACTTGATTAATAATTTGGTTAAAAAAAAGAAAACAACAGCTGAGAAATCAAGCATTAAAATGAATACTACATTTTCGCAAAATTGAAGATATTTCAAAAACCATAAGGTTTAGGTGTATTAAACCTCAATCAAACTTACCTTAATTTTGATCATACAAACCAAAAATGAAATAATATACAAGGTATTCCATTTAAAAAAATACAACTTTGATAAGTTTCGTGTTTTAGGGACACCCTGTATAACAGGAAAATATTTTAAAATGTAGCCTCAAGGGGTCCCTATCCATCCAGAAAAAAAAACTTCTTCAAAATCAGATACTTCAGCCATAATGTTTCGTGTCGAATAACGTGAATAACCCTGTATATGGACCATTGCATTAAAAACCATAAATGCTCCGCCTCAAATGGATATTTGGCATCTTGCCTTGAAGCAAAAGTCTATGGCTTCAACGACGGTGCGGCATTTATAATGAACGTCATTGATTATTACTAAAGATGATATAATATTCGCCAAGCTGGGGCCAATCAAAATTAGATGTGGTTGTACAGTCAATCCTTTTTAAAACATGATATCTACCCTTTGTTTTCTTAGTTCTTGTACGTCCCCCGGTGTTCTCGCATGCACAAATATTGCCTCGCGTGTTTCGGTTATGGATGGCTTCCAGTGTTTTTTGTTCTGCAGCCTTGTGCGTCCTTTTGATGGCAATAGACTCGCCAACAAGAATAGTTTTATAGAGTTTTTAGAATCTGAAATTAATACAAAAATATTTTTTATTTGTCAAATAATACAGATCAGACATAAAGGATCGTTAAATTTGAGCAAACTTGTTTATACAGGGTGTCCGGAAAAATGTGGGAAATCTCTCGAATAGTGGTAGAACATGAAAAAATTACGTAATAAGTTCCTATAATTTTTTTCCCTAGAGGCACTCCCTACGAAGATATGGCCCCCTTAAGGACGCCCCTGGATTTTTTTTTTTTAATGACTTTTTAAGTATTGAATATAATTTGATAAAAAATTTATATGAGGGACACTACAAGGACTCCCTAAAATTGTGTCCTTAAAACAAATTTACCTTGTTTAATTTACTAGAGACGGACAGTAGTTATAGCTAACCCACTTCTGGATCATTTCCTAAAATTGCCGATAGGTGGCGCCGCGATCACGAAATGTAATTTTTTTTATCTTCCCATGTCTTATCACACGGACTTCCGTTCATATATGTGTTATCTTTGTTCAGTGTACGGGGTGTGCAAAAAAAAGTGTGCGGTGTTTGAATGTGCGGGGGCGGGGTGTTTCAAATGTGTGGAAATAAGGTTATTGTGGGTCCAAGTATGTGGCGCGCAATGTATAGAATTTTGAAATGTGCATTTTTGAATGTGGAATTGCTTGAATTTGGTTGAAAAAGAATACGGAGAAGAATTGCGAGTACCCTCGTATATTTGTGCAAGAAATTGTCACGAGCTTCCAGCTGATAAGATGTAATTGCATTGTTGTCACTGTTTATAGTTAGATGGAAATATAGATTGAATAGCATATTATGTATGTGGTAGTAAATTGTTGAAAATAAATGCCTCGTACCGGAAATGATGCAATTATCGAGAACGTCCTGCTAATAGGAAATGGTTACTCATATTATTGCGGTTGGTATGATATCAAACAATATGCCCAGTGGAGGATGTGATTTTCTAATCATTAACATAGGAGATTGTGGTCTAAAGATTCATTTGTAATCGAGACATCAGACAGTTGGTTTATTCAACCTATCGTTCCAAATAACCAACATCAAATTGATAAGCTAGTTGAAATTAGTTCTCTTTCATTGTTATCATCTGCTTCATTGGTAAGTCAACCCACCCGCCCCATTCAAGTGGGGTTTTAAATTATCAATTTTAGATAGTTCAAATCATGAGTTCTTTCAAAGAAATTGCCTCTTTGAGTAGTGCCATTGTGACAAAGTTCAAAGAGGCATACCCGAAGTTATGTGCCGTCAAAAAAGAGGAGCAAAAGTGGTGGCTGTTGAAAATAAATCGAAGCATCCAGCAATTCCAGAAGGCGATGGCTGCACCAATATCTATTGGGTCCAGAAAAAGATTGGTGACCAATTTGGGTCATTTGAAGAGGTTCCGGATGCTTCTCAAGTCACGAATCTCCAAGACGCATGTGGGTGAAGGAATGGAACCAAATCTTACCAGACGGGTCAAGTGGGAAGACTTGAAAACATCCTTTGAGTCTCGCATAAGAACTGGAGTGATTATCAATCAAACACACGTGAATCTAGGGGATTTTTTTGATGATTCTTTTGTCTTGTTCAAGGAAAAAATCAACGAAATTTTGAAAGTGTTCAGTGCTTTAAAGGTGAATGCGACTTTTTGTGGTGAGTTCATTGTAAACAAAAATAATGTTGAAAACCTTGATTGTAAATATGTTCATACCAAAAATGAAGTATTGGATAAGGGTACAGATTTGATTGAGTGGTTTCAAAATTGTATAAGCAATACAATTTTACAAAAAATGGAGGATTTTCAAGAACGTGACAGTGGGTGGACATTAAAAAAAATTGTCAGTCTAAAAATTTGTATTATTAAGCATAGCTTTGGGGTGGGTGCTTCATCCTACATTCCTCTTCCCAGTTAAATTTCAAAGAAAAAAGCATGTATCATCATCAAAAATGACGATGATGCATGTTTTTATTGGTGTAGAGTCGCTGCTTTGTATCCCAGTAAAATCAATTCAGATAGAGACAGCTCATATCCTCATTACACCCGCGTCCTTAATACGGAAGGCCTGGATTTTCCAATGACAGTTGACAAAATTCATAAATTTGAAAAAATTAATGATATAAGTGTAAATGTTTATATGTTGGAAATGGTTCAAAATAAAAAGAACGAATTCTTCAGTTGTACCATGTCGATTGACGAACAATAGGTTGGAAAATCATGTCAATTTACTAATTACTCAAAACAAATATTTTCCAAAAATTAATGAATTTGAACCATTGCCAAATATTTAAAATGAGATTGAGATTTCCTATCATTATTGTTTGATAAAGGATCTATCCAGGTTAGTGAGATCACAAATTAAAAAAGATGGACACAAACTATTCATTTGTGATAGATGTTTGAACTATTTCCGGTCTCAGGAACGGTTGAGTGAACATTCAAGTGTGTGCGAAACAAAAAATGCTTCAAAGATTTCATTTCCCAAATATGATCACGTTTCGTTCAGAAATCACATTTATAAACAAAAAGCGCCATTCATCATATATGGGGATTTTGAATCAATTTTACAAAAAATTCCCGATGAATTAACACATTTAAAAACTGTCAATTTTCAAGAGCATATTCCATTCGGTATTGGATTTTTATTCAAATGTTTCTCGACGACTCGCTAACCTTTTACAAAAGCTACCGCGGCGAAGATTGTTTAGATTGGTTTGGGGATCAACTTGAAAATATTGCGAAATTTGTTGAAGATAAGTTGTCTAAAGTTGTTTCCATATCAGAAGTGTTGGACAAGAGTATAGCAAAAGAGTGTCACATTTGCGAAAAACCGTTTATTGACACAGATCAGATTGTTGTTGATCATGATCATTTTACAGGTGATGTCAGAGGATTTGCTCACTCAAACTGTAATTTAAATAGAAACAATTCATTGTTCCCATTGTATTTCACAATCTCTCAGGTTACGATTCCCATTTCATCTTGGAAGCCATAGGAAGGGTGGAAAAATTCAGTATTCTTCCAATCAATAAAGAAAAATACATTTCTTTCACTCAGTTTGATGATGAAACTAGTATAAAATTTAGATATATCGATTCACTACGATTTTTGAATTCATCTTTGAGTTCATAGCATCTACATGGAAATTGGGTGATTTGATAAATCTAAAGAGGGAATTTGCTTCATGTAATTCAAACCAATTCGAATTATTAACACGTGAGTGGGTCTTTTGCTATGATTATGTTGATAACATGGCTAAATTGGAGGAAACAAGTTTACCACCCAAAGAAATGTTCCATTCAAAATTATATGATGAAAATATTAGTGATGAGGAGTATTTACATGCCCAAAAAGTATGGGATGAGTTCAATATTCAGAATTTGGGTCAATACAGCGATCTGTATTTGAAAACAGATGTGTTGTTGTTGAGCGATGTCTTTGAAAACTTCAGAATCAATTCACATAACGTTTATGGTTTGGATCCAGCGTGGTATTTCACTTTACCAGGTTACACTTGGGATTGCATGCTGAAATTCACGAAATGTGAGTTGAGGCTGTTGAAAGACATCGACCAAATTATGTTTATTGAAAAGGGGTTAAGAGGAGGAATTTCAATGTGCTCAAATCAGTATGCTGAAGCAAATAATAAATACATGGCTGAATATGATGAATCCAAGCCATCAAAATTCCTGCTCTACCTTGATGTTAATAATCTTTATGGGTGGGCCATGATTCAACATCTACCATACGATGGATTCGAGTGGGTTGATCATGTTGATTTCCCAAATTTTGATGTTACTTTAATCGAGGATGATGCTCCAGAGGGCTATATTTTGGAGGTGGATTTGGAGTACCCCAAATCGCTTCATGACCTGCATAGTGATTTTCCATTCTGTCCTGAACATATGGCACCTCCAAATTCCAAATTTCCAAAATTATTAACAACTCTTTACAACAAAACAAAATACGTTATCCATTACCGCAATTTAAAGCAAGCTGTGAGCAATGGTATCAAAATTACACAAATACATAGAATTTTAAAATTCAAGCAATGTCCTTGGTTAAAGTCATACATCCAACTAAACACTCAACTTCGATCAACAGCCACTAACGATTTCAGCAAAAATCTCTTCAAGTTAATGAATAATGCTGTATTTGGTAAAACAATGGAAAACATTCAAAAACATCGTATTGTGAAACTGGTTAATAAATGGGAGGGTTGATATGGTGCAAGCAATCTGATTTCCAATGCAGCATTTTATAACTTAATAATTTTCTTCGAAGATCTGGTGGCTATAGAAATGAGTCAAACAAATCACATTTCAAAAATTGCAATGCATGATTTTCATTATAATTTCATGCTTGAAAAATCTTCTTCTGAAAAACCTAAGCTTCTGTATACAGACACGGATAGTTTCATCTATGAAATCAAGTGTAATGATGTGTATGATGAACTTATCAAAAAAGATCTTTCAAAATTTGACACCAGCGATTATCCTTCAGATAACGTTTATCAGACTCCATTGGTAAATAAAAAAGTTGTGGGGCTGATGAAGGATGAAGCAAATGGTAAAATCATGACACATTTTGTGGGATTGACGTCAAAAATGTACTCATATAATATTCAAGGTATTCAAAAATGTATGAAAAAAGCGAAAGAGGTAAAGTCTTGTATTGTAAAAAACAAAATAACTTTTGATGATTATGTGAAATGTTTAAAGAAAAATGTGGAAAACATGGTTAAACAATGTACAATCCGATCAGTCAAACATTCCGTTAACAGCACTTAACAAACCAAATTAGCCCTTAATGCCCTAGATGATAAACGCTGTTTGATTGATAACAGTCACGACACTCTCCCATGGGGCCACTACAGTCTAGACTGGAAATTTGTTGTGTAAGATTTGGGGAAGTAGGCTTAATAACTGATGGTTTGGAGTGAAGTAGATAAATATTGTCACAGTAGTATAATCCATTCAGTATAAAAAAAAATAACAATGATGATGACAACAGGACTTCCAGCAGGAGTATTGTTTCTGAGCGCTTTTTTTAACAATACCTTGTATATACAAGTAGATTTAAATATACAAGAAACGTTTATTTTTGTATATCAGCCAATCATATTGACTCTTGGCCATCAAACTAGGAAAAATTGATTGTTAATAATGGATTGATTAGCTATAAAATTGATGAGTCCTTTAAAAATGTGTCATATTTAGCTTACAAGTTAAGACTTTATTTTGTAGATGAAAATTTTGAACCAAAAAACTGGAATGTACTTATTGATTTGTTTGAATGTGAAAATCATATAGAATTAGCCATTATATCAATATTTGCATTCATTTTTTGTATCATGCTACCCATTATAGGAGTATATTTGTATAGAAATAAAAGAATTATCTACTAGCAAGTGTTTTTATTGAATTACAAGATATAACAATACATTATTTTTCATAACCCATGAATAATGAGTAGTATCCATTCCCAGCCATTTAACATAAACTTTATTTCCCTTCCGTCTTAGAATTTTCTCAACCAAGTAAACGTCAGGATGTTTAACTTTCTGTAATTCTTCCTGATAGAATGCACCTTGTATCTCCTCATCTCTATGATCTCGCAAAATGTATGTTGTGAGATCAGAAATTTTAATCTTTTCAATCACAAATATTTCATCTGACCAATTTGGCGTATAGCCCTTTGAAAACATTTCCCGGAACTTGCTTATTCGTACATAAACCCGTTTTTTGAATTTTGAAGGATTCATTGTTTTTATACGACCATAAACTTCTGATAGTAACTGCTTTTCATGTTTTTTAGATACTTGTATAGGTTTCATTCCAATAACAGAATGTTTGGTATTATTGTATTCTGATACCATCTAAGGTAATATTTTTAACCATTTATAGTTTCCCTGCAAACTGAATTTTTTCCACATTCTGTTTTCAATGTTCTGTTCACCCTTTCGACGATGCTAGCTTTCATGTTGGAAAATGTTTAGTAGTGATTGATGTTGTTTTTTCATCAAATCTTGGAACTCTGTATTAAAAAATTCCTTTCCATGATCTGTTTGCAAATTTTGAGGAGGTATTTTTAAACTGGTTAAAATCAATTTCATGTCACATCCTGAGCAGTTTTGGTTTTGACAGCAATTGCCCAAACAAATTTGGAAAACACAATAATTACGACCAAAATGCCCTACACAGGTTGACAGAAAAAACTTACCTTCAAAACCGGGATCAAGTTTGCTAAACCCTAAAAAGTGGTTCTTCAATATTATTTTCCATTTTCACAACGAGTTAACAACTCCACGTTATCACGGGCCAAAAGCGTTCCATTACTATTAATCAACATTAACGTGGTATGTTACTTTTTCGATCTCCCCTGTAGTCGTTTGATTTACTGGCAACAGCGCACTGGTTAAAAGTCTTGTACGTCGCTGATGTCTGATGTCAGTTTTCATTAAACGTATCTTTCTTTTCGAACTCGACCTTGGTAGCGAACGGTTGGAGGTTGGAAGACATTCGCATCTCCATGTGTTAGATCCAGGGGGTAGAAAATAAGTAACCCCAAGATAGTCCATTCAGGTAACTCGTTTTCCTTTCATTGAGTTGAGCATTTTTTCTTCAACGTTTGTACGCATTCAGGCCTAGGACGATGACCATCTCCCACTGATGTACCACGTTAAGGGTGTTTTCTTCCCTACCACGACCAAGATTGATCCACTCCACCCTAATTGCCTGATTGCCTAATTTGAGCATGGGATTAATTACCAAGCGTTGAGGAGTTGTTGACTACTTTGAGTGAAGCTTGAATAAAAAAAACCGGTCAAGGTAGGTATGTCGTTTTTGTTGAATTGACATCCATTTTTTATATTAAAATTGCACGTTTAATGAACGTTTTGAGTGAACTATGGGGTTGATTGTCGATTATTTTTCAAGTCTTAATTGGGGTAAATATCAATCATGATCAAACTAATTACTTTTCGTGACTCGAGCAAAATATAGTTATTTATTTAATTTATTGGTTTTTTTTCTTGGTTTTGTTGGACTTGAGAACCTAGCAAGCTGTTGCGGTGAGCCGTATCTATATATTGTTTTATTTACGTCAGTGTTACGGTCAGTCGGGATTTATCTACTTTTTTTTTATGAATACTTTTTGTGAAGCGTTGTGACGTCACATAGCGGCAACTCAGTTTGTGAGTGATCTTTTTATAAGTTAATCGGTTCAACTGCTCGCTTGTTTGGATTATAAAATTTGACAGAATAACGTTATTAAGGTTAGAGCGTTTTTAATTATTATTGAGCGGCCTTGTACTGAACGTTTTTTTTTTCCTTGATACATAAATTGCACATATAGTTGAACTGAGTTTTTGGAAAATACAAGTTTTATTATTTACTGATTTCTTGTACATGCGATACGGACGTATGTTTTGGGTACTTTGCAAGTATGCACGGTATTACTGTGTAAGATAATTTTGGATTTTAATAATTTTAATATATGCGAATGTCTTGGGAGTTAACTGGTTTGATTTGAGAGTTGGTAGTCCTGATCCCTGGTTTTGTCGGCGGTAAGTAAGGCAGCTACGTACTTTCTTTCGTTAATTGTTAAATAAACTCAATTGGAATCGAGAAGACCTCGAAGGTTGAGATTCACCTGCACGAATCTCTGGCGCCCACTTTAAATAAACCCCCCCCCAAAGCTCCAGAACTCTGAGTTCCGGGTAAGCTTAGCCAACGTGGCTTCCAATTGAGAGGTTTGATAGTTGCAGGACTGAAAGTGCTTGAGCTAAGCTTGCGCTTAAATTTTTGCGTGATAAATTTTGGCGCCCAACGTGGTTATAATATTTAAACAAATAATAAGTTAAATTTTGAAGCCTGTTGAAATAATTTTTTTACTGGGACCTTTATTCTTTTCTTGGGATTTTTGAATTTTGACGCGGTTTTGTTAGCCTCTTCGAAAAATTTTTTTTTTCTCTAGGGAGAGGGGGAATTTTGTAAGGCCATCAGCTAGTTTCAAGTACAAGGGTGCTGCTTGCCGACGACTTTGACCGTTTGATCGGATCTGCCGCTTTTAAATCATACTTGTTTGCGGACTGTGTTTGTGATTGATAGATATAACCTATTTTGCGGCTGGAAATATTTGATATTTTTTTTTATATTTGTTGACCTCGTTTTACATTTGTGACCTTGAATTTCTCTTCTTGCCTTGTAAAATGGATTTCAAAATGAACATCCACTGTCTGCGGAGAGATATGCTTCTTCATGATCTTGTGGTTCGTGGTGTTACCGTTGATGACGGTATGACTGTTGAGAAAATGAGAACAGCTTTGCGCCCACTCATCAAATTGGAAAAAGCTTCACTGTTCCAATTCCCACCCTATACCCTGAAGTTCTCGGAAGAATCGGAAAAGATCACATCCCTGCTCTCTGAAATCAATGATTCGATCTCTGGTCTATCGAGTGAGAACGTTCAGAGTAAAGACAGTAAGTTCTTGTCTATTCAGTCGCGACTGGTCCACTTTTTGAGGCGCATCAATAGAATTCCCCCGAGCGGTTTGTCTGCGGAGGAGCTGGGCGAGAAGTCTGGTCTTCTTGTGGAGGTTTTGACTTCTCTTGATTCTTTGGAAGTAACTTCTAGGCGCGACCCAGAGTTGAGTCAGCGTTTTCAAGATGACGAAGACGATGAACTCAGCCATGATCCTCCTTTAAATTCCACTCGTCATCCGAACCTTCTTAGTCCCTCTGCACGTACGGGTCAGCCCTCCACCCCTTCCACTCCCAAGTCTCAAAATATCGAGAAGTGGAACCTCAAATTCACTGGGGATTCGAAGGGTATTTCGGTCCACAATTTCCTGTAAAGGGTGGCGGAACTTCAGGTTGCTCGTAATGTTACTAGGAGACAATTGTTTGAGTCTGCTATTGATCTGTTTCCAGGCAAGGCCTTGGATTGGTATCGTGCCAATAAATCTCGATTTGGAGATTGGTCTGAGTTGGCAGACTTGTTGCGCAGGCATTTCGAACCCCCAGACTATCGTTCAAGGTTATTTAGGGAAATTCTAGACAGAACTCAGGATACTTCCGAGTCTATCGTTGCATATCTTTCATGCATGCAGGCCTTGTTCAGGCGTTATGAGGGACTGTCTGAAAAAGCTCAGTTAGATATTTTATGTCGTAATGTATCACCATTTTACGCTACTCAATTGCCAGTTGTCCACAGTATTGAGGAACTTGAAACGGAGTGCCTCAAGTTGGAAACTCGTAAGTATATAGTGGAGAATTACGTACCCCCTTCTCGTCGACGTCGCAATGACAAAATTGCGAATCAGGCTCCTGATTTCACTTTTATTTCCGCGGACCAGCCCTCCTCTTCCTAATCTCCAAGGCAGGAAAAAATTAATGAGGTGAATTTCCATCAAAACCCTCCGTCTAATCCTCGTGTCATTAAGTGTTGGAACTGTCAAAGGCCTGGACATATGAATCGGGAGTGTCCAAACCCGAAGAAGAATTTTTGTTACCGTTGTAAAGCACCGGATGTGACTATTCGCACTTGTCCGAGGTGCTCGGGAAACGATTCCCGGGTGAGTCGGTAGGCCGTGTCGATTTCACCTCTTCCTCTGTCTCGGCAAATAATCTTGTTAATTTTCAGAATAAAGTTCTTTTGGATTTCATCATTTCACATGCTCACGGGGATCAGCGTCCATATCTACATATTGACATTCTTGGGTATCCGCTGCTCGGACTATTGGATTCAGGTGCTAGCGTGACTTTGGTGGGTTTGCCTGGTTATGAAGTTTTATTGAGTCTTGGGCTTAAGTTAGTTAAGAGTCAGCGTCCTTGTACAGTCGCCAATGGTCAACGATGCAATAGCATTGGTTTTATTCAGGCTCCTATTACGTTAATGGGCAAAACCAAGATTATAGACGTGTTAGTACTCCCTGAGCTTTCACATCAGATTATCCTCGGTATAGATTTTTGGAGGGTTATGGAGATTATTCCTGATTTGGAGCAGAGTGTTTGGCGGTTCGCCAACTCTACCGAACTTTCACAGATTTGTAGTGTGCAACCTTTGGATGATTTGACTCCCTCACAACGGCAAGCTCTTGATGAAGTGGTGACTGAAAAAATAAGTCAAATGGGAACTGGCTTGGGTTGTTGTAAAGTAGCTGAGCATGAAATTATTGTTAACCCTGGAACAAGACCGATTAAACAACGCTACTATCCGGTTTCCCCTTTTAAGCAAAAGTTCATCGATGACGAGATAGAGGAGATGTTGAGGTTGGGTGTTGTTGAGAGGTCAAGTAGTCCCTGGTCTAGCCCTGTTTGTCTGGCGCATAAAAAAGATGGTAATTTCAGATTCTGCATTGATTTTCGTAAAGTCAACGAAGTCACGAAAAAGGATGCTTATCCCATCCCTTATATTTCTACCATACTTGACCGACTCAAGAGCACTCAGTTCATAAGTTCTATCGACATAAAATCTGCCTTTTGGCAAGTACCCCTTTCAGACTCTTCGAAGGAGCTTACAGCTTTTACCGTTCCCGGACGAGGTCTTTTTCAGTTTCGGCGTACGCCATTTGGCCTTTCCAATGCTCCTGCCACTTGGCAGAGAATTGTTGACACTATTTTGGGTCCCGAACTCGAACCTAATTGGTCTATTTGGACGACATTGTAATAATTACCAATTCATTTGATGAACACCTCGAGCTTATCAAGGTCGTATTTGAGCGTTTGAAAGCAGCTGGTTTGGTGGTTTCAGCGGAAAAGTGTCATTTTTGCAAGCCTGAGCTGCGTTATTTGGGCTACGTAGTTGACAGTAAAGGACTTCGTCCTGACCCTGAGAAGGTAGAGGCGATTGTTAATCTACCACCCCCTTGTAGTATCAATGAGGTTCGACGTTTTGTGGGTACTGCGTCGTGGTATCGTAGGTTTGTACCGAATTTTTTATCACTTTTGGCTCCTGTTTTAAACTTGACGAAGAAGGGAGTGAAATGGAGTTGGACCCCGGAATGTCAAAAGGCTTTTACTGATCTTAAGGAGTGTCTCGTTACTGCGCCCATACTTACTTCCCCTGATTTTGACAAAACCTTCTATTTGCAAGCGGATGCGTCATCTTATGGCCTTGGAGCAGTTTTGACACAAAAGTTTGAAAATGATGAGAAAGTCATCTGTTACCTCTCTAGATCATTGACTAGATCGGAAATGAAACTAACAGTCACTGAAAAAGAGTGCCTTGCTGTAATTTGGAGTGTGGAAAAACTGCGTCACTATCTTGATCATGTGCATTTCAAGGTCATACAGATCACGCTTCCTTGTTGTGGTTGCATCGTTTGAAGGATCCTCAAGGCCGTTTGGAACGTTGGCAATTGCGCCTTTAGCAGTTCGATTTTGAACTCATTCATCGGAAGGGTAAGGATCACGTTGTCCCCGATTTTCTTTCGAGGTCTGTACCCGTTTCCATTGATTCTGTCTTTCCGGTAACTTCCCCTGAATTCACTTCTTGTAGGGCGCATGACAGGTGGTATTTGTCCATGATTGGAAAAGTTAGGAAGTCCCCTGAAAAGTTTTCGCTGTGGAAGGAAGAAAATGGCATTCTTTTCAAACATTTGAAACCCTCCTTTGTCGAGTTATCATCTCCATATGATGAATGGAAGATAGTTGTCCCTAAGGGTGATAGAAAGGCTCTATTTGAGCGTTATCATGATTTGCCAACTTCCGGTCATGTGGGAGTTTTCAAGACGTATGGCAGGATTCGTCAGACATATTATTGGCCCAAAATGAGGGCGGATGTCCTTCGTTACATCAAGACTTGTGTAAGTTGTGCACAGAACAAGGTGGAACAAAAGCGTCCAGCTGGTTTCATGGGTGAGCGTCCCGAAATTACTCAACCGTTCCAAGCGATTAGTCTTGATTATGTTGGTCCCTTGCCTCGTTCGAAAAAGGGTGATTGTTATATTTTGGTGATATCTGACTACTTCAGTAAATCAGTTTTTCTATTTCCGTGTCGTGCGGCGAAGGCTAAATCCCTGGTAGAAATAGTGGAAAATTTCTTTTTGCTCTATGGTACTCCGATGTTTCTAACCTGTGACAATGGTGTCCAGATGAAATCCAAGGAACTTCAAGCCTTGTGTAAAAGGTATCACTCCCGAATTTTCTTCAATGCCAACTATAACCCTAGGGCTAATCCAACAGAACGTCACAATCGTATCATCAAGACCATGATGCGTATGTACGTCGATAAGGACAATCACAAGACTTGGGACGAGCACCTGCATGAAATTGGTTGCGCTATTCGTACTTCGCCTAGCGAAACTACCGGTTTCACCCCATACTTCATTCTGTTTGGGCGTGAGCATAAACTCTATGGCTATGACTATGAACAGCATCATGGATTACCCCGACCGGATGTTGATATGGATACTTATGTCCGTGACCGGCAGCGTGGGTTCGCTAAACTGTATGAACAGGTCACCGCGAAAATCAAGGTCACTCGAGAACAAAATTCGCATAGGTATAACTTGCGTCGACGACCCTTGAGCTTCAACCCTGGTGATAAAGTTTGGCGTAAAAACAAGGCTATTTCCGATGCTTTAAACTACTACAGCGCTAAATTAGCCCCTGCATATGTTGGTCCATTCGTGATTAAACGTCGGTGTGGTTCTTGGTCCTATGAACTGGAGGATGAATTGGGAAGTTCCAAGGGTGTTTGGCACGTCCAGGAATTAAAACCGTTTGTGGTGGACCCTGACTTTGACTTAGGACAATCCGATTGATTCACGATATTTGAGCCTTACGGTGCCAGGCGGAGGAATAGGCCCGTGGCGGAAAACTGCCGGAGGTACAAGTCCTCCAAGTGTTAACTCTTTGTTGTGAGTACCATTTTATCACGGTACGCTCATTTGGTTGAGTAGCCTCACGGTGCCAGGCGGAGGAATAGGCCCGTGGCGGAAAACTGCCGGAGGTACAAGTCCTCCAAGTGTTCACTCTTCAGGTGCCAGTTCATTCAGGTACCGTTGCCTGTTCACGTGAATTTTCAAATCACTCTTCCCGTTTTTCATCGAGTGTGACATGTATTTTACGGATCCTGATTCAATCAAGTTTTCTTGGCATACTTGGCTGCGGTTGTCATTTGTTCAGTCTTGGGAAGTTTATAGCCTGAATAATGTGTATTTTCTCTTATGAGGTTTTCCAGATTATATTTACTTCATTTGAGAGTTCAGTGGTTTTGTGCTTGCTTTTGGTAGTGGTACTGAATTCTTGCCATTTTTGTATGGATTTTAAAACTGACACTGTTGTCAGGTGATGACTCATGGCCAGGTATAGCCACACATCGTCCATTGGTTTGGATTCGGTGACATTGCCGATGGTATTGGTTTTGGGAGGTCTGCGATCATGTTGCCGATGTGCGTTTTTCCTTTTTGAAGGATTTTGGATTGTAGCACCTCGTTGAGTTTCAGCATTATTTTGGATTGTGTTGACTGGTTTGATGAATGCTGAAATCTCGCCATTTATTGGGATTTTAACTGAAACCTTGCTGTTGTTTGGTGATTGCCGATTCTAGACTTTCAGTCTGTTTAATGCAAGTCTATACTTTATTCGATACATTCACGTCATCAGGTTGTTGCGTAACTAACCCTGTTTTTAAGTCCTGTTGGAATAGTTCTGTGTAGACACCTGGCTGTGGTAAAAGTCCACAAAGTGGGTAACGGGGTTGAAACCTTCAGTTCTTCTTCGTGGTTGGACGTGGTTGGACCTTCAACATTTTCAGTGACTTTTTTTTTTTTTTTTTTTTTTTAAATTTTTAGTAACTTTTTCTTCAATTCTCAGTAACTTTCTCTTTCCCTGTTGTGATTTTCAGACAGTTCAACAGTTTTTGGCTTACCGTGTAATTTTGTGATACCTTGATTTTGTGGTTTTCGGTTTGGATTGTCTGACTGTCTGAGGTCACTTTATCTTTATTCACTTTCACTTTTCATTGTTCTATAGGTCAAAATTACTCTTATGGAAGGTAGTTGGTGTTAGGCATTGGATCAGCGCCAATTGGATTACAGGGACTTGATGAGGCATTTCATTGTTTGTATCAAGCTTGGAGCGCACTTCATTCCGTTGGTGACCTAACAAAACTTGTAATAGCCTGTAGCCCTGAGTATTTTGACTTTGTTTTTCTTAGTTATCTTTTTTTTTTGTTGGATTTATTTATTTATTTATTATTACTGGTACACTACAGAACTGAAAAGTTCCAAATGGTACAACACATAGTGATAAAATAATATAAAGTACAGTAAGAATATGGTAATGACAACATAGTAATGAAACACAGTGAGAAATACAATACAAAAATGCAATGAGACAGAACAGATAGTTGAAAACGTACTAACATCGGTATATAAAATATGATTTAAGAGACGATAGGCTGTTGTAAAACAAGTCACAGTCAGAAATTTTTTTATTGTAGGAACTTTGAAGTCTATCAGAAAAATGTGTGAGTCCATAATTGGTTCTATGAGGGGCCACGGAGAACAGAACGTTCCGTCTTGTACGTCTTGATGGAACCCGAACCGATATTGTCTCCAGCAGCGCGCTACAATCTGTGAATCCATTCAGTAATTTGAACAGAAATACAAGCATGGAGTCCTCTCTTCTGTCCTCGAGACTTCTTAGCCCACACAACTGTAGTCTGGTCTCGTAACTCAAATCCTTCTGGGGAAAGTTGTGCTTGTATAGCAGAAACTTGGTAAATTTGCGTTGCACACGCTCAAGCCTTGATGAATGACTCCTGTAGAAATGTGACCAAATGATTGAGCAGTATTCCAGTGTTGACCTGACAAGGGAGTTGTACAAACACAGTATAGCCTCAGTGTCGTGAAAGTGCTTGGTGTTTCTTTTGATGAAACCAAGCATTTTGAATGCCTTCAAAGTGATGTTATCGATGTGGATATTGAAGGAAAGCGTGCTCTCGAAAGTCACACCAAGATCATTCACATACGTCAGACTCTCCAACTCCCGTCCGTTCAGTTTATATGTGTGGATGATTGGTTTTTTACTTCTACAGAACCTCATTGTCTTGCACTTGGAAATATTAAGGTTCAGGAAGTTTTTCTGGCACCATTCTCCCAAACTGTCCAAGTCCGGTTGCAGCGAGCGGTGAGCATCAATAGCAGCGTGGAACTTCAGGTCATCGGCATACAACAAATACTCCGATGAACCAAAGCAACGTGATACGTCGTTAATGAACAAAATGAACAGAACTGGTCCAATGTGGGAACCCTGAGGCACACCCGAAGTCACGGTCACTTCCTGAGAGAGAAATCCGCAGACCTCAACTCGTTGGCGCCGCCCGGAGAGATAAGATCGAATCCAATCAAGATAGCCACCGCCCACGCCGATCCTGTCCAGCTTTTTGAGAAGAAGGGCATGACAGACACTGTCAAAGGCCTTTGAGAGATCAGTGTAGATGACGTCCACTTGACTTCCCTCTTCCATGGATGTGACAAGGAAGTTGTGGTAAACACCAAGGTTTGTGGAAGTTGAGCGCCCGCAAAAGAAACCATGTTGTTGGTCTATGATATGCCTCCTGTAGAGAGAAAATAGCTCGTCCGTGATGATGGATTCGAAGATCTTTGGTATAGAAGAGAGGATAGAGATGCCACGATAATTGCCGATATAGCCTCTGTCGCCCGATTTGAAAATTGGAATTAAGGTAGATTCCTTCCACACCGTCGGAAAAATGCCATCATCGATGGAACGTTGGAACACATGGCATAGGGGAGATCCTAGAGAGGGACAGTTCTTCAAGAGTATCGCCGGAACTCCGTCGGGGCCAGCGCGCTTTGAAGGATCCAGGGACAAAAGCTTCGTGACGATTTCCCCTTCGGTGAACTGGTGTGAAGACAGGTGACTCGCAAAAGGAACATAATCTACGTCTCCAATGTTGACGTTGTGGTGGTCCGAGTAAGAGGATTGGAAGTGTACCGCAAATGCGTCAGCTATCTTCTCAGGGGAAGTGAGCGCCACATCGGCGTAATTCATGGCTGAGGGAAGTTTGTTGTCCTTGCGAAGATTGTTTATGAACGACCAGAAATGTTTGATGTTTCTGGGTATGAGGTGTTCTGCTCTAGTAGCGAATAATAGGTAACACAAGTCCACGCGGTGTTTCACCTCCCTGCGAATCGAAGAGTATGCATCGTAGTCAGAGTCAAGTCCAGATTTCTTGAATCTCCTGTACAGCTTGTTTTTTTCGCCGATCAGTCTCCTGAGACGGTCGTCGTACCATGAGGGATACTTCTCGCTCTTGATGGTCTTCTTGGGAACATGTTTGTCTATACCTTCAAAAAGGCGTTTGTAAAATAGCGCCACTGTCTCCTCCACAGTAATCCCCGTGTCAAAGGTCCAATCCATCTCCTCGAAGAATGCATTTAAATCTGTGTAATCCATATTGTTGTAGTTATATACTACGACGGCAACATTGCTAGTTCGGAGGGGAGGTGGATGGAGACTATCGAAAGTGGATATCAATGGAGGATGATAGGAATCGATAGGCACAAGGGAATCGTCAGCATGCCAGACCCTGAGGCGGCGCAAGTCGTCATCAGCAAACACCAGATCCAGGATTCCTCCAGTTTTGTTTCGAACACCGTTCACCTGATCGAGACCCAGATAGTTCATCGATGACAAAAGGGACTCTGAGACAGCGTTAGTCTGCAGGGGCTCCAGAGTTTCCCCTTTTCTTTCTTTTTTCTCTATCTCTCTTCTACCGATTGTGACTTTACCTTGATGGATAATTACCGATTTTGACGACTTTTGACCTACGTGGTTGTTTCCTGATTTTGACGTTTGGTACTTTTTGAAACATTTTCGCTCACCGGAAACGGGAGGATGGGCGTTGGGGGGCTATTGCTGGGGTGGTACTCCTAGTGGTGTGGGTTAGGGGTATTGAACCGTTTGAAGCTCCTCCACGACATGGACTCCACGAGGCATAGCTACTGCGTTTCATCTCAGCCCCGTTTATCCGGTTATTCCCGATTTTGTCTTCCCTCTTTTACGAGGCTATGGACCCTGTTTGGGGGGTTGTGCAGAATACCCTTACTCCGGGTTCTGGATGAGGTAGAAGCCCTCTAAGTGCTGGATTCCAGAGGCCGTCAGCGCTGGTTTTCTTGCGGTGGTTCTCTTTGTTTAAATCTATTTTGTTTAATCCATGTGGAGCTTTTATAACCCGTAATTTTTGAGGCCACCTGGTGTTTTCCGTAGAGAGCACTCATCAGCGTAGTACGCTATAGTACAACCCGTGTAATGAGTTCGGTCAAACTCATTCCCTGTAGTTTCGTGGGTCTAAGGGGTTAAAGAGGTGAGAGTTGGTATAGTCTTCTGTCCTATACTAGACTCCCTCAGTCTACTCACTCCATGCTGGTTTGGATTGGTCGGACTTTGGTGAATGCGCGTGGTCAACTCTTTTAAGACCGGTACACGAGGTATCCTCAGTCCCATTGAGGTTACGCAATGCCGGTTAGGAATTCCACAAAACATCCACGGAATTTCAAACTGCAAGAGCTGATCCATGTGATTTTCCGAATCTGATGGGTCTGGATCAGTAGGGTTTTTTGCCGTGTTGTCCTCCGACAGTAGGGGCGTCCTTTCACTTTGACCAGTGGTCATCATTATTTCCTTTCTGAGTTTTTTTTTCTTTGGTTATTGTTTTCTGTTTTGCTTGAGTCCGAATTGTTCATCTTTAAGGTTTTCTTTGTTTCGCTTTAATCTTGTCTCGGCTTATCTTCAAAAATCTATCCTAGTTTTTCTCCTGTCTAAGGAGAGGGGGAGTTATCACGGGCCAAAATCGTTCCATCACTATTAATCAACATTAACGTGGTATGTTACTTTTTCGATCTCCCCTGTAGTCGTTTGATTTACTGGCAACAGCGCACTGGTTAAAAGTCTTGTACGTCGCTGATGTCTGATGTCAGTTTTCATTAAACGTATCTTTCTTTTCGAACTCGACCTTGGTAGCGAACGGTTGGAGGTTGGAAGACATTCGCATCTCCATGTGTTAGATCCAGGGGGTGGAAAATAAGTAACCCCAAGATAGTCCATTCAGGTAACTCGTTTTCCTGTCATTGAGTTGAGCATTTTTTCTTCAACGTTTGTACGCATTCAGGCCTAGGACGATGACCATCTCCCACTGATGTACCACGTTAAGGGTGTTTCCTTCCCTACCACGACCAAGATTGATCCACTCCACCCTGATTGCCTAATTGCCTAATTTGAGCATGGGATTAATTACCAAGCGTTGAGGAGTTGTTGACTACTTTGAGTGAAGCTTGAATAAAAAAAACCGGTCAAGGTAGGTATGTCGTTTTTGTTGAATTGACATCCGTTTTTTATATTAAAATTGCACGTTTAATGAACGTTTTGAGTGAACTATGTTACACAACTTTAACTCTTGTTATCGGCTAGCTCACCAAGAGAAAGTTCAATGAGTTTATTTATCAATAATTTGCCTCATCAACAAACCATTAAGAAATTTTACTCAGGGTGTTTAGGTCCGGGCATGAAGTGCTGACTTGATTTCGTAGGTGTGTGCGTACCACAAATTAAAATCACTCTAAAAAAACACAGTCTATTAACTGACAAATAATTTGACAACTTCAATAAGTTTTTGGTGACCTCTGTTGGGTGTGTGTGTACCTTGTGGCTCTCTCGTCAGGAACGGACATCCATCAATGGTGGCAGGTTGTTTGAGTGTGTCTGGACGGGATCAGCTCCACTGTGACGTCACATTAGAGTGTCTCCACAAATGATCCAGCACATGAAAAGAAAGTACACACAGTAAGAGGTTCACCAACAGTGTCAAAAAGAGTGAATCTGAGAACCGAAACTGATGTTAATGAAAACCCAGCTCACTATCCCTCAGATCCACTTGATAATACAATTGAAAATAAGTAAGTGAAGATAATTAATTTTTTAAGCAAAATACAGACAAAATATTTGAGCGTGTCTCAATCAAAGCAAATTCAAAAACTCAATTGATAAATGGAAATTCCAATCAGGAAATTTCCCAAAATACAAAATAAGGTATTTAGATAAATAAGAATTGGTATTGATTATTGCCTAACCAATCCAATCTTCAACATCAATGAAAAGAATTGGGTATTTTAGATAAGAAGAGAAAAATCTCGTCCCCTGAGACCCGGTGATGTACTTCGCAATACAAAAGGCAATTAAGAGGACTGCAGGACACTTTAAAGAGAAGGTAATCAAAGTTGAAGGGGCACAAAGTAGGTAAAAGAGAGAAAATGTGACTTTAAAGAAACTTGGTTATATTGAACAGAGACTGGGCTGTTTCACCAGACAAGATGAGTCAAAATCTTCGTAAAAAGACTGCCAAAGCAGAGATATAAAATATCTTAACAAAGCTCTGACTCACCTGGTCAAGTTTTCCAGCGATAAAGGACCCAGTACTCGTGTTCACCAATGCTTCAATTCCAGGTAGAGGAAAATATAGGTATAGGAAGGTTTCTGGCTTAAAACTCCTCAGTCCACTTCTATCGATCCACTACCAGATCCAACAGAAACACTCCGGAATCCAAAAGTTGCATTTAAGCTACACCTCAATGTGTCCAGGATCCAGGTGGAACTGTGAAACGTAAATCCAGGCAGACATCGTCTTCAATTAGTGGTTTAACCGAGTTTTACTTGAATATAAGCCAGAAAGGTGAAAAGGTAAAGATAAGCGTGCCCACGCGCAAAATGGCGTACACTACGCACTAATTATGCAGAAATAAACACTTTTGCAGTGTACAGGTACATTAGATAAAAGATAAAAGGTTTAGATAAGTGTGCCCTTCAAAGAAAACCAAAGAAAGTAGGTGAAAGATAAATGACCCCAAAAAGTGCCTACAAACCCCTTGTACAAAAAAGTAACACCTTACCGGTACAATGGTCTCAGGAGGAGAGAGAGAGTTTTTCACCTGTTGAAAATGGATTGCCCTAAAATTAGCACCTTGCGCATAAATCGATACCCTTCATGTTCATTCATTGGCCGAAACACTCACATGGTACTGTATGATATCAGAAGAACCATCTGGGAGGTACAATCACTTCAGTACTGGACAACACAATCAATTACTGCTAATTACACCTACAACACCGGGTAATTAATTAACCGATACCAACAAATCAAACCAATCCCAAATTAGCACATTATAAGTGTAAATAGTCGTCAGCTGTATACGATTTTAACATTTCGAATTATATCGCTCTTTGTCTTGCACATTGGATTCAATTCGCAGACGGTGTTGATCGGATCATAATCCTCATAGCGTAAGTATTGATTTTCAGCCTACGTTCATACAGGTGTAGCAGGTGTATTTCGATATCGACAATAATTCGACGATATTGCGGTGTTGTCAATACGAATAAGTAGTACCAGGGTGGATTGTAAAGATGTAAAGCGATGTTACGGGAAATTAATGGATTTACCGTAACACACTACCCTTACCACGATAAAAAAATTTTGAACTGGATCAAATTTTTTTTTTTTTTTTTTTTGAAATAACAGACCAATCAACTCACCGAAGAGAAGCAAGAAAGTTTTTAAACTTTGAAGAAAGGACAAAGTCGATAGGAGAAATAAGTCAAAGCGAGAAATTGACCGAAAACACACTCAAGATATGAAAAAAAAATATTGAAGAGAAGATATGAAAGAGAAAATATGAAACAGAAAATATGGGCGCCATTGTATATTACTATACAAAAGGAAAAGTTCCTTAAATGGCAGGACTTAAGGATCAACCCTACGCCAATGTAAGTCTCAGAACCAAATTAACTTTTTCAGAAAGCTTGATCCTGAAAACGACGTTTTCTCCCTAGTCGCAAAAGAGGAATCGTAGACCACAGCGGTTTGGTAACCGTGGGAGCTGTGCGGATCAAGTGACTACGCAGACCATCTTTGCAGCCATCCAAGCCCAAGTAGCACACATTTATTGCGCCAATATTGGAACAATATTGAAGATATATTGGCCCAAAAACATTTACTGATATTGGCCCAGTAAAAAATGTTGACATTGTGCAATATTGCTACAATAACAAATAGTAATATTACTGCGATATAGATTAACCGATGTTGGCTCTATATTTGACTATCAACATTGTTCTAACACAGTAATGCTGATATTCTTCCAATGTTATCCATATATCATTGGACCAATAATTTGTTTTCTTATGTTGGCACAATATTCTATTTACTGTGTTTGCTTATACATCATGCAATGAAAGTATAAATTCAAAGAAAAATAAACATTTAGTATATACAACAATCAATGGACAATGAAACGTTTAAAATAATTCAGGAACAAAATAAGTAAACCAGTCTTCTACACGCATTGAATGGATAATCATTGTCTGGTCATGACAATCTAATCTACGAAGCTGCAAGTCTTCTGCCCTGAAAAAAGAATTAGATGCTTAGTAAATTTAAAAAAAAATGGCTATTATTTTTAGGCATGGAGGTTTCTTAAAAATTCAAAATGTATAATAAAACAATCAAGTATTCAAATTTGGTACAAACTTAGGTAGTTCGGGTTAGTTTGAATTTCGCGAATTCGTCAAGTACCTACCTGTCCCATACACAAAATCAACAATTATGGTAATTCGGGGTTACTTCGAAGATATATAGGTATGATATTGTTTCTAGTTAAGAAAGCTACTTTATTTCATGATACTTAGAGGCATATATTTTTAAAATCCCTGGTATTTACTTCCACTCATTTATCTTCAAATCTCTTGTGGGGCTCTTTGAAAAGCTTTTGACACATTTAGTACCTAAATCCATTAACAAAAAAAAAACTTTCGTTATAAATGAAAACTCAACTCACCCAAACCAACCCCCTCAACCATCTTTTACTTTTTCCCAACTTTCAAAGGTTATTGTGATTTGAAAAAAAAAAGTGGGGGAAGGAAAAAGTAGCTTTTGACCTGAATCAATTACCTATGTGTGAAAACCTTGTCGCCATTGGGCTTTTGGTACTTATTGATTGATTAAATATTACCCATGCATTACTTTCAAGATATATATTGTATGTATGAACGAAAATAAGAAGTTTGGTGATAGTGAGAGTACCTACTACCTACTTACCAGTGCAAAAACTTCGATTATAAAAGTTTGAATCCATAGCACAGCACCTTGAGGGAAACTATATAGTTGTCTTTGGAACTTTAAAAAATCTTATTTGGACCACAAAACCAAGAATAACTCTTTGACAAAACTGTAAAACATGTTTTTTTTTATCCAAGTGTAAAACACGGAAATAGGAAGCCGAAGAAGCAAACATATTTATGTACAAATGCATGCATAACAAACAAAACAAGGGAGGTTATGATGTGTGACGTTCGCGTATACGTGGCCGCGTGGCGCCACTTCTCTAGACCGGTGTTGCCAGAGCTAGAAATATGATCGAGTGATTGGATATCTCCAGTAATCAGATATTTTGAACAACTTTATTTGATCGAGTTAACTCATACTAAAAATGTGCAGTATGAAAAAAATTAGGGATTTAATTCTAAAGCGATATGCTGATATGGTTTCTTCTTATAAGTCTTATGAAAGTAGTCAAAAGAGAAGGCTCAATGGAGGATAATATGAGGAGTTGACAACAACGCCAATTATCATGCATCAGGATATTAGGAATAAACTAAATATATGAAAGAATCAGGATATAAAACATTGACAAAATATGGGACAAAGCTTTTAAAACGGATTATGTGGAAATATTATATTGACCATGTTGTAAAGTATCTTCTATAAAAAGTAAATTGTCGCCTACAATTTTCCATGTGTACTCGGTGGAACAAGTTTTCGTTTAACTCCCCACATAGGTATTCAAAATTAATTCCTATCGGTATTATAGGCAACACAGTTTCTTGATAGAAGTCTATTACAGAACCAATCAATAGTCAATGCGTGTAACAGTAGGTATGGAATACCTACCTACATATTTTTGGAAATACTAGCTGGTCCAAAAAAATATGGGATTGTGCACTGTTTGACTGTTAGGCACCTACCTACGTATACTTAGGTACTTGAAAAACATTAAAATATTCCTATGTCCAATCTCAAAGGCAAAACAACATGTTGACGAGTAATTCGCGTAACACTCGTATGGGAACTAGCATACGAGTGTTACGCGAATGATATAGATACAGCTTCGTAATGTGTAAATGGGATTTTGTTCATACTTACTCATCATTAAAAAGAGCGATGAAAAAATATTTCCAAACGATATTGCTTCCTAATAGGAACTTCAACGCAATTGCCAAATAAAACGAAACAATATTGTTGTTATGTTGTATTCTTCAGTAAATCAATCATTGGAAAATGGTGGATGTTCCGATATTGGTCCAATATTATTTAATCATGAATTTATAATATTGGTAGAACAATATAAAGATAATATTGCTGTGACATTGTCTTTTCATATTGGTGCGATCTAAACATTCAATATTGTGCCAATATCAAGAAAAAAATGTACTTTTATAGCCAATATTAGCCAATATAGATAATCCTTGATATTGTCTATATCTAATAAGTCAACATTGGGTTTATATTGTCCGACAATATTGTATTTGCCAATATATTCACAACATTGGATTAATATTGGCAATTGGTTGTGATAACGATGACAATGAATCAATATAGGGCCAAGATAAAATCAGTATTTGGCCAAGATTCTGTGCTACATGGGAGAAGTTATCTATACTACTACCAAATTACCCCAACCCAGGGTTATAACCAAAATGAAGCTAACAAACAAAAAAACTGAACAGAGAACCTGACCAAGCCAACATCGTCAACCATCAGAACTGTCCCAGAATACTTTTTCACAGAAAGAACACCCTAAGCACAACTGCTTGGTTTTAAACGGGATTCAGCCAGATTTGCGTAAGCCTCTTGAAGTATGAGGAAACCTCGTTTTCTGACCTTGTGAAAAATTACCTGTTACAATCCCTAAAGTCCCAATGCTAACAAAATCAGGTAGTGAGTAAAAGAAAAGGAAGAAAAAAAAACGACAAGTCACCCCTATGACTCACCACACACAAGGGAGTGTATTCAGCATACACCAGACTACCACATTGTAGCATGTGATAGGCTAAAAGATGTTTCCATGACGAAAACACCAGGTGGCCTCAAAAATGACGGGTTGTACGAGTTCCACATGGATTAACAAAATGAATTTAAACAAAGAGAACCACCGCAAGAAAACCAGCGCTGACGGCCTCTGGAATCCAGCACTTAGAGGGCTCCTACCTCCAGCACTCGGAGAAAGGGTATTCTGCACAACCCCCCAAACAGGGTCCACAGCCTCGCCGAAGCAGAGGGAAGACAAACACAAGAAGAAAATAACCAGATACGGGGCTGAGATGAAACGCAGTAGCTATGCCTCGTGGAGTCCATGTCGTGGAGGAGCTTCAAACGGTTCAATACCCCTAACCCACACCACTAGGAGTACCACCCCAGCGATAGCCTCCCAACGCCCATCCTCCCGCATCTGATAAGCAAAAGAAACTCTTGATATCACCAAAAAGTGCAAGAAAACACGACGGAATAACCGTCAAAAACCAAAAAGTCATAATCGGGAAAATAACCGCGTAGGTTAAAAGTCAAAATCGGTAAACCATAAAGGTAAAGTCACAATCGGTACGATAAATCCAAAACAACTGTAAGGGTTTATCAAAGTCACAATCAGGTAAGATAGGTACTTTATATCCATCGGGATATCAAAGTGAAGATAAGGCAAGATAAGAACTTTATATCCATCGGGATATCAAAGTGAAGATAAGGCAAGATAGGAACTTTATATCCATCAGGATATCAAAGTCAAGCTAATAGAAGTCACGATAAGGTAAAGACAAGTGTACCGTGTTGGAAGGGTACTCACACTACAGAGTGAACACTTGAGGGACTCTTACCCCCAACAGTTTTCCGTCGCGGACCTATTCTTTCATCGCCTGGTGCCGCAAAGCGTTAGAAAAGGTAAGACAAAATCAATCAGCTGAAACATCCGATTCTGGTTCGGATAGGTCATCAGAGTCCAAGTCATTTGTAACATCAGGTTTAATGTCACACACATGCCAATTGCCAAGATCATTTCCATCACGATCTGTCAGACCGTACACCAAATTGGAAATGACTTTACTCACGACACAGGGTATGAATTTAGGAGCAAGTTTCCCAACAAAATTATCAACAGCTTTTGATAGGACATAATTCTTCTTCCACACGTAATCTCCTACATGATATCGAACATCCCTTTTCCTAAGGTCGTATCGGTTTTTACTTCTTACATAGGCTTGATATAGCTTCTTTCGAACATTCTCGTAAATTTCAGGTAGTTGTTGTATGGTTTCAGGATTGTGAAGTTTGGATGAAACTTCGACTTTATTCTGAGCATTATCAGATATCAGTCCATAAAATGATCCATCCACCGGAACTATTCGTCCGAAGTTCAAAAATGAGGGAGTAAATTCAGTAATATCATGTTTGGCTAAGCGAATTGCTTGGGCTATTTGATAAATAGACTGGTCCCATGTCTTGTGATTTTCATGAATGTATGCTCTTATCGCTGTTATAATTGTTCGATTGACACGTTCGGTATGATTAATTTGTGGGTGATACTTGGCGTTATAGAATATCTTCTGAACCTGGAACTTCTCCAGAAATGCCTTGAACTCTTCACTTATGAACTGTGAACCATTATCACAAGAGAAAATTTGACAAACTCCAAAAACCAAAAAGACTTGATTTTCAATAAACTTGATAATAGCTTTCGAGGTCGCCTTCACCATCGGATGCACAAGTACAAACTTGCTGAACCAGTCCACAATGACCAGAAGATATTGGTTTCCATTCTTGGAACGAGGATAAGGGCCAATGAGATCAGCAGAGATCATTTGAAAAGGGAAATTGATATTCCTGTAGTTGCCCATAAGTCCTGCTTGTGGTAGGTTACTGGCCTTGCTAGCTGCACAAGTTACACACTTCCTCACGTACCTGAAGACACTCTGCCTCATTCCAGTCCAATAATACAATTCCGAGATTCGAGATAAAGTTTTGAACACTCCCAAATGTCCGGAAGTTTCAGCATCGTGATACATTTTCAAAATTTCTACTCTATGAGCGGAAGGCACGACAATTTTCCAATCGGAAACATTTCCGTCCAAACTGTATTTAGCAAAAATGTGTTTATACAAAACACCGTTTTCCACCTTGAATGCAGGATACTTTTCGGGAGACTCTTGGACATTCTGCAACATGTCCCTATACCATTTATCAAGCTTCAGACAAGTCAAATTCAAGACACAAACGTCCTCCAAACTACGAGAAAGAGCGTCAGCCACGGTATTGTTACATCCTCGACGATGAACAATATTGAAAGAGTACTGGTTCAACTTAACGATCCATCTGGCAATACGAGCAGAGGGAGATTTCATACTGTTCAACCAAATTAGAGAAGAATGATCAGTATGAACAGTAAAGTGAGTTCCTTCAAGATAATACCTAAACTTTTCAATCCCAAAAATGACAGCAAGAAGTTCCTTCTCTGTAGTCGTATACTTTCTTTGAGCCTTATTTAACATTTTGCTTCCATAAGCAATTGGGTGCTCCAATCCATCTTCTTCCTGGTACAGTACACAGCCAACACCAGTATCGGAAGCATCACACATCAGGGTAAAAGGTTTTGAGTAGTCAGGACTAGCTAACACAGGGGCTGATGTCAAACATTCCTTGATTTTATTGAAAGCAATATCCGCCTCCATAGTCCAAACAATGGGCTGTCCCTTCTTGCGGCCTTTTAAAAGATCAGTAATCGGACTAGACAGAGAAGAAAAATCCTTCAAGAAACGGCGATAATAACCAATCAAACCGATCAAGCGACGTATTTGAGTGGTGTTTTTGGGAACAGGGTAATCTAAAATTGCAGAAACCTTTTCAGGATCGGTTCGAAGTCCGTCCTGATCGACAATATATCCAAGAAATTTGAGGGATTGTCTACAAAACTGACACTTTTCAAAATTAATAGTCAATCCAGCATCTTTCAGTCGATGAAAAAGTTTTCGAAGCGTTTGGCAGTGAGTTTCAAAATCAGGGGTACAAATGATGATATCATCAAGGTAATAAAATACATATGGTTCCAAAGCAGGACCAATAACCATATCCATTAAACGACACATGCTTTGAGCACTGTCATTCAAACCAAAAGGTAACACCCTATATTGGAACTGACCCTTTCCATGGACTGCAAATGCTGTCTTCGGTTTAGACGTCTCATCCAATGGAATCTGATGAAAGGCTTATTTCAAGTCGATCGACGAAAGGTACTTGGCATCTCTAACTTTGGTTATAATGGAATCAATCAGTGGCATAGGGTAAGCTGACGGAATACTGACTTCATTCAATTTCCGAGCATCCAAACAAATTCGGAACGAACCATTGGATTTCTTCACCAACCACACAGGAGAGGACCACGGAGAATTGGTGGGTTCGATAATTCCCATCTTCAACATGTCTTCAACTTCATGATTCAAGGTAGACTGCATCGCATAGGACAGTGGGTATTGTCTCTGCTTGAAAGGTCTGGCATCGCCAGTATCAATGACGTGCTTTAACAAATGCGTACGTCCTAGTTTATCAGCTGGAGCAATGGTTTTAAACAAATCAGTCACTGTAGAAAGACTTGCAGTCTCTTCCTCATTCAACTCGCCAAAAGCTTGGAGTTTGTTGACAATACAGATAGAAGCTGGGTTGGCTTTATAAGAGAACTTTTGGAAGTTCATCTCGATGTTGAAGTCCTGGAGAAAGTCGATTCCCAGAATCAACGAATTTTTCAGGGAAGGTACCACCAAAACTTTAATGGGATGGGTTATATTTCCCAACGAAATAGGAACCCAAACATAGCCTAAAACACTCTGTGACTGTCCGTCTGCTGTAGTGATATGGAAAGATGAATCCTGAGATAAAGATAAATTCAGAGCTTTAATTATGGACATCCCATCAGAACCAATGATAGATGCACAACTGCCACTATCAACCAAAGCTAACAACTTGTGATTGAAAATCCCAACTCGTAGATATGGTCTGTCGTCAAATTCCTTCTTGACGAATAAAGGACTAACTACTGCAGGTTTAGGTACAGGGAACGAAAAAGGTAAATTTGTAGAAATTGACTTGGACTTAAGATAAAAAGACTTGACATGATCCACCCACTTCTTCCAATCAGGAATATCTGACTTTATTATTGAGGAGGGGTTTGTCTGTTTTCTCTGACAGGGGGTGTCTTTCCTCTGCCAGAGGGTTGGCCGTTTTTTGAACACTTTTTACACTTACTTTTCATCACTCCAGGAGATCCACAACCATAACAGAACAAGGTACGCTTTCTGGAACATTGGTTAAAATGGTGACCGTTTTCCTTACAATTCCAACATTGGAAGGAAGAAAGAGCTGAACAGTTAGAAAAACTGGGTCTGGTAAGATCTGGTTCCATGAATCTACCCTTGAAAGATGGAGGTTTGTAGGAAGCGGTAGATTGGGCAGTGTTTTCCAAAATTTTGCACAGCCTTGTAAGTTCTGTAATGGTCTTCACCTCATGTAAAGCAAGGGCTCGTACATAATCTGGTAGAAGATTACCACGAATTATGTCAACGATCTCCTGTTCGGTAGGAGCAGAATCAAGACGATTGAATAAACCCTCCATGGAGCAAATAAAAATAGAAACTAATTCCTTTGGATCCTGTTTCTTGGCCTTAATTTCCTCCAACAAGTTCTTGTCATAGTTATCACGCAAGAAAGTCTCCTTTACTTTCTGGACTAGGTCTTCCCAATCAGAAAAACGACCTTTAATGTGGTTATTATGCCACCAAGTCCAAGCCTGTGATTCGAACAGATCACCCGCAGACGCAAAAACTTCTTCAGTCGAACAGTTACGTGACACCCTCAAAAACTCTACCTTCTCCAAAAATGCCATGATAGAACCTTCCCCAGTGAACTTTTGAATGCCCCATTTGTACACAGGAACAGTATGATGGTTACTAAAAGAATTGGTACCCGGATTGAAGTTAGGACGTTCGGACGTTCCAGGAACAGGAGATACTTTTTGGTCTAGTTCACCCTCCAAAACAAGGAGTTTCAACTTAAGCTCATCCTTGAGAGAAGCTTCATTTTCACTCTCAACATTCATCCGGTTAATCCGACCAGAAAGATGCCAGAGACGAGAAATGATAGTCTTATACGCACTATCGGTTTTAAGACCAATAAAAGTTTCTACTTTAACCCTGACGTTATCTAAGGACGATTCAACCGCCTTTTGATCCTCTTCAAAAGTAAAAGGATTTTCAATAGGACTGAAACTACGGTTAGCATTCTCCTGACACAACAAACCCCGTAAGACCTTCCGTTTGTCTTCAACGGTACCCTTAGGTTTAACATCCCTAATGGTCAACTCATAATCCAACTCCGTGACAAGCAAGGCGTTAATCAAGATAGGCATTTTAAATCAGGCAAAAATAATGGTATCAAAGTGTCAAGTGAATGCGCAAAAATATTGTACCGAAATTATCAAAGGTATCAACAAAGTAAAAATCGAGAAAGATAAGCGAAACTGGAAGTCACCAAAATCAATTCTGAGAAAATTTCAATTTGAAGCACACAGCACACCCTTTTTTGTGGGCCCCACGTTGGGCGCCAATTTTGTTACACAACTTTAACTCTTGTTATCGGCTAGCTCACCAAGAGAAAGTTCAATGAGTTTATTTATCAATAATTTGCCTCATCAACAAACCATTAAGAAATTTTACTCAGGGTGTTTAGGTCCGGGCATGAAGTGCTGACTTGATTTCGTAGGTGTGTGCGTACCACAAATTAAAATCACTCTAAAAAAACACAGTCTATTAACTGACAAATAATTTGACAACTTCAATAAGTTTTTGGTGACCTCTGTTGGGTGTGTGTGTACCTTGTGGCTCTCTCGTCAGGAACGGACATCCATCAATGGTGGCAGGTTGTTTGAGTGTGTCTGGACGGGATCAGCTCCACTGTGACGTCACATTAGAGTGTCTCCACAAATGATCCAGCACATGAAAAGAAAGTACACACAGTAAGAGGTTCACCAACAGTGTCAAAAAGAGTGAATCTGAGAACCGAAACTGATGTTAATGAAAACCCAGCTCACTATCCCTCAGATCCACTTGATAATACAATTGAAAATAAGTAAGTGAAGATAATTAATTTTTTAAGCAAAATACAGACAAAATATTTGAGCGTGTCTCAATCAAAGCAAATTCAAAAACTCAATTGATAAATGGAAATTCCAATCAGGAAATTTCCCAAAATACAAAATAAGGTATTTAGATAAATAAGAATTGGTATTGATTATTGCCTAACCAATCCAATCTTCAACATCAATGAAAAGAATTGGGTATTTTAGATAAGAAGAGAAAAATCTCGTCCCCTGAGACCCGGTGATGTACTTCGCAATACAAAAGGCAATTAAGAGGACTGCAGGACACTTTAAAGAGAAGGTAATCAAAGTTGAAGGGGCACAAAGTAGGTAAAAGAGAGAAAATGTGACTTTAAAGAAACTTGGTTATATTGAACAGAGACTGGGCTGTTTCACCAGACAAGATGAGTCAAAATCTTCGTAAAAAGACTGCCAAAGCAGAGATATAAAATATCTTAACAAAGCTCTGACTCACCTGGTCAAGTTTTCCAGCGATAAAGGACCCAGTACTCGTGTTCACCAATGCTTCAATTCCAGGTAGAGGAAAATATAGGTATAGGAAGGTTTCTGGCTTAAAACTCCTCAGTCCACTTCTATCGATCCACTACCAGATCCAACAGAAACACTCAGGAATCCAAAAGTTGCATTTAAGCTACACCTCAATGTGTCCAGGATCCAGGTGGAACTGTGAAACGTAAATCCAGGCAGTCATCGTCTTCAATTAGTGGTTTAACCGAGTTTTACTTGAATATAAGCCAGAAAGGTGAAAAGGTAAAGATAAGCGTGCCCACGCGCAAAATGGCGTACACTACGCACTAATTATGCAGAAATAAACACTTTTGCAGTGTACAGGTACATTAGATAAAAGATAAAAGGTTTAGATAAGTGTGCCCTTCAAAGAAAACCAAAGAAAGTAGGTGAAAGATAAATGACCCCAAAAAGTGCCTACAAACCCCTTGTACAAAAAAGTAACACCTTACCGGTACAATGGTCTCAGGAGGAGAGAGAGAGTTTTTCACCTGTTGAAAATGGATTGCCCTAAAATAAGCACCTTGCGCATAAATCGATACCCTTCATGTTCATTCATTGGCCGAAACACTCACATGGTACTGTATGATATCAGAAGAACCATCTGGGAGGTACAATCACTTCAGTACTTGACAACACAATCAATTACTGCTAATTACACCTACAACACCGGGTAATTAATTAACCGATACCAACAAATCAAACTAATCCCAAATTAGCACATTATAAGTGTAAATAGTCGTCAGCTGTATACGATTTTAACATTTCGAATTATATCGCTCTTTGTCTTGCACATTGGGTTCAATTCGCAGACGGTGTTGATCGGATCATAATCCTCATAGCGTAAGTATTGATTTTCAGCCTACGTTCATACAGGTGTAGCAGGTGTATTTCGATATCGACAATAATTCGACGATATTGCGGTGTTGTCAATACGAATAAGTAGTACCAGGGTGGATTGTAAAGATGTAAAGCGATGTTACGGGAAATTGATGGATTTACCGTAACAACTATGGGGTTGATTGTCGATTATTTTTCAAGTCTTAATTGGGGTAAATACAGTGGCGGCTCGTGCCGCCTATATTTGGGTAGGCGGAATCCTGTGGCGTAGCGTGACTAAATGTTGTTGGTCCAGAAGGCGCCGCAGGCAAAGCGCCGCTGGCGAAAAATTTCGTGGTTGTATTTCCCCTCCTTTATAATTTATTTTCCCTCATTTCTGGTAGGGGAAGTTCCGTTCTATAGTAAGGGATATTTGGGCTGAGTTTGATTCCACTTGCTCTTCGATTTGATTCTTTGTTTTCAGTTTTTTAAAATAACTGAGAATAGTATTTCCTGCTGGAGCAGCTCTTTTCTCCGATCCCTGAGACATTTCACATTCCAATTCTCTATATATTGGAGAACTAAACAACTCTACAACACAACACAACAGAGGGAAAAAAACAACTTTAACTTTAATCTTAAATAAAGAGTCTGTAGACAAAGATTTTCTATTCGATGATTGACGCGAATAAATTAGCGCGGAGCGCAGCACAGTCGAAAGAGCAGCGAAAAGTTGAAGCGCGCTTCATCTAGGTATACCTTGCTTTTGGCGCGCGATATAAATGACATGCGATGATGCCGGCTTGTAGTTAAAGTTCGGGGTTGAAAATACCGACAGATTGTAAAGATGGCAAGTATTTGAAAATAGTTAACGATTTATTAGATTAGAGTGTAAATTACTACTAGTACTTGTAGATGTTATTTGTTTATGAAAAATATTTTGTGACAATATATAAGTAAGTCTCTTAGTGCGACGACTGGAGACTGGGCCCAGGGCCCCCCAACCTCACGGGCCCCCGGGCTTCGCCTCGAATTGTTCTATTATAGTTCCGCCACCACGCCGCAGACGAACTTTTCGTGAGATTTCTCCTCATTTATAAATAATTTCCCCTCATATCCAGTAAGTGGAGAATGCGCAGCAGACAAATCATTGTTCGAGACCCTGCCCAAACTTTGACTAATAATTTATAATGCGGTCATTTTATTTTAATTTTGAAATATTACAAAGAATGTATCTTGATTGCAAAAAATAAGGCCTCCTCCTCCCCATACAGCCTTCCTGAACCTCACCATACACTAATATTATCATAGAAAAAAAAAAAATTATTTTTTATAAATTAGATTTATTCTCCTATCCTTTAGAAGCGAAAATTTCTGGATTATATCAGCTTCAAAACTTTCACTGGCCTGGATTTTAAGAAACAATTCTTTTTCTATAGCTAACAATGCCAGTGAAGACAAACGTTCATTTCTCATGGAGTTACGACTGTATGTTTTGATACGTTTAAGGCACGAGAAATGACGCTCAACAGCGACGCTTGTTACGGGAATCGTGGCAATCAAAACAAACATTTTATAGGCCTCAGAAAATATTTGTCGAAGTTCGTTATTGACCAGGTTTTGTAAAATTGATTCTAAATTTAACTTTTCGAATTGTTCATCCTGATAGATAACAGACAACTCATTTATTAATCTTTGTTTATCAAAAACATCTTTATAAAAATCGACCAAACCAGTAACCAAATCATGGGGAAAGTTATTATTAAAATGTTTAAATTTTGACGAGTCAGCTAACGCAAAAAATGTCATTTGTGACAAATCCGCAAATCGCACCTCTATTTGCGTTACGACGTTATCTAAAATTTCATAAAATAGAATACGCAATGAGGCTTTTTTGTTATCTGGAATAGCATCAGATATTCATGCTCGTTTTTGTGCAGGTGGTAGGCACGCAGATTTATTTATTCTCCCCTCCGCTTTTTCAAAAATCTTGTTAAACTTCTCTTCAGTTCTCAGCAGTTTTATGCGATCCCTGGCAGATAAAACTTGATTTTTGCAGTAAGTTATATCCAAAGACTTTTTTTGTAAAATGTCAAATAATAAATCGGTAATATCAAATATATTTTTGAAAGCAGCCGTTAAAAATGAAAATTCAATATCTTCTAAAAAATTTAAGTAGCCCCTTGCGCCAAAAATGGACTCTTTTCCTGATGACGTATCGTTAATAATTTCAGTAAAAACTGTACGCAAATTTTCCCACTCTGAATCTATGATATTGATGGTTTTAGAGCGGGAGGACCACCTTGTTTCCACAGAGGAAGGAATTCTCCTAGCCATTACCGAATCTAAAACAAATGTTCGTTTCGCTGATTGATTAAAAAATCCCGGTAATGAAGTAGCGCTGGCAAAATAGATACGACAGCTTTTAATGCTTTTTGTTCCGTCTTGCAAAACTAAATTTTATCTATGAGCGCTGCAGTGTGTAAATAAAGCGTTTGGTGCATCAGATTTGATTTTCATCTGTAAGCCATTTAATGAACCAGCCATGACACTCGCACCATCGTAACACTGACCAACTAACTTGGCTTTATAGTCAAACGGACGCAAAACCGCCGATACCAGTTCGTACATTGCAAGAGCAGTTCTATCTTGGCTCACGTCATAAAATCCTAAAAATCTTTCTTGAATTTTTCCCGATTCATTGACAAAACAAACCGAAATTGCACACTGCGATTTTTCAACTATATCGGTTGTATCATCCGCCTGTACCGCAAAAAAAAAATAGAATCTTTGATTTCCCGGTTAATGTGTTCCATAAGATGCTCGGAAATGCATACAATTAAATCATTCTGAATAGTTTTAGATAATCCCGAAAATATGTTACCAATTTTTTTCAAATGTTCTTGCATCTCCACATCGCGTTTAATCAGAACCTTGAAAAATTCTTTGAAATTTCAAACGTTTGAAGATTCATTTTTCTCGTTATGTCCCCTAAATGCCAATTCTTGCTTTGCAAGTAAACATGTTACGTCTATTAGATACATCATCAAATTTCTATTTTTTCGAACGTCTTCGTTATAAAGTTTTAAAGAAAGAGCGGTTTGAATTTGAAGAGCGTCTTTTATCGTTGAAGAATTTGTCTGTAATCGTTTTAAAGTCAAGTAACTGCTCAGATGTTCTTTAGAGCTGTCATGTTTTCTAATACTTGCAGACAAATTTTTCAAATCTGTATATCCTTGCAGTACCCAAACGTTATTTCTTCCTTTCGCGAGCAATAAACAGGGCCAACAAAAAAGGCTCTGTTTATAGAAACTACCGCATAACCATCCGTGGCTTTTATACCATTGGGTGTTAAAAGTGCGAGAAAAATGTTGCCCTTGTTTTTTATCCGGTTTCAAAATGTCAAGTGAGGGTGTAGGGCGACCTACAGCGATTATTTGATTTCGATCTTCAACCTTAAGCCTAGAAAACGGTTCCTCCAATAAGGAACAAATAACGTCATGAGCTGGCAAAGTCATTTTGAAAATAAAAAGAACTTACGTAAAAATGCCAAAAATAAATAATGAATATCCTGAAAAAACGACAACTACTAAACAAACTAAACTCTACCTCTATGTGTGGACAAATCCTGTCCCAAAAAATGAAAATATCAAAACAGAAATTCTAATTTACTAATTTCTAAAACTTATCTGATAATCTGTGATTATATCAATAATTGTAGTGTAGTTATCCAAATCTTGGCAAAATCACAAAACACCGCCACCTGATAAGAACAATACAGTCTAATTTAGTTTGGTTTTTCTCGGGCTCAAGGCCTAGGATGGATAATCGCAACCGATATCCCCAATAACGACTATTTATTGCAGTCATCACTGCAATTGCATAAAAAAGAGTATAGATAGAATAATTCTCGGGCTAGCTTTTTTATGCCAAAAGTGTTTTTAAAAAAGTTTGATAATCTGTATTGATGAATCAATTCATATTCGCTAGATGGGTAAAGAGTATCGACTGTCGTTTTTATACGTTTCAATCGTCTCATCCCTATGCTTCATGCTTCATGTCATTGTGGGATGACCGTTTCGCGCGTCGACACCGAAAACACACGAACACGCGACGAAGGCGGAAATCGTTTCGCCTATATTTTCCTTATATTCGCCGTTGCCCCACTCTCAAGATTACCCCTTCTCATGTGCATAAAATACCACGCGGGAACAGAGAGAAAAGGCACCGTGACGGCCGCCTACTTTGAATGCACCAGCGGTCAACGGCTAGGACCTGGTCCTCTTGTGGGTGTTTAGGAATGAGTTTCGCACCACTGGTAGGTAGAAGTAATGAAGAATATAATAAGCATTGTTTTTAAATGGAAATCTTCTTGATTAATTGTGATTCAATTATTCAGTTCACAATAATAATTTATTTTGGTATTTACTATTTACTGCGGTAAGGCGGCGCCTACCTTGCCTACCCCGACCAGCCGCCACTGGGTAAATATCAATCATGATCAAACTAATTACTTTTCGTGACTCGAGCAAAATATAGTTATTTATTTAATTTATTTGTTCAGAATTCGACTCAAGTCGGGTCGAACTGGGTTCAGGTTGGGCTGAAATTTAACTGATAAATAAGTCAGTTAATCGTCAATTGTGGAAAATAGACATATTATGGGTTATTGATAATAAGCTGTGAATTTATTCAACTCTGGGGATTATCTTATTGGGTTTTATTGTATTTGGGTGAAAAGTGCAGTTCAACTATGACTATGCAATGCTAAAACAGGTTTTCCATATAGATCGTTCATCTGCTTGGGGAACTGGTACAGTACAGCCTACACGGACTGTTTTGGGGTTTGGTTTTTTTTCTTGGTTTTGTTGGACTTGAGAACCTAGCAAGCTGTTCCGGTGAGCCGTATCTATATATTGTTTTATTTACGTCAGTGTTACGGTCAGTCGGGATTTATCTACTTTTTTTTTATGAATACTTTTTGTGAAGCGTTGTGACGTCACATAGCGGTAACTCAGTTTGTGAGTGATCTTTTTATAAGTTAATCGGTTCAACTGCTGGCTTGTTTGGATTATAAAATTTGATAGAATAACGTTATTAAGGTTATAGCGTTTTCAATTATTATTGAGCGGCCTTGTACTGAACGTTTTTTTTTTCCTTGATACATAAATTGCACTTATAGTTGAACTGAGTTTTTGGAAAATACAAGTTTTATTATTTACTGATTTCTTGTACATGCGATACGGACGTATGTTTTGGGTACTTTGCAAGTATGCACGGTATTACTGTGTAAGATAATTTTGGATTTTAATAATTTTAATATATGCGAATGTCTTGGGAGTTAACTGGTTTGATTTGAGAGTTGGTAGTCCTGATCCCTGGTTTTGTCGGCGGTAAGTAAGGCAGCTACGTACTTTCTTTCGTTAATTGTTAAATAAACTCAATTGGAATCGAGAAGACCTCGAAGGTTGAGATTCACCTGCACGAATCTCTGGCGCCCACTTTAAATAAACCCCCCCCCAAAGCTCCAGAACTCTGAGTTCCGGGTAAGCTTAGCCAACGTGGCTTCCAATTGAGAGGTTTGATAGTTGCAGGACTGAGAGTGCTTGAGCTAAGCTTGCGCTTAAATTTTTGCGTGATAACGTGTAGAACAGAAAAACAGGTGCAGGGTGCAGGCACGTTCCACGTTCGAAATTGAAATTTTTTCTCAGTGCGCGGGATAAGCTGTATACCTATACTTTGCGTAGTGCATCAATGATATGCAGACACAGACAGAAGAACGGGAAAAGGATTTGGCCATGCGCAATAACGATAATAATGGTTTGATTCTAGAAAGCCTAATTTAATTGTCACAATTAAATTTTATTTTTTGGAATAATATAATTGGTTCTATTATTCTGTGCCTAACAGAATTATATTATAATTATCAGTTGTCTTTTTCTCATTATTATAGCAAATGCAATTTTATTTGTAGAATAAGATGTAGGGTGAAATATTTCATGATCTAAATTCTTTAATCATTTAGCAAATTTTTCTTGGAGAAACAATACTTTTATTATTGTTATAATGGATTGTTCAATTGAATCTTTTGATTTCATTAATTAAGCAAAAAAACTGTTAAATTTTGTGTCAACCATGGCTCATTAATTTGAATCAATATTTTTCATTGGGAATATTTTTTTTTTAAGAAAATTAAGAAAAACGATTTAATATCCAGAAACCAAAATGTTTTCTCTGTGTTCAATTCTAGCATTTATACGATGGAAACAAATTTGAGGTTGTTTGGAATATGCCCTTTCCTCAGTGCAGCATGAAAATTCCTGAATGATTCATGTTACGTGTTACTTCATCCAAATGTACATAAATAATAATTCTGTAAACATATTTCTTACCTTCAAATAAAGGCCATGAATGACCCAAATTGATTTTAGTGTCTCCATTTGTGCCGACGATACGCACTCTTTGCTTTCGACTTAATTACTGCTTGCATACCTTCGCGAGTTCGGGGGTAGTACAATGACGACCGAGATCGGTCAGCGCGCGAACTAAAGTTATGATAATTCTAAATACCAAATTGGTTATTACAAGTAAATATTTATTCAAATGCAATTCTTAAAATTAATTTATTTCACACAAATACATCGTGTTTGACTCAAAGAAGGCGCAAAGCGAATAAATAATGGAACAAAAGCAAATAAATAGGAAGGAATGGCTGTGTTGCTCACCTCAAAGTAGGAAGAAAACAGTTTGAGTTTCAAGGGTGCCGGGGAAAGGGGCCCAATGATGGTCAAATTGAGGAAAATGTCCACTGTACACAACTGACTATTGGGGCACTGATGATGGCTTTTTATTAGCCGAAAGCGCTTTGCCAGCTACTAATAAAGGATTATTGCTCTGAGTACTCAAACTGTTTTCTTCCTAAAAGCAAATAAGCCGACTTCGTTGCGTCAATCATTTATTAATTATCATAACTTATTTAAACCCATCAATATTTATTTAGTTTAACTAAAAATATTTCAAACAAAGCATTTGTTTGAGTTTTTAACAATAATTTTATCAGTGTAGGTACCTACCAAATATGTATTTTTATTACCATGTCACAACCTAGGTTATGTATACAGGGTGGTCCAACTTTTACATGCATACATTTCAGAATCGATAGATAATCGTTAAATAATGTGAGTTTCGTTGACTATGTGCGAAAAATTCTTCGTTACAAAGTACATGGTGTTGAAATTTAAAAAAAAAAATCGAATTTTACCCGGAATTTTATCAATATCTTGATTACCAATAGACTGCCCAAGTCTGACCTCACAAAAGTGGGTGAGCTTATAATCTCTTCTCTTTTTCCGTATGCCATGGTGAAATGGGAATTTTGTTGAGTTTTTTTTAATTCGTTAAAAGCAAATTAGACTTTTAACAGTGATATTTGGATGGACAAAAGCGATATTTACTGGAATCATTTTAGTTTTTGACAAGGTAAGTTGATTTTACTGTATAATAATTAATGCTTTGGAACATTTTGAGTTTATCTTTGTCTACTTTTTATTGGCTTTTTCTTAGACTATACTGAAGAAAATGGCTTTGAAGATTTCGAGATCGATACGAAATACGAACATTATTTCGTTGTGAAGAAAAATGTTGTGTTCGAACGTGTTCGGTTTTTGCAGCGCGCACAGACTGTTGATGAACCCTGTGATTCTTTTGTGACGGATTTAACTACTATGGCGCAATCTGGCGAATGGTCTAGCTGGTCTAGCAGATGGTAGATTGCCAGTATAGCTACTACAATCAAGGCCTGAAGATTCTCTAGAAGAGATTATAAGGAAAATAAGGCTTTCTCAATCACTAAAAAAGCAGCAATCGGTGATAAGAGCACCAGAAAATGGTTTAGCCGAGAAACCTGAGGCGGATAATGAGAAACACTTTGGAAAAGTATCTCAGGATGAGAAGGAATGTCGTAGGTGTGGATTAACCCCCCTGTCATGCCTTTGCTGAATGTCCTGCGAGAAACGAGGCGTGTAGAGTGTGCAAGAAGACTGGGCACTGGGCAGCTAAGCGTTTTTCGAAGGGAAATTCCAGCTAGTCGAACAAGGATAGGTATGAAGCCAAGAAGGTTGCTGCAGTAGAGGTAAAAAACGATAACGGCTCTGTGGTAAGTGAGAATGACTTATTCTTTTTGGAATCGATACATGCACAGTGTAGTGAGCCCTGGCAGGCTTTAGTTCCAATAAATTTCAAAATCGATACGGGAGCAGATGTCACTGTAGTAGAGGCAGATTTATTACCTGAATTTAAAAATGTAAAATTAAACTGTCCTGAGAGATCCTTACTGTCCGCTTCAGGTGATCAAATTAATGTCAAAGGGACATTTAAAGTAAATATGGTCTATAAAAATAAAACTCACAACACTGATGTCTATGTAGTCGAAAATTTGCATGCCAATTGATTAAGCCGAAGTGCCATTGAAGCCTTGGGAATGCTGTCCTGGGCATGCTCGGTATCCATTCAGGATGATTTCCTCAAATTATTTCAAGGGATAGGAAATCTGGAAAAAGAGTATAAAATTGAGTTAAAACCGGAGTCGAAATCCTTTGCAATACCTACCCCGCGTAGAGTAGCAATTCATTTACGAGATGCAGTCAAAGAAAATCTGGATGCACTAGAAAAACAGGGGATTATTATCAAAGTATCTGAGCCTACCCGCCCATGGTAGCTGTGCCTAAAAAAGACGGTAAAGTGCGCATTTGTGTAGACTATTCGATGCTTAATAAGTGTGTTCTCAACGAGAAATTTGTTTTACCGGATATTAGTGAGGCCTTAGCACAAATAGGGCCCAATGCAAAAATTTTTTCAAAGCTAGATGCCACTGCGGGATTTTATCATGTACTCTTGAACTCGGAATCTCAGCTGCTTACAACTTTTATAACTCCCTTTGGCCGGTGGGCGTTTAGAAAATTGCCCATGGGTATAACGCCCGCACCTGAAAAATTCCAGAAGGAAATGTGGGATGCTTTAGAAGGCTTTGATGGGATTATTAATGTGGCAGATGATACACTTGTGTTTGGCAGTACCCGGGAGGAACATGACGTAAGACTCAAGCGTGTGTTGGAAAGGTGCATCGAGAAAGGAATCAAGTTGAATAAGGAAAAGTATCGGGTGTATCAACATAAGACTACCCATCTTAAATCGAGTACACGGCTCGAGTCTTAAATAAAAGTCGTTCTTGAAGAAACTGTCCTCTATTTATCAGAGTGAAACTTTACAATATGGTGCTGAAAAATACCCTAATTTTTTATCAATCGCTTGACTTTTTTTCAATGTCAGGTGAGAATCATGTCAAAACTTTCGCCTACTTTTTATAGCATAAAATGCGCTCAGTAGTGAAAGAGTAATAATAAAATACCTAATTATGATATGGCTCTAACATACTCCCACCTGAGGCATCGTTTAATCCTATAAACATGACTCACAACCCTAAAGAGACATAATATTATTATAAAACTCAACAATTTTTTTCAAATATGTTACTAACTAGAATATGTATGTTCCAACAAAGAAAATATTAATTAACTAATCCAAGGTATTCAAAAACCGTGAAGGAACATTGACTTTACGCCCACTACGCGTTACATTTTGTTTGGTTTCGGGTAATCTGCGATTAAGAACTCCCGGCGTATTCACGCCATTCTCCTTCATCTCGAGTACACCCTCCACACTTGGTTGTCTCGATGGTGAACTGGATCGGCCTTCTCCATCTTTAGAATCACTGGGAGGTCTCGTACATTCCAAAGGATATAGCCTTTGAACTGGTCTGAGAAATTGGCCTCTTTCAGTTACGACTTTGACCAGACGAACTTGACCATCTTTCCCTGGAAAAATCTGGATCACACGTCCAAGGGGCCAATTCACTCGTTTGTCTTGATCGTTGCCCACAAGTACCAATTCTCCTAAATTGATTTGATAATTATTTTTATAATTTTTTGTCCACAATTTTAATTGACCCAAATATTCATTCCTGAATCGATGTCTCAAAGTCCCCAACAATTTTTGTCTGTGGACTGCTTTTCGACAAATCGAGTTCCGATCAACAGCATCACAATCGGGAACACCTTCCATAGCTAGATCTCTAAGAAACATCATTGGCGTAAGAGGAACTAGATCATTTCCATCTGATGAAGAGCAAGTCAGTGGTCTTGAGTTTATGATGGATTCGCAATCACAGATGACGGTTTCCAAATGCTCATGATCCAGCGAGGCGCGCCCCAACACTTTACGTAATAATTGTTTAAGAACGCCTATAAGTCTTTCCCAAAACCCACCCCACCATGCAGCCGTTGGTGGGTTGAATCGCCACTGAATACGTTGGACAGCACTACATTCAGCGACTTTTTGAAAGTCCACTCGCGAAAAAGCATTGTCAGTACCGACGAAATTTGTGCCATTGTCACTGTAAATAGTTTTTGGACGTCCTCGTCTGGCGATGAAGCGACGTAAAGCTTGCATGAAACTGTCCACCGATAATCCTCTGCAAAGTTCAAAATGTACAGCCCTGTACACGGCACAAGTGAAAATACATATCCATACTTTTTCTTCACCCTTGAGATATAGAGGACCAGTGAAATCCACCCCAGTGATTTCAAACGCCACCGCGTCACGAACTCGATTGAAAGGTAATGGTGGAGAGTTGACAACTATTGGCTTGGCATTATATCTCTTGCAAGTTATACATCCAGAAATTGCTGATTTTATGGTTCGACGTCCTCCTAATATCCAGTAATTTTCGCGAAGGATACTCATCAACCCTTGCACTCCTGCATGACATGACTTGACGTGTTCTCTAAATATCAGTTGATTCACTAGAAAATGATGGGATGGAAGCACAATTGGAAAGCGGAAATTTTCACTGTCAATTCTATTGCTAACACGTGATCTCATTCGGACCAAGCCGTCTTCTCCTTTAAAAGCATCCAATCCACTCAACTTTTTCCCGTCATTAAGACTCTCTCTTTGTATATGTTTTAGCACAAAAAATTCGGCTTTTTCAATTTCTTCAGATGACAATTCTCCCTTAAGTTGATGGTTCTTATTTCTGCTGTTGTATGAGAATCGAAATATCCATGCACACATTCGTAAAGTCTTTAAATAATTCGAAAAATAATTAAAATGCCAATCATCACACGTCATCATTTCTTGTTCTATGGTATGAAGAGTTTTAACCAACCTTTTCTTTTTTTCTTTGTTAATCTCTTCTTCATCAAATTCAAAATCGTTTTGGTTCCAGGGTATAAGTTTATCGTAGAGCCATTGTGGTCCCTCCCACCATTTCGATTCGAGTAATTTTCTAGCTGAACAGCCTCGAGATGGAAGATCTGCAGGATTTGCTACACCAGGAACATGATGCCATTCATCACTTGTGGTTGTCTTGCGAATTTCAGTTACTCGATTCCAAACGAATGTGGACCATTCTTCTGCTCTTCTGATCCAGGACAGAACTGTCGTTGAATCAGTCCAGAAAAAATTATTTGTCTTCATCTGCAATGATTGTTTCACGGTATTGTATAATCGAACAGCAATCACTGCAGACATTAATTCCAGGCGAGGTATTGACATCGTCTTCAGGGGAGCTACCCTAGATTTGGCTGCTAACAAACGAACAAACACAATACCATCCCTAACGCCTCTCAAGAAAACAACTGCCGAGAAAGCGTTCTTACTGGCATCGCAAAAAGTATGCATTGTCCACTCATCAGCTTCATTCGGACCCGCATTTATCCACCTGGGAATTTTGATTGCTGATAAATAGTGTAAGTCTTTCATCCAATTACGAAAAGATTCTTCCATTAAGGAATCAACTGGTGAGTCCCAAGTCAATTTGCTTTTCCAGGCTTTTTGGAGTAACAGTTTTGGCTGTAAAGTAGTGGGACAGGTATAACCTATAGGGTCAAATACTCTCTGAGCTAGTGAAAGCATTAACCTTTTCGTCACTGGTTTAGCAAGAACTTTCTCTATGTTCTCGTCATCAACATGGAGACACAAAGTATCATCCTCTTTGTCCCATGTCATCCCCAATACGACAGTAGTAACATTCTGGATATCTTCTAGAACCTGTCCGGTATACTCCCACCCTCTGAGATCAAACTTTCCCTCGGTCATTATTGAACTTGCTTCTTCAACAAACATCCTCAACTCGTCTTCATTTGCAACACTGGTTAACCAGTTGTCAACATAAAAGCTGCTTGACAGTCTGGACACCGTTTGTTCAGAAAAAGGAGCAATCCCCGTAGAGCATTTTTCCGCCTTCAGATCCAGGTGATGACCCAATGTAGCTCCCAGTAGAAATGGGCTACAGCTGATCCCAAACACTACCCGACGATGACGGTATATCTTTTGTTTCCCTTCTTTATCAGTCCATAGAAACCGGAGAAAATCTCTTTCTGTCTCATGTATGCTGATTTGTAAGAATGCTTTGCGAATATCTGAAACAACCCCAATCTTCTGTTGTCTAAATCTCAGCAAAATGACAGGTATTAACTCGATCAAGTTTGGCCCTTTTTCGAGACACTGGTTCAAAGATGGACAATCTTTCTCTTTTGCAGACGCATCAAACACTGGCCTTATCTTAGTAGATGCACTATTCAATTTGATGACTGGTCTATGTGGGAGGTAGTGTGCATTATCACTTGGTTTATCCTCGTTCACGACTTCAATAATATGTTCATTAATCCAATCTTTGAAAACTTGATCATAGGCTTCAAAATAACCCTCGTTGGTTATTTTATTCAAAGTACTGCCAAGTCTCTTTTTAGCCAGTTGATAATTACTTGGCAAAACTGGATGTCCTTCCAACCAGGGCAGTCTAACTTCATATCTACCATCATCATCAGTGGTAATAGTTTCGAGAAACAATTCATTTGCTGCGGACGCCATTTCTTCACGATTTTTTCTTTCCGCAGGATCCCTGATCCCCAAGACATCCAATTCCCACAGATTGCTTATCGAAGTATGATTGGCCAACAGTGATAGGGAAGACATAGAATAGATTCTGTCTACTTTAGTCGGTAGTTTACCCATCAAAGTCCAACCCAGTAAGGTTTCTACCGCCACCAATCCACAGTTCAATAGATGTCTTCTTCCTGTGTACAGCTTGCCCGCAATATCGGCGCCTATCAAAACCTCTATGGGAGTAGAATCATGAGAATCAGTTATGGTGATGTTCAACATCCGAAGTTCTTCTGTCCATGGACCACCAAATATCGAAGAAACTTCACTACAAATGGTTGCTTGATCGAGAGCCTCGAAAGAACAGCTATAGTTATCATGTCTCAACTTAACATCATAACAATTGTGATTTTGGGACAATTCATTTCCTCCAAATAAGCCATGTAGGATGTTCACCTCTCTTTTAGATTTGTAGCCTAGGAGTTCAGCCGTGGATGACAAAATATATGTCTTCTGTGATCCAGTATCAATCAAAGCTCGAACATTTCTGAACTTCCCCGAATTCTCCATCGTGACACGCAGGGTCTGTAAGAAAACCTGTGTCCTTGTACTGTTAGCAAGTGATTGATTGGTTTCTGGTATGTGGTTCTTTTCACTGCTCGATCTGTCATCACTCCTTTGAACTGTATCTAGAGGCTCGTGCGCTTTACCACAAATCATGCACCTCAGTTTATCTCGACATTTTTTCCATTGGTGACCGATTTTCAAACATCGAAAACATGCACCCTTTGAAGCCAATATATCTTTCTTTTGGTCGTATGTCATACCCTGGGCCTTGAAACAACTTTTGCTATCATGAAATTTCTGACAGAAAATACACTTTTTGACCGAATCCGAATTCATTAAATCTATTGCGGTGGGAAGTTTTTTATAGTTTCCTTCGCACGTGCTTGATTTGTCGCTTCGAAAACGATTAGATGCCTTACTTGGTCCAGCTTGCAAATCAAAACCTTCACCTGCTAAAGTGATACGTTGATCGTTGTCGACTTCATTTTTCAGAAAACTCATCAGACTTTTAAGACGATTTTCTATCTCCGAAGAACCTGCAACATCCGTGGAACTTAATATTGACGGGTTTTCGGAAAACTGCGGTCGTCTTTGCCATACTCTTAACAACTCTGATGGGAGACATGATTCAACTAACGGAAATAGTATAGCTGCATATTTATCTGAAGAAATACCAAGCGTCTCCAACGCACGTAATTGACAGTCTAGCTTATCATATAAATAATTTAAATCAATCTTATTGGCAGAAGAAGTGTTCTTTAAAACTAATTTGAGTAATTCACGAACGTAAACTTCTATTTGTAAATCTTCGCGACCAAATCGAGCAAGAAGACAGTCTATAATCTTACTATAGTTACTTCCGGTAGCAGGAAAACTGTCGACAAGTTGTCTGGCTCTACTTCCTGGTATTGTAGCTTGAATCAGATATTGAACTTTATCGCTCAGGTCAATATCTGGGTCATCATGCACTTTTTGAAACTGAGACCAAAACGGCAACCATTCTTTCAGACTTCCATCAAATTTCTTAAATTCTAATGTAGGTAATTTGAATTTACGCTTACCAGAGCTTTTGTGCATACTGACCCCACTACATCTGTCAGATGACACTGAGTTGACATCTCCTTCTGGATGTGTTGATGAAGTTTGTAAACATTCCTCACAACGGCTATTCAAATCCGCAAACTTCCTGACATAAACATCTGCATTTTCCATCTCGGTTATCAAATCTTGCTCACTAGCATCTTCATTCAAGAGGAGGTCGTAAATTTCAGCATCAACTTGCTGAAGATCACTTGCTTTTTGAAGTAAAATATTTAACGATACCTTCATTGTTCGCAACTCTTTATCTGGCTTCAAAAGCATTTCCTCCAATTCCCTGGTCAACTTAGTGAATGTAGTGCGAAGCACTTTGCGATGCTTTCTCTTCTGGTCCATTTTGCCTCACTTACAAACTCGGTCAAAACCACACGCCTTTACCAACACTTCCTGCTAGTCTGGTGTTAAAGTTTGTCCAGTGATCACCTTGTCCAGCACCCAAGAAACGTGTATTTTTCACTCAACAGTCCTGTCACGGTCGCCAAAATATCGGGTGTATCAACATAAGACTACCCGTCTTAAATCGAGTACACGGCTCGAGTCTTAAATAAAAGTCGTTCTTGAAGAAACTGTCCTCTATTTATCAGAGTGAAACTTTACAATATGGTGCTGAAAAATACCCTAATTTTTTATCAATCGCTTGACTTTTTTTCAATGTCAGGTGAGAATCATGTCAAAACTTTCGCCTACTTTTTATAGCATAAAATGCGCTCAGTAGTGAAAGAGTAATAATAAAATACCTAATTATGATATGGCTCTAACAAAAAGTGTATTTTCGGTGTTCAAAGGCTGGTGTCCTTTTCTCGGCCTTGTTATTTCCAATAAGGGTATCGAAATTGACCGGAATAAGGTGGATGCAATTTTGAAAATGCCAGCCCCTCGAGACGCCAGTGGTGTTCGACAGCTTCTTGGATGTTTACAAGTCCATACCAAGTTCATACCTGCACTAGCCGATATGGCTCAGCCTATACACCAGCTTTTGAGTACTAAAAACAAATATGGGTGGGAGAGTGCCCAACAAATTGTCTTCGAGAAAATCAAACAAGCTTTGACAGATGCACCAATTCTTGCCCACTTCGCGCCTGGAAGGCCGTCGCGTGTAGCGGTTGATGCTAGCTTTTATGGCTCAAGGGCTACCTTAGAACAGCAGCAAGCAGATGGGACCTGGAGAACAGTGTACTACGCATCAAGGACTATGTCAGATACGGAGAAACGGTATGTCCAGTTAGAGCGTGAGGCTCTAGCTTCTACATGGGCCTGTGAGAAGTTTAGCCAGTTTTTGATTGGCACGGAGTTTATCTTGCTAACAGACCATAATTCTTTGGTGGTTTTACTGGGGAGCAAGCCAATAGCCGACCTATCTGCCAGAATCCAGCGATTAAAAATGCGGTTATTACAATTTGGATATACAGTACAGTATATTCCAGGAAAACAGATGATAATACCCGATATGCTATCTAGAGCCCCAATAGCATCGTCCGACCCAGGAAAGGATGCTTTGCTCATCGAAGCTGTTGAAGATTTGTATGAAAACATGCGGACCTCGATTCCCATATCAGACAAAAATCTTCAGTTAATAAGGGCAGCACAAGAATCAGATTCCCAGACCATGAGACTAAGAGACTATATACAAAATGAGTGGCCAAGCCATAAAGATCTTCCGGTTGAGGATAGAGGTTTTCTTCGCTTCCTTAGCGATCTGTCTGTGCTAGATGGGCTTTTGTGTCTAGGCACCAGAATTTATTTACCACAGACAGTGCGATCGGAAATTCTGAATAGAATACATGTGGGACATCTCGAAATCTCTAAGTGTCAAGCACGAGCGAAGGAAACAGTCTGGTGGCCAGGTATTAACAAACACATTGAGGACAAAGTTTTTGCGTGCAGTGAATGCATAGATCAACCCCAATAGAGCCACTCATACCCTCAGAAGTGCCTAAGTACCCTTGGCAAGTTATAGGCCTAGAGTTGTTTGAAGCAAATCAAAGAAATTACCTAGTTGCAGTTGACTATTTTTCTCGCCAGCCAGTCTTCAGAATTGTACTGCTGCTGAGGTCATCACGAAGCTAAGAACATTTTTTGCAAGGTGGGGAGTCCCCGAAAGTATCCGTTCGGATAATGGACCTTGTTTTGCCAATCAGCTTTACAAGGACTTTTCCGTCAAATATGGGTTCCAACACGTAACAAGTAGTCCTCACTACCCGCAATCCAATGGCCAGGCTGAGTCGGCGGTGAAGATTGCAAAAAGAATTATTCTTAAATCAGAGGATCCCAATTTAGGATTGTTGAGCTATAGGACGTTCAAACTGCAATGTGGATTTTCCCCTGCGGAGTTAATAATGGAAGAAAACAGTTTGAGTACTCAGAGCAATAATCTTTTATTAGTAGCTGGCAAAGCGCTTTCGGCTAATAAAAAGCCATCATCAGTGCCCCAACTGAAAGTGATACCGGCATGAGTTACGTTCTTAAACGTTTATCGAAGAAGAAAAAATTTTTATATAATAAAGGAAAAAGAAAGAATTTTGTGGTACTCACTAGTCAGTTGTGTACAGTGGACATCTTCCTCAATTTGACCATCATTGGGCCCCTTTCAAGGGTGCTTATTATTCGTAAAAATGGTCCGGCATCATACAATACTATTTTCCGAAGTTATCGAGGTCAATCAAGTTGACAAGGTTAAAATAACATTAAACATAAGCACGTACAAGACATTTACAACACTTTAAAATGAATTTATAGACTTATTTTATCATTCTAGCGATGATTGACCACGAGGCGAAAGGTGAGAGATGAATTGATACAGGTTATTAAGCGAATCTGTTAAAAAATTGCAAATCATGAGATTAGGTTAGGTTAGAATTAACAAATGGAGTGGACTGCACTGGCGAATTGACCAACAAATCGACAGGCAAACCAATGTCAGGCTAGTGGTGATAGTAAGTGAAATTGAACGAGGGAGAAGTTGCGGTTAGAGAATTTCTTTGAATAAATTTAAGTTTGTAATCTCCTGTGAGGAGGAGTGTATGATCTATTTAAGTTAACTTGAATATTAAGACAAGAAGGGTTTGACTTCAATTCATTGGAAATGTAAATATCCTCCAGAAAATCCAGACGGTTAAAGTTCTTAGAAGAAACTTGATGTAGAATCTTTGAGTTAGATCCAGGGCTAAAATTGTGATCATGTAACTTGATGTGTTCACCGAAAGCAGAGTTAGGTCTATTCAAATGTTCGGAGATTCTAGTTTTTAGAGGTCTACAGGTGCGCCCAATGTAGGAGCAACTACAAGAGTCACATTCCAATTTGTAAATTCCACTTTTCGACAACAAATCAAATCTATCCTTGGTGTTAACCAACAAAGAACTCATATTGCCTAAAGTTTTGAAAGATCATCTCAAATTTTCGTTGTATTTAAGGAAAATTTTGGAAATTTTTTTGTTTAAAAAGGGGTTAATGAAAGGGAAAGAAATGTATCTAGGAACCTGATCTGTATTAGGGTAAGTAATTGATTTAAGTTTATTAAACGAAACTTTTTTAATGAGGGAATCTATAATGTCTGGGTCATATCCATTATTAGAGGCAATCTGTTTCAATATGTTCAATTCCAAAAAATAATTAGCTGGTGAGAGAGGTATATTGAGTAAACGATGGACATAGCAATAAAAAGCTCCCATTTTATGTTGATATGGGTGGTTTGAGTTGAAGGGTATGACATGATCTGTCTGGGTCGGTTTTCTGAAAATGGAGAATTCAAGGTTATTCGAAGTTTTGAGTAGAGAGATGTCGAGAAAATTCAGCTTTTGGCAATTCTCAACTTCCAAGGTGAAGGAGATTGATTGTTATGTTTAATGTTATTTTAACCTTGTCAACTTGATTGACCTCGATAACTTCGGAAAATAGTATTGTATGATGCCGGACCATTTTTACGAATAATAAGCACCCTTGAAAGGGGCCCAATGATGGTCAAATTGAGGAAAATGTCCACTGTACACAACTGACTAGTGAGTACCACAAAATTCTTTCTTTTTCCTTTATTATATAAAAATTTTTTCTTCTTCGATAAACGTTTAAGAACGTAACTCATGCCGGTATAACTTTCAGTTGGGGCACTGATGATGGCTTTTTATTAGCCGAAAGCGCTTTGCCAGCTACTAATAAAAGATTATTGCTCTGAGTACTCAAACTGTTCTCTTCCTACTTCGAGATGAGCAACACAGCCATTCCTTCCTATTTTTTGAGTTAATAATGGGCAGAAGGCCCCGGACAACCTTACCAACAAATAAAGTCAATTTTTTACTCGATTGAAGTTATCTACCCGATTGTGTAAGAAAAAGACAACTCGAAACCCAGATGTACAGAGAAAAATTTAACCAGCACCACAAAGTTAGTGAGGCTTCTCCTTTAAAAGTCAATGACCGAGTTTGGATTAGCAACTTACAGAAATATGGCATAGTAACTAACGAAGGCCCGGAACCTAGGTCATATGTGGTTATTGCTGATAATAAGCACTATAGGAGAAATAGGTCACACCTCGCAAAGCAAGCCATATTTATAAGATAAGATAAGATAAGATATTTATTCATAATAATACACAATGTGCTTTTACAAGTCATAAAATAGATAAAAATAGAATCAAATACTAAGATTTGTTAAGTAGGTAAATACAATCCACAATAATAGATACTACAAAACGTCTTTCGACGTAAAATAACAGTAAGTGAGCTAAAACCACAGGCAGATACAATAATATTGAAAAGCAAAACAATAACAGTCACATCACTATCACATTAGTATTATTGTACTGGTGAAGACACTTCACAACCGGTCAAAATTGAAGTTGAGGTATTCATCAGTTGAGTTGATTTTGAACCGTGACCCTCACAAACCTTTAGAGTTCCCAGATCTCTTCAACGAAGATGACCCATTGCAAGATAATCTCACTGGCGGGAGAGAGGAGAGGGGTCAGGAGGTGGAAAGGATTGATGCCGTTGGAGAGAGTTTTTTTTATGTAATAACAAAAAATTGCAAAATCTAATATTTTTTTCTCTTAGTTTTTTGAACTAAGAATATACTACTTCAATTGTGAAGAAATCATAAATGTATATGAAGATTTATCATTAAATCTAGAAAAGGACCAATAGTTGCATAATAAATAAAATAAAAATGAATAAGAAATACCGGTTATCGCGGTTTTTTGGAATTTTATGATAACTACAACTTCATTTTTCGTTATTTTAGGCTAGGAATAAGATATCGAGATACGGCTTGCACAAGTCTATTTTAGTAACATTTCACTACATTTTTATATAAAAAAATCATACTATTGCGTTTAATTTTTTGGAGAATTTTGCAATTTTCTGGTTGTTACATCAAAAAACGCACTCTAGTTGCATCAATAAGAATGAGACATATCACGGGTAAAATGGTAAGATGGTTTTGATGGAACAATCAATGCTCTCTCGAACGAGACCGAACTTGTTTAAATCCGTTCAGTCGTTAAGGAGTTACAGCTGTTTATTAAAGACAGAATATTTAGATGTTATCATTGTCATATTTACGGACTATTTACCTATACACTTTTTGTCTAAAAGGTTTTTTCCTATCTATCAAAATAAAGCGGTGGGGGTAGTTCAATTGTTTTTTTAAACAAACATTGATTTCTCCAGTTATGCTTGACCGATTTTAACGAACTTCAGCTCATATAATATGAAAGAGCATAATCTGCACTACAAAATGCTTATTTGCTTTTGAATTTGTGACCTTATTTTTAAGTTTTTTCCAAATAAATCTAATGTAATGGTAGATTTATTTTTATATATTTTGAAACGGGATACATTTTTTTATTGAAAAATTGAAAACAAAACCAAAAATTCATTGATTTTTTTCTTATTCTCTTTTTTTAGATTTTTTGATAGAAAAATGTATCCCATTTTAAAATAAATAAAAATAAATACACCAATACATTTCATTTTTTTATAAATAACTCAAAAATATGCTACCGTTTCAGCTAACGCCATCTAGCAGCGACGGCAAAGGTCACAGATTCAAAAGCAAATAAGAATTTTGTAGTGCAGATTATGCTTTTTTATATGAGGTCAAGTTCGTTCAAATGAGTCAAGCGGAACGGGAGAAATCTCCTTTTGTTTAAAAAAACAATTGAGCTTCCCCCACCGATTTTTTTTTTTGATAGATAGAAAAAAAACCTTAGACAAAAAGAGGTAGTTAGTCAGTAAATATAAAAATGATAACATCGATATATTTTCATTTGGCCAAATTCTATTCTATTTTTCTAATTGGTGTTGGTTGTTACGCCCCCTTGCGACCAATCCAGAAACTTTTTTTTTACTCTTGGCCGTTTAGGTAAGTAATACATTTTTTGCCTCAATCATCATCATAGAGTTGATAAATGTTTCCGGGTTATGGCCGCCCGATATCCTTAATAGAACACCCTGTACATTTTATTAGAACACTCTTGATGAAAGACATTTATTTCTTATACTATGTAAAATTCTCCATATATTTTTTTTTAATAAAAATCGCAAGTAATAAACGAACATATTATTTCATTAGATTAATATACAACATACACTTTTCACAAGAACAACGGGCTATTACATTGAAAAAAATGAATCAGGGCGCGAAAATTAACGACCAATTGGCATATTTTCTTCAGCTAAAGCTGCAGCGTCTACGATGGTTTGCTTTGCTTCATATATGATTTGCTCCATATATTGCAAACGTTGTTCAATTACACCCGGATGGTTGACGACTGGCACCCGTAAATTGGCTTCCACAAATGATTTTATTTTTGACTAAATGTTCTCAATTGGGTTCAGCATTGGCGAATACGGTGCGAGTCTGAGGAGTGTGGCACCTGTCGGATTTACCACATCTTCCAGATGGGTATGACATGGAGCATTGTCACACACTATGACCCAGATCCCCTAATTGATTCCCTTGGTTTGACCAGATGTCAACTACTCGTTGCATCCGAATGTTCGCCGTCTCTGACTTGCACGAGCCACGTTGCTCGTCCATAGTGATCACAGTCTATGGTGATCACACCCGCTGCGGAAAAGTGCCAATGATATGCACATTAGAGCCTTTAGATGCCGTCAACTGTTGGACTCATCTATTTCCTCTCCTTGCCCGTCCTCTGCTCCGCCGACAAAAAAGGTTGAAATTACTTTCATCAATCCAAACTATTTGTTTTCCTTCTTGAATGAAATTATTAAGACATCGGACATAACCAGAGCGCTTAGCTCGATTTTCTCCAGAATTCATCGTGGCTGGCTCAAAATGGCTGTTTATCATTGTATACTGTCTTCCTTGTAAGTAGTTTCCGATTGTCGAAACTGACACCTCACCGTTGAGATGCTGTTGAATCTTTTCTCAAATTTCTTTCAGGGTTATTATGCTATTTTCCTCTATCCATGAGATTATGAGGTCAACTTCGAGTTCAGTTAAACATTTTGGTTTGTTACCCCTCTCTTTTATTCATTTGTAGATGCCCAGAGCGTATCCAAATTGACGCAGTCTTGTAATTTATTCCCTAGTCTTTTGCCGGATCCCCTCAATTGTTCCCCTTATTTGCACAGGTCACTATTCTTTTTCGGTCTTGGCTTTTATATATCTTTGTTTCGTTTACCTCTTTATCGTTGCAATCTTGTCTGCAAATTGGACAAATCACATTGTCATCTGCATCGAAAAGCGGCTCAGAACAAGGGCCATGAAGAAGATGGCAAAAGTCGTATCACTTTGGTTTCTTGCCAGGGATGATCTGAACAAAGCACAATTATCGTGAGACTCCATTTTTTCAGTTGAAAAATGTAGATATTGACATTTAATAGGTACCTAATATGGTCACCTGTAGTCGAGACTTGAGTCAAAGTCAGACTTGACATTGAGAATAGTCAAATGTTATTGTGACTTTATCAAATGTAATTGAGCATTTTAAAATTTTATTGGTCAAATAAGTAACATTATTGTATGAATTAATTACTGTACAGTGCTTTTAATTTAATTTGTCACACTTTCAAAAGGCAGTAAAATATATTTTCTGAGCTAAAAGGTCGACCAAAAAAAGGAAATGTCGGATTTTTTGTAAAGTTTTGTGCTATTGAGTCAAATATTTACTTAACTGCCAAATGTCAAAATTATTGACGTAACTTACTTATTTTAAAATGGCACAACCTATATTATTACATATCATGATCACGAAAATATAACACACTGTCCTTTCTATTCAATAGTTTAGAGTCAGTTGGTATAAATCTGATTAAAATTGAAATTTACAGAAGTGTTTTTATTTTGTTTTCAATAATTGTTATAATTCTGATTCTGAATATTTACTAAGATAAAGAAGATTTTCTGGTTGGTAAATACAGCATTTTGATGAATTACTCAAATAAGGAATGAACACATTTATTTATTTTCACCAACTTACTGTAAAGGAACAGTATTCACGTATAACATTTAACGATTCGAGTGCAACCATGACAATTATTGGAAACAAATGAATAGACGCATGTACCTTCATGCTAAAAAATTACAATTTTATACCAATTTGCGCTAAACTCGTGAATAGATAGGGCATGTGAGCTATATTTTCGTGATCAGAAAAAAGACGCCTTTCTAAATATGTAATTATATATAGGGTATGTCATTTTAAAAAAAGTAAGTTATGTCAATAATTTTGACATTTGACTGTTAAGGAAATATTTGACTCAATAGCACAAAACTTTACGAAAAACCCTACATTTTCTTTTTTTGATCGACCTTTTAGCTCAAAAAATAAATATTTTACAGCCTTTTGAAAGTGTGACAAATTAAATTGAAATCACTGTACAGTCAGTTGAACGCCTGAAAGAAGTTGACTTTAACAAAGTCTGTACTCATTATACATTGTATATGACCCTCAAAAGGTTTTTTCTATGAAAGGGGTGTCCCAAACTTGACTATCCTGGATTAATGGTGCACAAACGAGGTAATCTGTTTATATAGGGAGAATTTGTGCTACTCAGGTCATTTCAATTACATTTTCAACGAAAGCTTCATTATTCAAGTATCTCCATTGTGTAGATGCGTAAGTGCATCGCAGCATTCAGCAGTTCACCAGGTTGCCGCAGTGGCAGTTAAAAAAATGCCAGTAGGTGAACGGAAATCAATATTCACCTCTAATTTTTCGCAACTTCATTTGGTGTATTCCCAATTGCATTCGACTTTTCTCAATTACATATGATATATTCGCGATATCAATTGTCTATTTCCAGTAACATTTTATAAAATTGACTTATTTGAATCACATTTGATTAATTTGCAACATGATCTGATTATTCCCAAAATCAATTGATATATTCGCAATATAAATTGACATATTCGCAATTACTTGTGGAAATGACTATAGACAAATCTTTGCTCGGTTTCATGAAAGCTACGCCTGCGTTGTTCTAGTTTGGCAGACCCTATATCTTGAGCAACGATTTAGAGTGATTTAGACAAAAATGCGGGGTTATGTCATGTCACAACTCGAAAAAAAAATTATATTAAAATTTTTGAATGCTCAATTAGATTTGATATGATCGCAATCACATTTGACTATTCTCAATAACGTGTGATATATTCGCAATTACATTTTTTAACTTTTCTCAATTACATTTGATGTATTCCCATTTTCATATGACTAGTCTCAATTACATTCGATATATTCGCAATATCAATTTGATTTTCTCAAATTCATTTGATTTATTTCCAATTTAATTTTACTTTTCGCAAAATCAAGTGATAAATTCGCAATAACTTGTGGAAAAGGGGTAGAGTCGCCTGGACCCGTCAACTGACAAATGGATTCAAGTTGTTAAATACATCAATACTTTTTTGATAACTCTTGATGTATAAAATTTGTATCAAATTCTAGGCTAGATAGCGCTATTAATCTGACCAAGAGTAGTAGTACTTTATCGATTCAATAAAAATAGTGTATTCTAATTTTTCTTTAAATTGTAGCATTCACATTTTCCACTTAAATGGTACTCACTAATCAATCTTCTAAATCCGTGTCTTCATTATTTATCAACAAATTACCTTAACCTTCATAGGTCTGTTCACAAATCGATCAGTTCTTCATCGATTGGTCAAAATAATCAGAAATATAGTTTGCAAACTGCAAATGCTGAATGCTGATTGGTTCTGACTGGTTTGTGATTGTTCTACGAACAGAACTCATATTTCACAGCTGATAGTTTCCGGCACGGTGTTGCAATGTTTCCCATTCTCGGTCTGTATTATGGTATCATTTGCAGTTTGTCCATTTGATTTATTACTCTATGTCAGACACCTGACAATGTCAATTTGGCTTTTGATCGATGGTATATGGTACGATTTCCTGTCCCCATTTTGACTTTGATCCCGTCAGCATGGAGTGTTAGACGTTAAAGTGCCCTGGGCGGCATTTTTCATATTTAAATATTCCAATGTATCGTTGAGTTTTAACGGTATTTTTTTATTCAAAATGTTATTGGACTGAAGAAATGGGTGTGTTTTATCTGGTGATGGCATAGATATTCTCCGAATTCTTGTAGACCTAACGAGGTGAGTTAACCCCACTTTTCACCATGAGTTGGTTACTGAGAATAGAACATAATTTCAGGGTTTTTCTTCTTCTTCGAATCTTTCCTATCAACTGCTATACCAAATTACCATATTGATGCTTTGCTGGCCAAATCGTTTGATGTTTGAAGATTATTACCTTGTCGTGAACTGGAACTTGGCTGTATGAGTCCTCATACGATGCTGGAATCTGTCGAAATGAATTTTTGGGGTGTTGGGATTACCCGCACCGCCAAAGCGAACAGAATCCGTTCATGGCTGATGGTCTTGAGGCAGCAACAAGAACAGGCTAGTTTTTCAATTCATCAATTCTATACAATTTTTTACGCAACATATCAATTTGTAAACATTTTATTATTTCATCCATAAATATTTTCTTAGAGTAACTATTTCATATTCAACATTTTATGGTTGTGCTCATAATCATTAATTAATTGATTTATAAAATTTTTATGTAACTGAGTGGTACTTGCGCCGTACATTGCGATATACGTATTACTACACCCCAAAAGGTTCATGAACATTCTATTTCCTGTAGTACCGGTTAAAAATTAACTCAATTCACTCTTCTATTTTGCGGATTTTTAAATCATTTTTTAATGCTTATTTTTTTTTCTCTTTTTCAATAATAACAGTACTTTTCGGTAAACTTTTTCACAATACTTTGTAATGATATTAAACCACTTGAACTATATTGAAGTTCAGTGAGTGAATCAACAGGGTTGGTGTGAGAACCACCCATCATTCAACTTTGTTCGACAACCTGTATAGGGTTTCACGAGATTTCTCGAAATTCGAGATTTCTCGTCTCGTCTCGTCTCGATTTCGAGACGAGATCAGCAAATTTTTTTTCGAGACGAGATCGAGAAAAACACTCCGAGATTTTTCGAGATCAAGAAATTTACGTCGAGATTTCTCGATCTCGAAAATCTCTTACTTCATTCGAAAATCAAAGGAGCATAAAAAAAATAACATAGAAGTAACAAATGTATATTTTTGTATACAGAAAAGAAAAACATACAAAATAAAAATAAATAATAAAAGAAACAGACACTCTTAAACACAAAAAATTAACTTTCAAATCTTGAACACATGTGACAAAAAATGACTAGACATGAAAAAATATAAACCAAATAGTTTTTTGATATAAGTGAAGGATTTTTTTTTTGATCGATAAAAAGATTACTTTACGTTCACACACTCGTAAATATGTCTTTATTTGACAGCCAAGAATTCAAACACAATAGGAATTAGATGAAGAAAAAGAGAGACGGTGTATTCCGTGCAAAAGTATATTTTATGAATGCAGAGCGCTTTCGGCCTTAGGCCATCATCAGTGCTTCCTGAAAGAGCGAGAAAAGAACTTCTATTTTGCTTTTTCGTTTTTCGCTCTTTCAGGAAGCACTGATGATGGCCTAAGGCCGAAAGCGCTCTGCATTCATAAAATATACTTTTGCACGGAATACACCGTCTCTCTTCTTCTTCATCTACTACCCCACGTGCACACAGTCTGAACAACAATAGGAATTCTCCAGTTAATCGGCTCCGTTCCTTTCTAATGGTCAGTGTTGCTTTTGAAAATAACCTTTCGGCAGGCACTGAAGTAGCTTGTATACCTAAAATATCACGAGCCATCATTGATAAATTCGGATATATTGCCTCGTTTTTTCTCCACCACTCTAGAACATCTTGGTCTCCCTCAGCCCTCTTGGACACACAATATTCATCTATTTCTTTCCTCCAGTTCAGTTGCCGTCGCTTTGTTCGAAAAAAATTTGTGAATTGAATGTTGAATGTTTCATATAAAAAAAAATCAAAAAAAAAATTAAAAATTTTTGTCAAAAAAATTTCATTTTTTGTTGTAAAAATATGTTGAATTTTGAATTGGATCAATTTTTTCAAATCAAGAAACATTGAGCATTCAAGCTTATGTCAAAATTACCATGATAACGCCGTTTTCAAAGCCTCCAATGTTCCATGTTCATTTTTAAAATTTTCTATTCAAAATCACACTGCATGGATTACTTCAAGTTGAAATATCTTAAAAAAGGTTACTCCTAGGCACTTCTACAAAGTATACCTTTTTCATATAAGCTCTAAGTCTCTAAGCATGATGGAAAAATCATTTTTTCAATTTTAAAAAAATGTACGAGTGCGAACAAAAAAGTTCTGACTATTTAAATAAGTGAAAAGGTGTGTAAGTGGCGCAATTTCGTGCTCAGATTTGAATTTTGCATGTCAAACAATCCCCATATATCAAATTTCATCGATACAACTTGATAATTTGATATTTGATTATTTCAAATGTTGAAAAAATCAAATAGTAAAATTCAACTTTGACTCTGTTAATATCAACTTTCGGAATTGACAAGTTGAGGTCTATCGCAATATTTTTTTTTTTGTGTGAGGCATCCACTGTGTGTTATCGACATATCGAGACGAGATGAGAAATTGCCGTCTCGTCTCGATGAAACCCTAAACCTGTATATTACTGTAAATAAAGGCTAGTTATAGTGTGTTGGGACACACAGTGTTTTCTTCCACTCCAGACATCACAGTGAATCTTTTTACACAAGGTTTCTTTGTTTTCACCCATAAAAAATAAAGTGGCGCCCTCTAATTAAACTTATCATAATCAAAATGAAACCCTACTCTACCACCCATCGCCAACGACCACAAGAGCTGCCGCAGCCAAATTTGTTGAAGCCAACTGGGAAGATCAAAAGGGAGGTTACAAAATCAGTTGAAAAAGGTTCTCAATTCTGCAAAATTTGTAGAAATTCGGCAATCCATCGCAAAGGTATGGCATTTTAAACATTTTGCTCCCCCACTTTGATGTTTGTTAGCGTATCTGATAACAACGCGCTTCAAAACTGACAAAAATGTTTGGAGATATTAACATTACCATATTGTATCGTCTGGGGCGCGTTCACGATTACGTCTCAGGTGTCTTTCACCCGGTTAAAATTTACCAGGGCGTTCGCTAGTGTACATTTTACTCTGATCTTCCCGAGTTTGTTCAAATCATCTATGAACGACCCGGTGTGCTGCTGGATCGATTGATTTCATTTCTTGTTTGTTTACAAATGGCTGTGTTGCTTCAAGGGGTTTAAGATTTTACTGGAGTGATAAGTGTTATCTTCGGTCCTTTTTCGACATAAATATGGATCCCGCAATATTTTTTAAAACTAATATCATAGACGATTCCGACTCATCGTCATCCGACAGTGATGAAATCGGCGGTACGATTTCAGGAGCTGCTTGTGCTTGTGCTGGTTCTATAGTGCTATCAGTAGCACAAAAAAAAGGAGGGAAAAAGATTGAGCGTAGTGATATTTTCTTGAAGAATATAATACCAATCTTTTCGGTTAAGGAATTTCAGGAAAATTTTAGAATAACTAGAGAGGCGGCTACTTGGCTAAATTGAAAGATAAATTAACTAATAATACTTATGGTCCCAAGACAGTTTTTCCGCAAAAACAATTGCTTGCAACAATTTGGATATTAAGTACTCCCTGTTCTGTACCGAAATAAATACACGTGCTAATTTGAGTACGACCCATTTATTACTGACTAGCGGAATGTGTCCAAATAACTGTGTTTGGGTTTTTATAAACAATACGAGGGTCTAAACGAATACGAGGGTCAAACGAATATACGGACAATCGTATATCACACCTCTTTTCTTAAATCTATAATATATATACACGATATCTTATTCTAAATCTAACATACCGGTAACCTAAAGTTACTTATCTAATCTAACCCCACTACTAATCTATCAGGAGCCTGAATTTCACTCCTGCGTCTCAAAGTCCTATTCACATTCAAATTGTCACTAGTATCCGCACTCTCAGTTCTATCACTCTGTCCCTGTTCAACATCCACCGCACTACCATTGTCCAAATTTATTCTATTGTCTACATCAGAATGGGGAGTGGAAGAAACGTCCTTTAAACCCTCGAATTCCATTTGATTACAACTTTTCATTTGATTAACATGACGCTTCCATTCCCTACCATCTTCAGTTTTAACAATATAATTTCTTAAACCTAAAACCTAAATAACAACCCCTTGACACCAAGAACATTTATTGTTTTGATAATTCTTAACCCACACGGAATCATTAATTTGAAAATATCGATCAACCTTTGCAGAGTAATATTCTAATTTGTAATTTTGTTTATTTCGTACCGTACTTGATGTTGAAGGTAAAAGTATATGAAATTTGGTGCGAGGTTGTCTCTTTAACATCAGTTTTGCTGGTGTTTCACCGGTAGTTGTGTGTGAAGTGTTTCTGTGTTGAAACAAAAACTGGGAAATTGCTAAGTGAATATCAATCTTTAGGTTCTCATGCCTTGCTTTGAGTATCGCGTTTTTAACTATTTTAACAGCTCTTTCTGCTAAACCATTAGTTTCTGGTTTATATGGCGCCCCTGTTAAATGCCGGATTGCCAAGGCATTTAAAAATGTTTTAAATTGTTCACTGGAGGGTTCACTCGTTCATTGGAGGTGTGCAGCCCCTCCTTGTCAATTGTATGCCCCAAATATTGTACAGAGTTTTGAAAAAGAAAGCATTTTTCCTTCTTAACTTTTAAATTGCACTCTTAACTTTTGCAAAACTGTTTCTAGACGAGAAAAATGCTCTTTATCATTTTTCCCTGTAATAAGGATATCATCTAAAAAACATGCGACCCCTGGTATATCTACCAACAACTGCTCCATTATATTTTGGAAAATTGCAGGCGCACAAGTAATGCCAAATGGAAGACGGGTATAGCTAAAAAGTCCTTTATGCGTAGAAATTGTGACTAGTTTCCTGTAATTTTCCGTTAACAAAACCTGTTGGTAGGCGTCCGATAAATCTATCTTGGAAAATTTTTCTCCGTCCTGTAACTGTGAAAAAAGATACTCAATTCTGGGTATCTCCACATATTCGAACACTACCATTTTGTTTCAACACCGGCACAATCGGCGTAGCCCACTCGGAGAATTCCGTTGGAATTAGAACCTTATTTTCAACCAGTCGCTTAATTTCATTTTCTATTTTATCCTTAAGCGCAAAAGGCACAGCTCTGGGCTTAAAAAATGTTGGCATGGCATTTTCTTTCAATTTTAAAGAAACCTGAAACTTATCAAATGTTCCCATTTGGTCATCGAAAACTTCACTATATTTTCCAACTAAATTTGTTATGAAAGACGATTCACTTGTGAGATTAATTACATTGTCTTGCGTCTTAACTATTTTCCCTATACCTAATCCCAACAACTTTAAACTATTCCTATCAATTAGGGGAGGTCCTCCGTTACGAATAACATAAGTTTTAGATTTATAATGTTTGTTTTCGAAAGGGAAATTTAACATGGCCATACCTGAAGGTTTAATTTGCACCCCCACATAATCAGAAAAAGATAAATCATTTTCTAGTAACGAAATATCTTTAAAATGTCTTAAAAATAATTTTTCTGATATTGCGGCGTGGGCAAAACCTGTATCAATTCGAAAATTTGATGGTACGTTTTCTACTAGCAATTTGACATAAATAGGCTTGACATTGCCCGTATTATCAGTTTCAGTTCCCAAAGAATAATCCAAGCAACTATCAATATAATTATCTGATATGTTAAATATCGAATCATCGTCCATCACTCTTCCCTGTCATCTAAGAAATTGTTTTTACATACCCTTTTGCACTGGGGGGCCAAATGACCCTTGACCCCGCATTTATAGCATAAACATTCTTTAGAGTCCCTGTACTATTTTCAATAGGATTAATGTCGGCCAGAAAAGACAGGGATAAACAAACATAGAACGTATTTTACTAGAAACAATTAACATCGATAGGATAGATTCCGGGCGGATTTTGCATGAACCGGAAAATTATCGAAAAGTGGAGGGGGAATGTTTTGTGTTGGAATGTTTGGAATTTCTAAGCTGCCTAACATGGTTGCCATAAAAGCATGTCTCTACACTAAAGTTCAGAGGAGAAATTTTGATCCGGCGACGTTTGGCTGACGCAGAGTGTCGCAAGACTCAAGAACCGCTGTCGCTGGACTGATTTTTATGATTTTTGATTAATGGTTTTGTCTCTTCCTCGAAAGGTAGAATAACTATTGAAGCATCGGAAAAAATTCATAACAAGACAAAATTATGGGAAAAATTCATTTAAAACGACATTATTGACTATGAGGCGGAATGAAATTCGCTGGGTCAGCTAGTTAATATTTAAGAATTTCGGAGTGCATGATTGATTTATTAACTTTATCCGACGAAGGTATTATTTAACAAACGGTTGGCCGCATGAAATTTACATCTGAAGTACAAACAATATTTTGTTGTATGACTGAAATTGATGACCAAGCATTTTTTGTACTATTTTTTTTTCTTCATTTTCAAGATTCTTTTGCTGATGTCACTGTCAAGCGGCTCTAGTGGTTAATTTAAAAACACCAAGTATATTAACATCATTTTGCTCCAAGACACATTTCGTTTGCAATGAGTAAGCTTCCTTGAATCATTACTTTTGAGTAGAACTTGAACACACATAAAGCTTTCTTGAAGCCAATAGGGTTTGAAAATGTTTCTTGGGTATAACAATTAAGCTTACGTTTCAATAGTTTCAACTTCAATTATCTTTTATAAATGGTTCAATTCAAATGTGAATAGGTAGAAGACAATTATTTCAGTAATCACGATCACGTTCTCAAAGACACCAAACACAAAGTACAAAAACTGAGACTGAGACATGAGACTTGCTTGAGACAATCGAATTATTCCCGCGCAGATAGCAACGCCGCGTTCACGTGACCAGTTCGATTGTTCTTTCCTCTCTTGTCACGTGCAATTTGTTTTTATTTTCTTGAAACAGGATGGACTTAAGGCACGTTCATTTTAACTGAGATCGAAGACTCACTTCAGTTATACGTCAAATTCAATGTGGATGGTGTCATATACTCTCATTTGCCAAGCGGAAGTTCCACTTCGCAATGAAATTGAGTATTACTGAGATCTCACTAAATCACTGAAATTGAGTATTACTGAGATCTCACTAAATCACAGGTAAAAAGGAGGCAGCTTTAGAATAAAGCCCGCTACACATAGTACGTACGTACGTACACTAGCGCTGCGTTTGGGTTGATGAGTTGCGACAGTTTTGACTTGATTTTGTTTGATTTGGTGATAAAAATAAAACAATAAACAATAGATATGAGAACTCTTGAAATAAAGAAACATATTTGTACAACCATACTTTTGTTGACTCAAATATTCATTGATGTTATGTTCTCAAGAATTTAGGAAGATTCATGCGATACGGATTCAGATGAAGTATGAGATATTCTTGAAAATCTGTAGTTAGTCATAATTTTTCACCTTGAAAAAAAAATATCAAAATCGACATTTATTTTGAAATAACTATTCCAAGTAGTTCGCCAGTCACACTTTAGACTAAATATAGGATATCTTACAATAAGTTGATGTTTTCTGATACAACCTGGGTGACTAAGGATATACATATATGCTATAGATCCTAATTTTATTAAATGTCTTGCAGAACAGCAGAAACTGTACCTAACTGAATAAGAAAAAAAATCATGGGCAGCATCGTAGGTACACTTTGCAGAAGTAAAACTTTTTCCAAACTAGAGAATGAGAGAAATTTGAGTTGAGAGCGGGAGAGAGAGAAGGATAATTTCAAAAGAATATTATTACAGTGCAAAATTTTTGTAACAAATAGGTACCTATTCGGTTTATTCATTAACACCACTATCATCGGTTGGTGATTAAATTGATAATACTGTAATCAATGATCAATGGTTTGTTTGATATCAATTGTTATAATTTCTTACTAATTTCAATTTCAAAATGCAGAGTTATCTATATTTATGAAAGGGCTTGTCCTGACTGCATCATCAACGCCGAGCCAAAACTATTATAGATATAGCCATGAAATTTTGAAGAGATGTTCTGCTGAATATTTCTAGGTGTGCTAAGAAAGGATTTTGAGAATTTTATCCCTAAGGGGGTGAAAAGGATGGGGGTAGGAAAAATCATCGGGCCTAAAAGTACTTTCGCGCCCGCGGGCGCAAAAGTAGGTCTCTTAGCAACGGTTCCTTGGATCCCAACGCCTCTGAGTCAATAACCACGTGACAGTCTAGCATACTGAAAGGAACTTATCACGTGACAATCTTGGTGACAATGAATCCGCACCACAAAAGAATACAGGAACACACCTATTGTAACCATGAATACCATGATTGACAGTTGTCACTTGTCAGTTGTCTGACTTGTCAGCAGTGTAGTTCAGTGTATCGGATCAACTTTTTATTTTTGATTTTCATAATTATTCAAATGATTACAAACTGGTTGTACAAAAAGAACTGTTTGCATCACGGACGAAAGATGATTTTGACTCGGCTAATATCTGCCCTCGCTTCGCTCGTGCTGCTACTTATACCCTCGTCAAAATCATCTACTTTCCGCCCTTGATACAAAATGTACTATGAATGAAATTGATTGAACACATGTTTCGTTATTTTTTGAAATTCAACCCCTAAGGAGGTCAAAGTCGGGCTCAAAGGAGATGAGGTAAGAAAAATCATTAATTGATAAAAGATTATGTATTTTGAGACGTCGTATAAATAATCTCAAATGAAATTAATTAGATATTTGTTACGTTATTTTGCGAAATTCAGCCCCTAAGGGGGTCAAATGCCGACTAAAAGGAGAGGGTGGAAAAAATCGTCAATTGATGAAAGATTATGTATTATTGTTAATATAATGTTGAAACTTCATATTAGCAATCTTGAATGAAATTGATTGAACACATATATCGTTGTTTTTTAAAATTCAACCCCTAGGGGGAACAAAGTCGGGCTCAAAGGAGATGGGGTGGAAAACAACATTTGTTATTGACCTCGTATTTCAGAACAAATTCGAGGGCAAGGTAAAATAACGTATTTTTGGTCACATCCTTATTGGGGTGGGTGAAAGAGGTGTGGAAAATCATACATCAATAAAAAAATGTATTTTTGGTCACATCGACTTCAAACTTCATATTAATAATCTTGCATGAAATCATTGATACATGTGTTTCGTCATTTTTCAAAATTCAACCCTCAAGGAGGTAAACGGGGTGAGGGTGTGAAAAATCATAAATCAATGGAAAAAAATGTATTTTTGGTCACATCGACCTGAAACTTCATTATGATGATCTTGGATAAAGTTAATAAAACACGTGTTTCGTCTTTCGTCGTTTTCCAAGTTTATGAGTGTAGCTTTCAACGTTATTCGATAACATTCAAAGAATTGCGGGCGAAGCCGTGGAGAGTACTGCTAGTAGTGTATAAATGTGCTAGAAAGTATATAATAGTATACATATAATAAGTGTGATAACCCGCGTAGGTATAACCACACGAAAGTGGAATTTGTCATCGCTGGAGTGCGGTAATAACCTTAATACCATACACGAATCATATACAGTATTTCATCTACAATCGTGCGGTGACAAAATATCCAAAAGAAGTTTACAATAAATAAAAATAGGTCTCTGACATTTTGCCGTCCTCGACAGAATTAACGAGTGAACGTTGGTATAGTAACATAATAAAATTATAGCACGTTGCTAACAGCAACATGCGCTAATACAATTTTTACAGCACGACGAGCGGTAATATGCATAGATAAAAAATGTAATATGGTACAACACGCAGAATCGTGCGCTATATATTAGTTATCGCACGGTTGTAGATAGAAGCTGTTTTCAAAACGTCATGAAAGTATTAAAATAATGAAAAGTGATAAGTTTTTTTAGTTTTTTTGGAGCTCATATCATGTCAAACAGAAAAATAACTTCGTAAAATGAACAAAATGAATGTTCTTATGAAATTTGGTATCCATAGGCAACAAATTGAATGGTCAGTATTTCAATTTTATGGACAGTACTCTTTGCCATTATTTTATTTCCCTTGGTCAGTATGATAATAAATTGTCGGTTGTAATAATGAAGGGTCAGTAACATAAAGAAGTGGTCAGTAAAAATAATAAATGGTAGATATAAATAATCAAGAGTCAGTATCATAAAAAAACGATCAAATAAATTAGTAAATGCCTGGTGAAAATGATGGACAGTCCATAAAATTGATAAAGCCACAGTAAAATAATGAATGGTTGGTCATATATTTTATTTCGTATAAATACAAACATTTTTACAACGGAACGAAACACAACTTGGTAAAGATAAAACACTCTGCCTTTATGTCATGATGAAGTAGTCAGATAGGTTCTTTTGAGAGGCGGATTTAGTTTGGGTTAGTTTGTGTTGGTGATCGAAATTGATAAAAATATGCAGCGGCTTGTTGGTTAGCACTAGGTTAACATTACAATTATTATTATATATCATAATTGACGTGTTCTGTATTGGTATTATGTGTATCAAGTTTGGGTTAGTTTGAGTTAGTTAAAATTATTACTGACTATTGCATACTGGCCATTTATTATGTCTTAGTGTACATTTGTGAAATTATTACCAGCTAAGTCATACTGACATTTTATGAATTTTTACTGACCATTAGAATCACAATAGTGAACATAGAAATACAGGCCAAATAGTACTTTTACTGCTCAAAAATTCCATTTTCACTTATCATTTTTAACAGAAATACTGAGTCTTCCACAATATTATACTGACTGCTTGTGATATTATACTGTACATAATGAATTAAATACTGTTCAGTTTATTACAACCCGTATCCATATAGTAGGGGTGCGAACATAAGTAGCGAATCCACTCTGGATACTTTTGTTTCGCAACAATGTATCACATCATAAAGGCAGCGCGTGATTTCTGTCTAGATTTCCAATATGCTACGTTGGTGCGCAATAAAAAAAATCGTGAACACCGATACACACGGTTTTTGTTTGTTGCCTACATGTTTCGAGAGAAACGAAACGTACCTATTTGTTTTGCTGTACCGATGATGTTGTGGTGCAACAAGAACAAATTGAAATTGAAGACGTGGTCAGGAGATTAATTTTTTAAATTATCAGCTGGCTGAGTATACGAAGTGAGACCTACGTATATCGTGAGATGAAAAAACTTCAAAGAGTGTGCACGCTGAGTGCTCTAATCGAGACTAGAGTAAATTTTAAACTGGCGAAAAAGGGCGAAAAAAGAGGAAGAGTGGAGTTGACTTGATTGTTGGTTTTATTTTCATGGATAGAAATAGGTTGGAACCTAGAAGAAAAATGACAACAGTGTCGATATGTCATGTAGAATCCAATTGACTCAATTGTCCTCGTGTCCAGTACGGTCATGCGTAACATAACCTCACACTTTTATGTCACTCTTCTTAATAGAAAACAATAGAGAAGATAAACAATGGTCAAGTTGATTAAGTTAATCTAGCTAGTTACCCAGTTACCTATGATCACCGATCTATCAGTGCCTATGATGGTAAAAGATTTAATACATGATACCTACATAAAATAAAGCATTGATGGTGGGTACGGTTGCCATGGTTATTTTATTTATTTTTTACAAAATATTTTCGAAAATTCTACCCACATTCTATCGTTATTAGGTGTTCATGCAAACGTTGCATCTTTTCAAAACTGAATTAGGTAGGTGGTTGCTTTTCTTAGAGATTGCCCATTGATTCATCTGATTCTATTGTAGAATAAGTTTCTTTTTGTTCATAGACGAGGTCGATGCCCGAAAATGTTGCAATAATTAGATGAGGTGCAGACATTCTATATTATGCACTTTGTCCTTTGTCGAAAATACAAACAGTTTGTTTGACAGTGTTTTTAAATATTCAAGGACAAGATCAATACTGGAATTTTTGCATGTAGGTAAAACATGCATGTTTTTTCATCCATTTTTTCTGAACATAACAATTTTTTGGTTAATCTTTGTTAATCTTTGGCTGTTTTTCTTTATTTGTCAGCAAAATCCAAAAATGGACATAATGCATTTAGAAATTCTGCTCCTCAAGTAGTATATTATCAGAATATAAAAAGGGGGGTAGTGGGATTGAGGACAACAGATCAAACTCCTTATTTCACCAAATTGCCAATAGATATTGAATAGAATTGATAGTAGCTACTTTCAGTTCAACAATGTTTTTTATAAACAACTGGACGGATCAGCGATGGGTAATCCAGCTAGTCCTTCGCTGGCAAATCTTGTCATGAATGAGGCATTCACTGAAGTAGTACAATCTTTTCCCTTTGAACTTCCACTTGCCAAGTTGTATGTTGACGATTCGTTGATTGCTTGTCCAAAAGATTCTGTTTCTCAAGTACTTGCAGCGTTTAATAGCTTCCACCACAAGATCCAGTTTACATTAGAGTTGGAAAACGATGGAAAGATTCCTTTTTTGGATGTGATGATACACCGTGATCTGAATGGTAATATTTCGACTAACTGGTATCGGAAACCCACTTCATCTGATAGGGTTTTGAATTATTATTCGTCCAACCCTCTTGTTCACAAGATTGCCACCATAAAGAATCTTTGTCACCGATCTTACTTTTTAAGTAGTGCCAAGTTTCACGAGAGTAACTATGGTATCATTAGGGAAATACTTAAAAACAACAATTACCCTCGATATTTTGTAAACCAAATTATAGGACAATTCAAAGCCACGGCGTCAAGGCCCCTGGAAACTAGGGAAAAAAACCATCTACACTTTTTTAAATTTCCTTATATACAGGGATTATCTAAACGCATCGGACGCCATATTTCAGTAATGGATCCATTCTGTAAACTTGCATTCTACAAGATGAAAACGGTGGGTTCAATTTTCACTAAGTTAAAGGACCCCACTCCAAAAGGGGATCGCTCAAATTTGGTTTACAGCATACATTGCCTTAATTGTGATACATTTTATATTGGACAAACCAGGCAGTATTTGAGGAAGAGGCTGTATCAACATCGGTATGATTGTCGTGAGATTAACAGACATAAAACAGAAAAAACTGCACTCTGTGAACATCATTTCTTGTTAGGTCATAATTTTAACTTTAATAATGTGGAGATTCTCGATTGTGACAACCACTATTACAAACGCAATCTCAGAGAAATGATACATATTTCAATGAATCCCGCAGTAAATAACAGAACTGACGTACAAGGTTTAAACACTCAGTATAGCAACCTTCTTTATCTGTATAAAAATAAACAAAAACAGATAAGACACTGATAGGGATTCAGCGTCTTTGGTTTAAATTAGGATACAGCGCTCATTTATTGTTGTTCTGTCCACATACTCTTCAATTTTAACATTGTATTCCCCTTTTTCGTGACAGTCCATTTAATACAACTTTCTTTTTTGTTTGTGATGTATATTTTGCCATCGTCTGTGTGATGTTTTGGTTTAATATAGCTCCTGACACCCCAAAAAGGTAAAAGACATTGTTTATTGTGATTCCAACCTTTATTGTACCTATTGTATTTTTTCTGTTGTAGCCTTGATAAAGACTAAAATTGTGGTCGAAACGTCGGTAATTTGGTGAAATAAGGAGTTTGATTTGTTGTCCTCAATCCCACTACCCCCCTTTTTATATTCTGATAATTACCAAGGACACTAATTGAATTACGTAGTATATTATTTAATTTTCCAACAAAGTACATTTCCTCGATATTGTGTGATATAGCAATATTATTTAGTTCCAACGAACGTTGTTGCAAAATTTGCGTGCTGAGGAAGAATACAATATTGAAGTTGCTGCTGGGGCTTAACCCCTGCCAAAAGCGAAATAAAGCATAGGTAAACGAAGCCTTCTCGCACTGTCCCCTTGTGAAAAATCAAGAAGTGCAAGCGTAGAATGTATTGAAGTTATTGGTTAATGCACTTAATAAGAGTAAACTACTAATGTATGCCCTAGTGTTACTCTTTTATGGAAAACGGAAACGTATAGAAAGCAAGTAGTAATACCCCTTGGAGCGCTCCTATAGCGTGCTTTTGACCTTGTTATTTGATAGTGATCGACCGATACCGATACCGATACTGATATATCGGCTATATCGACCGATGTTGATTTATCGGTATCGGCCATATCGGCCAAATAACGAAAATAAATGACAAAAATGTTTTAAACAAGCTTTAAAACATTTTTATTCAAACAGACTTATCATTTAGAACAAAAACAGTTTAAATTAAGAATAATTTCATTGAATCCCCACAATACTAAAAATTACCGTGTATTACAGCGGTGCCTAGTGAAAGAAATTCCGTTTTTTTCTCGGTTCTTTTCCTTTCGACAAAATACGGTTTTTTCCCACTGACAAAAAAACGAGTTTTTTCCTTCATCAAATACAACAACACTACAAGAACTTGAAAAAAATCAAACTCAAATATTATTTCAGAAACTAAGACCTTATATTCAACCATTTTTAAACAAAGAATCCTTAAAAATTACGTAAATGAGTTGTTAATGGATAACTAACAATACAGCAAACAAAAATTAAAAATTATTTTTTCCAAATTGACCCGTTTTTTTGGAATAAAAAACGTTTTTTTTTTTAAACACTAACGGTGTCAAAGTTCGATTTTAAGGTTTTCATCTTGCGTTGCACGACAAATGATTTGAGTTTACAAATTTGAAATATTTAAATTAAAGACATAAAACATATTTTGCCCACAATAAATATTAATATTATTAATTAGTGCTATAATAATGACCAAGAGGCCGATATGCCGATATATATCGGTATCGGCCAGGGCACTATCGGTATCGGCTAAAAAAGTCATATCGGTCGATCACTATTATTTGAGCCTTAATTGTATGCGCGCTAATTTAAACAATTTTTAAAATAAATATCACACTCTAGATTATTTTTAAATTTTAAGTGAAGAGTAAAGGTAGAACGCGAATAATGAGTGAAATGAATGTTCAAGTTGGAAGCAATTGCTATTATATTGATGGGATAGAAATAAATGATGTTATAAAAAGCTACTAATTACCTCGAGGAATAAAATGAAATGAGAAAGTTGATAAAAAATCACCAGTAGGAGGGGGACAGAGGGCATACCTCTTGTTAGAAGGCGATAACAAAATCCTACTCTATTTTTTCATTGGAATATAAAGTGAAAGACTAAGAAAAAAAATAGATTATATTAAATACCACTTGCAACATTTGAATAAGGAAAGGCTGTTATCAAATTTCACTTTTAAGCCAGATTCAGTTTTTTTTTTAAGAAGCACAACAACTGGCAGATGAAAAATAAATAAAATACAATGATCAGTTTAAAAAATAAATAAAATGAAATCAAATAAATATAAAAATGATACCCATATATTAAGCAAGATATAAGAGCATATACCAATACTTTTTTTTCATGTAACCATGTCACAAGAGACGCCACAATGTTAAGCCAACCTGAACACAAAATATCAATGGTATCAACGTCAAAAGCCAGAACACCGCAGCTAGTCACACGCATTATCCAATACCTGTATACCACCAGTACCTTCCGTCGTACATCAAACCACACCGATCCAACTTCATGGCAATCCTACCAGTAACATCCTCCTTCTCCGAGGATATGTCAGTCGATCCAGGGTCCACTTCATCATCCAAGATCACTGGAGGGGTTGATTCATACAAAGTTAATCCCACCCCTAGCCTCGCTTCATTAGGAGTGAACGAAATTAAATTATGGTCACATGAAAACTGCTGACACTGCATTTTTCCCAGTGAACAATAGGATTCCTATGGTTTCTTTGTTCTGTTTTGACTTGGTTGGAAGTTCAAATCAAATGACTACAGCCTACAACAGCGAAGGTGTCTAGAGCCTAGACCTACGTATCGACGGTCGTTACTCATTCACGCACGACCGTCGCCAATTCGATACCGATTCAGCTGAACCGGAGGGTAAGCAGATTCTGATTGGACTGATATGCTGCGAAAACGACGGTGACCAGATTGTGTGCTTGATACCAAATAACCAGACAACTAGAAAACGCACTAGCATGTCAACCCGCAGGAAGCCAATTTTGTGATCAGAGACAAGGTTGTGAAAGACTTTATTTTCAAGTAATAATTGTGGACGTCAGTGATGATGAGATGTATATGTATATAGGCAATGATAGGTATTATATTATCGATGTTTTGTTAAGTTTTTTTGCTAGTTTTTTTTACTGTTTAAGAGTAGATCGGTCTTCTTCTTTCTTGTATAAACTTTAAAGCTGGGGTCCAGCTATTCGACGCCAGGGGGATATGTCAAACATAAAATAATCCTAAAAATCTATATTGAATATTTCAACTCAATTCATTCTGAATAATTTCACAATGTTCCGGAAACCATATTTTTAAACAACTTTGGTTCATTGTATGAATCAACCCCTCGATGCTCGCAAATGTTGCAATAATTAAATATATTATTTAATTTTCGAAATCGATAAAATTCCAACAAAGTACATTTCCTCGATATTGTGAAATTACCTGGTTAGCAATATTATTTAGTTCCAACGAACGGAATAAAGTGCTGACTAGGAAGAATTGAAGTCAATGTAGAAAATCATAATCTCGGGAGTCAGTTGAGAACCCGGGTGTCGGAAGGTCGCCCTAAAACTGTGGGCATTCGAGTGTAAGAAAATGTGCCAATTGAAGATAGTTATGTAAATACAATAATTATTTATATTCTCCAGGAAACCGCAATTGATTGTTTAGGCCCAAATCAATGTTTTGATCACTTTTTATATTGTCATTAATTTAATGTTCTTTGATTTTTGCTTCATGATATCAATAGAAAGTCAACGTTAACAAGTATTTCTTTTATCACCTCGATCCCAAATCGCACTTCTCCCGGTGTGATAATATCTAAACAAGCTGAATATGCATGCTGACAAGGCACTGCCCTCACACGGGTCAAGAACCATACAGAATATTATTGACACCAATACCTCATCTAGAGATGGGAAGTATAAAGTATATCGTCGTCCCTTGGCTATCGTACTGTGGTCAATATACGATATTTCGGCTTGATGGCTTTCCTTTCTAATCAACCCAGGCTTAATCGAAGATCAGTAAGCCTCATCCAACTTCATACATTACAATGGTTTTGTTCCAAAGATAACTAGATCAACTACGTTGAGATAAAACATACATCAGAAAAAAATGCCCATGAAAACTTTGTTTTTAAAAACAACCCTATTATACGATATATCGTTAGAATCGTCATTAAATTCTCTATTAAATAAGGATAAAATTGGCATGCATTTTTTCCGATTTTCTTCAGTTTGCAGTAAAAAAATCGAATAATTTTTCATGCAAGTTCCCCATTGTCTATGAACCTTCTTTAAATTTATAAAAGAATAAAATTTTCCTGGAAATGTATTGGCTTGGAAGTGTTTATCGAAAACTGAAATAAGTCGAGAATGTCGAGGTTTTTAGGACACCAGATAAGTGCATAGTGTCCCAAGAACCTCGAAATTCTTCAACTTCGGCGACACGCTCACACTGTGGAATTATTACCAATTCGGTTTGAACGTACCGTTCGACAGTATTTTCGCTGATCCTTAATGAGTTGGATTATGACAGTAAATCACTTGATTGGGTAACACTGACAACTGCGCTGTTCCGAAAAATTTCGGGAAGTCTTCTTTTCCGTCGGTCTGCAGTGTCCTCAGATCGACTGTTTGGTCTGGGCTGCAACAATGTGGATGTCATGCCTACCCGAATGTGCCGACCGGACTGTTTCCGCATAATGTAGATACACCTTGAAGGCTTTTGATGCAGGGGTTACAAAAAAAAACTTACTGCCTTCCGTAAACTATTTATTTTATTTTCTTTATTTATTCAAGTGTTTTTAATTCCAATAAAAACAATTCGTATATACCTAATTATTATCAACGTAACAAGGTGGCAGCTACAATAACTTATATAACTAGGTACTCATCACAAAAAATGATTATATTAATATAATGAAACTTTTTATCAAGTAAGAACCAAGCAGTAGGGAGCATATTCTGGATAAATTTCAGACCCAACCAGGAATTCTACACGTTTGAACATTCAGGAGAGGGGACAGGGTAGGTATTGCAATAGGGAATTGCTCACACTATTATTATTCATAATTTTATAGACAGATTATTCCTTCCCTTATTTAATTCATGATACACCCAAGTACATATATACTACATCAGAACTATCTAATTATGCTGATGACACATTATACATACTTCAGCCCGCAAAATTTCGATCATTTGCTTAAGACTTCACAATTATCAAAACCTTTTGAGTACTTCAATAGGTGACAAATAAAAATTAATATAAGCAAAACGGAGGCTATTTTAGTTACAGACAAAATTGGACTGAAACACCTCCCTAACTTGAAATTAACAATTCGAAACCAAAATATTGAGGTGTCATTACTTATCATAGATTACCCTGTAGACTCAACGAAGGAATTTGGGATATAGATAAGTTTGCCTAGATCGCCTTATTTTGGGTTGAGGAATTTGTGGTTAATGTTCTACAGACATTTTAGGGACACCCTGTATAGAAAAAACACAAATAAAACTTCAACACCCTGTAGCTCGTTTGTAATAAAGCATTTTCAGACATAGGTATGTTTATAGGAAGTTTTCTTCTTATTTTTAAGCAGGATCACAGTGTAAAAATAGAATCTCCAAAATTGGTTTTAAAAGTCTTACCCAAACATAATTTTATGGGTGATAGAATTATTGTAGGTACCTTGAGGCTTTGAGGCTTGTTGTAAAAGTGTTTTTGCCATTTGCAGTTCAGCATATGTCATTGTGTCTTCCAGCAAGTTATAATTTATAGGGATACAACCTTCCATAAAACTGACAAATCAATTTGTGAGGGTATATTCCATGGTATATTCTTTGAATCCTAATTATTGTGTAGTGGTAGTGTTCCACCTACTTTTTCAGTTTTCTTATGATTTGTCTGACACGTACCCTTTATGCTGTAAATTTCACTACCAATTTTATTTATTAAATTAATGAAGGCACTAGAGTTCAATACCTACGTCTGTAATCGCTGTTATAATAATAATAATATTCTTTATTTAGCATATAAAGCTACATACAAAAAACTAAATTAACAATTTAAATACATGATATTATAATGAAAATTTCAATGTATAAAATAAAATATAAATAATTCGAATGAAAATGTGGAACAAATAATTGAAATTTAGACAACACATATTCCCTCAAAAGTCTTTTAAAACTTGTTAAATTATCACAGTGTTTGAGATCGTTCAGCATTTTATTAAAATCGGAAAGGCCTCTGTTTAATACTGAGTTATGTACCATTTGACTAGAATTACTACTATTTACTGAAATAAAATCATCACAGTTCCTAGTTTCATAAGTGTGTACATTCTTAAAACATTTAACTCTATCACAGATGTAGTTTGGTACAAGGCTATTTCTAATTTTATATATAAATAGGTTTATGTTAAAAATAATTTTTTGTTTGATGGACAACAAACCACTGACACTCAACATCAGATTAATTGGGGTGTACTAATTACATTTTGAAATTGTTCTCATCGCCCTGTTCTGTATTATTTGAAATTCGCCCACTTTAAAACTCGGCAGACTATATAATAAGGTTGTGCAAAATTCTAGGTGGGGAGCTGCGATGCTTTTATACAATAACAATTTTTAATACATTGATAAATCTGTGCCCACTCTAGAAATAAATCCGACTTTTTGTGAATATTTTCTCATAATATAGTCAGCATGTGGTCGGAAACTCAATTCAGAATCTAGTATAACTCCCAAATACTTGATCTTATGTTCATAAATTAATCTCTCATTATTGATTACAACCTGCAAACTAGTAGGGTCAATTGATCTCAATTTATGCTTTTTCGCAAAAATACAAAATTTCGATTTAGCCGTATTTATGCTTAATTTGTTAATACAAAGCCAATTGAATAATTTGTTCAAGTCATTATTCATAGCGAACTGCATCTGACTCAAGTCATCCCCCACCACATACAACATGGTATCGTCCGCAAAAAGTTCAATTTTACAGTTCTCCGTAACACCAACAATGTCATTAATGTACAGCAAGAACAACAACGAACCCAAAACTGTTCCCTGTGGCACCCCGTGATGGGTTATCACTGAGTCAGAAACGCTTCCTCCAAATTCAACGACCTGTTTTCTATTTGTCAGATATGACTCGAACCAATTTAGAACAATGCCTACCATGCCAAGTTTCTTCAATTTGTTTAACAATATAAGCCTATCAATAGTTTCAAAGGCCCTCCTAAGGTCTAAAAATACAGCAAGCACATATTTATTACAGTCCACGTGGTTGAGGAAATCACTACATATACTAACAATCACAGATTCACATGAATGGCTCTGGCGGAAACCCGACTGATTAGACACCAAGATGTCATTCCTATCACAGTATTGTTGAATTTGATCCTTGACTCCAAGTTCCAAGAGTTTTTCATAGGTGGGTACGGTATTTATTGGTCTAAATTCGTCATGTCGTTTTGTATTTGTCACCTTTGGCACTGGAATTACAGTTGAGGTCTTCCAACTTTCAGGAAATATTCCCGTTGAAAGGGATGTATTAATAATGTCCATAAGACGATTTCCAACCACACAAAATATATCCTTCAAAACACGGGTTGATATACCACTCTCGCCACCTCCAACATTTTTCATATTGCTGACATGTTTCCTCAGCTTCGACATTGTTACAGTCTCAAAAATGGAAAAGTCGGGATATCCACGGATTTCTGCGATACCATCCTCCATGTCCGTCGGTTTGGGTATAGTGGAGACAATTTCATCGACACTGTTTATGAAATAGTTATTAAATTTATCCGCTATATCCATTTTATCTGTGCTTATTTCATTGCCAAATAGGATTTCATTTTGTACAGTTTTGTTTTTTTCTGGAAGTAAAGTTTTTAATTCTTTCCATATTTCCTTGGAGTTATTTTTATTTTGATCAATCACCTCTCTGTAGTAATTCTCCTTTGCTGATCTAATCTTGTTGAGAACCAAATTGCGAACTTTTTTGTAATCTTTCCAACTCTGTGTACTTTTTTCATACACTGCCCTTGAATACCGTTGATCTCTTTCTTTCATCAATTGAACTATCTCGTGTGTAATCCGGTTTTTCTGGGAATATTCAATATTCAGACTTATTGTTTGTATGGGACACATTTTATCCAAAATATTACATACATTATTTATCAGTGTATTTGCCAAAATATTCACATCTACTATATTATTATTCCAGGAGGTATTTAGTATGGAGTGTTGTAATAATTCTGGGTTATAGTTACTCATAAGACGCTTGTTTACTACAGTTGTAGTATTTGTTTCCTTGTTTTTCTCAATATTCAATGACACAATAGAGTGATCACTTATTTTAGGGGTTAAGTGAACCACAGCATTCAAGAGTTTATTATCAGTGACGACATAATCAATCAATGTTCGACTTCTTTCGGTTATCCTTGTTGGAGCCTTCACAATTTGTGTAAAACCATTTGAATAGATGTTGTTTAATAGTTTGTCCCCATAAAATGAGCCTTTGAGATTGTCGAAATTAAAGTCCCCCATAATAATATTAGTGCCATTAAAATCACTAACCTTGTCCAAGTAACCAGCGAAGTATTCCAAAAACTGTGGGTTTTCCTGTTGGGGTGGGTGATACAGGACACTACACAACACCTTTATTCCATTCCAGACAGTCTGTATAGACAGTAACCATACATAGTTTTGAATACACTCAACAGTAACAAGTTTGTATTTGAAGTCCTCCCTCAGCAGTGCCATCACTCCTCCAGTTCGTGGATTTGAAGTCGTACATTGTTCGATACTGTAACCACCAATTTTCAACTCACACAAGTCAATCTTCGATGTTATATGTGTCTCCGACAAAAACACCATTTTTGGTTTCGTATCATTTATGAAAACGATGATATTGTCCTTGTTATTAAGGAAGCCTTGGCAGTTAAAATACACGATTCCGGAACTTAAGACAGTACTTGAATCTAATTGCTACTTATTAAATTTATTCCTTTGAATCTGTTCAAAACGTTTGAACACATCACAACGTTGCACATCCCAAACTACATGATCCGTTTTCAGATTCAATCCTTTTTTTTCATTTGACATCACACAATTTACACATTTGGATACATCACTCGTACAGTTTTTCATTTCTTGTTCACCACTACATTTGGGACATGTACTTTTTTCTTTGCAGTCCTTAATATAATGCCCGTATTTGCAACAATTATAACACCTCAATATGCCATAATCGTTATAAACTGCACAGCGATTCCATCCCACATTTAACTTGTCTCTGTTTATAATCACATTATATGTCTTCGAGTCAACTTCAAATATAACATTGAATCTATTATTAAAGACTCTAGTTTTACGAAGAATCTTCAATTTGAAATCTTTATCCTTATTGTCAATATTATTTTGTTTAGCAATTTTTTCGACAATAAGTTCATCTCCAATGTTGTAATCATTTTCATCCAGTCCCACAATTTTGATTCGATGTTCTTTGATCTTAGGTCGATCTACACAATAATCGCTCCCAAGTTTATTTTGGATCTGATGCTGAATGTCAACAATTTCCTTATCTCCGCTGCAATTCAAAACAAGGCCACCGGCTTTCGTTTGACGACCCATTGTTAATCCGATTCCTATTTCTACGGGATTCACTTTTTCTTTCAAATCTTGTTTTACCTGCGTGACATTTTTATTTGTCGATTTTTGTGTTACGAGTTAGATTTCATTCGGCTTTTTCACAACAGCAGAGTAGGTTTTGGACGGTAAAACGGTTTCTGTTTGTTTTATTTCCCTTAGGCGTACAATTTCTTCCTCCAAACTACGATTTTCGATTATCAAATCTTCCACCTTTTTATTTAATTCATCGGTATTTTTCACCAGCATTTCCAAGGTTGAACTTATTCCTTCAATAATATTTTGGTCCGAAAGAAACGTCGTCGGTTCGGCTCCGTTTCCTCGCTCGATCAGGTTTGTTGTTGTCCATCTTAACCTCGTTTTGTGTATCACAGCACGCCTTACATTTCCAACTCGCTTTTTTCAAATGAAACCCTCTCTTCTCCAAATTTTCACACTTTCCGTGGTAATATAGATTACACCTTACACACTGGATAGCCGATTCTATTTCTTCGAACGGTAATTTACAAATAAAACAGTGAATATCAGGACTGCTCGCTTCGGCAAACTCGTCAGCCGACATCGCGCGCTACTTCTGTTGTTGCTACATAAAGTATTTTTCATGTAATCACTCGTTTTTTTGCTTCTACATATTGCTATTGCATAATCACACTCAATGTTTAAATTATTTTTCCACAATAATTCATACTATTGCAGGTACCCCTACTACCTGGAAATTAGAAAGTTAGAGTAGTTCAACAGTAATTGCGAGTTTATAGAACTTTATATGAGTTTCAGTCAATTCATGAGCTCAACAGATTGAATATTGAATGTAAACCTTGCTACGTTGCATAAAAATGATATTATTTGTAAATGATAATAAGTAAGGTTAACAATGTTTACTACATTCAAATTAATTTCGAAGTGGAACTGTCAAATTTTTGCTTGCCAAATGGGAATCGTATGGTACCATCTACAAAATTATGTTCGAAGTAACGCTTACGCCAAATACATTGTAGATGGTACCATGTGATTCCCATTTGGCAAGCAAAAATTTGACAGTTCCACTTCGAAATTAAATTGAATCTAAACCCAGGTATAAAGCAGATTTGATCCTACAGACGTGATGGCAACACTGCCTACATTTCTGGCTGCGAGCCTGCGCGTTTAATACTAAACAACATTTTCGACATTCCAGCTTTTCGATAATTTTCCGATCGAAATATTTTTGTTCGCCACAAAACCTTTCCTTTAAAATTCTGCCCGATGTTTATCGCATTCGAGGTTTGTAAATCTGTGTTTGTCCGTTTGATAAATGTGGCATTCGGTTTTCGTGTGGTTTCCCTTCTTTAAATGCACAATCGCGAGCACTTTGGTTATTTCTGCCACAAACAAAACACTTACTGCCTCCAGGTTGATCTCGTCTTTGTTGATTAAAGCTTCCGTTCTTGGAACATCCAATCTGAGGTTTCTTGGAACGTGAAAACTGGAAGTTTAGGGGTTCCGGCTTAATGCTGGGAAGCCCCAAATTACTCCTAACCTCATGCTCCCTCAATGCGGCCTCCTTGGACAGTGCAAGTTTAAGAATCTTTTTAAAATTCACCGTAGCAGCATCTTCTTCAAACAGGCGGTCTATTACCTTTTCGTCGTTCATCCCCACGACGAAAATGTCACGAATAACTGTGGTTAGCTCTCCCAAAAACCCACAGTTTCCTGCTAGACTCTTAACTCTGGCCTCCCAGTCGGAAATACTCTCATTGAGCATACGTTTAGCATTGTAAAACTTGAGTCTTTCCGCAAAAAACGATTTGACTGGAGACAAATTTTCCACTAATAATTTGATAAGGGAATCATACTTCAATTGCTCCGGTAACTCTGGTACACATAAATTCCTCACGAGAACGTAGGTTTTTTCGGACAAGGTATTTAAAAGGATGGCCCTTTTTCTGTCCTCCTCCTTTATGCCGTTTGCGATAAAAAACTGGCCAATACGTTTCTTAAACACGCAAATATTTGCCGTTTTATGATCAAAAGTCTGCAAAGATCCCAAGATGCCATATACTTCTGCCATTTCTACGCGTTTCACGTTTCACTTTTCATCACAATCAGAATAATTTCACCACCCGATAAGGTGAATTCGAGAAAAATCCTCGTCGCCAACTGTTCTGTACCGAAATAAATACACGTGCTTATTTGAGTACGACCCATTTATTACTGACTAGCGGAATGTGTCCAAATGGCGATAAGGCCTATCCAATTCTACAATGGATAATACCTCCGTATATAGATCGAGGCAACCTTGGCAGAAAAGAACTCAATTTCAACACACAACATGCCAGAACCAGACAGGTCATAGAAAGGGCATTTGCTCTTTTATTTGGCAGATTCAGACGACTGAAATATCTAGACATGTCAAAGACAGAACTAATTTCTTCAGTTGTGATGTCCACCTGTGTTCTACACAATGTGTGTTAAATGTTGCATGACAATTTAATAAACATTTATGCCAATGAGGGTCTTGAAAACCTTGAAGAAGGACATCATGAAATTAGGACAGAATATGACATATATCGTAACGAAAAAAATTAATTACGAAATAATATTGTCAATGGCCTTTTAGATGAAGGATGAATGCTTTTTTGGTTAGTTTTTTTATAGAGAAAGTAGTAACAAGTATTATATTTTGCTACCTGTTGTTACTCAATTATTATAACTGAACCTTTTCAACTTCAAATTGGGACTAAACAACTTGGGAATTAACAAAATCAAATCGGGAATAATCATATTCGATTTGGAACTAATCAATTTCAAATTGGGAAAAGTCAATTCTGATTTGAAGTTGACTAGTCCCAATGTGATTCCAATTTGAAATTGATTAGTTCCAAATTGAATATGATTATTCCCAATTTGATTTTGTTAATTCCCAACTTGAAGTTGTTTAGTCCCACTTTGAAGTTGAAAAGGTATAGTGAAATTGATAAAAAAATTTTGATGTATGTACCTACGTATTTATGTCTTCAATGATCAAGCAAATTGAGAGTTGATAAATATTGTGAATAAAAGACAAAAGTAAAGTAGGTATGTTTCATAAACTCGCGAATTGCGAATTTTGATCTGATTGCTCAGTCGAATGTCAATGACAAATCAGACAATCAGGACAAAATTCGCAATTCCTAAGACGCACTTAGTTATATGAAACAGCCCTATGTTGAGTAACTATGGTAATGGTTATTTCCAGTCTGTTTCTCTCACAAAATGTATTTGTGTACATCAGTCATCAGTGTGTCCAATTAAGTTCTGTAGGTACATGAAAAACTTTTGATTCTTCAAATAAACGTTTCATAAAAAATGTACATAAAGAAAAACTGGTTTTGAAAACGTAGAATTTCAGGTCAGATTGATGGTTTACATATATGATCGGAAACACTGTATGTCTCAGAACTATGTAACTTTATGATAAAGATAAGCAAAACGAAACCTGAACTATTATTTCTAACAAAGAAAATGAATGATGTACATAGACTCAAATCTATTCAAAATAAAAACAAAAACATATATTCTGTAGGATCAAGTGTATCTGATAAATCAGAAAGAAACTGAGGAACCTCAAACTTCGTAACAATAACAAAAAACAACAAAATAATAGTGACAGTAAACTGAAAACGATTGAATGGGTTATTTGGAAAAGGGCACATCTACTTGAAAGTAAATTTTACTGTAGGAAGGAAAAACCTTTTCAAATTATTGCACGTGCATATAGAGCTACATTTATGTTATGATATGTTTATTTGTCTGTCAGTGAATAAATTACGGACATTTTCAAATTGATTTTTAGATTTCTTTTATTATAAAAGTAATTTTTTATTCATTTTATATGTGCCCTTTTCCAAACTTAATCACAATAAAACATCAAAAATCGAAAACTATTACAAAATTTATTACAAGAATATGGTTTTGCATAATTTTTCTTATGTAAAAGGGACAAGTGAGTCTACAATGTCAAAAAACTTAACATTATCATTAGAAGTCTTCTTCAGGCGCCTCTCCAGAGATTCCTGTTGGCCATCCAAATATCATATTATAAAATCCTTAGTTTTCTTCGGGAATATACTGGATTAATGATTTCAAATTTTCAACTTTTTTTACATTGATGGGAACTTTGTATTATAGGCTTTATCCTCCTCAGCAGGCAGATTGACCCTGGACCCAGCAGGCTTTGCTAGTGAAAAAGTTGAGTTGGTGAGCCCATCTATGTATTCCGAAACAGTAATGACACCAGGATTTGTTGAATCGTATCTAAACTCATTGTAATGCGAAATCTGAAAATTTACTTTTTGATCTTTAGGGACTTGCTTTCTCTGTGTTTCAATAGACTGAGTGGTTTTTTTATAATGAACTGGCCACCATTTCTTGTAGTCTATTATTTGGGAATTTTTATTTCCCTCACTTCAAATTTGCCAGATACAGATACAGAAGCTCCATATATTCATCATGCGTATAGATTCTATCGACTCTTCTTATTTTTCTCTTGACAGTTCCAAAATCTCTGTCACAATCGTTAAAAGAATGGCCCCTCAAGGAAAAATAGTGAACAATTTTCTTAAATCTGTTGGTTGCCGCCAATGACATCAAAAATCGAACTAATGAATAGAATGTGGCTTTTCCAGTCTTCAAGTTATGGATACAGAATTCATAAACCCATAGCTGTCTTGTACTGGAATGTTCGGTAACGGTAAATTCTGCATATAGTCAAATACTAGACCAATAACATTATCCTTCTCAGCGCAAAGCGTATTTATTTCACTGTTTTTTAAAAAGAACTTCTTGGCCCTTCTTTTATGAACCATCAGCGAAGCAGCAGCAACACGCTTGGCATTGTCGTTTAAATGGGCATCTCTCACCTTTTGTCCATATTCCTCACAGTGAGAACACACATCCACTTGCGGTCTACCAAATCGAAGTTCGAAATTCTCATGAAAAAACTTTAGAAAAAACTCGTATTTGATTTTCCCTTCTAAATCCGGATTTTCATGTATGAACATCGAATGCATCGTTTTCACATCAAGTGAAGCAGGTAAGTATTTTTTTGTTAAAGTGTTGGAGTAGTGGACTTCTTTAACATCAAATTTCTCAATAAAGATCTTGATTTTGGTACAAAATTCGCCAGAAATAACATTATGTCTGGACCCCACTTCCTTACCTCGTCTATCTTTTGGCGTGGAACCGGATGTTGACAGTAAACTTAGACGTCTTACTTTTTTCATAGTAATTCCATGTAAACTAACAAACGCCTGTTTACATACTTTGATCCTCTGACCGTCTAAACAGATGTTGTACGAAAAAGTACGGCCTTTGGGTTTGTTATTTTCAGTAATAGATACTTTACTTTTCCTTTTGATTGGGCAAACTTTGATGAGGCTTTGAAGAAAGGTATCTTGTGCATCTTTGTAGTCAAAACTATTAACTTTGTTCAAAATACTCTGCTGTTGGTCCTCACTGCACTTACTGAAACATCTCATTTTGCATCTACAAAAACCAAAAAACGTCAAATATACATACTATTTTAAAATATATGAAATTTTTACCTGCAGTCTGGACCTGTTGTCCTGGCATTCACGACCTTTCCGACATGATTAACATGTTGCATTCCTTTCACCTTTGCTCGTTTTATAACATTTGATGTATAATTATCCGTATTCAAAACTCCTTTCTTACGCTTTGGTACTGTTACTGTATTAGAATCAGATTCTTCACCACTTGAATCAGTCATTTTGATCGACACGAAGACACGTAAATATCCAAATGTTTATGTACGCCAACAAACAACACTCAATTCAACGTTAAACAAATGCTAAATGAAATCTGAATGCAAAATCCAGACGCGTGATGACTTGAAAGCATTATATTCCTGCGCAAACTTCGGTATCAGTAAAATTATTTCGAAAAGGTCACATTTGTACCGCATGTGTCCTTTTCGAATCAAACGCAGTGGAGCGGGAACAAGTTCAGTGCACTTACTGACTGATATTATGTGTTCTTTTCGCACCAAACGCTGCGCGGTCAAAACATGTATGTGAAAATTGTAAAAAACGAAAATGGCCGAAACTGTCGTTTGTGCCCTTTTCCAAATAACCGATTCGATTCCTAAATCAAAAAACAAAAACAGCTTTTCTTTAAGTAAACTACGTTTTCACTGACTAATTCTTGTTTTTCAAAAAACTTAAATATTCCTTGAGAGCGGAAGTGGCCTCTCTTTTTTGCTGAAGACTTTCTTCGTGTCTTCTCTGTTTGTTTTCTTCTCTAATATCTTAGTCTTCGCTCAATTTGGATATTTCCTCAGTCATTCTTTCCAATTTGGCAACTTTATTTTTTTCTCCGTTGGCTTGTTTTTTTTTGTTTTCAAATTTTTGATCGGACTTTGGGTTTGGTTTTCTATGCAATTATCCTCTGTTTGTTGAATAATTGTATTTTCGATTGGTATTTCATTTATTAATTCACATTTTGATGTGGAGGAAATTGCAGATGGGGTAATACTCGGTTGGTTGCCAAACATCTCCTCAAATTCCTCGAAATATTCAAACTCAATCCGACTTTGGCCACTTGCTCTTATTGACATATTGTCTTTCTTTTTTATGTATTAACCTTTCAGGTATTCAAATTTATGTTTGCTCTGTTCAGCACTGTACTTCTGCATTTTATCAGAAATACATTTCCATACCTTGTCGTTTCTAGTAGTGGTGGATTTGAACAGCTTTATATGATCCTTATAACAGGTTATCGGTTTTAGAATATCCCTCCGACTCCATGCATTTCTTTCACCTTCTGGATTATCTAGTTTTAATTTCTCTGTTAGCTCTACCCTCAGTTCCTAAAAAACAATAGTACCCTGCTATGGCAAAATGATGTATTCGCAAAAAACAAGTTTTGAGAAAATTGACCCAAAACATTTTTTCTGCTATATTTTCAAATTTTTGGTTACCAGTCTTCCGAATTGGTTGAAATTTAAACTGCATATTTTGGGTAATGGTATCTATTATTGGAATGAAATAAATTCCCATTATTGCTATATAGTTTAAAAGTAATTCGAATAGATTCTTTTGCCATAGTAAATATTTATTTTAACAAAATATTAAAACTTTGGCAAATCAGGGTATTGAATGATACACTCTTCTGTCAAAGTAATTAAAACTCAATAATAAGGTTAGTACTTTAATGAATAATGTATTGTCGAATACCTTTTAGTACAAAAAATCAAATTAAATAAAACTAAATGATCTGCAATGGTTACCAAAATAAGGTAAGTATCACTTTGCTTGAAACAAAATATATGTACTTAGCTAATAGATCTAGATTCCTTCATCCAATATGTCCGGCGCATTAAGATTTTCGGGTAAATCTACTCAGAAGGCTCGCCTAGAAGATTTCATTTTCGGTACCAATTTCTCTACAATATCCTTTTTTTTTATACAGCTATTCCTCTTTGGTTATTGTAGGTTTCTTTTGGTAAAGAGAGTGTTGCACCTTTCTTAAGGCAGCCCCTGGTTTGAATATATTCTTCGGATTAAAAATCGGTTTTGTAGGAGATTTCATTTTCTCCTCGAGTGAATTTTACACATACCAAGTCCTTCAGATAATGAATAAGGCTATCACTTTTTCTATTCATTGTTTTAAATTTAGAATCCAATTTTTTAAATTCCGAAATTTCCAATTCTGTGACACACATTCGTTGAGATGAACTTTGACATGCATCTACAAAATCTTCAAAATCCTCAATATTTCCCTTTTTTCTTATGGTTTGTTCGATTTTCCCATGTAAGCCGTCTGCTGCCATAAACGTGTGTCCAGTTAGTAAATATTTTGAGGTTATTGATTCTATGCTATTGAAGTCACTATTAACATAACATAAAAGAGAAGAAAACAAAACCCAGTTTTTGTTCTGGCCAGAACAATTATCAAGCCACAGAATAATATTACTCGTATCACGATTAATATCTAGAAATTTTAGAAAAGAACAAGCTACTTCGTCGGCTTTTCGTCCGACTGTTGCTTCATGCCACAGAATGCAATGATGTTTCTCTTTTTTCTGCATAGAAGCAAACGTTTCATTAAAAACTACTAGGCGCGATAGGAAAAAGGCTTCCTGAAGCTGTGGCATTCGAGGAAGCATAAACACTTTTTGCATATCAACTGCAAACACCTTACATGTCTGGGTGTCTATGGAGGCATCTTCTTGGTACATCTGCCTTCTGAGCTGAACCTAGAATAAATATGTTAACCAAGAAAAATTTATGAGGAAATGGTTCAACTCACTTCTTTCAAATGAATTTCTTTCTCTGCTAAATTATCTGGCGTGGGGTTCATATCAACTTGAATGCAGAATCCACATTTTACTGAATGTACGTTACAAAACGCAATGTTCATTTCATCAATAGTTCTTCGATAAAGCTCGTAGCCCACAGGATTCAGCGGAAATTTCTGGTTATAATCTTGGTGCATTATTTTTATAGAAAGATCTGAAGGCAAATGAAGTCTGTTGGGGGCATGTTCTCTTTTATAATGCGATGCTCTTGGTTTGTAGGATTTAATATGTTCTTTAAGATCTGTTATATCTTTTTTATTTTTAGGAGCATGTCGTCCTCTCTGATCTGGTAAGGGTGTCAGTCTTTGGTTCCCATGTTCATCCTTGCAACATTTTAGCGTGTGATCTATAACACTTGTACTTTTATATCCTAGGGTCTTGAGAAAGAACTGCTGACAGACTGGAAAACTGATTCTTCCACATGCTTTGAATACAGGCAGTTTATAGCTCCTTGTATAGGTTCTTCTGGTATCTTGCACTTTTCTTTTAGCAATCATTTCAGACACATGATTGTTGATCCAGATTCTTCGACAATCGCAATGTAGTTCCCAAAAATGGTCGTGTATTTGTTGTCTCTGAACAATATCAATTTCAGAATAACATTTTTTCGAACAACACTCTCCTACATCAATCAGGGGATGTTTTTGTCTTTCATTATCTAAGCGCTCAGTTAATGCTCTACATCGTTTTTTCTTTATGCTTCCGTTATTCTCGCATATGTCAACTGCCATGTGGGAATTGCCATTTTGATCCACGACTAGCTCTGTTTCTTCTCTTGTTGTTTCTTGTTCGATCACTTCTTGGATCACACTTTCCTCTTCTCTTATATCTGGTGTTTTGAATGTTAGCTCTTTATTTGCCTTGGACTGTTCTTGGTTACCATCACCTATTTCGTCTTCTTCATGATCAATTATTTCCCCTTCTCTATCTGGGCTATCTTTTCTTGATGTTATTTTAGTAGTATACTTAGCAAACTCATCAGTATCAGCTAATCTGAAACAATAATTAATACTCCTCAATAAGTGATACTGAGAGATGTAAATAAAAGTCGTAACTCGGTTCTTGTAACTTTATAGCAATTAACCCGAAAATAACAATAGATGAATAATTATAATACGGCATGAACAGCGGCCATGATATACAATACACTAACCAAGATTGCAACTGTCAAACTGTTATAAACACAATACCAACATAACTCACCCTGAACTGCTCTGAGTAGTTCGGGATTAATATTACTGGATTATACGAGGTATTAAACAAACGTAATAATTCCAACACTCCCCCTTAATCCAGTGATATACAAAAAAAAAATTATTCTAAACCTAACTGGTTCACAAAATAATTATGCTTTGGACTCGGAAGTCCTTTAGTTAGAACATCTGCTAACATTTCTTTTGTAGATATATAATCTATCCTGATATCATTACGTTCAACAGCCTCTCTAATGAAATGATATTTGACATTGATATGTTTCGTCCTATTATGATGTACCGGATTTGACACAAGTTTCTGAGCACTTTGATTATCGTTTAAAATTAAAATTGGATCATCAAAACCTAATATTTCACACAAGAAATTTTTCAGAAAAATACCTTCTTTACTGGCTTGTGTCATAGAAACACACTCAGCCTCAGTACTAGACAAACTTACAGTTGACTGTTTCTTAGCTTCCCAGGATATAGCTCCCCCTGATAGACAAAAAACATATCCCGTATAAGATTTACCATCCATTAAATTGTTTCCCCAATCAGCATCACTGTAGCCTAAGATCTCTATTTTATCCTGTTTTCTATAAATCAGCTCTTTATCGATCGTTCCCTTCAAATATCTTAAAATCCTTTTTGCATGTTGAAAATGAGTACCTGAATAACAATTATTATACTGACTCAAATAACTCACAGCAAACGCTATATCAGGTCGTGAGTTAACAGCCAAAAACATTAATGAGCCTATAAGACAACGATAAGGAATACTTTCATCACAAGTTTCACTCTTTTCTAGTTTCAGACGTGCTTCTATTGGTGTCAATGCACTTTTTGCATCAGATAGTCCAAATTTCTCTAACAATTGCAAAATATAATGTCTTTGGTTGATTCTCAATTCATTATTGTCCTTATTCAACTGAATATTCAATCCTAAGAATTTCTTTATGGGACCCAAATCTTTAATCTTGAAATTTTTAGACAAAGCTAGTTTCAATTTCTCCTTTTCAATATCATTATTAGAAAAAATAAGAAAATCGTCCACATAAAGAGCTATGATTACCATTGTATGATTGATTTTCTTTATAAAAATACAAGATTCATAATGAGACTTTTCATACCCCAAACCAGTCAAAATTTTCTCGACTTTTAAATTCCACATTCTGGAAGCTTGTTTTAAGCCATAAATTGCTTTATTTAACAAACAAACTTTGTTTTCGTTGAAATTGTAACCTTCTGGTTGGGTCATGAAAATAGTCTCATCTAGTTCACTATTAAGAAATGCAGTTGTCACATCAATATGTTCAATATCTAAATCAAGACTTACAGATAATCCGAAAAACATTCTTAATGTAGAGTTCCTGACAACTGGTGCAAAAGTCTCTGTGTAATCCACACCATATTGCTGCGTAAAGCCACGTGCAACCAAACGTGCTTTATATCTCTTCCCTCCACTAGCATCACTTTTCAATTGAAAAACCCATTTGCACTGAACCACCTTTTGATCATCTGGTTTGTCCACCAATGTCCAAGCTGCATTCTCCATCAAAGATCTATATTCCTCGTCCATAGCTCGTTTCCACTCATCACATTCTGCACTATCTGTGGCTTCTTGCACTGAAGTTGGCTCAAAGGAATAATCTGAAGCCAAATATATTATATGATCAGGAAATTCCTTTTTCTGCCTTCTTCTGCCTGAACTTCTTGGAGCTGGTTCTTTTTCTGGTTCTTCAATCTCCCCATCATCTAGTTTCTCGCTGGAATTTTCTTCTCTGTCATCCATTTTATCTTCTTGACTGTCTAAAATCAGTTTTCCTTCAGTAAACTGTTTTTGACTATCTTTGATTTGAACATTTGATGCAAACTTGTTTTCAAAAAACACTACATCTCTGGATTTAATTACTCTTCCAGGATTGTCAATGTCAAATAGTCTGTATCCTTTGGTATGTTCATCATACCCGACGAAAATATATTCTTTACTTTTGGGATCAAACTTTCTTCTAAGTTGATCTGGAACATGAGCCTGCGCAATACACCCAAACACACGAAGATGTTTCAGATGATGTTTTTTACCAGAAAATTTTTCTTCTGGGGTACACCCTTGTACTGCCTTGTGTGGTGATCGATTCTTCAGGTATACTGCTGTATTTACTGCCTCAGCCCACATTTTCTCATTGAGATTTGCTTCCTGCATCAAACACCTAGCCTTCTCCACTATGGTTCGATTGGTTCTCTCGGCCACCCCATTTTGTTCAGGAGTATACCTAACTGTAAGCTGATGTATAATGCCTTTGGAGTCTAAGTATCTCTTGAACATATCATTGACATATTCTGTTCCATTATCACTTCTAATTTTCTTGATTCTTTTGCCAGTCTGATTTTCTACTAGGTTCTGGAAGTTCTTGAAATTCTCCAGAACATCTGATTTTGATTGTAGAAAATAGGCAAATATTTTTCTGGTATAATCGTCCACCAAAACGAACACATACCTGGCTCCACTCCACGATGACTCTGGCATTGGCCCACATAGATCAGTGTGCACCAGTTCTAGAACCCCATTTGCTCGTTTACCTCCAGTTTTCTTGAAAGGTTGTCTGGCCTGTTTTCCCAAGAGACAAACTCTACAATCACCTCCATTTTCATCATTGTACTGTATGCCGGTTGACATACTTTTCTTCAATATTGCCATGCTGATTCTGTTAAGATGCCCTAGTCTTCGATGCCATAATTCTTGTGTTTCGTTCTTGACAGTCAAAAAACTTCTATCTTCTACAACATCCAACTTGTATAGCCCATTTTCATTACTGGCTGTGGTTACTATTTCACCATCAACCTGAAAATGTTCTTCATCATAAATTGTACACCCATCCTTGTCAAAAACAACAGCATGTCCCTTCTCCACCATTTTGCTCACTGAAAGAAGGTTAGCTCTCAAATCTGGTACGAGTACAATCTCTGATATTGTTTTAATTCCATTTGACGTATAAACATGTGCATTGCCAATCCCAAAACTTGATAATTTCTGATTGTTGGCCACTGTAATCTGTGTCTCATCTCCTTTCTGGAACCCCACCAAGCATTCCTTCTGATACGTCATGTGTGTTGTTGCACCAGAATCCACATACCAAGACTGCGGGATCTCCTTACAATCACTTGCATGCACAACTTGCATTGCTTTTTCAAATTTCGAAGAATTCCTGTTCTTTTCATGAACTTTCCTATTCTTTTCTTCTTCTAAAGACTTATTTTTGCATTGATTTTTGTAATGTCCAATAAGTCCACACTTGAAACACTTCACACTTTTTCTTGAGAACTTTTTACTTGAAAACATGGCTGTTTCCTGTGATTCTTTTCCATATTTGTCATCCTGCAATAACTTTGTCTTGACAAAATCACTAGTTATGTGCGTAACCGAGTTCTCTATGGCCATTACCATTGGATCATATTCTGAGGTCAATCCACTAAGCATTATCACTCCCAAAAACTCATCATCAACCGGATGCTCCATGTCTGACAATTTTTGTGCCAATGACATGGCTTCATTTACATATTTTTCCATCGTTGAAAAATCTTGTAATTTGATCCTCACCAGCTGACGAATCAAACTTAACCTCCTAGACAAGCCTTTATCTTCATATGCTACAACCAGATTGTTCCATGCTTCCTTCGCCGTTTTTGCCGTCCTGACGTGTGGATATGCTGTCGGCTGGACCATAAGGCATATTTTTGCAAGAGCCTTCTGTTCCCATCTTTCTTTTTCTGAAGCAGAAAACGTTTCACCATCAGGATACCCCTCTATGCAACGCTAGAGATTTTCATGTATTAGTGCCATTCTCATCCCAAATTTCCAATTATTGAAATTTTCTCGACCAGCTAACTTCTCAAAACCAATCAAGCTTGAAGAAGAGTCTGCCATTTTTGGTGAGAAAACCAACAACACTTCACCTTTTACACTGAATTTTCGAGAGTCCAGACCGAATTACAGGCATAAACACTCTGGGCCCATAACCTGAGAGATGTAAATAAAAGTCGTAACTCGGTTCTTGTAACTTTATAGCAATTAACCCGAAAATAACAATAGATGAATAATTATAATACGGCATGAACAGCGGCCATGATATACAATACACTAACCAAGATTGCAACTGTCAAACTGTTATAAACACAATACCAACATAACTCACCCTGAACTGCTCTGAGTAGTTCGGGATTAATATTACTGGATTATACGAGGTATTAAACAAACGTAATAATTCCAACAGATACTACACCAGAATTCAATTATGTTGAATCACTTACCTCATTCCCGCTGTTTTTTACCATATTCATTATTCTTTGAGATCTTGATGACATGATATTTGATTGCAAAAAATAAGGGATACACAAGAAATCACATCCACTTTCTGGAAAATCAAATGTCATACTGAGGTAAAACGATGTACAATTAAAATACCCGTTGACTTACATATCACAAAACATGTTCACTCCAATGGTAAAACACTGTATTCAACAATACATCGTTTTACCATTGTTTTGAATTTGACAAATAGACAGACATGCAACGGTGATATACAATAGCTTGTTTTACCTATGGAAAGTATGTTGAAATATGTCACATACCTTGTTTTACCATGGTAAATTATTTCAATATGTGATAATACACTGTTTTGCCGGGGATGTAGTAGGAACCACAAAAGATATTGCTGTGGCAGTTAGAGCTATCGATAGATCTTTCAAAGTTATGGTAGGCCATACTAAAAAGTAGAGATTGGCATTTTTGCGAATACATCATTTTGCCATAGCAGGGTACAATATGTAAAGTTTCGAGATATTTCATTGACTTTTAGACTAACGAACATAATAAAAAGCACCATCAGTTTATTCATGTATCTTAAACATATAGTGATACCAAGTGATACTCACACCAAAAGACAAAGCTGATGTCTCATCAAACTCCTGCAAAGTTTCAGTATCAACACCATTTCTAACTGGAGTGGCCTCAGGACTGCAATTAGTAATTTGTGATGGATAATTTACTTCAGTAGATTTCGTAATGATTGGCCCAAATAATCTCTCATAAAGTTCCCTACTTATACAGGGTTATTCACGTTATTCGACATGAAACATTATGGCCGAAGTATATGATTTTGAAAAAGTTTTTTTTTCTGGATGGACAGGGACCCTTCAAGGCTACATTTTAAAAATATTACAGGGTGTCCCCAAAACACGAAACGCATCAAAGTTGTATTTTTTTAAATGGAACCCCCTGTATATTAATTGATATTCCAATTCTTCCTTCAATTTTGAACAAAAATTGTGATACAAATAATGTTCCTAAATTCAACCGTTATCGAGATATCGCGTTTTAAAAATGGCATTTTTGCAACTTTGACATGCTATAAAATTCAAACTATTCAAGTTAGAGAAAAATGGTTTGCACTTTCCTGTCTTAACTTTTCAAGAGCTCTTCTGTCATTTGGATACAAGGTACCGTCAACTGTCAACTTTTTTCGGCACATTTTGACATTTTTTCACAAGAATGAATTTAATCTCCTTGAATAGCTCTTGAAAAGTTAAGATAGGAATGTGCAATCCATTTTTTTCTAATTTCAATAGTTTGAGTTTTATAGCATGTCAAAGTTGCAAAAATGCCATTTTGAAAACGCGATATCTCGATAACGGTTGAATTCAGGAACATTAGTTGTATCACAATTTTTGTTCCAAATTGAAGAAATAATTCGTGTTTTGGTGATCATTCCTCAGTGTGGACGTACGTGTCATCGAAGTCGAAGAATTTCGGGGTCCTTGGGACACCACTTATCTGGTCTCCCAAAAAAACCTCGAAATTCTTGACGAATTCCAGTTTTGATAAAAACTTTTAAGCCTATACATTTTTAGGAAAATTATATTCTTTTATAAATTTGAATACATACAATTCTATCTGATGAGTAACATGTACTTGGAAAAGTGGTAAGATTTGCGATATTGTTCTACCTATTTAAAAAAAATAGTGATATCCTTTACTCTCAAATCATGTATCAGATGTAACATTTTGCGATTAATATAGTACAATAGTTATTGACGGTGAATTCAAGGATTCGAAATTAAAAAGCATGTTTTCATTTTAATAGAGACTTTTTGCACCTCTTAAAATAACATCAGTTATTTCATTCGTAAAATTATCTTTAAAAAGCACAGACTTTAAACTACACACAGCACCAGTGCTCAAAAACAAGAACCTCCTCCGACTTTCAACTATTTTTAAATGATCTATATAGTACAGACACACACAAATAGTTAGTGGTACAGAGCATAACCATTAGACAACAATAATATTTATAAGATAAGACGTCAGACGTCAGAAGCATAGAAGTAAGGTTAGGTCCGAGTTAGATCGTGTTCCGTAATAAGTGAGTTCATGACAAGATGTGTCAGATTGTTGAGTAGATCAATCCGCGATCGTTTATTCTCATGTAAAGTAGTTATCTGCATCTTATTTTGATCAATTGCTTGAGAATAAATTAATATTAGCAGTAGCATCCATTTAATTTTACACATTACGGCAACATCGCTGTTGAAAAATAAGCATTACCATAACGATAACCCCTCCTTATTTCTCCTTAATCAAAGGAATCCGTTATGGTTAATGATAGGGAGTTTTTGAAGCTCTTATTTGACCCGTTATTAACGTTGCCGGTTATTCTGAGCTTGCGCAGATGTCTGGAAATAACAAAATCAGTTATTAACCGATAACGTGTTACGTTATCTACGGAGCCTTAACGTTCGCTTGATAACCGTCGGTTATTTTCTCATGTTGTCATATTGATATACAGTATCATTTGATTATTACATAGAAATCGTGAAACATACAAAGTACAATTTAAATTGTTAAAAATGACTACAGTTGAACTGGAATTGTAACATTCTTGTCTTTTTATTAAATATCCAACAGAAACTGATCCTATGTTTTACAGCTTGGCATCAGTGTAATTGATGTTGATATGGGGATCAGCTGTTTATCATTCCAGTCGGTGTTTTGCCCATGATACTCGTGGTTTTGCCTGAGTCTCATTTAATTTAGCTTCGAATTGAAAGTGACAGATTTCCGTTTGTCAAACGGTAATTATGTACTACCATCCACATTGAATTTGGCGTAAAAGTAACTTTGAACACAAATTCAATATAGATGGTAGCATATTATTATGTTTCCCGTCTGCCAAGCGGACGTGAAATAAGATGTAAACCTTACATTTGGTACTATGAATCTGGTCCAATTTGGACCAAAATATCTTCCATAATTCATAATTCGTGCTGCTCTGCTAGGAATTTGGCGAAAATACCACAAAATCAAAACATCAAAAACCAAAAACACAACAAATCTGATCACTATGATAACAGATAACGCATGGTGATGACACAACGTCAAACGTTAAATACGAGCTTCAAATCTCTTTTTTGTCTCCTCTCCGTTATTAATGTTTTGTTTTCTGCGCATGCTTAGTATAGCGGGATACGTTAATAACGTTGAAATTAATAAGGGGTTCAGAAACTCCCTAATAACGATAAAGGATTGTGATTTTGTCACTGCGCATGCTCAGAATAACGATAACCACAACGGAATGAAAATTTAAGAGGTGCAGAAAGTCTCTAATATTTAAAATGTAACAAATGTTGGATGGGAAAATATTTGATTTAATTGATCATATTATGTGGACAACTGACAAATCAATGGAAAACTATATATCAACACATTGTTGATTCAAATTGCTTCGTTTGGTAGAAGATGGTGAGGAGACCTGCAAGAAGATGATGAATCACAACACGGTGGCCCCAAGCTTTTATATCTTACACAAGATCCATGGCGGGGTACCTGTCTATCCTGACTGATATCTTGTCCGGAGCCCAAAACAATAACACGTTGGCCACGTCGTCGTATAGGAATAAGCCAGTGGCATCAAACAGGATCATCAACATTCAGCATTAGATCTTATCACCATACAAATTTGACAATTAACTTTATATTCTCGCACTTAAGGCTGCGGTCTCGCAATGCTAATTTCCTATCCTGACATAGCCTCATGAAAAGGAGTTGATCTAGAGAAAACAGCATAATTGATTGCCGATCAGGTCTGTTTTGTGTAAACAAAGAACCATCTCATTGTCTGAAGTAATTTGAGCTGGATATATTCAATTTTACTATATGATCTTCATGTTTAAACTCACGCGATTTTGGACGCTGCAATATGGACGACATAAATACCTATTCCTTGGCAAGTTCGATATTTTCCCTCAAGTAAAGACTTCAGACAATGTATTCCGGCATTCACTTCAACAAAACACTTTGTTTATGGAAAACAAATGCTTAGTTTTTGAAATTAACGCATAATCCAATGAATGAAATTAGTTCAATTCGTTTACATTTCGTTCACGTCAAAACCACATGCTAAAAAAGGACAGAGATATTGTCAGACCAGTGTTATAGACCCAAACTGTACAGATTTCGTCGTCCGACTTGAGCTGGTTAGTTCGAGCAGAGTGAAATAGATGACGCAGCAAAAGGAAGGCATTTGTCATTTTGCTTACGTCTAGAAATTGGGATATGAGCCATACTAGGAAATATTCTTTGATTTGCGAGATGCTTTTTTATCAAATAGTGGAAATAAAAACTTATTTATAATAATTGAAGTGTTGTGCTCTGACCCCGTTTGAATGGAATAAAGTTTTTTTTTGAAATATAGACCTATTTAATTGTCGCATTAGATAAAATTAAATTCGAATACCTATACCTAGGTAACAAGTAACAATTTTACAATAAGGTTTTAACTTTACAACTCTAGGTATAATGAGGTTATTTTGGGTGAAAAATAAATACACTGCTCAACAATTGAAGTGGATATTTCAGTCAATCATTTAGAACACTTTTTTTTTATTCATTGAAAAATTTTAAAAAATTATTAAATTATTGTTGAGGCATGATTTCCCAAATTGCCTGTGTGGCAACATCCATATAATTGGAGAGTCATGTAGTATTTTTTTTGTATATATTTTAACGGAAATTTGGTTGAACTAGTATGTAATATAATTTGAAGATGAGTGAGCAGTTCATATTATTATAATGAGGAGAAAATCCATTATTACAACTCTGCTGTTTATTGCCAGCCTAGCTCCATAATATGCAGCGGCTAGGCCAACATTCTGTTATTTTACCTGAATGTCTAAGATATATACCAAAATTGGAGGCTAAGGTTGGCAATATCATTGGGTTGATAGTCCGTGATCCGATTTTGATACGGTATCATAGAATTGTTCACTGTGCCTTTTGCTCAATTGTTGGTGTTTTTGTGCGTTGTAAAGACTTTTATTGTTATAATACCATGTCACATATCAGGTGTGCCTTTCGAAACGGTTCAAAAACATTTTCTCTTTTCCAAGGGATGCAGATCGGTAAGTACATATGCAGCGTACTATAAGCAAAGCTGATTTTATATTAGGATTATTGCCAGATACGCCGCTTCAAGGTCACGGAACCGACGTGTTTTTGACAGTTCTCTGGCGCCGATTGTCTTATTAGCTTGAGTTCGGTTTTACCAAGTCATAAATGATTTTCTTTTCTTATTGAAACGCATGTTTGTATGTTTTGTTTTTTATTAGCCAATACTGTAGGTCTAATGAAAATCTTGCGAACATGGAAAACAATATTTCCATGATAATCACAGGTGGTCTTCAGCCTCTGAAAGCGTGAGTTTCTTTTTGCGCAAAATACTCATCAGTGGCAAAAGAGTTGAGAATGTTTTTTTTAAATCAAAAAAACATTTTTTTGAGCAAAAATATAAACTTATATATATATTCTCTAAAGTAACAATCACCATACTTATATTTTAGAAAAAGAAGTTTTGCTTTGGGGGACATCTGTGAAATAGAGAGAGAATTTTCATTTTCAAGTGAAGTGGTTTCACGATTTATTTCTCAGAACCTACTTCGATGTTGACGAAATCTCCAATAATTCTCTTTGTTCCGTATTTTTCATATTGTTCATTATTTTAATTATTTTAATTGAAGAAGGATGTTTTTATTGCTTTTGTATGCTAATTGCTTTTGTACCTTATATCGGCAAATACGTGCAATCAGACAATGTCTACAAAAAGTGTCTTTAATTAGCAGAGCATATTATCCGAGAATCGATGTCATGCAGGTACAATTTTTCAATGTTTTTCAGTTCCGAATTCTTATTTGAATTATGTATCTATGACCACTTCAATTTTCAAATATTGGAGAAATACCTCTTTTGTGCTGCTCCTGTTTTCTTGAAAAAAACAATAAATAACTTACTCAGGAATGTTTTTCCATCTTTATGTTTCTGCCCATATGGAATGTTTCGATGTAAATAAAACTTTTTCCGCCTCTGCATTGTAGAGTTCATATTCCTCATTGTAAAATTTATTTGGAAAAACCTGAGCACATGTTAGAGAAAATATTTGACTTTTATTTGTTTTCGGGGAACAAAATGTATCGTATTATTGAACTGAAATAATGTAATACTGGAAATAATAAATATTTCAGGAGCTTATATTCTTCATTATTTTGTTCAAATAAATCATACGATAAAAAAAACCTGATATACAATATACGCAAATAAGCCATTGCTACGTACACAGTTCGGAACATCAGTCCGGTCCATGTATCTCATGATTTACAAGTCGATATTGCCAAGCGGGAAAACGAAAGATTTCATATTTCTCGACAAACAAGTCTTGGAAGTATTCTTAAAATAGATTGATTCGCAAGTCACTCGTTCGTTTTACATGGCAGTAGCTGTCGGGCGTATTTCAACGGGACAAATTCAGACGGCGAGACCGCAGCCTTAAACGCAGAGCTGTTCAACACACATTCCACATGAAGGAATGATGCACTGCGAGCAGTGGCCAGGATACTACAAGAAAACTATCCAACCAGGATGATCAGCAAGTTTCTTTTCATTAATGAACATGATTTTGAACGGATAAAGGTCAATGACCCTCCAAACCAAGTTGATGTTCCTGCAGAAAGGCCATTGGCGAGATCTGAAGGGTCCTATAGACTGCGTTGTGGATGAACAATTCGGCCAGTTACCAGGGTTTCTTTCCACCAGCCATCGGACGAATAATTATTTTGATTTAATTTTAATTTAATGTTTATTTTCTATAGTGATAGTGACATAAAAGAGTGAGGTGACGCATGGCTGGTGGCTGGACAGCGGGACAATTGAGTCAATTGGATTCCACAGGACGCGACATATCGACACGGTTGTCATTTTTCTTCTAGGTGCACTGGGTGCAGCCCGAGTATAATACTGGGGTGCAACTGAATGCGGAATATGTTTTCGGTAGCTGGAGTGGTATGTGCCCCCTGTATGTGTTCTGTTGCAAGTGGGGTCGCACCTTCGTCCCAGGTTTTCGAACGGTTTGCCGCGTTTATTAGTTGCTCTAATTTTTGTAAGAATTTGAATTAATTCAATTTGGTAATAAAAATAAAACAATAGATATAATATGGGAACTCTTGAAAAAGAGAAAGTGCAACGGTATACCTGTGTTGAGTCAGAAAATGATTGAAATTTTCTCAAGAAGATATAAAGATTCAAGCGATAGTTATTTAAGCATCCTTGATAGTATTTAGACAATACATGATCCATCACCTAGAAAGGAAAAAAAGAATTGACCATTATTTTGAAATAACTATCCCGAAATATATCAGTAATGTAAAATGTCTAATATAAAATAAAAGGTTACTTACAGACTAACAACTAATGTATATCTCATTGACAAGAAGTTTCAGTCACACTCAAGACTAAATTTAATGGGATGTCTTACTATTTTCTTGATAAACAGTATGTCCCCGGATCGGTGTTAAGAGAGTGCAAATAGACCAAAAATTTAAAGATACGACAAAAAGTCATTATTATAAAAGCTTTTGAAAAAAGAGTCTTTTATTTTGTTTTTGATCTTATAGTTGAAAAATATATTTTTTTAAAAACAGAAAAGTCAAAAATTATGAAAACTTTATTACTGGACTGATGCAAAACTATAGCAGTGAATGAATTCTATAATGTGATTCAAAATTCATTTTTTACACTCTCACTCGAATTTCTTTCCCGAAAACTTATTTGGTGTGTGATGCGTGCAAGGACACTCAGAATAGATTTACGTTACAAAGGTAGATGTGAGACAGGTCTCTGTTGGGAAACTATTGTTGATAGTGTTGGTTCCTCACCTCATACATGCGAGAAAGTTATGAAGAATTTAAAAGAAAACCGCTTTATCCTGAAGAAAATTTTTCCTAAATATTTTTTCATTTATACTGTTTATTTTAAGTTCAGTGGTATTACTTTTTCCAATAGGAAATGTTTTTTCCAACTATATTCGCTTCAGCGAAAAATAATAGGTATCACAAGTCTTGTGTTTTTTTTGTACTTTTGCATACATGAATTAAATTAACTTGACCTCAAATTCATTGGATGGCATACTTTAAATGTTAACGAATATCCTAATAAAAGATATATTCTAAGAAAACTGAAAACCGGTATCACAGAATTATTTTTACTCAATAAACCTTAAACAAAACCAACTAAAAGAAATACTGATTCATCTGCGATTTTTTTATTTATGACTGATTAAATAGTCCTTGCATCTTTTTTGTATAATTGAATGAATTTTGATAAGCATAACTTTTTCAAATTGTTTTCAAAGTGTTCCAAATCACGAAATGTATTGCCCACTTCAAAGTCAAAAGGAACTTATTCAGCGGTAGATTGTGATAATTTCCATATTTTGGAGTTAATTTCGCTGAATAACATTATAGAAAATAAGGAGATAGTAAACAAACCGAAGCAGGATTTTCGTATTTAACTTTTTAGGTTATATTCATATTCACCGTGAACATGAGAACAAGACACTGCGCATGTTGGACTGGACAGGGCAGCAATTTTTATTGGGAATCTGTCTAGACAGTGCACTAGTCACTTCCATAAGTGGAAGGTTAAAAGTCAATGGTTTAGGTTAGTTTGATTTCGAATTTGATGACGATCAATTATTTGAGTGTCGAATGGAAGGGATGAGGTTAGGTATTTACCTCCGAAACCTTCTTCTACTTCACCTTGCTCTGTTCCGTCGGATGTCCCGTGACAATAATCTGCCCGAAGCTGAGACGACGATGCCGAACTGCCGAACCCGCGTATTGTCACGAATGTCACGATATACAGCCTTCATAAAGAAACCACTAATAGAGTCAGTTCTACCATGTACAGCTGGGAACAAAGTTTCTGGCCCTCCAGAGGGTGGGCACGAAACTATTTTGAAGAAGCCGGAAATTTGAACGGGTGTCTACTGCTGGGCTGAATTTATGCTTGATTAAAGCTTTTTCCAATAAATTCCAAAACGGTGGACCACTTTCACATGATTTGGAAAGTGATGTCTGATGGTTTCGGATTTTTTTTTTGGAGCAAAGCTGTTGATTTCTCGACTTTTATTACAGTGAATCAATGTTTAAAAACTACGGTCAGCTGAGAATTTCGGGAAATACGAAAATTGTTTTTTTTATTTGTGGATCGAAGGTGAAAATAGGAAAATACGTATCCCCTTATTTTCAAGACGGCGGGGTAAGCTAGTGAAAATGCGTATTTTTGGAAGTTCTCAGCAAAAGCATGGGTTCACTGTATTGTTTGTAATGTGGACATAGTCAGGTTGTAGGGAAAAAAACATCAAGTGAATAAGTTTATTTATACTTTCAACGAGGCATGGTTGATGCACGTCGACCAACAATCAAATGAAATGAAAAGGCACAGTGACAAGCCACAAGTAACGGTCCACGAGCCACTAATATTAAATCGTTCTAAAGTTTTTACACGTGGTCAACAAACAATCCACTAAACAATCAAACAAACAACAAAGAACAAAGCATCCACAAAGGCATACATAATCAATTATAGCGTTGATCCGTCACAATTGACAATACTGACAATAGTGACACGTCAAAGAGCTCCTACCCTAGCGCCAGCAGTTTGCAGCGTGTGGTCCGACCCAAAACAATTATTTGACAGCTCCCATTAAGGAAATTGCTCTATTAGTGGTTTCTTTATGACAGACTTGTTCTAGCAACGATTCCAAAATCAAAACGGTACAGAATCGTCCGGAGTTTGCGCATACCCAAGTTCGCGTTCTAGCAAATTGAAACTGGGATTTTGACTGTAAGTCAGATTTTTTCTAACAAGTTTAGTTTTCAAACTAGTTTGAAACTGTCAAAACAGTCCACAGAAATCCGAGCGAATTGCCAGTTGTTGCGTAGAAGTTTTTTTTTGGTTAAAGTCTGTTAAGTTTATCTAAAAAATCAATTACCAATTGATTATTCCTTTTAATCAAGTTCTGTGAATAATTAAATTATCTTTTTATGCTTGAAACACAGGTAGGATAGTTCAAAAAAATGTCATATCAGAGTCTTCAATTTCAAGTTCAGATGAGTCAAATTATTGGAGATTTGCTTTTGATTTATCAAATGATCAACTTTTAGAGCTGTTCTAGCGAAAAAAAATCCGAAAGCGTTTGCTACCCGAACACAGGATAAACATGCGCATTAAGACGATCCACAGAATTGGTTTCAAACCGTCAACAATTTTTCATTCTAGAACAAACCTTGATTATGGAAGAAAAGATGATTTTATCAGAGTTTCTAATGAGTGAATGAGTTTTATCGGTTGAGAAAAAATAGCCTTGTTCTAGCAACGATTCCAAACGGTAAAGAATCGTCCGGAGCTTGCGTATACCAAAGTTCTCTCTTCTTCTTCTAGCCGTTTTCTACCCTTTGGATATAGGCCTCTCTCATATTTTTCCAGTTTTCCCTGTTCTGTGCCACTTGGTTCCAGTTAAGTCCGGCTGTTCTTTTGATGTCATCATACCATCTTTGCTGTGGTCTGCCGGTGCTTCTTTTCTCCCCCCAAGGTCTCCATCTTGTTATTTTTCCGCTCCAGTTGTTTTTATTTCGGGCAACATGTCCGGCCCAGTTCCATTTAAGACTGCCTATTCGCCTCACTATGTCCTCTACCTTGGTTCTATTTCTTATCCACTCATTGGTTTTATGGTCTTTAAGCGTTATTCCTATCATTTTTCGTTCTATTGATCTTTGGTGTATCTTTAATTTATTCAAGATTTTCTTTGTTAGGACCCATGTTTGACATCCGTAGGTTGTTACTGGGAGAATGCATTCCATGTAAACCTAGGTTTTCATTTTGAGGGGTAGGTTGGAGTTGAAGACGTGTCGCATCTTCCCGTAGGCCGCCCATCCTAGATGTATTCTGTGGTTGATTTCAAGTTCTTGATTGGCTTTACCCAATGTTAACTCTTGACCTAGGTATACATAAGATCCATAATGGGATGTTATATTCCGTTACTTTTTCGTTCAGTGTCCTTAGGGTGTGGAGATGTTCTATTGTACTCATGCCTTTCTTGAAGCCCGCCTGCTCATAGGGTTGGTATGCGTCGAGTTTGTATCCAAGGCGGTTTGCTATTATTCTCATAAAAAGCTTGTAGATCTGCGATAGTAGGCTGATTGGTCTATAGTTTTCTAGGTTGCTTGGATCACCTTTCTTATATATCAGTATGACTGTCGCGGTGTTCCAATCCTGTGGTATTCTTCCCTCGGTTAGGCATGTATTAAATTCCAATATTCCAATCCTGTGGTATTCTTCCCTCGGTTAGCCTTGTATTAAGCCAGGTTCTCATTAGTTGATTTTATTGATCAATATCATTGAATCTATACCAGTTAACATAGAAATGAATGGAAAATTAATTCACATGATTCAACAATATTGAACATTCAATCTAGTTTTTGAAATGGTTGCCAAGAAGAAAGTTGTGCGTGCTGGCGTTCGTATGATGTGTGAACAGTTAATAAACACAATCAAAAACAGGAAACGAAGAAAACCTCGTCGTTGGTGGGTCAAGCCATGGATTTTAAAACGGGGAAAAGAAGGCGCTTCAGTAAAACTGTTACCGGAATTGGCAACAAGTGACTCAGATGCCTATAAGAACCATTTAAGAATGAGCAAAGAGCAATTTGAAGACATTCTAAACAAAATCTCACCCCTCATACAGAAGGAAAATACCTTATTGAGGGACGCTCTTCCACAAAGACTAAAATTACAAGTTGTTTTAAGGTATTTAGCCACGGCAGATTCTTTTCCATCTTTAAGTGCACTATATAGGCTGCCCAAAAACAGTATTTCACAGTTCTTACCAGACGTTTGTGAAGCCATATACAGTTGTTTGGAAAATTTTACTAAGGTAAGTTTATTAATCAAATAAGTTTATAACACTTGATTATAATATTTATATAATGCTCCATATTGCTTTGGTCAGAATGTCTTCGTTACCCTGCTCATTGTCATATGGTGGTGACTGATATGAAGATGGCTGCTCGTTTTCATATGGTGGTGACTGCTCATTCCCACATGCTGATGGCTGATATGAAGGTGATGACTGCTGATTCCCATATGGTAGTGACTGATTTGAAGATGCCTGCTCATTCGCAAAATTCGGTATGGTCATAGAGCAAGCCGAGCTATTTCGACTTTGTAAATGTGCAGAGATGGAAATTTGATTTAGTCTTTCTTTAGTCATTACAGACTGTAGTTTTTCTTGGCATACCAGGGCTCTTTCAAGTGGCATATTTGTTAGTTGATATGCTAGACTCTTACAAGATATGTCAAATTTATTTTCGTTCGGTTCTTTGCACTCATTTGCTATATTTTGAAGTTTATATATAGCATCGTCGATTGCATTTTCAGGTTTTCGTTTCTTTTTGGAGGGCGACTGTGGAGTTGCAATCGGGCTTAAGCGTTTCATTTTAATTGCGACAGCTTTGTCTTTGGAAGTTGATGTGGTCACGACTTCATGACTTAAATGTTCTTGTGGTTCGTCTGATTCTTCGGCATTTGCTCCTACTTCGAGGTTGGGAATTTGGGTGGCGAGTTCGGAATCATCTTCGACTTGTGTTTGTTGGAGCACCTGAGAAAAGCGAAAATATTCATTTGCGTTTAATAATTATTAATGTAAAATATTAAAAAAAAAATCTTTCTAAATGTAGCTATCATTATTCACTTTTATTTTGCAGGTTCCTTCTACTGAAAAAGAATGGCCTGACATTGAATATCATTTTGACAAGAAATGGAACTTTCCCACTTGTTGCGGAGCAATGGATGGAAAAAATTGTGTAATTCGTAAGCCAGCACACACGGGGTCGGAGTATTACAATTATAAACATACTTTCAGTATCGTTTTATTTGCATTAGTTGATGCAAACTACTGCTTCACATATATTGATGTAGGCACTAATGGTAGAGTAAATGATGCTGCAATATATTCTAAATCATCTTTATGTGAAGCTATAGAACGTAATTTACTTAATATTCCGTCTGACAGTGTTTTCGTGTGCGATGATGCATTCCCGTTGCGAACAAATCTTCTAAAACCCTATCCCAGAAGTGCACCACTCACTTTACAGCAACGTGTTTTCAATTACAGGCTTTCACGAGCCCGTAGAATATCTGAAAATGCTTTTGGTATTTTGGCACAAAGATTTCGAATATACGAAAAACCAATGGCAGTAAAAGTTGAAACAATTGTGAAGATTATTAAGGCTACATGTGCTCTGCACAACTGGCTCCGTAAAACATCAAGTCGTACATATTTTCCCACAGGAAATGTTGATAGGGAAGATATTGAAAATGGTACTATCATCCCAGGTAACTGGCGTGAACATAAAGCCAATGGAATAGCATCAATAGGAAATGTGGGCAGTAATCACTACAGCCGTGATGCAGCAGGAAAACGTGATTTCTATGCTGACAAATTTACCACAACAGAAGCAGTTCCATGGCAATGGATAATGATATAATAGTGTTATTGGTAATTTAATTTTTGTAGCATTTAGGTATTCACATTTTTGAAAATTGTATTACGAAATACAAAAATAAATTTGAATAATTAGAAAAACAAATTATTACTTACCAAGTTTGATTGACTTTCTTTTGGAAGAGAAACTCCTCTTGAAAATTGATCGGCTTGGGCAAACCAAAAGAGTTTTGGTTTATACAAATCCTCTACTCCGGTGCCACTCTTGTTGGCTTTCAGTACTTTGTTAAGTTCCACTTTATACGTAGTACGGATACTTTTAATTTTGTTTTTAATATCGGTTAAGGTTAGAGATTCTATGTCCATTCCAACACGCATATTTTCATAACTTTTTTCCCGTAGGGTTATATTTTCATAATTTTCACATTTGAAGTTCCATAAACAGTCCTCCGCCTGATATAACTCCAGAAATTTTGCAACATGATAATCCCTCCATTTAAAAGACATTTTGATTTATTTATTTCAACACAAACACACACCGAAAAACGTTTCGACTCGACTGAAAGCTTGTTCCAGCTTGTTTTCACGATCAAGCACTGTTGAATTTCATTGAATCAATATGATTGGTCCACCAAAAGTAGAAATGGCTTCCAGTTTTCTAGAAATGCATAAACATTGAACAATATCGTTGAAGTAATGTTCACATCAATCTATTTCATTTCAATGACATAGATTCAATGATATTGATCGATAAAATTGACTAATGAGAACCCGCCTTTACCAAAGTTCGCGTTCTAGCAAATTGAAACTGGGATCTTGACTGTCAGTCAGATGTTCTAGCGATGAACAATTTTAGTTTTCGAACTAAACTGCTGGACACTCGAACTTAGATGGAGGTTACACGATTAGTCTGGCATCCGTTCAATCCATACATTTTGTCAGAATGATGAGAAACTGATCATGAAATGGGTTGACTGACCGATATATATTTTATATTTTTTTGTCAGTCCGACAATTATTGACAACAGACTGATTGTGTATTGCGTTCCGCAGTTTCGCGTCAGTTATTACGGTATAATTCCATGGTTACGAGATGTAACCAATGGTTACCCGCTGGTTAACATGGAATTTCAACCTAACCTTTTTTTGAAGTGATGTCAGTTTGAATGACCGTGTAAATCGCCATTCAGTCCATCAGTTTTCCATCACTCATTGAGTGACGGACTGAACTGATGCCAGGCTGATCGTGTAACCCCCGTCTTATACATGCACATTTTTTGGTAAAATTCAAAGTCCAATATCTTTGACGAGGAAAGAGATATTTTGATGCGGTTTGCGGATTTTTGAAGCTAGTTTTGTCCGAATTGAGATGCATGGAATGAATCTTTCGTAGAAACTAAGACACATGTTATACAGGGTTATTCATGGAGTCATGTGAGTATGCCATTTCAGAAAGCATTGAAGTCAGGCAATACAATATAATTTGTTACTATGGTAATGTCAATATCCTTAGACGTTTTTGTCAGTTTTTGAATGCAAGCTCGTTGTCATTAGATACGCTAACAAACATCAGACCAAATGTTTCAAAAGCTGTAACTCTGCAATGCATTGATGGGTCTACGGTTTTTGCAGAGCTGGAGACCATTATAAAAGAGAAATTGAAATGAAAATGAACACTTTTTTTACGATAATGTCACACTCATGGTCAGATAAATAGCACAGGCGTAGAATTTGATAAAACCTTGATACTGCATCAGTTATCAAAGAAGTATTGGTGCATTTTAAAACTTCAATCCTTTTGTCAGTATACGGAAACTGTTTTGAAAATTGGGCCCTTTTACCACGTCTAAAAGATGTCAATAAAAAAATGTTTTCCGTGTTACTACTGAAAAAAATGGCAGTACCATTCGAAAGTGGAGCAACATTTATGAAATTTCACAATAACTGAACCCGCCAGCTTTGAAATTTTAAACATGGCAAAAATTACCAATCATTCATGATCTTTTCAAAATATTGCCAAGTTTAAAATTCCATAGCTACACTATCCTTTGATGAATTATTGTGGAATATCTGATTGATGCTTATCAAAAGTTACACAGAGGTTCATTTTCAGCATATCTTTATGTAATAATAAATGTGATAAAGAGGCCTTGAACAATTTCAAAAAATCGCCTGGACCGGTGAACTGACAAATGGATTCAAGTTGTTAAATACAGCAATACTTTTTTGATAATTGTTGATGTATAATATTTTTAACAAATTCTAAGCTAGCGCTATTGATCTGACCATGAGAGTTAGTACCTTATTGATTCAAAAAAAAAAAATAGTTTATTCCAATTTTCCTTTTAATCAGTAAAAATAAGATTCCCAACACTGCAAATATTGTAGAAATCCGTCAATGCATTGCTAAGTTATAGCATTTCAAACATTTTGCTCCACCAATTTGATGTCTGTTTGCGTATCTAATGACAACGCGCTTGGATTCAAAAACCGACAAAAATGTCTAAGGATATTAACATTACCATAGTAACAAACCATATTGTATCGCCTGATTTCAATGCTCACTAATATAGCATACTCACAAAAATTTTGATTTTTCGCATGATTTCATGAATCACCCTGTATTCCATGATTTTTTGTTTCCACAAAAGATTAATTCCATGCATCTGAATCTGGACGAAACTATCTTCAAAAATCCGCAAACCGCATTGAAATATCTCTATTCTCGTTGAAAATATTGGACTTTGAATTTAATCCAAAAATGTGCCTGTATAAGTTCGAGTGTCCTGCAGTTTAGTTGAAAACCGTCAAAACAGTCCACAGGAATTCGATTTTTAATTAGTGACATGCGCAGAAAGTTTTCAAGTGGTCGTAGTTCTAATTTCGATCGATTGGTTTTTTGTTTTGAATTTTTGGTTATGGTCTGTTAAGTCAATTTGAAATACTTATTATCAATTAATTATTCCTTTTGATCGAGTTGTGTGAATAATCAAATTATTCGTATTTGAAACACAGGAAGGATAGTTTTTTCAATGTTTAGAAAATACCTGGGTAGTTCAATAATTATTTTTCTTGTTTTGAGGGGCCAAAAATGTCATCAGAGTCTTCAACTTCAAGTTCAGATGAGTCAAATTGAAATCCCAAACCGGTTGCTTCCCGATCCCAGGATAAAAATCCGCAGTAAGACAATCCACAAGATTGGTTTCAAACCGTCAACAATTTCATGCTAGAACAAACATATCGCACTTTGCACTAAACGTTTTTGACAAAAAGGAAACTGCTACAGTGGAGAAAAAAGCAGCTGAGTCATAGCTCATCTGTCGAATTTGACAGAAAAGTCAATCCACTTTCTGGCAGTAGTATACTTTGCTTTTGCTCGTTGAGAGTTGTGCCACAAAACATTTCCCTTTTGTGAGTTCTCACTAACACCTATGATTTGTGATTTTTATAATCTAGAGCGAACCAAATGTACGACCACAGAGCGTGCGAGCTGAGAACTTGGGCCCGTCGAAATCCTCATATGATTGGTGAATTGGAGCAAATTATGGCAAATATATAGTTTCCAACTATGAATAATAACAAAAAAATGATTTATAAATTTGACTAGAGCCTCTTGACAGTGACATCAGCAAAAGGATCTTGAACCAGTTTTATCAAAAATTAAGAAAAAAAATCAGTTCAAAAAATGCTTGGTCATTCAACAGAATATTGTTTGTACTTCTGACGTAAAATTGATACGGCCAACCGTTGGGTGAATAATACCTACGTCGGATAAAGTTAATAAATCATGCACTGAGAAATTCTTGAATATTAATAACTAGCTGTCCCAGCGAAGTTCATACCGCTTTATAGTAAATGATGTCGTGTTTGTTGTGTTAAGGGGAAAAACCCTGGCAACTGGGTGTTCATAGATAAATGGACCCCCCCATTAACTTTTTAATTTGATGTTTGGGAAAAAAATGTTTCAAATTAAAGTTGAATGGTTCAAAATGAATTTTGTGAAAACAAGGTTTTCGGATATACAGGGTGTTTCAGAACTTCTGGGCGTGGCCCAATACAACCCTATGTTTTTGTTTGATTTTTGCATTCTTCGGAAAATTCTAAACATTTTTCATACAGCATACCCTATACCCAGATTCAACCAATAAGAAGATATTAACGTCAGAAGTTTGCTATTTTTTCGAGCATGTTTTAAAATGTATGGTATTATTTTGAAACCTTGGAAACGAAGTGGTTGTTAATAGATGTCAACTTGTCAAGAAAGATTTGATCATGTTATATTGCGAAGAGGAAAAAGTTGAAATATTCTCGTTATACATACAGGGTAATCCAGTTTTATCCTACAATATTTTAAATCAAGATTCTACCTCGGATTCTTTCAAGTAATTAAAATGAACAATTTGTATTCCATGAAAACCTTTAAAATGTTTAGTTTCTTTTTGAAAGCTTTTTTTAAAATGTATATAACTCCTATTGTTTGACTGGATTTTGTCATGCTTCGAGGAACTATTTCGTCGTCTTTCAGCATAAATGTCCATAGAATAAATTAGTAGATTCTAAATTTTAAATATTGTCGGATAAAATTGGGTCACCCTGTAAGTTGTTCAAAACTTTTTTGAAAAGTTGACATTCTTTAACAAATACCTCGTTTCCAAGGTTTCCAAATAATACCATAAATTTCAAAACATGTTTGAAAAAATAGCAAACTTCTGACGTTAATATCTTCTTATTGGTTGAATTTGGGTATAGGGTATACTATTTGAAAAATGTTTAGAATTTTCCGGAGAATGCAAAAATCAAAGAAAAAAATTGGGTTGTGATTTGAAATAAGAAAGTCGGACCCCGCCCAGAAGTTCTGAAACACCCTGTATATGGGAAGACCTTGTTTTCACAAAAATCTTTTTGAACCATTAAACTTTCTATGATAAGGGTTGATTTAGACCTTGTAAAAAGGACACGAGTAATTCACAGTCACCTCTCTTATTCACGAGTCTAGTTAGATCTGATTTATTGTCTATCCAAATATCATTGCATAATTATTATTATAATATGCTGACAATCCATCGTTAATGTACATGCAATATCTATAATATGTCGAAATGCTTACATCTACGAATTGATGATGAAATAAACCTAGTGTCCCAAATATTATATATGATTTGAATACATCCTTATCACACCTTCACCGTTTGAAAAAAAATAAAAAAAGAATTAATCTATCTGGACAACTTAGTTCTATTCTTATGTACTTCTACAATTTTATTTCATATTTTAACTAATACATCTGGTGATCTATCCTCGACAACCTGATAAGGACCCTGATAAATTTCTTCTCTTTTGTTGCCTGCATAATTTTTGAGTAAAATTTTATCTCCGATTCCGAATTTTATAAGTTTGGTTCTTTTATCAAAATGTGTCTTCCGTTTTAATTTTGAAACAAGTAAATTTTGCTTGGCGTCTGCCCACGCATGTTGTAAACAGTATTTAAGTTCGTATGGATAATCCTCGAAGTTATAAATTGGTTCAATTTTGTTCATAAGATTTGATGGAAAATTACACGTTTTTCCGAAAACCAGCTCGTATGGCATGTATTTTTTTTCTGTATAAACGCTGTTGTATGAAAAACACCAATACTGTAACCAAGTACTCCATGTTTGTGGATTTTTTGAAGACTGTATCAGTAAATACGCGTTTAGATGTTTATGTGTATTTTCTAGTGAACCCAAAGTTTCGTGATGATACGCCGTTGATCGAATTTGTTTTATATTCAAAAGTTTACATGTTTCTTTTAAGGTTGAACTCAAAAATTCGGTTCCCTGATCATGGATAATACATGATGGAATTCCAAATCGTAAGATAAAGTTGTTAACAAAGCTTCTGGTAACCGTTTTTGCTTCCTTATTTTGTAGTGGATAACTTTCACAAAATTTAGTTAATTGGCATTGAAGAGTTAAAATTTACTTATTTTGTTCAGAATCTTCCTCTAAAGGTCCCACTAAATCGGAATAAACATTTTGGAATGCAGAATCAGCTGTTGTTGTGATAGTCATAGGTTGAATATTTGGTCTACTATGTTTGTATCTTTGACAGTCATCGCAATGTAAAACATATTTTTCAACATCTGAAAACAAGCTTTGCCAATAATAATATCGTTCTGTGTTGTTATACTTGTTATACATCCGGTTTATTCCAGCATGTCCTCCTGTAGGAAGAATATGGAAATCATTTAAAATTATTTTTCTTTCTTCAACATTGTCAATTTTTGGAACGTCCCTTATCACTGATATCTTCAAATTAAAATTCCTCATTTCATTTGATTTTTCCATTAATCGTGTATTTTTATCATTTTTCAAAATAAATAATTCTTTGATATCGTGTTGCATGCATATATCTTCCAGGACTCTCAACGAGGTACGCAGTACACACGCCGATCGAGTACACTGTTTAAAATAAATTACTTTCTTTTCCTCAATATAAATAAAATCATCTACAATAGTGACATGATGACTTTCCGTCATTTTATCAAATTCTTCTTTGGAAATTGAGCTCAATTCGTACGAATTTTTTGGTCGTTGTAACAACTCAATTAGTCCAGGGTGATCAAGCCTAGAATTTGGGTTGTTTTGTCTGTCTGTGTCATTTTGCTGTTGTTGGTTTTTGAAATCAAATTTTTCGGTCATTTTGTTTTGTGTTTTGGATTCTGAATCTAGATTTTTAGTTTCCGATGATGAGGCAACAAATTCCAGCCTTTTTTTCAAAACTGATTCAATTTGGTCAAAGATCCTATTGCTATCCAGAATATACTCCCTAGCACTATCAATATATTTTGACTCTATTTTACCACTTTCCCTAATTTTTTTTCTTACATTGCTCTAACTCTAATTTGAGATTATTTAATTTTATTAATTTTCTTTCCGATACTTGTTGACTTCGTCTCTCCTGGCTATCCTTGGACAAGTTTCTCAATAAAGCTCTGGCTTCTTCCCATATATACTTGATTTGATTCAACCATTCCATTTATTTTATCATTCCATATCGTCCCTATGTACCCTTTTATATACTGTTCCCATATATTTACTGCTTCAACTCCATATTCCCATTGTAGATGGTATAAATTGACAGTCCATTCAATTAATATTCGTAGTTTTTCTGGCACTTCCATTCCAATTTTTCTGACTTGTGTTTTCAGTTTTGCCACCCATATTGCCTGCTTGTGATATCACAACTTGCTCGACTTCTTGGTTGCATTTTTTAGCTAACTTGCTAAAAAAAGACTTTGTTCGGATGGCAGGATCGCCATATGATAAGGGTTGATTTAGACCTTGTAAAAAAGACACGAATAATTCAAAGTCACCTCTCTTATTCGAGTCTAGTTAGATCTGATTTATTGTCTATCCAAATATCATTGCATAATTATGATAATATGCTGACAATCCATCGATAATGTACATGCAATAACTATAATATGTCGAAATGCTTACATCTACGAATTGATGATGAAATATACCTAGTGTCCCAAATATTATACATGATTTAAATACATCCTTATCACATTTCATTTAAAACATTTTTTTTCCAAACATCAAATTAAAAAGTTATTGGGGTGGTCCATTTATCTGTGAACACCCTGTAATTTTGTAGGCTAGTGATTTTGTACCCTTTTCACCCAGTAAAAGTATCTTAACCAGATCGGTGTGTGATTCAAAGGGACCCCCTAACAGTACATGGTGTCAGAAGTGGTCAGTGAACAAGAAGGGGACAAGCAGAATTAATTATTCCAATCCAGCAGTGTCATTCCTGTCATAATTGACAACTAGTTCCTCTCATGGAAACGAGTTCGCCAGCGTAACAAGGTAGTGTTGCCAGCTTTCGTATCTCAGCACTTATCATCAGCCTTCGTTGAAATCATACGAGTGACGAGTGTCAAGTGGAAAGTGAACCAAAAGCTTGTTGAAATCATACAGTTCTTGGTGATTATCCCATTACCCACATCACAGAGTCTGATTCCAAATCAACATGTCAACACAAAACTCAGTCAACGTAGTATCTTCTCTTCACGTGAATCCACAGAGAAATTTAATTTTTCCACTCCAACGGCATGGCCCGCTTGGAAGAAGAGGTTCGAGAGATACATGTCTGTTTCTGGGCATGACAGAAAGGCCGAGGAGGAAAAAATAAACATCCTAGTTTATATAATGGGCGAGGAATCAGAAGAAGTTATTTTTCAGTTCCAAACTTTGCCCAACACGTATAATGAAGCCTTGACAAGTTTTGAAAATTACTTCATCATTTTCGAGAGATTCAAGTCTAATTCTAGTACTCAACAACCTGGAGAGCCCATAGATTTTTTTATAACAAGTCTTCATGCCTTAGCGGAAAACTGTGAGTTCAGTACGCTCAAAGAGGAACTTATACGGGATCGTATCGTAGTGGGCATGTTGGATTCAAAAACTTCGGAAAGATTACAAATGAAAGAGAAGCTGGATCTGAGAGATTGTATTTTAATTGAAAAACAAGCGGAGCTGCAAGCCACACAAAGCAGGGAACTCCAGAGCAAGCAGGTCAGTCGAGTATACGCGCAAAAAAGTGATGAAAGAAGTATGAAAAAGTTTTTCCCGAGTGAAAAAATCGAAGCCGCAGTGAAAAGTGCGGGTTTTGTGGTCTAAAAATGCATCCAAGAAATCAGTGCCCGGCTAGCAAATCTGTTTGCAGGAAGTGCCAAACTATGGGACATTGGCCGGCGGTTTGCAGAAAAGACAATAAACAGGTCAGATCTGTACATCATGAAAGTATTTCTGAACTAGAATGTAAATACAACAATATTGACATTGAAGACTCCGATTCTGAAATTGAGAACAAAACATTCATGGGCTTAGTTAGTTTGAGACATGTAGCCTGCAAGGAATGGTTAGCTCAGATATTTGTTTCACGTTTGGAGAAGAATGAAGAGTTTTTGATTGATTGAGGAGCAGAGATTTCTTGCATTCCTAAAGACATATTAGAGATAAATTTGATTAAACAGTTGAAGTTCACTTGTAAAACTCTCATAGGTCTGTCTGGCATTAAACTGGAAGTCCTGGGCACCTTATCTGTAGAATTAATTAATCAAAACCAAGTCTCTGATACAGAACTTTACGTAATCGATAACTTAACAAAACCAATTTTGGGTCGAACAGCGATTTTAGAGCTTGAGCTTTTGAATTTCAAGAACTCAAATGTTTCTACAATTCCGGGCTTTATAAATGATAAAAGTAGTGTTGGTCTAAAAAAGGAAATAATGTCGAAATTTTCAAGAATCTTCAATAGTTTAGGCAAATTCAAGACTGAGATGGAAATCAAATTAATTGACAACATAAAACCTTTTTTTCAGTCTGTACCTCGGGTAGTACCCATACCGTTATTAAAACCCCTAAAAGTGGAGTTGGAGCGTCTCCAGAAGCTAAAGATGATTGAGTCCGTGGATTATCCCACTGACTAGGTTAGTCCCATCGTAGTCGTACAGCGAGATTCCAAAATAAGACAGTGTTGATTTTACCCAACTCAATAAGGCAGTTTCGAGATTACATTTTCCAATAAATAAGGTAGAGACGATCTTAGCCCAAATCAACGGATCCAAATATTTTACAAAACTAGATACTAATTCGGGATTTTATCAAATAAAGTTGAACGAATACTCTCAACTCTTGACCACCTTCATAACTCCATTTGGGAGGTTTTCCTTTTGAAATAAACTGCGCCCCGGAATATTTTTCTCTTTTGCTAAATAAAATTCTCTCAGATTTACCAGGGGTGGTGAGTCATATTGATGACGTATTGATTCACGCACAAACTAAATAGGAACATGGTGAAATTTTATTTGAAGTCTTGAAAAGAATAGAAAACGAGGGCATAACGTTGAACAAGGATGAATGCTTCTTCGCACAGCAAAGTTTAACCTTTTTAGGCCACTCTATATCAATTGCAGGTATTTCAGTTGATCCCGATCGCGTTGACGCAATAGTAGAATTCCCTGAACCGAAAAATAGAAAAGAACTTTTACAATTCCTTGGTATGGTCAATTTTTCGAGTCGTTTCATCCCCAATAAGGCGCACATTTTAGAGCCATTGACATCGTTATTGAAAAAAAATGTTGTGTTTTTCTGGGGAACATATCAGAGAGACTCTTTCGAAAAAGCCAAAAACCTATTACGAAATAGCCCTACTTTAGCATATTCTGATCCAACCAAGGAAATTTCTATTTCAGCTGATGCGTCCTCTTACGGTTTAGGGGCCTGTTTAATTCAAACTACATAGAAAAACAAGCAAATAGTCGCTTACGCATCACGTTTGTTGTCCGATACAGAGAAGAGTTACGCTCAAATCGAACGAGAGGCTCTCGCTGTTGCTTGGGCGACCGATAAGTTTGCCGAATATATATCAGGAATTCCGGTATTATTGCAAACCGATTATCGTCCGCTTATTCAATTTCCAGACCAAACCGATTGACGAATTAACTCCACGACTACAAAGATTCAGGATTCGTCTAATGCGGTATAACTACAAGATATATTATTCGCCTGGAAAAGAACTAATTGTCGCGGACGCGTTATCGTGCAACTTCCCTGAGCACCTCGAGAAACCGGAAGAAGATGAATTGGCCTGCGAGGTTGTCGCTCATGTGAGATTAGTCGTCGAATCACTTCCGATTAAAACTTATTTTTTGGATGAAATTAAATCGGAACAAGCGAAAGACCCGGTATTAGGTCAAATTAAAACCTTTGTGGAATCTGGCTGGCCAAATAAAAATGCCTTGAGCGACGTATTACTTCAGTTTTACCCTTACAGGTATGAGATTTCATATTCGGAAGGATTTTTGCTAAAAAATTTCAGAATAATCATACCTCCTTCTTGACAGCTAAAATGTCTAAAATTTATTCATCAGGGGCATATGGGTATAATAGTTAAATGTCGCGAAAGAGCAAAAGCCTCTGTTTGGTGTGGAGATATCTATCCAGATTGAAAACCTTTTCCGGAACTGCCCCCAGTGTGTAGAGCATCGGACCAATATCAAAGAACCGTTTTTTAAAGATAAATTTCCCGACCGACCTTTTCGGAAAATATCCTGACCCGGTGTTAGGTCAAATTAAAACATTTGTGGAATCTGTCTGGCCAAATAAAAATGCCTCGAGCGACGTATTACTTCAGTTTTACCCTTACAGGTATGAGATTTCATATTCGGAAGGATTTTTGCTAAAAAATTTCAGAATAATCATACCTCCTTCTTCACAGCTAAAATGTCTGAAATTTATTTATCAGGGGCATATGGGTATAGTTAAATGTCGCGAAAGAGCAAAAACCTCTGTTTGGTGGGTGAGGATATCTATCCAGATTGATCAAAGAACCGTTTGTTAAAGATAAATTTCCCGACCGACCTTTTCAGAAAATATCCTTGGATCTTTTTAAGCTTGACAGTTGGTATCTAATAGTCACAGATTATTATTCAAGATTTTTCGAATTTTTCAAACTCTCAAAAATGACAGAGGCTGACATAATTGAGAAAGTGAAGGAAATTTTATCTAGATATGGAATTAGTGAAGTAGTACGGACAGATAACGGGCCCCAGTTCAGATCCGAATTTGAGAGATTTGCGTTCGAATATGACTTTCAACACATAATGAGTAGCCCGTATTTTGCGCAGTCAAATGGCTGTATTGAAGCAGCAGTCAAAACTGCAAAAAGACTATTGAAAAAATATGACGATATTCATATGGCCCTGCTTTTTTACCGTACTACCCTCTAGAGAATGGCTTCTCATCAGGCAAGTTATTGTATGGCAGAAAGATTAGATCCCCTTTACCTGTGCTACCCAGTAAGTTAAATCAACAAGTTGATACTCAAACCGTACAGCCAGAGATTGATCGACTGAACAGTTTAATAAAAGACACAGAACTCGAGATTAGATTGTCGTTGGGAGATAATGTCTGGATGACGGATTTACGCGTATATGGCAAAATTGTCAAATTATTGGATGAGCCACGCTCATATTTGATTGAGGTATTAACCGTCGAAATAGATGTCTATTCCGGCGCTACCTCCCCCTAACACGAATGATCAGATTTATGTAAATCAGGAACCTAGCGGTAGTAGCAAAGTTGTTGCCGATCAAAACTTAGACAATTTTCCGGTAAGTCAAAGTGTAAGTAAAAACAATTTAAACAATGCAATAACTACGGACTTGGTTCCTGATGAAATGGGGTTATTCCCGGAAATATGTCGCAAAAGAACGTACTTATGTTTAGAAAATGCTCCTGTTTATCGCCCTAAGCGAAATGTCAGGAATCCATCCTATCACAATGAATATGTACTTAATTAGCTAGAAGAGGGAAATTTTGTGTTAGCATAAGGGAAAAAACCCTGGCAGCGGGAACTAACAAACGACTGACGTCTGAACCTAGTACTCTTGTAGGCTAGTGATTTTGTACCCTTTCCACCCAGTAAAAGTATCTTAACCAGATAGGTGTGTGATTCCAAAGGACCCCCTAACAGTACAGTGTCAAATGAATTTTTCCCATAATTTTGTCTTTTCGTGAATTTTGTCGATGCTTTAATAGTCATTCTTGAAGAATTTAGCAGACAATCAAGAATTCTAATTAATAGATACACGTGTTGATTTTGCATCTGACATCTATTTTTAACGAACTACAACATCGACACAAAACAACTGTCAGAAATGTCTTCAATCAATACCAACTTATTAATACCAATCTAAACTTAAATATATATTAAAGGTTGCCAAGTCTCCTATTTAACTACTTAAGTGGGTATGTTTTGATTATGAAAATTAACACCCCCACCTAATCGAAACATACAGTTTTCATAAGCCCTAAATCTTTAAGAAAGTTAACATGTTTAACGCTACTCAACCCTTTAGTCAACACATCTGCACACATTTTATCAGTGGATAAATAGTCTAACTGAATCTGTTTATTATTTATAACTTCTCGAATAAAATGATGACGAATGTCAATGTGCTTAGGACGCTTGTGATACAAAGGGTTCACTGCAAGCTTTTGCGCACTCATACTGTCGTTATACAATGTTATACATTTCCTAGTACCTACTACCTCACTTAACAAGTTTGCTAGATATATGGCTTCCTTGGCCGACTCTGAAATTGCCATGTAGTCGGCCTCTGTGCTAGACAAAGCGACAGTTTTTTGCTTTCTGCTTTCCCAGCATATGGCACTTCCAGAAAGTTTGAATACAAACCCAGTGTGAGACTTTCCATCGGACTTATCATTACCCCAGTCAGCATCAACATATCCAGTTAAATCATCGTCAGATTTTTTGAAAACTAGACCACAATTTTTAGTACCCTCCAAATACTTAAAAATTCGCTCTACACATTTCCAATGAGACTGAATATTTTGTATTATACTGACTCATAAAACTGACTGAAAAAGCCATGTCGGGTCTTGTCAATACCGCGAGATACATTAGACTACCAAAAGCTTGTTGATATGGTATTAGGGTTACAAATATTAGCTTCTAAATCAAAATGAAGATTAGTTTCTATAGGCGTGGAACTAATTCAACAGTCACACATGTTGAACCTTTTCAAGATTTGAGCGGTATAGTCTGCTTGATCAATCGCAATTGTACCCTGCTCCCAATCACTGGAAATATTTACACCCAAACATTGTTTCGCTTCGCCCAAGTCTTTCAGTTTAAAATCACTATTGAGCTTCAGTTTTAAAAAATCGGTTTCCTTAACATATTTCGAAAAAACAAAAAAATCATCAACATATAAAGCTATGATGGTCAAATCATCACCCCTTCCTTTTATGTACATACAATGCTCAAACTTTTAACGTATATAACCTATGTTGATAAGGATATTATGAACTTTTTCATACCATACACATGAAGCCTGTTTGAGGCCATAAATTGCCTTTTTAATCTGCATACTTTACTTGAACTATCAGAAATTTTAAAACCTTCAGGCAGTTCATATGTATATAACCTCAGACAAGTCCCCATTCAAAAAAGCTGTCATTAAATCGTAATGATAGATTTTCAGATCAAGTTTCACAGAAAGAGCAATTAATAACCTAAACGTACTAAATCTAACAACTGGTGAAAAAGTTTTGTCATAATCTATACCTGAACGTTGTGTGAATCCTTTTGCAACAAGTCTTGTCCGATAACGGATACTGCCATCACTGTCTCGATTTTTCCGAAACACTCATTTACAGTCCACGATATTTGCACCATGTGGAGCTGCCAAAGATTCTTAAGTGACTAAGATTAGGCTTCTTACCAGTCCAAAGCTCAAAAGATGTCTTGGAAATACCTGCAGACATGGAACGGTTCTTGAGATAACATGCAGTATTGCAAGCTTCTGCCCATAAAAACTTGCTAACGTCAGCATCAAATATCATACACTTCGCCTTTTCCACCAAAGTACGGTTGAAGCGTTCGGCCATGTCATTTTGCTCTGGGGTATGGCTATTTGTTTTTTGATGCACTATGCCATGCTGTTTGAGATAACTCTCAAATCGGAAACTGCTATATTTTCCACCGTTGTCAGTACGTAGTGCCCTGATATGCTTGTTCCGCTGCTTTTCCACTATTGCTTTGAATTCTTTGAACCTGTCTAGTACCTCATCTTTTGTCTTCAGAAAATAGACAAAACACATTCTGCTGTAGTCATCGATAAAGGTTACAAAGTACTTGGCCCCACCCAATGATGTAGTCTCCATCGGGCCACAAATGTCGCTATGGATCAAATCCAATAAATCATTAGCCCTGCTTCCCTCAATTGCGAAAGGCAAGCGACTTTGTTTGCCTTGACAACACACTTCACAATTTTCTAGAGTCGAATCAGCACGATCCTTCAGATAAAAACCGTCTACCAACTGGCTCATTTTATTCATGTACGAGCTATTCAAATGACCCAAACGACGATGCCAAGTTTCACTGCTCACTTCTCCAGCTAAAAAGACTGCATGTTCTGAACATTTTATATTCAGCTTGTAGACATTATTCTCCAATATTGCGGTGGCCACTTACACATTTTGAGGGTTAAAAATCTTGCAACTTTTCTCATCAAATGTGACTTTGTTCCCATTATTTATAAATTGAGAAACTGATAAAAGATTTGTGGTTAGATCTGGCACATACTGCACATTTTTGAGAAGAACTTCATGGTTTTGTGATCCTACGATAGTTGTGATTTCAAGGTTACCTGCACATTTGACTGGAACTTTGGATTTGTTCGCAACAACAATCTCAGTTAAATCTGGATCCCGTACATTTCTTAACCAATCCTTTCTAGTGGTTAAATGTAAACATGCGCCACTATCGACATACCAGTCACTATCTTTGAATTGTCCCATTGTGAAAACTGCACTGAATCCACCATCAGGCTTCTTTTGTGGACACTTCGACATGTAATGTCCCGATTGTTTACATCTAAAGCAGATAACATTGCTTTTGTCATTCTCAGCTGATTTATTTGAATTCCCTCCGCCACTGCCATAATCCCTGCGATTATTCTTCGGCTTGAACTTGTTTTACTTGGTTTTAGGATTCGCTATAAATGCCCCGCTGCTGCTTGCACAATCTGTTTGCATGTCTAATAGTTTTGTCTTAATTGAGTCAGAGGTTATCTTAATGCCGGGATGTTCTATGCTCATTATCATCGGAGAATACTTTTCGGGTAGTCCCGCCAGCAATAAAGATCCGACCCACTCTTCGTCAATTTTGAAACCCGTTCTACGAAGTTTCTGCGATGTTTCCACTACTTGGTTGATATAGGATTCCATAGACTCATGGTTTTCTAACCTTGCTGATATCAGTGTTCGTAACAGCCCTATCTTTCTGGTATATCCACTATCGTCATATAGCCTCTCAAGACAGTTCCATGCTTCCGCTGCTGTCTTTGCCTCCTTAACGTGTGAATACAAAGATGGATCGATTGACAAGACCAATTTTGCTTTTGCCTTTGCATCCAGAGTGGTATCCTGTTCACTGCCATCAATACACTTGTTGAGACCTTCAAGCACTAGTGCATTCTCAATAGCAAACGCCCATTCGTCGTAATTTTCACGACCCTGCAATTTCGGCACGCTGGTCAGATAATTCACGGCCATTTTTCACTTTAGTCTAAACCGCTACACGCACTGTATTTACCAATTATCGCACTCACGATTAAGTCCACCGAATCGCGATATTACTTGATTATGCCAGGCACGAATTCTGGGCTCATAACCTGAAGAATTTAGCAGAAAATCAAGAATTCTAATCAATAGATACACGTGTTGATTTTGCATCAGACATCTATTTTTAACGAACTACAACATTGACACAAAACAACTGTCAGAAATGTCTTCAATCAATACCAACTTATCAATACCAACCCAAACTTAAATATATATTAAAGGTTGCCAAGTCTCCTATTTAACTACTTAAGTGGGTATGTTTTGATCATAAAAATTGACAATTCTGCCGTTCGAGGAAGGGACAAAACCAATAAATCAAAAATCATAAAAATCAGTCCAGCGACAGTTCTTGAGTCTTGCGACACACTGCGACAGCCAAACGTCGCCGGATCAAAATTTCTCCTTTATACTATAGTGTAGTTTCATGCTTTTATGAAGAAAACAGTTTGAGTACTCGGAGCAATAATCTTTTATTAATGTAGCTGGCAAAGCGCTTTCGGCTAATAATAAGCCATCATCAGTGCCCCAATAGTCAGTTGTGTACAGTGGACATTTTTCATCAATTTGACCATCATTAGGCCCCTTTCAAGGGTGCTTATTATTCGTAAAAGTGGTCCGGCATCATACAATACTTTTTTCAGAAGTTATCGAGGTCAATCAAGTTAACAAGGTTAAAATAACATTAAACATAAGCACGTACAAGACATTTACAACACTTTAAAATGAATTTATAGTCTTATTTTATCATTCTAGCGATGATGAGTGCAAAACTCCGGATTTCTTGAATTTGCAGGCAAAACTGCTAAAAATCAACAATTGAAAAAAATTGGGCATATTTTCCTTGAACCCGTCCCTGTATACCGCACTCATAAAGGTTATACAATACTAAGTTTTTATTAATGAGATAGAGTGTGAAAAGTTTATCAACTCTACCAAATTTTATTCAATTATCTTGAAAGGTTTCGGAAATATCTACAAAAAAACATCATCAGGACTTTACTATAAACACCTTGTATTTCGAAAACGAAGGTCTTGCGGACCCATATTAATATAAACTTTTATGTTTATTTTTCTACCCTGAATAAGTACCTGAAGTATTGACATCTTCTCCTAAGTCACCCTGTATATTAAATGAGGTTCGTTTTGAAATTGACACCTTGTAGATATATTATTTTGCCAAGCCAAATAAAATTAGGACCCAGCGTCCACATAATATGAAGAATAACTATGTTTTCAAATATTATGTCTCTAGAAAATCAACCTCCATAGTTTTCTATTTATCAATAGTTTAATCTCAGTTATAAACTATACATACCGGAGATTCGGCACATCAAGACGCTCTTGCCGTTTTCGCCTAAAACAGGCATCATTCACAACAACGTTATGAGGATGTGCATAAGGTTGTAAAAGTTAAAGGTTGTAAAAGTTAAAAATGTATCATTATTTTTTTAAAATTGGTATGTTGGGGTATGTTTAAACACATTTTGTTCATAACTTTTTTTATTTTTTATTTCAACAAAAAAGTTACAGTATATCCGTTTTAACGAACGTCATGCATAGAAAGTATACAAACATTTGTTAAACGAAAAATTATTGAGTATGGAATTTCAAAAAACAAAATTTTGCAGGTAATGCTCTTTGACATTTAATGCATATAAATTTAGCATTCTTCCCACAATGGGCACATCTTTCATTTTCAGAGTATTCTGGCAAATGATTTGTTTTGTCAAATCTTACATCATAACTCGGAGTTGGTGTCACTTTTCCTTTATTGGATTTCTGTCCATAGCTTTTTAAAAGAGTTATTGCTAAGTATCTTCTATCTAAGGCTGCGGTGTCGGGGCCAACAGCTCGAAACTCGTAGCGCCTGTACTTCAGTAATCAGTAATCAGTAAGTATCTTCTAAATTTCAATAAAGCACCAGACGCTTAGTGAGAGGGATGGATTTTTCGAAACAGCAGCCAAGCATTGACAACAGATACGTCGAATAGATACGAAAATATGGGCCACCACCATTTTCTTTGCCTCATTCTGGTCCTATATACAGCAACCATCCCATCCAATTTGTCGACGCCTCTCATTCCCTTGTTGTACCTGTCAAATATTTTTGGCTGAGGTATTGAAATTTTGGATTTGGTTTCTCTGCAATAACGTTTAGTTGTTCCTATTTCACTGGATTCAAAATTTGATGCTGCAGTAACAACTTTATTGTCCTTCCATTGGAACACTATAACTTTCTCAGTACTTGAAAATGTATGTGCACCACGCTTTTGTTTTGCCATTTTTTTGTGTTGATTTCTCAGGGGGCAATCTGCTAATCTATTATCCCTCACAGTTCCTGTCGCACAATATCCTAATATGGATAAGTGGTTCAGAAGTTTTAGAGAAGTGAAGTAGTTATCCATAAACAATTTGTATCCACTATTGGGCGGGATTTCAGCTAACGTTGTAAGGTTCAAAACCAAGCTTTCTCCCAAGCCAAACTCCTATGGGGTTTTTTGGAGCGTCTTATTTTTACCGGTGTATATTTTAAAACTTACTAAATATCCATTGCTTGTGCACAACGCCCAATGTTTAAAACCAAATCGAAGTGGTTTACCTTTTATTTACTGCTTTGCAAAGTGCTTCCCGTAATAAGGGATCATGCTCTCGTCGATACTCAAATTTTCATCAAGACCACCATATTTTTTAAAATTTTCATTTAGTTTATCGATGAGCGGCTGCAGTTTGTATAATTTATTTTCTTTGTCTATTTTATTATTATCATTCAAATGTATGTGCCGAAGAATCATCTCAAACCGGTTTAGTCGCATACTTGCTGATAGTATTTTTGGCACGTCATTGTCGTTTGACCAGTACATACGTTTATTGGGGTACTTATCGTACCCAGAAAGTAATAAACCTCCAAACACTACAATTAGTTCACTTCTGGTCATATTCAAATTTACATTTTTTTGTTGTGCGTATAAATTTGTTTGTTGTTCTAAGTTGGTTAGTAGCTCCTCATTGAAAAACAAGTAAACAAACTCCAATGGAGTAGTTTTTCCATAAGCTTCGTTGGGTGGATTTTTCCTCATGCAATCTTTATTTATTTGAAAGTCAGGTTTTTCATGGGTCCAAATATTCCCGGAAACATCCATTTTACTTTTCTTTGATGTTGAGGGTTCACTATTTTCTAACGAGTTTGCAATTGCATTGGGGAATAAAGTCGTGAGCGGAATATCATCATCCGACTCATATTCGTCAGCTTCTTCTTTAGTAGGTTCGGGAACAAACCAACTCTCTACTCTTAACATTGCAGGACCCAAATGAGAAATGTTTCCAAAGTGTTCGTCATCTGATAAATCAGTGTCAACATCAGTATCTTCGCCGTCTTGAGGGGGAGTAACGTATATATCACCTCCTGTGACATCATTTTCTTCAAGGCAATCAATCAATTCCGAGAGAGAAAGACTGGAAAATAAAAGTTATAATAGATAACAAGATTACAAGAAGAGCATTTTTTTTGTGCATAACGTAAACGTAAAACAAAACGTTTTTTTATAAAATTTTGGTACGGGAAGCATAACGTTCGATAAAACGAACGCTAAATGTAAACCTACTTTTGGTGCTTTGTAAAAACAAAAATTTTATTTTTTCTGTTACAAATCTTTTATGTACTTCTAAATGTATAATATTCACCAAAAACAAATAAAGTTACTAATGAAATTGTACGTGAAAATAGACAAAAACTTACCCTCCGTGTCGTTTATTGTATAGATTGGGATCCATCATGTTTTATAAAATAAAATGCACTTATAAATCTTCAGTTATAATGCATTTGCACCGTTAAACAACTCTTTTTAGCTTTTATAAACACGTCAAAGTCATTTAGAATGACAAGCTGATGAAGATTTCTGTTTTACCGACTGAAATGATCACGTTCGATAAAACGATCATTATGCACTAATGGGTAAATAAAGCCATGATATCATACCTTTCATCACTTTCCACTTTACTTTATTGTTTTGAATATTTTGGTCACCTGTTTTCAATTCCGTTTCTGCCTTCAAATATCAAACAGTTTTCATTACGCATGTTGGGGCAAATATTACCCATGTCAAAGAGCGGGTTAAAAAGTTGTACGACCCAACCCAACGTGCTTGCTTTGTGAACGCTAAGAACTATTTTAACCTGGTAAATTTTGATTTTTTGCATGACTTCATGAATCACCCTGTGTATCATGATTTTTTGTTTCTTCGAAAGATCCATTCCGTGCATCTCAATCCGGACGAGACTATTTTCAAAAATCCGCACACCGCATTCAAATATCTCTATCCTCGTTGAAGATATTGAACTGAGTTTAAACCAAAAATGTGCATGTATAAGTTCGAGTGCCCAGCAGTTTATTCACGACCGAGTAATTGCATTGACTTTAATACTATAGACTAGGCATCCCACTCATAAAATGGTATTAGTCTCAATGCCAACATCACAATAAGTGCAAGAGATAACACTATGTGTGGAACGAGATAGAACGAGGAATTTATACCAATCGGGCAACAACGCACAAGAACATGTGATTCTTTCCATACGTACGTCCGAAATCGATTTTATCTGGAACAGCGGCGGCTCATTTCGAGTTTTTACCGTTTTCTATGAAAAATATAAACGAATATTAATTTGTACGAAGGCGTAGAAGTGCAACAGCTAAAAAAAATAAAAAATTTCGTGAAAAAAGTCGAAAAAAACAAAATTTCGAGAAAAAAGTCGAAATTTCGTGAAAAAAGTCGAAATTCGACATTAAAGTCGAAATTTCGAGAAAAAAGTCGAAATTTCGTGAAAAAAGTCGAAATTTCGAGATTAAACTCGAAAAATCGATTTTTAAACGTATCGCCTACAACATACAACAACGTTTCATGGTATTAATAGTTTCACCAAACTATTATCAATTGAGAGGTATTACACTACAGTTCCCTTCCAATTTATTTGAATATGGAGAATGAATTAATCAAGTGCTACTTCAACATGGGTTTAAAATATGATGAGATTTTGTGTTTTTTGGGTTACTTACATGGCATATTTATAAGTAGGAAGAAAACAGTTTGAGTACTCAGAGCAATAATCTTTTATTAATGTAGCTGGCAAAGCGCTTTCGGCTAATAATAAGCCATCATCAGTGCCCCAATAGTCAGTTGTGTACAGTGGACATTTTTCATCAATTTGACCATCATTGGGCCCCTTTCAAGGGTGCTTATTATTCGTCAAAGTGGTCCGGCATCATGCAATACTTTTTTCAGAAGTTATCGAGGTCAACCAACTTTCACAGACAGAGATACGGCAAACGGCAACACTGTGGTTGGTGCATGGGAGCTACATCCAGCCGCGAGTGCTTGACAGCTGTTCAATGACAAATATTTTTGATAAATGATTTATTTTCAACTTCCAATACAAAGTTGCAATGTTATCAATTATGGACAAGATTGGTTATAACTTCCAAATGTTTTATAAAATCCTGATTCCCTTCTTTCTTCCTCAATGGCGAGTAGAGTAAGGAGCCGTTGGTTTCTTCCACTAAATACGAGGTGAGCCAGCCGCTACTATTGAATCTTCTCAAATAGTTTTGGCATGAAATTTTCTTGCCAAATCTCCCTAGAGCTCGAATTAATAATCCGGAAATTTGTTCTCGTTGCGAATTTTTCAAAAAAATTCGCAACTCGACAAAATTTCCGGGGGGAGATTATAAGTGAAAATTTCAAAATGCTACGAATATTTTTTGATGTGGCTTTTTTGCTGTCATAAATCGTTTTTAGTTCATCTGCACTTAGGAAGCCTTTTAAGACAGATTTCCAGAAATCTATCACGAACTTTGGTTTCTGTATGATTTCTTTATGTGCTATATCTAGAACCAGCTCTTTTATATTTTCATTGAGAGAGTCCATTTGCCGTCCAGGGGGTTCAATATCTCTATAACTTCTTCATTTTCCACCGCGTCAAAATCTTCCATGGCTTGAGACAATATTTTCCAGTCGTTTGAAGAAATATATCTTGAAAATGTATCTAATAAATTACTGTTGCAGGTTTCAAATAAACAATAATCCATAAATGCAGGACCAATTTTGACGGGTAAATAATGAAGATCAGTGTACCCTTTTTTAAAAATTTTGGCTACAGATATCCAATGTTCCTCTTTCATGTCATGTCTGATAAAAGGGATTTTATAGGTTGTACCTAAAGTTGTCGTATTATAAAAAGTGTCCCAAAATTCACTTAACGCATCTCTATAGACACCCCCCAAGTCGAATCCACTTTTTTTTTACCACTGGGTAGAATCATTTCAACTTCCAGGGTGCTTGTTAGTGGCAAATCTTTGAACACATCAATCAGTTCTCGAAATACTTTTCCGCGATGGAGTGTAATGCGGCGAACATCAGGCATTGATGGTGGATCAGGATCGGCAGGAAATGTTAAAAATGCGTCTAATTCATAAGTCGTGTTTGCTTCTTGATAGTCCAGAGTAACTTCCTGTGCAATTTCTTCGTCCAGTCCTGTATAGTAAGCGACATCAAAAGGGGCCATAGCATTATCAGCGATATAACTGCTATCAGTCTGTTCTGCGTTTGGGTCCCTGACTATTGTTTCAGGTAAGTTCTTCTTCTCAGTGGATAAATAAAATCTCAGCCTGTTGAGTCCAGTCATTTTGTACATTTGGTCCACGGTTAAATTTTCTTCTATTGGATTACTTTTGAAGTCCCATAAATCGACTTTAAACTGGGAAATATGTCGAAAACGGGAAACAACAACAACAAAATATTTGTTTGGCTTTTTCAAGAATTTTCGTTTTTTCTGCCGATTCTTCAAGTTTTATGCTTCTGGTACCACCTCCCTGCTTTGTTCTTACTTGGACAAATACATCTTCGAATTTATGGTGCCAACCAAAATCCACATATCTTTCCTTGACTTTCTTATACTTCTTTCTTGGTGTACTGTGTTCTTGATCACTTTTTCTCACTCTATATTTCATCCTTATTTTATCTAATAAACTTTCTCTTTTTTTAGTGCCTTCACTTTTGCAAAAGTTCTTCAGAGCAAGACGTTCGCCATAGCATGAAATATATTCGGCAAGTTCTTTGTCTTCCATTAATGGAATGGTGGTCATATCAATCTGTAACAAAACTCTACATTAGATCAGTTTTTATAAAAAATCCTAAATTGAAGAAAATACATACGGAACTTATGAAACAAGGTGAAAATAATCGCTTTAGAAATGATTCTTCAGTGGCATAGTTTTTTTTTATTGCTAATGTGGTTTGTCAAAATTTTGGTCGTGAAAACTGGCAAAGTGGTTTTTGGATTTTGTTTGAGCGAGGTCGTTTCTGTTGAAAATATAGAGTTTGTCAAGCTCTAAAATTTAAAAGAAATTCGAGCCGAATCGGTCAATTATTGATAAATATGAGTTCCATCCAAGTAATTTTTGTTGGACACTTTTTGACGTATCTATTAAAATAAAGTAGTGGGGGGTGTTAGGGGTTACAGCTGTAACTCCTAAACGACTGAACGGATTTGAACAATGAACAAGTTTGATATACAGGGTGTCCAAGAAGTCATGGATCAAACGGCTTTGGGTGATAGAGGACGCTATTTGCAATAAGAAAAACCACATATATTGTTGTGCAATTGTTGATCATTTTCGAGATACAGGGTGTTGAAATTTTCATGAAAAAAACGATTTTTTTCATCATATTTCAACCAAACTTGCTATACGACATGATAACATGAGAAGCTAAAATATCCACCAATATCAAGCTCTTCAGTCGAACAGTGGCGGGAAAAATTATTTCGCAAAAAAATAATGTAACACTCTGTGAACGACTCAAAAAAATACGATTTTTAGACACACATTTTATTTTATGAAAAAAAACATTTGAAACATTTTTTCGTATCTGCTACCATTTCGCAGAAAATGAATCTTCTTTTGTTTTTTAACATTATTTTCAATCCACTTGGTAACGCAAAAGTGAACCTCGGGGTGAAAAATGGAATTCAATTGATTTAGATACTCAATTCATATCTGCGAAAAAAAAATCGTTTAATTCGTTGTAGGGCTTGTTTATTGCGCCTGATCTGCTTCCCAACAGTTATTATTTTTTTAAGGAGTGTCAGCTCATCAGGGGACTGTTGAATACCCTTCTTCTTCAAAATAACCCCATAAAAAATCAAGTCGGCTCACGTCGGTCGAATAAGTTTGTCATTGTATTGGCCCTCCTCTTGTATCTCGGAAACGATCAACAATTGGATAACAATATATGTGGTTTTTCTTATTGCGAATAGCGTCCTCTATCCTCCCAAAGCCGTTCGATCCATGACTTATTGGACACCCTGTATATCGTTGGAGAGAGATTGCTTCATCAAACCCATTTTACCCGTGATATGGCTAGTTGTTATTGATGCCGCTAGAGCGCGTTTTTTGATGTAATAACAAAAAATTGCAAAATTCTCAAATAAAATAAATGCAATAATGTGACTTTTTTACAAAAAAAAAGAAGTGAAATGATACCTAAATAGACTCGTGCAGACCGTATCTCAAAATCTTATTCCTAGCCTAAAATAACACAGAATGAAGATTTAGTTATCATACAATTTCAACAAGACGCGATCACAGCGTTATTTATTATTCATTTATATGTAATGTATTATGTATCTATTTGTCCTTTTCAAAATTCACATTGCACGACAGACATTATGCTCTATCCTTGTTCTACTTTCAGCTAGACAAGGATAGAAGCACGCTCGTGAACGCGACACTGCTTGTCAGTTCCCTGGTAAGAAGGCGTGCGCCTTACACTATCGGCGAGAAAAACAGCCCTATGAAAAGAACAAAGCTTCACCCCAGTGTGCTTGTCAGATAACAGATCATGAAGATGCCCCATGCCCTATACAATGGGCGCGTTCAGGTAGTTTGTGGCGCCACAATCAGCGCTTATTCCGCTTTACGCTTCATTTTCCCTGAATCGACTGGCTGTAATCTTGTAATGCTGTGCGTCAAATGTAATTTAGTTTATCGTGATATCCGAAGTGAGAGGTGTCGAGTTTCCTACTTTTGCCAGAAAAACATGAAAAACAGAGTCGACTTTCTTATCAACGACGAAGCAGCAATAGCTTTGAGCTTGAAGAAATATTTTGCACGATTCATCGGGATATTCAAAAAACTTTCTGGCATAAACATCATCAGGAATATAAGAAATAAGTAATGTTTTAATTTTGCAGAAGTTCATTCTTCACCTGTACCGTAAGTACAGGGTGTCCCATATAAGATCATCTACTCTACCTTATCTCGAAAGATATGCGATTCTCGAAAAAAAGTTGAAGATAAAGTCTTATTGTTTTTGAAGAAACTTTATTTATTTATATATTTTATATATATTTTTTATTTATTTATATATTTGACATATACAGGGTTTTTCCTGGGCTGGACCCAACTTTTTAAAATTAAAAGGAATACCCTGTATATTATTTCAAAAATCAATTCTGAATAAAAAATAAACGTGACTTTCTATGGAGTGTCCTATACGTATCTGCAATAGTTTGTGATATAATAGCGACTTTAATTTTTTTTACGAAAAACGCATTTATTTTAAGTAGTGAAAAAAAATATAGGTTCATAGTATTCTGCCATATGTTCCACACAGACAATATCATAATATGATCTCGATATACCTATCTCGAGACCTATCTCTAGCCGTTTAGATAATATTGGCTATTTATTTTTTTATACATAAAATGTAGTTAAATGAGAAATAATAAGTATGTATTAACCCAAACTGAACAAATTCATACATATAACAATGATAAAACGAGATCACCAACAGAGAATTGAAGTAAATATCCTACAGGTCCTCCATTCTGGGCGATACATGTTGTATAGATGATTTCCAGTTTTCTTAAGGCATCTCTGACTGAGTGAGTTCTGTTGAGAATTTGAATCTCTTTCCTTACTTTATCCGTGAGAATATTGATGTCTTGAAGTTTTTTTGATAATACTGTTAGTATTTTTCCTCATTGAATTTGCACAAAAGATATTTTTTTGCATAAAAAGGATTACATAGCGAGTATTTTCCAAACGGCTAGAGATAGGTATAGGTATAGGTATAGGACTATTTCATACAAAACAACCTTTATTTTTGATAAACAATCAAGATCCGTGATGATAACAGGGTGTTTCTATTTAACATTTTTGACTTATTGCTGATTTTATATGTCCTTATTGGGTTCAATTTCTGACATCACTCTGTATGATTGGCAGCCATTCTAACCAATTGGAATGATAAATTATAGTTTTGTCTGTGAAAAAAAAGTGGTAGAGTCACGAAATACTATGCACCTATATTTTTTTTCACCACTTGAAATAGATTCGTTTTTTGCAAACCAAAATTAAAATCGTCATTGTAGCCAAACTATTGGAGATACGCTGTACAATACTTGATGCACAAAGGAAATCAATTCAATTTTCTATTTTCCCTACTTATAACTTATAACTTATTGTTTGAAATACGAATTTGTAGATACTTTTCACGAAGAATCTTTTGTCTCTCATCATCCGAGGATACCTGTACCTGAACAAATTCATCTCAAAATTGTAGGAATATCGTTTCATCTGCCGAATCGCAGATTTTATGATCCACACATCTGAACCGATTTTCCGGTTTGCCGCCGTTCACGACACAGCGATAAAGCGAACAAAATATATGCTTTACCGCTGGAATAAAGCGCTGCAGCACAGCGGACTCATTTATGTGGTTCACTGAGACCGCTTGAATAAAGCGCTGCAGCGCCTCAGTTCCCTGGACCCGACCAATAATTAAGAAGTGTCTAATAATCGTCGCTGGAGTGACGTGCGTTGAAATTAAACAGAGCTATTTGTGAGTTGGGGTTTGGGGTTAGTTTAGTTTGTATTTGGTAAAAAATGACATCCTTATTGTAAAGGATTAAAGCAAAAAGAAAACAAAAAAAAATACAGCGACAAGTCACAACATACACGTTCGCACGTCATTCCGGCCACCATTGTTAGATTCAAGTCAATAATTATTTATGACTAACCTTTTCTTTCTCTTATAATGCGGTAACTTCTTTTGGTATTTGTCGTTCTTCCATGAATACTCTTAGATTTTCTTCCATTTTGACTGACTATTCCGTGGACTGGACGGATCACTGAAAATATGAGGATTTTAAGGTATAACAGTCTGTTTTATTATATTAGGAGCTTTCTTCAAGTGAATAGAAACGAAACATGGAAAAATCACCATACCTACAAATGTACCTAAAAAAAGACTTTTCATGTATACCTATCGATTCAAAGTGTAGTCCCTGATACAGCGTACAAAAAAAGGTTGATCACCATTAAGCTGTAAGTTCGTGTAAAGCTTATCCTTGACGAGTAAAACAACTTCTCTTTATGCGGAAAAACTTTTTCCGTGGAAGCGAAGGTTTTTCTTCGGACAATCGGGAATTATTTTGATGTCATGATTTTAGGTTAATTTTGGTTGGTTTGAGTTACTTTGAGTCAGTTTGGGTTAGTTCAAGTTGGTTTGAGTTAGTTCGGGTTAGATTGGGTTAGTGTGTGTTTGGCAAAAATTTCCGCAAAAATTTGATGTCGCCTTAGCGTCATCAAATTCCTCTATGTATGGTACATTTTGCTCTTGGTTCATTAGGTGCTTATATATTTTTTTGTAGACTATTTATTTAATTGATTTTGTGGAGTCTTACTTCTGTCTGGCAATACTGTCTCCATGGTTCCCGATTTGACTATGTTCGCATTACATTGCTGTCAAAATTGGGCCCAACATATTATTTTTAATTAACTAACCCAAACTAACCCAAAATGTCAATTATTTTTACTTTTTTTTTTCGTTCAAACATGCTTCATCCACGGATTTTTTTCTATCAATGCGTTTATTATGAATTGTTCTTTTCATTGATAAAAGCTTTTTTTGAATAATCGGACATACTTGATACGTACCAGACCCCAATCCACGAATCGATCACTATTGTCTAGGGACGACACAAAAAAGAACACGCCGCTTCCTGATGACGTCAGGTAAAAGTCGCAAAGTGCATGGGCCATTTTAAAAATTTGAAGCTATGGCCAGGAGCGTTACTTTTTGAACGATATTTAAGAGAACATCCACCGGCTACTCTGGGCAGGAGCGTACCTTTTTACCCGGCAGGAGCAGCCAGATGGGCAGGAGCGAAATACCGAAATGACCGAAATATCATTTCAATGCGCATGCCTAAAGGAAGCGGCGTGTTCATTTTTGTGTAGTCAGTTGTCTAGCAGTGATGTCTGATTGAAACCTCAATAGGTCTGTCCACAAAATTTGGTTTTTTATTGAAAATGATAGATATAGGTGTAACATGAACCCCTATAAAGTTTTTTAAAAAATAATCAAATATTTTCTGCGTTATTCACTGAACAAATTTGGCAAAACGCGTAGAGGCTATAGAAAAAGAGTGTGACCACCTACGCGCTTATTTACTGTAGTTATAGGTAACGTACTGTAGCCATAGATAAAGATAAATTTTATTCAAAGTGTACTGTTTGTTTATTGCTTTTTTGTGGTTACGTCATACTCCTCTGTCTCTCTCGTACACATTTAAAAAAATGTCACGTATGTCTGGACGCTGGTCGTTTGTACAGTGACTATATACAAGACAGTGGCGACAATGAGATGATAAATAAGGCCCAAAATGGCCGCCTACATTTCTCGTCTTGTCAAAGCGAGACTTTTCTAACCTCCAATTTGTCTACGTTTAAGGAAAAGGGAGTAATATTGATCCGTTGTCAAACAACACACCATTCACGTGAGGCAATAAACAGTAAAAATACACGAATAACGCTGAAAAATTCTTTAGTGCAAGTATTAAATCTCGTAGGCAAATATAAATAAATCAAATTATATACTAAACATGACACATGCATGTCACATCTTACGTCAAAAAATAATGATGCCCAAAATGGCTGCCGGGGTCCACCATTGTCGCCACTGTGTTGTATATAGTCACTGTAGTCGTTTGGATCAATTTGACAAATGTCACGTCTATAGAGCGATCAATCTACGACATACTGGCAATCGTCAAATACTATGACGTAACCGCCGAAAAGCAGTGAACTCTGTAATTATTTTCTGATCATGTCAGTGTCAGTATCATCATTTTTAACCAAAAAAAGTTCTTTCCTTCAAAATTTTGGATTAAGGGCAAATATTAGCCTTGTTCTAGCAACGATTCCAAACGGTACAGAATCGTCCGGAGCTTGCGCATATCAAAATTAGCGTTCTAGCAAATTGAAACTGGGATTTTGACCACTAACCAATAATAAAGTATCATTCACATAGGGCAAGGTAGAATTAACGTGGAAGTGAAGTATAAAATTTATACAACACTTTTACCGCTGTCGTTCACATTGAATAATTTTTGGGGTATCCTCTTGTGGTATGCATGCGCACGTCGTTTCATTCAAACCAGATATTTATTTTGTTGCTCTTTTTTCAAGTTGCCGGGTAATTTGGCAATACTTCGGCCAATTTTCGTTCTAAGCTCTCCATAGCCGTAAAGTTCTTCAAACACTATACGATATGGGACAAATTTTGACAATTTCAAAATGACAGAAATCGACCGTCATAAACTCGATTCTGATTGGCTCCGGTAAGAATTTGACACAGGCTTGCACCAAAAAGTTTGGAGCACGTTAACGCATAAAATTCACGTCCTTGTTATGACCCAAAAGCTAGGTATTGTAGTTGAAGTGTGGCATTTGACGTACGTGAAACGTAGCGAGTGGACTTGACCTAATTTGTTGTATTTACTTTTAATTTTTCGACCAAGCAGAAGTAGAAGAAAAGTGATGTCCGCGTTAATTTGTTGATTGAATTTTTAAACAAAATTAAAATATGATGTGGGACGTCCACAATTAATTCCTTGACAGATGATCCAAGATCGTCTACTCGATCTGCAAACCCCGCGGACCAAGTACTAAATTTGGACTATATCAGAACCAAATATTTGGTTCGAATGGTGTAAATAGTCCACTCTTGGCTCGGCATTCGCCAGCAGGTGTACCGAACTGAATTTGGTCTGATCTCGATCAAAATGATGAGGTTATGTTTATTGTGATTATTGTGAATTGTGTTGGTACCGAGTTTCTAAGGTAATCTGAGCGTATACTTACTTATGTTTTTTTTCATTACGAATTAGGTGCTAGCTATGACGTCATATTCACATAACCTCAAATTTTGATCGGGGGGACAACAAAGGGAGTTTAGAAAACGGTTTTTTGCCATTAAACCTATCATAAGCAATTTGGCCTATATGGACACATTCTAGTGTCTATAGAATATACAAAACCACGTGCACAGATGAAAAAAACGGCTATTTGGACTAAAAAAAACAATTTTTGGATATAAAATGTCTATTACCTACTGTCAATACACTTGGCAATACGGCAATGGCAGTGATACGGTGTTGACACATTTGCCAAAACATGAAATTATTTTTTAAAATGTTCACGCGACTTTACAGCACTAAAAACTGAAAGTTTTGAGTCCAAATCTCACAAATGATGAAAAAAGGTCCAAATACACCACAAAACACGAATAACTTCACAGAACAAGAGCATAAGCTACGTATTGTTTTCCCCCCGATCAAATTTGAGGTTATGTGTGTGACGTCACGAGCTAGTGCCTAATTGTCGACGTTTTAACTTTGGGGGTTCAGTTCGAATGAACTCTTTCCCTTTTTTGATTGGTTTTTCTTCTCCATTTTTGATAATGACTTTATAAAAGGTGAAGCCCAATTTTGGGCGGGGCTCCAGCGCCGTGCAGTAGTGCAGTGTGACAGATCAGTCAGTCCGGCATTTGGACCAGAAAGAAAAGTGATTACGCAAATGCAATTGGCTCATGGAAATTTGGTTTGTTTTGAAAATGACTTGGGACTTGTTTTGGTGGTTTTTTGTGGCGTTTGGTTTGGAGAGCTGGGGTTATTGTTGAGGGTAAAAGTTTTTTTTTTTTACTCATTCATCGATTTCGGATTTTTGTTTAGTGAGGTGTGTCAGGTTGTCAATGTTCGGCATTGGAGGGGGTCGCGGAATGTACTTGAGTTCTTGATTCAGTTTCATATTTGGAAATGGTGTCCATAGGTTTTTGAATCTTGATTTTTTGTAATAGAAGGTTTCGTAACGTTTTATTTTCTTGAGTAAGGGGTTGGCATGGAATCCTATGCTTCTTTTGATTCTATGGTTGGCGTCCATGATGGAGTGAGAAATAGGCTTGATGTTGTAGTCCAAGAAAACATTTTTGTGGGGTGTTGTCCTATCGTCTGACTAGTTTGTTTCGGAAGATTTGTAGCTTTTTAGATTGAGTTTTGTTGAGTCTCGTTGCCCCCATGGAATATATAAGTTTCGGAATCAGTACTTGTTGGAGGATGGCTAATTTATTGACAATATTCAGTCTGCTGTTTTTGTCAAGAAAAGGAAACAGTGTGCTGACTGATTTTTGTTTACTTCGGCAAATTTTTCATTCAGGTGTGAGTTCTAATTAAGATTTCTGTCCAGGTGGATTCCGAGGTATTTGATGTTGCGGACCATTCAACTGTTTGATTGTAGATTTTTATTTTTTCAACGAATAGATTTTTTTTCCTTTTTCTTGAAATGATCAGTGCTTGTGTTTTCCTGGGATTAATACGAATTTTCCAATTGTTGTAATATTTCGTTAGTTTATTGATATAATTTTGAAGTCTGTTTTTGATGGTGATTGGGCTTCTAGTGGTGGTGTATAATAAAGTATCGTCGGCAAACATCGAGATATTGGTCATGGTGTAGGTAGGTGTATCTGCGACAAAGATATTGTAGAGGGTGGGAGAGAGGAGTGAGCCTTGTGGGACACCAGCTTGTTGATTTTTTGGTTCCGATATTGCAGATCCTACTCTAGTGGAGAACGATCTATTGTTTAGAAAATGTTTAATTAGGAAGATGAGGTTTTTAGAAAATCCTGCTGTCGCCATCTTGGATAGCAGCCCCTGATGCCAGACTTTATCGAATGCTTTCTCTATGTCTAGAGCTATCATTCCTGTTGATTTTTCAGTTTGCAGGCCGTGTGTAATATCCTCTAAGAGTCTGGCGATCAGGAGCTCGGTGCTAAGTTCTTCTATGAAGCCAAACTCGTGTGCTGGAATAATTTTGAGTTCGTTGCATTGAATTTTTAGTCTAGTAAGGACAACTTTTTCTAATAGTTTTCCCAGGCTGCTCAGCAAAGAAATAGGACGATGATTATGAGGCAGTGATAGGTTTTCGTTTTTCTTGGGGATCAGGACTATTATAGCGTACCTCCAGGCCTTGGGAAAATATGCAGTCGATAGGCATGTATTTATTAGGTCCAGAATAAAGTTCTTGATGTTGTCAGTGAAGTGCATAATGATTTTGTTCGTGATCCCGTCGTATCCAGGGGCTTTACCTTGCTTGAGGTCATTTATAATGGTGTCAAGTTCTTCATGTGTAAGTGGGTCCATTTCCCGCACCTTGTTTCCTTGTTTAATGTATTCTTCAGCTCTTGGATGGTTAATCGGGTGATTGTTGACAAATTGAGTGATTTTGCGGCTTCCCAGTTCATGGTTGATAGTGAATTGGTTAGTAAGTGATGTCGCAAAGACTGCAGATTTTTCTTCATCAGTGTATACAATTTGATTGCCATCGTTGAGTGGTGGGCAGCGTCTACCCCCTGGTCTGGATGCAAAGTTCTTATAAATTTTCCAAAAATCTGTACTACGGTTATCTAATTTTTCAATAAAGGTTTGGAAATTGTCATTTCTGAAGGCGTCGACTCGTTTTTTAATGACATTGGTTATTCTGTTTGCTTTACGTAGTAGGTCGTTGGAATTTGCGATTTTTGCCGCTTTTTTCATGCGATTTCTCTCCTTCATCAACTCTTCTAGATCAGGGGGGAAAGGACTTTGATTATAGAGTCTGGAATTTATCGGAATTGATGAGTCATTGATCGCACTTTGGATGTCTGCTGTGAGTTAACCAACTGCCAAATCAATCGATTTCTTAGAGTGCGGGATGGGTGGGAGTATTATTTCATGGAATTTCTTTTTTAGGAGTACAAAGTTGGTGATTTTCTTGATTTGGTTGCCGGTTGTAATTTCGAAGTCGTCTAAAGTGAGAAAAATAGGGTCATGGTCGGATGATAAGACTGCTTCACAGCTGATGTGGGCGTTCATGTTCATGCCCCTGATCAGTGCGATGTCCAATATGTCAGCTCTGCGATTAGGTCCGGCGTAGTGGGTGGGTGTATCGAGCGATAGGATGTTGAGGCTCAGAGTCCCGCGAGCTTCTGAGCGGCCTAAAAGTGGTTCGGAAATACACGTTTTTCTAACACATCTGTTGACATTTCCAAAAAGTTTTTTTTTCTAGTTATAGACGAAGCCTTGATTAATGTCCTATACTTAATAAAAAGTTTTAAAATTGATCAGAAATATGAAAGATTTTTTGCTCAAAGTTGATCAACTTTAACCGCCATTTTCTTAACTTTGTACTTATTTTATCTGGTCGAAATAAAGTATAGGACGTGTATTGAACATTTGGTGTAAGGCTTGAACAAAAATCATAGAGAAATGTTTTGCCGTTTACAAATAAAGTGCGTATTTCAAAACCTTCACATTACCAAATATCACTCATTTTGACACCATTCAGTGGCGACATCACAGATTATTATTCGAACTTGACATTGGGGCGTAGTTTAAGTATCAGCTGTTTAGCTTGGATTTTGTCTTATGATATCAGGACCGGTTTGTGTTTTTTAATGGTCATGGAAAATTGATGCTCTTAGGATAGCCAATATAAGAGAATATGATTAATATTCAGTTTCGTCCACATAACTGAGCCGTTTTGAATCCGGAGTAGTTTTTGGTGGAAATGTTCCGATATTTAATTTTCGGAAAGTATACCTACTTAAAATGAGAAAAAATGATGTGATCAAAGTACTAGATAATAGAATATAACAAGGATTTTTTGTTGATAGGCATTGATTATCAGCATTGATTTCCCTAACTGATGTTGATAATGTTGTTCACCTACGTCAAAAATATTTTCTATCATTAGAAGACGAACTTTTGTTTTTTTTGCCAAAGAATTTTAGACAGTTTGAACAATATTTCCGAGGGGTGAACACATGGGGATTTATGGTGTACGCCTACAAGGATTTAGGGGGATTTCCTAGGGATGTACAAGGATTTCTTCAGAAATTCTAGGATGTACAAGGATGTATGAGGAATTACTTGGGATTTACAGGATTTACCGGGATGTACCGAGGATGTAGTTGGGATTTATAGGATGTACCGGGGAAGTATCGAGGATGTACCTCGAAATGCGCATGTGCTGTAAAATTGTTTCATAACCTCACATCACATTTAGACGGTTAGTGCAAATTTGCTAGTATTTTGCGAGGTATTTTGCATTATTGTGAAGTTATTTACCCCATAAAAAGGTAAGTAGGTACATACGTAAATTTTTCTTTAATAAATGTTTGCTCATCTTTCGAATGATGCTAGCCATTTTTATCAGAAGTTACACAAACAAAAGTTAGGTTTTTGGCCCTTTTTTTGAAGGTGAAAAAAGGGCGCTAAAAATTTGTTTGCGGGTTTTTTGAAAAAAATCGCCAGTACACGTAAACTGACAATTCGATTGAAGTTTTGAAATGCACCCATACACCATTACTTTTTTGATATTTGATGTATGAGCAAAGTTTTATCAAATTTCAAGCGGTTTCTCCACTTAAGTCCAACAGTGTAGCTGTTATTCTGTAGATCATTTCTTTATAATTGTTTGTGTTTTTTTCGCATCAAATAGTTTGAGTCCTACGTTTGTTATGACTGGGATTTGTATAAGCCGTTTCTTGGTTGCTGTTTTTATCTTGTCTTATCAACATGTCAAATGAGATCATAACACTTATTTTGTGTTGAAAAGCAATGAAAAAGCTCATTATCAAAAGCATGGGTTTTGGTAAAATAATTTCGACATAAATAAAGTGCATGGGCTAACAGATAAAATTTCACATTTTTTTTAGATGACCCATATTGACCGAGATAGTGACGTTCCGAAGCTGGACTGCTTCGTTGAAGTAGAACAATGTTTGGGCATAGTTCTACCCATATCGATAAAGAATGTCTTAAAAATCAACGGCTTCACGGACTCCAAACTTATAGAAAATATATCTGAAGAGGAGCTCAAGGAGATGGAAAACTTCATGCAACAAACTGCGCCTGACTTGATTCCAGAAAATGAGTTTGAAATGTATTATGGCATTTTTCATAAAAAACCACAAACTTTTAAGTTTCTGCAAGGACACCGGAAACTGATACAAATCATTTCAAAATATTTTAAAGAAAAAAGGACAGATAATAAAAGCCAATCACGAGATAAATCCTTAGATCGTAGTTCCTGTACTTGTTCAAAGATGATATCACCAATCCCTATAACAGCAGTAACATCGGAGGAGTATGGTGAATATTCAACTTACTTCTTGTCGTTGATGTTTCCAGTAATTTGGATATTGATTTTTGCTTCAGAACCAAGAAAACTGCCTATATCTACGAGCCATGATGAAACAATCAACATAACCAGGAATATGGGCGGGAATTTAACTGCTGAGAGTTCACATATCTTGCACACAGTTAGAGAATGGTTGAGAAGCAAATGCAAGGATGAAGATCAATGGAACTATTTTAAGGAGAAGTTTTTGCTTATGAAGTTTGACTGTATGTATAGCGCAAAAGATGAACTTAACTGTACAATGACATGTTTTTGTAAATCTACAACCAAGATTCAAAAAAGTTCAAAAAAAGTTAATTGCTCTAAAAGATGGGTTTTTGGTAACATCCATAAACATTTAAAGTTACACCTTGATTCTCCCACTGATAAGCTTGACAAAAATTCAAATAAGAAAAAAAAACATAAAGCTGGAATACTGAATTATTTTAATGTTGAACATAAAATAAGGCAATCAAAAAGTCACTTATCTACGTCACAAGAACTCTCGAATGATGAGGTTAGTTCTCAGACAGTTTCACTTGTCCACATTGTCGAAAAAAGCTCGGAAAAAATGTATCCACTTATTCCACAAAAGACTGAAACTGAGACAGAAATTGACATGGGTAGGGACGAAATAGCTTAAGCCAAAAATCAATATTTTGAGTAATACAATTATAGTTCCTCCTTCGGTTCCTCCAGAGATCAATTATTATTCTCGTAATTCACCAAGTAACTTACTATATAATATTGAAGACAATGTAGAAATAAATGAAATAAATCTTGAAGACTTTCCAAAGGTTTCGACCGAGAGCGATCTGAGTCTGAGTTCCAAATGGTCAACTGAAAAATATCAACGGAAAGCAAGAAGAAAGAGAAAACGGGAAAATCAGGTTAACAATCAGCCACTTATAACTTCCTTTTCTCCTTTGCTCCACGACGTAGAACGCATGACTCAAAAAATTATAGATGAAAACGGAGACTTGGGCTCTGATTTAAATAGAGCGATGGAATGTTTAATAGAAAACTCTGGAGAACGCCATGAAAAGCAGACCGATCTTTTGAAAATGTTACTGGACATTTCTATTGATAACTCGAGCCAGTTGAAAAAACGAAACAGTTATACTGAAACCATAAAAAAGTTTTCCCTGTACTTGTTTTATGTAGGCGGTAAACTGTTGTATGAAACCCTTTATGCAAACATGAAATCAGTGCTTCCATCAATAAGCTGCCTAAATAACTATATTAAAAAAACCAGTGGAAAAATTGAAGAAGGTGCATTCGCTTACGACGATCTGAAAGAATTTTTGGAGGAAAGGAATTTGCCAAAAGTTATCTGGATAAGCGAGGACGCAACGCGAGTGACTGGAAAAATAGAGTATGATGTGAAAACTAATAAGCTTGTGGGATTTGTTTTGCCATTAGTGAACGGATTACCAGTGACAAATACATTTTTAGCGACGTCTGCAAAAGTTATCTGCGATTATTTCGAAAATAGTGTCAAATCAAACTATGCTTATGTGATAATGGCCCAGCCTTTGTCCAAAATGGCACCCGCCTACTGTCTTGCTATTTTTGGAACCGACAACAGATTCAATTCCAATGATGTCAATCAGCGATGGCAAAATATAATAGAAAATTTGAAACAACGAGGCATAACTGTATTAGGCTTTTCTTCAGATGGCGACACTCGATTATTAAAAACAATGCGTCAATGCGCTAAGCTTCCTCGTAGTTCCTTAGATACCAAAACATATATGTGGGATTGGTATTATTCAGGATATGACAAAAATGATGAATCTGCAGTTTCCTTTGTTCAAGATACAGTCCACATTGCAACGAAATTACGTACGAGACTCCTCAAGCATAATATTTTATTACCAATAGGCAAGTATTTTGCAACCCCAGATCACCTAAAACGTTTGATTGAGAATTTTTCGAAAGATAAACATTTACTGTCGATGTCAGACTTAAAACCCGAAGATAAAATGAACTTCTCCGCAGCCGAAAAAATATGTTCTCCACAAGTAATCAAATTGCTGGAAAGTGTACCAGGTAGTGAAGGTACCTGGGCTTACTTGAACATGATGCATTTATCAATATCATCTTATCTGGATGCTGATTCTGACGTAAGAACCAGAGTATATAATATCTGGTACGCAGTTTTCTTTCTAAGAATTTGGCGGAAGTGGCTTGAAAACCACCCAGACTATAAGATTGGGAATAATTTCATAACAACCAATTGTTATACTTGCTTGGAACTAAATGCTCATGCATTAATTAACCTTATTTGTAACTTTCGTGAAAATCCGATTCTAACAGAAGATATGTTTATTCCTTCGCTCTTTTCAAGTCAAACATGCGAGATAATTTTTCGAGCAACAAGATCAATGACTTCAACATTTTCGACAGCGGTCAACTACAGCATTAAAGACATCATGCGTCGCATAAATCGGATTAAAGCAGTAAATAATATTGTTGAATGATCTTAAAGATATTGTGATTTTCCCTCGAGAAAAAGCAAAAATTTCATTGATGCCTACTGAAGGGCACTCTCAATTTCAAGACCTTTCTGATACTTGTATAGAAAATATAGTATTATCTGCTTTAAGAGATGCTATGAAAGACATATGCGATTTGGGAATTGAAATTGAGAATAACTCTTGGAATAACATATCCATACCTATAATAGAAAATATTATAACTGAAAAAGAAAACAGCGATTCAGCAGATGGAGTCGTCGAAGACATGGCCAGTGACATGGTCACTACTAGTGATGAAGAAACTTTTCAACACATTCTCAAATCCCTACCAGTAAAATCAGAGAACAAATAGCCTCGATAATAAAGAAAGTAGCCTGTTTTCAGATATATGTAGTATTTCATTAGCAGGAATAGGAGAAGAACTAATCATGAAAGATTTTTCTTCAAAGTTGGTAGACGGTGATAACGATGGTATAAGTGAAAACGGAGTACTGGTTCGAGTAGCTATTGGAAATAAAACTTCCGTTATAAAAAAGTCATCCTTGTGTTGGTTGTTGGATGAGAAAAAAAATAAAGTCAGTGTAGATCGTCTGAGGCGCTTCATTGTAAATAATTCCAACCAAAAGAAAACTGTTCCAGTAAAAAATAAAATTTCGTCAAAACGCATTCTCTCTCGTAGTAGTAAATTAATGAGGGGAAAGATTCCCAGTCGAAACAAAAAAATGAAGCTTAAAAGAAAGTTATCTTTTTCTGAGACATCCGAGGAGACATCTTCGGAAGATGAGGCCTATATTGAATATGATGACAGTACCGACACCGAAAGTTTTAGCAGTGGTAGCACAGATGGATCAGACAATAACTCTGATAACTTTAACAAGAAGCAGGGACTTCAATTGGAACTTAACACATTCTATGCAGTGTACTACGACGAAGATTGGTATATAGGGAGAATTGAAAGGATGATAAGCGACAATCATTTTAGGATTACTTTTTTGAAGGAAAAAAAAAGTGAATGTTCCGAGGAATGTTCCTTTGTTTGGCCGAAAAAAGCAGACAGTGCAGATGTGAATAGAGAATATATTTTTTATGGCCCTGTACATTTTGCATCTAATTCAGGTGATGATCAAGATTTTCGATTAACCAAAGATGAATATGAAACTATATCTCTTGCATATACTAAGACAAAACAGCTCATCTTTTCCTCATAATCAACTTTCAGTTTTGTTTCTAATTTTACCATGCTAGGTCACACCAAAAATTAGAAATTAAGGTTATGTATTAGTTATGTATTATGTATTAGTTATCCATCTACCTATTAACTGTTGAGTTAAATTTGTTTTGTATTTTATAATTAGGTTTACTAGGTAGAGGTAAGAAATAATCAAAATCAAAATGAGATTTTAACTTTGATTTATTATGTTATTACTATTATTTACTTTTTCTTTTTTTTTGTTCTGTGGAAGTTGTTTAAATATGTAGTTAAATGAAGATATTTAGTTGTACTCGTTCGTTGTATAAAACTTTGACTGAAATATTTGGTATAGAAGATATTATAATACTAATATCAATAAATAATGTTTGTATTATCTACTTGTTTTCTTCGATACCTACCTTTAGGATTTAAACTCCACTCATTTGCAGTACCTTTTTTTTCACGTTATTTTTGTCTGTTTTTTTTATATTTTGTAGTTTTCAAACTGTGATTGGAATTCTATATATTGGTTCAAAGGGCCTGTATGGCCACAAGCGGCCATCTCTGAATTCCTCATAGATCAATCAAAACTAATTTTTACATACGCCGCGTTTTTTACGCACATGAGGATACACCTTCAATGCCAATATATTAGAACCTATTGGCGATTTTGATATGCTCTGGTTGTTTAATTTTTTCTATGCATGAAGTTAATATTATTAATTATATTGGTTCAAAATAAATAGCAATTCGGAGAATACCTGTTTATCTGCCGGCCATCGAAATTCGACAGGTACTTATCAACTCAACTCAAAACATAATATTTGTAAAAAAAAATCTTTTTTACATTATTAATAACAATACGGATTTACTAGAATGTAGGGCAATAAAGTTATTTGTCAAAGAATCACTATAGGATGTACAAGGTATTATGAAGGAAGTACTAGGATGTACCAGGATTTATTGGGATGTCGTGGGATGTACTAGGATTTATTGGGATGTTGTGGGATGTACTAGGATGTATTGAGGATTTCCAACAGTTTGGGAATTACTTGAGGGATTTATTTAGAAAAAAGGATGTAGGTGTACACTTTTTGCCCTATGTCACCCCTCGAATATTTCTATACTAGGTGTGGCTAAAAAAACTATGCATGTCTTATATTTCATTCTTAAATGGGATGCCATTTCTTATACGTCCAAAGAATGTTTTAATAAACGTTTCGTTGATTTTTAAGGTAAGTAAATTTTGAAAAAAATGATTCAATGAGTTCACTTTCGCATTGTTTTATTATTTTTGCTTAGATCATGTTTGTATATAGGTTCTATTTGAAATTCAATTTGGAAAGTAAAAAAAAACTAATGTGGTGAAGTTATGTTTCCATAGTTTCGTTATGTTTCAATGGATTTGTTGTGATTAAGTATATTATTATGTAGGTCCTATGAAGGAGGGGAATATAGTTGATGTATTTTCGATGAAGTTATGTCCGCATAATTTTGTTATTTCTCAATGAATTTGATTAAAATTCGGTATATAGGTAAATTAGGTATGTAGGTTCTATGGGGGATATAGCGGAGAATTGATGCTGGTCAATATAAGATTTCATAAATAATATTTAGTTTCGTTCACATGACTCAGCCGTTTTGGTTCCGGAGTAGTTTTTGGTTCAAAATACTCGGGTATTTTATTTTCAGGTTAGTTCAATGAAGAAAATCTTTTGTGATTAAAGTAAGAGATAACAAATACATATAATAATGTAATAAACATTTTTTTGCTATTTCGTAATACAATAATTATCAGCATTGTTTTCCTTAACTGATGTTGATAATTTTGTTTGCCTACCTCAGAAATATTTCCTATCATTGGAAGACTTACTTTTGTTTTTTTTTCCGAATAACATTTAAAAAAAAATCTTGGCGTAGACATGGCTAAGAAAGCTATGCATGTCTTATACTTATATATTTTAAAATGAAATAGGTGTTATAAGTACTTATACCTACAGGATGTGTTAACAAGGATAAATAGATCATGAAAATAGTATTATATACCACAAGTCTATAATCTCGTCTATAATGATAGCTATTAATCCAGAGGATAGTAACTGCGAGTAGTAGGTATACCCTTCTACTTTATTTACGACTAAATCATTTATTTAATATTTCAAATCTCCATCCATCTCAATACAAATACATTAACACTTAATACGCGTTAAACACTGACACCATAGAAAAGTGAATATAACTGGGAATATAATATAATGATAATCTTAGCCACTTTTCTATGACGGAAACTTTTGAGTTTGTTGATATCGTTTTAATGGTATTACCATCAACTTCATTTGTTCAAATGGAATCCCCCATTTTTTATTTCATTTTTGAATTCTACATCAAAATCCCAATAATATGATGATGATATTTTCATGTGTTACAGGATGGACGAAGAATAAGCTACGACCATCAACTGGAAACCCCCCTTTTTTTTCTACATCAAATTCCAAGTAAGTTTCATGTACCATGTTTTTAAGCTAACGCACCAACAGTCATCGAGAAATTCACGATTGATCAAATTTAAATAATTTCTGAACAATCGTAAAATTCTCGATAACTGTTATTGGGGTTAGGTTAAGGACATGGTACATGAAACTTACTTAGAATTTGATGCAGAATTCGTAAATAAAATCAAGAAAGGGTTTCCATTTGAAAAAATTGAGTTGATGGTCGTAAATTATTTTTGGTCCACCCTGTACACATAAAATTATCATCATCAATATATTGCTTGGAATTTGATGTAGAATTCGACAATAAAATAAAAAATGGGGGTTTCCATTCGAAAAAAATGAAGTTGATGGTCGTAATTTATTTTTTGTTCACTTTGTACACATAAAATCATCATCACTAAATAAACCGCAATAAAAAATAAAAACCGATGTGTCCAAACGTTTTCTCACAAAACAAACCCCTAAAATTTAAATGAACGAGAAACATTCAATTTAGTTTATAATTAAAAAAATCTGTACTACATAATAAATTTTCAATTTACATAATATTTATTTGGTTTAAAAAGATTAGGTATTCCACAGTTTATAACAAACCAACAAATTATTTAAATGAAAAGATAAAATATTACTTACATTATTTCATACTGTGGTGAGTAGGTTGAAGCAAAAAAAAAATAAAGTGAATAAGTATTTTTATGTTGGTACTAATATACTCGCGAATATATTTATTCATTTCAATTGTAGGCTTAATTTTGATATAAGCATTACACACACAAATCACTGTTTAACAGCAATAGAAAAATAAACCAAAAACACTTAACATAAAAACCTTCAAATTGGCGTTTTTAATTTGAGAATTACTAATGAAATCATGCGGAAACCCTTATGGGAAAAACATCGTCCAACCCAGTAAATAAAATAACGCAAGACTGGCCCTGGAGTTCACGCCACCTTCAAACCACGGAACTCTGAATTTATTCAGTTTTGTGCAGCGGAGGAGATGCGAGAGACTAAGGTAGACAATCCTTTTGAAGCCCGCTAGGCTACCTCCCGTCTTACCACCGGACCCCTGTTATAATCGAAAGACCGGAACTCTGAGCCTTAATCTGGTTAATATTACAGTAGTTGAGTAGTTTATTTCCATCTGTGTTATTTATATTACATCCCCATGACAGATGTTAACAGTTAAGATCACCCATCACTATAGCTGGGGTGTCAATTGGTAGTAGAGTGTCCAATATTTTTTTGGAGGGTCCTGTTTTGGGTGGTTTATATATGGATGAAATGATAATATCGGACTTACCCACTTTCAGAATAATAGATGAAGTTTCGTTGGATATGGGATGAGCTTGTGGAAGGGGCTTGGTAATCAATCCCCTTCTGATTAGGACTGCAGTGCCGCCGCCTCTTTTATCAACTCTATCATTCCTGTGTATGATATAGTTTGGGATGTTGAAAGTTATTGTGTTATTGAGGTGCGTTTCCTGTAGAAGTATTAGATCTGGTTTATGGTCTTGGATGTAATCAATGAATTCAACTTTCTTTTGTATTATGGAGTTACAATTCCAACTCATGATCTTCAATTGGTAGTTTATGGATGGTTGTTTAATGTTCATTGTGGGGAGTTAGGGTTAGCGATGATGATGAATTTTCTATTACCGCAGCCTCATTTTCGTTCTGTTTTTCGAGTTTGCGACATCTGAGGTTAAGTTCTTTAAAATTGATTTCCATCAAGTTTAGTTTAGCCTCAAATGAATCAAATCGTTGATCCAGTCTGTTAAGTAGAATTTCTGTCCTGTCAGTGTTGTTTATTGTTTTTAGATCGCCAGGTTGTTGACCTCTGATTTGATTTATTGCCTGCGCAAATGAGGTGTAGGAGGTCATTGGCCTTGAGTTAAATGTGACATTTGGTTTGTTGATATTATTGGTGTTGTTGTTTGTGTTACGTTGTTCGTTTAATCTTCGTAATAAATTGGGGTTTTTTCTGCACCCAAACCAGCTAGCCGCATGGTCGAGCCCGCAATTAACGCATTTGAGTTTTTCGGAAAGGGGTTTTGTACATTTGGTGTAGAAATGTCCCCCGGCGCACTTGTGACACCTTGGTTCATTCTCACATGAAGTAAGTGTATGCCCATAAAGTTGGCACTTATGACATTGTGGAATGCGGCCGGGGGTGTGTCTTTGGCGTTCCACTGTGATCTTGAGATGTAGAAGATTTGCAGTGCTCAGTAAGGTTTCGGCTTGGTTGTTATCGACGAAAACTTTTAAAATGCCCGTGTTGTTTATTCTGCCAGGTCCGGTTTTTATCCAATAAATCTCTATGGGGTGGACATTAATTTCGGCTAGGGCCTCTTTTATTTCCGTTATTTCAATATTTGGGTTTATGTCTTTGATGACTAAGTTGGGCTTTTTTGGTCAGGGAGCAGCCTAGTATGGTGTTTGATGTCGTTAGTGAGGAAATGTCTTGTGATGGCGCGGTGATCATTGATGTTTCTGGGGGAAATTGTCATTCCATTACTAAACCTATGGTTTTGTATACTATTAGGGGCAAGGTCAATGCCCAATTCGGTAAGAACTTTATAGATCTTCGTCCACTCTTTAAGGTGAGAAGTCATCACAATGATTGGAGGTTTCGAGTCTTGATTGTTGTTTGTAGTTGTGGAAGTAAGCTGTCGGTTTGTGATAGTTGCTGTAGACGAGTCATGAGTTGGTTGGATTTCCATTGGGATTGGGGGACTATTTCTCTCATTAGTTTTGTCCATGTGGGGTGGTTTATAGTTATTTGACGTGGTTTTTTTTATTGGTGGGAATTCATCCGGCAACACGACGTCTTCGATGTTTGAGGAATACTGAGATTCTTCCGATTGGTTTAATTTCCCTTTCGATGGAATCGGGGTATCTTCCATTCTTGTTGGTTGTCCGTCAATAAAGTATTTTATTTTGGCAGTGAGTTTGGCTATGACTATTTCTTGATTGTTTATCATAGATTTGTAGTCTTGAATGGTGTTGATAGCCGTTTGGAGGTCTGAGGTTAACTTGGCGATGGTTTCGTTCTGTTGGATAATGTTGTCCTTGAGTGATTGAATATTTCGGTCAGCATTTCCGAGTTCTCTGTTTCGACAGTTGATGATTTCGATGGCATCGGATTTTTCAACGTTGTTTGTGGTAGTGAGTACTGATACTGTTGATCGTAGTACAGTAATTTCCTTATTTAATTTAGCGAGTTGATCTTCCAGTTGTTTTCTTCGATCATCATCTGTTTCAGCCATCAAGAAGGGCGAGGTGGGGGCCGAGGATTTGTAAGAGTTGTCCGATTGGTATACATATTCAATGTCATTGTTGGATTCCAAAATTGTCTGCTCCGTCCCTGTGTCACCGTTCTCGTGCTCGGGTCCGTTGTTGATGTTTCTTTTTTCGTTTGGGGGCGTGGCCAACCGCGCGTTTTTGTTGATAGTAATTTCCGAAACACCTGTTTCAGGGTTTTCACATTTTTCACTTATATTCACTGAACCAGAATTTACGCAGATGTTTCCCAAATTAGTAGGGGTAGGAAAAAGGGTGTTAGTGGATGAGCCAATGATGCACTTACCCAGATCAATCATCTTCCCGTGATCCAATAAATGCGTTTCTGAGTCACTGCCACTACTCGCACTAGCACTATCGTCTTCGCCAGATGAGAACGGCGCTGTTGCACCCGGTTGCGACGCGGTTTTAAAAGGATGACATCTAGCTGACTTCCGTTTTTTTTTACCTTTGCCTCTGCCACCCATGGCAAAGGGTTAAGTACGAACAAATGAAACTGATTCTTTGTTTTCTTTTGATGTAGGAACCGGCCTCAGATGTTTTTGGTTGATCAATTGTTGTAGGTGAAAAAAAAAGTTTTTATCTTAGTTTGTTCGCCTTTGCACGTGTGCTCAGTTCGACTGGTTTTTGACATTTGACGAATTGCGCGCGTAATCATTTAGTTCACGCGTTGCAAGACGGTGTAAACGGGCGAGAAGCAAGCATTGGTCCTACCGTACTATCCAAACTCACTTGGTCCTATCGGACCGAACTAAACGAGTTATCGGTGTAAACTAGGCTATTGTCACATGTTTCGTTCTTTTGAGCAAGGTTTGCATTCGATTTCACTTCAAAGTGGAAGTGGCAGATTTTCGCTTGGCAAACGGGAATCAAATGCTACCATCTACATTGAATTTGTGTTCATTCATGCTAACGCCAAATTCATTCCTACCAATCAAATCAAATCAAAGCAAAATATACTCTATTGTCCTAAATGTTTCACATTTGTTGACAAAGCATCCTAAATAACAAAAAGATATACTCACCTACGTAATTTTCTCTCCTAGGCAGTCGGAAAGATAGTCTCTGCACTCTCTGCCTGCTTGTTTTCATCTAAATAACTAATCAAATCAAATTTCGACTTTAATGTCGAATTTCGACTTTTTTCTCGAAATTTCGACTTTAAAGTCGAAATTTTAATTTTTTTATGGTTGTGGCACTTCTACGCCTTCGTAAATTTGGGTACGAATATGGTTATTTTTATATGAGAATACAGGGTGTCCGGGAAAATGTGGGAGATCTCTCGGATTCAGATAGAACAATAAAAAATAAGATGACAAGTTCCCATAATTTTTTTTCCTAGCGGCCCTCCCTACGGAGATACGGCCCCCTAAAGGACCTCACTGGAAATCGGTTTTTCTTGAATAACTTTTAAACGACTCAATATAATTCAATGAAAATTTAATATGATAAACAGTAGTAAGGACCTCTCAGAATACTTCCCTCAAAACATAATTAGCTTGTTTAGTTTACCAGGGACGGACTAGATTGTACATTTTAACGCTCAAATTTTTAACACCCTGTATGATCAGGAGTTAAAAAAAATAAATTTGGATACCTTGAACATTAAGCTAAAGAAAAGGTACTCCTGTTCATTGTAGATAAAATGAACCATTTTCGAGAAAAAACAATTTTTATTAAACAAAACCTCGAAAAAAGCCATGACGAAGTGGTGCTCTTGACGAAATTGTGAACCTAACGCTAGGAAAAAAATTTATGGGAACTTGTCATCTTATTTTTTAATATTCTATCAGAATCCGAGAGATCTCCCACATTTTCCCGTACACCCTGTATAATAATATATGATTTTTACGAAGGTGTAGAAGTGCCACAACTAAAAAAAAATAAAAATTTCAAGAAAAAAGTCGAAATTCGACATTAAAGTCGAAATTTCGAGAAAAAAGACGAAATTTCGTGAAAAAAGTCGAAATTCAAAAATCCATATCTCGAAAACTGTACATATAGCCAGAATAAAACTCATAGGAGCTATAGCAGACATCGTAAACTACCCCCTCGAAAAGAAAAATCGACTTGCTCCCCCTCCCAAGAGGGTGAAATTTCATGATAACCGTCTCACTATAGAATGTTCAAAAAAATTCAAAAATCCATATCTCGAAACCTGTACATTTAGCTAGAATAAAACTCATTGGAGTTTTAGTAGACATCCTACCCACTCGAAAAGAAAAATCGACTGGCTTCCCCTCCCTTCTCGACATTAAAGTCGAAATTTCGATTTTTTTTCTCGAAATTTTGACTTTAATGTCGAAATTTCGACTTTTTTCTCAAAATTTCGACTTTTTTCACCAAATTTTTTTTTTTCTCGAGATTTCGACTTTAAAGTCGAAATTTTCATTTTTTTTAGTTGTGGCACTTCTAGGTCTTCGTAGATTTTTTACTTTCTGCTTTATAAAAATTCAAATTGATACGACTTTTCTGTATCAAAACTTTCCATAACATTATCGTTGAAACAAACATATGAAGTTTGTGACTCCCTAAAAAATAAAAAATTGAGGCAATGGGATTTCAAAAGATCTCAATTTTAAAATCAATTCAAATCAAATAAGTATGCTTTATTACCATGAAAAATAGTCACAATTTTATCGGTAAAGCAAAATAAAACAAAAATTAATATAACCAAGAACAGAAACAAACAATAGTTGTAATAATAATATAATATCTTTATTTAGCATGAGCTATAATAATGATAGTGTATAAAATGGTAGGTAGATTATAATACAATTTATGCGCATGTATTTAGTAAATAATAATTTGAGTATACTCAGGAGGCATAAAATAATCAAATAATCCAAAGAAGTATACTATAATAACATATAATACAGGTAAAAATATAATCACTACAGCAGCACCACAGATTAAAATGTTAACAATACATATTCCCTGAGTAATTTTATGAATACATTCAAGTTAGCACAGTCTTTAAAGTCTGGTGGCGAATTGTTGAGTTCTTGGTATAGTTATACAAATCAAAAAGACACAAGAAATATACAAACAATGAAAGCACAGCCAAGGTTACAAGTTCATAGGGATGATGAACAATATTGAAACAACTAATAACAAGGAACTTTTTTTTAATATGTAGAGGGTGTCCACAGCTGCTAGTTGGACACCTCATTAATTTTTTAATTGAATGTTTGGGGAAGAAAAATGATCTTGATATAGGTTTTATTATTTTCACACAACTACGGTGGCGAACATTTCCTTACCAATACAGTAAACACTATTTTCTTCAAATAAAACAATTCTTTTTCGAAATCAAATGTTCTGCATTGCTTCATTAGTACACTTATTTTTGCATTTTTCACTTAAAAACTTGATAGATATAAGAATTAATAGATATAAGAATGTACTCATACCTTTTAGAAATACAAATTTTATTTTTCCGCAAGCAGAGCAAAGAAAAATTTTTAAACTAGTCTTGAAGACAAACAATAATACCACATCATAGGGAACTTGCATGATGGTCGTATTATGGACCATACTTTTTGAGGTCACACCGTAATCAGTATATTTATATTTACAGAACTTGAAACTTGAATTACCTACTTTCGAAAAAATGATATTTGAACGAAATTAAAAAAAATACGTATCGATTTTTTCGCGATTTTCTACAGTTTGCAAAAAAAAATCTATTTAATTTTTCATGCAAGTTCCCCATTATGTCGATAGTAACACTCTCAGCGGCCTAATCTACTCGTTTCTAAATAAAATTGTCTTTGTGTTGTTGCTCCTTGTCCGGCCTATAAAAGAGATGTCTCTTCTTTTACTGGTCTCGTGATGAATCCTCGATGTGAAATATTTTTTCAAAATCATTTATCTGGGTCAACTTTTTTAGTAACGTGAAATGAAAAAGATAAAGGTGGTGTCAATATACAGGGTGTTTCCTAACCTCTGTGACAAAATGAAAGGGGTGATTCTTCGCTTAATTTTAAGACGAAAATGTGGTATAACTTTTTTTCGAATTTCGTTTTGTTTCCAAAATACAGGGTGTTTATTATTTTTTTTTTGATTAGTTTTTTATTTTTTATTAATTTATCTTTTACTCGATTTTGTTGAAGTTTGGTAACGGTATTTATAGTGATAACAAATAAAAATTAGCGAATACAGTGGCGTCCCGAGCGGCACTTCAACCAATATTATTGGGAAAAAAATGTACGCCACTGACTTTTTGTGTCATTTTAATTTTTTTCTCAGGTTATTCAACTAAAAACGCAACTTTTTGATCTCTTAAATTTTTATCGTATCTTGCGTAACTTTTGAGATAAACCACTTTATTGCATGTCTCTGGACTACACAAAAATAACAATATGAAAGTAGGCTTTTTGCTTCGATCCATGGCAACCACATTATTTGTTTTCTTCATGACATTTGCCTACTGTATGAAAGTTTCCAATAATGTATCTAAGTAACTTTTGTTTTTCAATTTATTCGTAATAAATTTCGTTCTCTTCATAATGGCTTAGTTTACCAATCAAGAAATGGCTCAAATGCATTTTATGTACGGTTTAGCGGATGGAAATGCCCATGAGGCGAGACGTTTGTATGCAGAACGTTTTCCTAATAGACAAGTACCATGTTCGGCAACATTTACAAGGTTACATCTCCGGTTAGAGAGGAAACAGGTAGTTTTGCAAAAAAAAAATTGATACCCAATTTTTTTATTTGATATTTGGATTCTCCTTTTAACTCTAAAAATTTTCTATGTAGCATATCCAATACCTAAGTTTAATGTATAAAAAGATATTTGATATTTATTAATTGAATAATACTAATTTATTGTTGTAAAAATGTGAAATATATCTATGATTTCGAATTATTGACGCTCGTATTGACAAAAATGTGACGTCATTTAATGCTTTTAAAGTGTAAAAGTATCAAAGTATACATAATTCTGCATTTATTCAATAGATTTTTTTTTATATAAGACGTTATTTTATTTTTTGTGCATTTTTTGGGTATCAATTTAAAATCGGAGAAGTTTTGGTATATCCTACACACACAATTACGTCAATACTCCGAAACCATAGATATATTTTTTTGTTTTTATAACAATGAATTAGTATTATTCAATTTATAAAATATCAAATATCTTTTTATACCTCAAACTCAGGTATAGGATATGCTACATAGAAAATTATTAGAATTTGAAGAAAAATTCGAATATCAAATAAAAAAATAGGGTATCAATTGGAAATAACAAAGTTAGACCTCACCCAGACATTTTGGAATACCCTGTATATGTGAAAACAGGTTTTTTAAAAATTTCATTTTCAACCAGAAAACTTTAATTTGGGACACTTTTTTCTAAAACTTCAAATTAAAAAGTTAGATTGGGGGGGCATTTATAATCAATAACCCTGTAGAGAAGGTTTTGAATTGGAGGGTCAGGTGACATCATCAAAAATAAATTCTTCAACTTTTTATGTATTAAAATTGTTGCATTAATTTACAAAATATTTCAAAATTGCCATCTTTTCATTTTCATAAAGACCTACCCTGTTTCTTACTTTGCTGAAATATTCTTATACAAAAAAAAACTTTTTTAAGATCAGATACTTCAGCCATAGGGTAGGTGGGGGCAAAAATCCGCAGTTTTACAGAAGCTGTTTTTCTAAATTGTCGTTTTGCGTTATTAACATAGCAGGTGTCGGAACGTCGACATTGGCCCAAAATAGTTGGTGAAAAAAAATTTTGAGGACTCAACCAAAAATGAGACACTTCACCCCATCCAATGGGGCAAAAATCCGCACGTGTGGATTTTTACCCCTTTCATTGAAAAATAAATAGATAGATAAATTTAACAAAAATAAAACATTTATTCGTTAAGGAAAAGAAGAAATGACTTCAATAATACTTTGAAATCAGTCGATAAAGTAAAAAAGTATTTATACTAGAACTAGAGTGCCTGACACTAATGCAACATCACATCACTCAAATCAGTTGAAAAACTAACGAAGTTCTTGAAACAGGCAGATTTGCCCATCATGGGCCTGGACAGTTTTCTGATGATGTCAGCTCTGTCGAAAAAAAAATCCTCTTCAGTTTCTGAGAAACGCAAAGTGTTAGGTTCCCTCTTATAGTAAATTCCCATACAGCCATCGTCCAACAAGGCTGTGATTCGCACTACGTAAAGCCAAAATGAATCTTTCGTCCATAAACTTCAACCACAACAAAGTCCTCTTGTTTATACTCCGGATGACTTGTGACATTCGCTTCAGACTCTCACTCCGAGAAGTTCATTTCATCGCTGCTGCTGTCATGCAGTGAAAATTCTGGCTCAGATTCAGAGGAGGAGATATCTTTTTGGCGTGACGTTTTTGTCTCATCGAAGACTTTTCTTATAGTCGATTTATTTTTCTTCAGGTCTGCTTTTCTGATCTTCTCTTCTATTTTGCCTTTTTTTTCCTGCTCTAGTGCCTCCAGTTGCTCTTTGTTGGGTGTAGATGTAAGCAATTTCGATTTTAAGCCTTTTCTATTTCGTTTTCTTTTTTTTGAGAAAATCGGCAAAGGGATAATATCTTTTGGTAGAGTAAGTGACAATAATTGGTCTCCATTTTCTTCAGAACCGACAGTCGTTTCTGAATCCATTAATTTTGTTTTCTATAGTAGTTGTTTTTTCATAGGCTTGCTTCAAGAGTCCTGCAACGTGGTATTCTGTCAATACTTGTCCTGGGTGTGATGTTGTCCAATTATCGCACAAGTCATCGTAGTACGCTTTCAATGGCCTAAAAAAGTTTCTGTCGAGAGGTTGTGTTCGATGACCACTGTGCGGAGGAAGGCTCAGAAGACGAATATGGTTGTGCTTAGCGTAGGTTACTGCTTGGAGGCTGGTATGAGAAATATGGCTGTCCAATATTAACAGGACAGGACTGTCAGGTGTTGGATTTGTATACTTGCGGAAGTGATCCAGAAAATCGACGAACTTCAGTGAATTCATATGCCCAGAATCTGTTACACTCAACGCTTAACCAGTTGGAGCATCCTCGATCAGCTAATTTTAATTTTCTATTGAATGGATGGGTCACTCTATTTCGTTCTGCAAATTGATATGCCAAAGAACGGAGCGATTTTAAAGTCAGTCCATAAAATCGCAAGTCTAACGCCTTGCAATGTTCCACAATTTGAGTCTCCTGCTCTGCAGTAAATACTGCTCCGAACCGCCCCAAGGACTTCGTGCCGCTACCAACTTTCAGTCTTTTTCCAATGATAGACTAATCGTAGCTGAGGATCCTTCCAATTTCTCTGATTGAAACACCTCTTTCCTGCATCTGTCGAGCTTGCGCTAGAAGCTCATCAGTGAGCGGTTTCAGATTCTCGTTTTTTCCTTTATAAGTCCTGAAAAAAATCATATTCCATTCAGACTTCGTTAACATTTTCGCCATGGTGGAAACGTCCGCAGCGGACTTTTGCCTCCGAATCCTTCTGGACGCTTGCCCCAAAACGCATTTTTTGTTTTAGCCAGGTTTGTTCAAAAGTACATAACCTCAAATACTTGTTTTGATAGTGTGAAGTGTTCTCCAGGATCTGAGTTTTCTGGGGAATCGGAGAGATTTCTGAGCAAATGACTGATGACTCTGACATGGCCACACAAACATTTGAAATTGATACATCAAAGTTTAGAAATGTGCAACATACCTCATAATTTTGGATATTTGCACCGCATGAACCACGTGTACGCACACTAGCTCTTTCTGCATAAAACTAACCGATTGTCAACCGTGTCATTGGTATATAGAGTTTTTGTATTCCACCAAGCGCCCGCGGAACTTTGCCCCTGCGGATTTTTGCCCCCACCTACCCTAATGTTTCGTGTCGAATAACGTGAATAACCCTGTATACAGGGTATATCATTAATATTGCGAAAAAAAATCAGTATGAGTTTCCCTGTCTAAAAATAGGAAGAAAACTTCCTAATAACACGTATCCGGAAATGCTTGATTACAGAGCTACAGGGTGTTTTATTTTTATTTTTGTAATAAATAAATAAAAATTGATGTTTTGGGGTTTTTTGTCATGCGAAATTCGAATTTGATCTTAGTATGGCTCTAACTTGTAGAGGTCGCTACCTACAATTATTTTTCCAATTATTAACAGCCATAACTGTTTTGGACGTACCTCTATAACATTTTCAAGCAACAGAACAGATTTATTTGTATTTTCTACGCAGAAAAAGTATACTTGATGAAAGTCGCTACATGCAAAGTCTTGACAGATGAAGAACTTTATCTGATTTAGATTTCGAATCGAACACTAACCTAACGTCCCAACGAAAACCAAAATGAATCAAACAACACGGATTTTTAGAAATATGCTTTATTAATAAAATTTTACAAAAAATAGCGTGGCTCTTGGTTGGGAGGGGGCATCAATGCCGGTGGGCCAGCAGGAGTACGAGCCTGCTTACACCTGATGTCAAATACGCTGTGAATTAATCAAATTGTATTATCCTAATCAAAATGTATCTGATTCTTACTCATCCTCCAACTTCTGGAGTTTTTTTTCAATTGCTCTTTTAGCTTTTGGATGACATGTTCTTAGTAGATGTTCGAGTTGTTTTTTCTCCAGATGCATTTGTTCTAGGCAGGCGTCGTAAATCCTCCTCAACAACACATAGTTGGGAACCGTGCCCCTGCCGTCCCTTCTGCGGCGATCCATCTCTCTGACGAAAAAATTATAATTGGTTCCTAATTTTCAGTGAGCAAAATTTTGACTCATATAGGGAAGTGAACTCACAACACATTTTGGGACAAATTTGGGAATTGTGTCACCATTGTGTCTTGTCGTAGTAGTTTTTTTTTGGTAACTTTCCTTCTTCTTCTTCCCGGGGTGGAAAACTGGAGGGCTCACAAATTGGGGTAGCGTAGCTTGTCTAGTCGCGTTAAAAGCATCAGAAATTGTGATGTTCGCCATTTTGTTCCTTATAACAGTATGGTGTTGTTCTTGATCAGCTGGGAATGCACTTTTTGAAGGGCTATCTAGGAATTCCTCTTGGTTACGGGGTACTACTGTTATCTCCGAGATTTCAGTTTCTGTAAACGATTCTTCTCGTTGTACTCCTGGGGGGCTAAGAAACTGAACCTTTGTCACTAGACGTGGAATAGGGAATGTTGGTAGTGTAGTGTCTCGCGTTCTGGTCGGGGTTGATGTCTCTGGGGCTGTAGAGCTTCTTTGGGCAGGCTGAAAGTTGTCTGGTGCCCCGGTGTCGCTCGTGGATCGTAGATTGTACCGCGGCATTCAGGCTTGATCTATTTCTTATATTTTTCTCTTTTCTAGGCTACTGGGCTCTGCTTGACTGCGGGAGTGATCGGAGGCGCCTCCACCAAATGTCACAATAGGCGTAGATTGGGCCTTCGACTGGATCCTCACCTATCGTGCGCTAGGGACGTAGTTGTCAGATGGAAGGGAAAACTCCAGGAGGTTCCTCGCTGAACGTTCCATCACATCAGTAACCTTTGTTCTGTCTCGGATGTCGTTGTTGCGAACCTTATCTCTCAAACTTATTCCGACCATAGTCCTCTCCATTGCTCTTTGGGTTGTACTGAGTTACTCTAATGATTTTTTCGTGAAGGCCATGGTCTCAAGTCCATATGTGGTGACCGGCAGGATACATTTATCATATTGTCAAGTGGATAAATAAAACACGAGGGAATTATCCCAAAAATATGAATTTTATTAGCGGTCTAAACACGTCGAATGCCGACTCTCCACTGCCTGATTCATTTTAACCCTTTTTTCCCGTACCCGACAAGTGGTCACGTCTGCGTTAAGGTAAACAAACTCGCATTCCAAAATTCGTGACTCATATGCAAAGAAAATGATAACTGAAAACTATTCTATGGTAACAATTCGGCCATTGATGAAGTTTTAGTAACGCAGAAGCACGACCCGAGATACCGAACATACCCACTAAATTGGATGGAAAACGAAGGCGGCCAGAAAAAACAAGTTTTGGTTGCTATGTAATGTTTTTTGACATCTATTGTAATAAAACTAGCGGCACTGCTGTGTAATTTGGAACTGGATCACGATATACATAACTGGTGCAGCCAAAGGAGCAAGGTCGTATAATATTCAAAATTCAAACCATCTGAACCTTTTTTTGCGCGTTTTTTAACCAGTCTTCTGGACATTTATTTATTACTTGACTAGTAAAAGCCTCATTGTTGATATCCTACTACCCAACCCATAAATTTCCAAAATGCCTAAATCTAAAAAGCTGAGCAGCATTTTTGCTAATACGGATGAAACTCAAGATGCTCATTCAAAGGAGCAGATAGATACGTATAATAAGCTCGTAGCTCATCGTGACGCTCTTTCGAATCAAGTTAGTCGATTTCAATCGTTTTTGGAGAATAAATGTGTCTCTTTGGACAGCCAAACACTCAAATTTGACTTAAACACCCGCTTAGCCAAAATCAAAACAGTTCTCAGTGAATTTGAACAGATTCAACTGAGAATTGAACAAGTTTGTCTTGAAAATAAATTTGATGAATATAAAGATCAAGAAGAAGAACGTTTAGCTTTTGAAAATTCTTATTATGACAATGTGTCTAATGCTAAGTTGGTTTTACAAAGAATCAATTCAATGCAGCAGTCATCATCAGGTAATTCACTGAATCTAAGTTCAATAGCGAATCTGCCAGGATCTCAATATGGTCCACGTCTTCCACCCATACCCTTACCTAAATTCAATGGCACTTATGAAACTTGGACAAATTTTAAGGACACCTTTATATCTCTCATTGACAAAAGCACTCAAATAAACAATGTAGAAAAATTTTACTATTTGCAATCAACCTTACAAGGGGAAGCAGCCCAAATCATTAGCTCTTTGGCAGCCACTGAAAACAATTACACAACAGCATGGTCTTTATTGCAGGAAAGGTATGAACGTCAAAAGGCCATCATTCACTCTCATGTGAAATGTATCTTTGATTTACCCATTATAAAAGACGATTCTCATGTTCAGTTGAGAAAATTCTTGGACTTATTTCAAAACCATTTTAAATCATTGCAGAATCTCAATGAGCCTGTAGATCAATGGTCTACGCTCATCATTTACCTTTTAAATTCAAAGGTAGATTTTATAACACGCAAAGACTGGGAAACTTATTCCAGGGACAACACAAGATTTTTTGACATTTTTGTCGCAACGTTGCCGTTTCCTGGAATCCTTGGACTTTAAATTGAATAACAAAAGACAACAGTTTAAAATTGAGAAGCCCTTTGAACGCAAAACCTTGATCTCCCAGATTTCTAATCCACCTTGCCCAATCTGCAAAGATAACCATTTCATTTACTCCTGCAAAAAATTCCTAGATTTACCAGTATCAAGTAAGTTTTTTGAAACAAAAAAAGCCAACCCATGTACCAACTGTTTACGACCAGGTCACCGAAATGGTGAATGCCACTCAATCCACACCTGCAGAAAATGTCAAGGTAAACATCACTCCCTTTTACATAAAGACTCAAACCATGCTTCAAGTTTTAATGTGAACCATCTCAACATGTCTTTAAACCCATCCTACTCTAGAGATATGCCAAGCAATCAACCCCAGCCCAACAGAGGCCCAAATTCGCATACCATAAATGGCTCTAATTCTACAAATTTAATGATCAACGAAACTGTCAATTACCCAGCTGGATCCTCTAGTCCTAATCCCGACTCGCGTCTTGTACCAAATCATGGCAGAATCTATGAATCCTCAAACCCAAACCTCTATAATGAAGCTGTTCATTCACCCAAACCAAATATGAGTCAAAATACTCAAAATTTGCACTGCTCCAGCCAAATTTCAAACAGTTTTGTACTCTTGTCTACGGCATCCATATATGTCTACGATAAAAATCATAAACCCGTTTTATGCAAAGCCATTCTGGATAATGGCAGTCAATCCAATTTCATCAGTGAAAGGTTATTCAAAATCTTGGATTTGCCTCGCCAATCTATAAACATGTCTTTTTCTGGTATAGGCCCAGATGCCACCAACCTCAATAAACGAACCCAACTGCATATCAAATCCTCCGTAAATAATTATTCTGTCAAAATACCCGCTTTAGTGATTAGCAAAATCACAGAACTTACACCCCAATTACCTATTGATTTTTCTCTATTAAAAGTTCCCAAAGATTTGATTCTTGCTGACCCAGACTTTTGCGTTCCATCAGAAATTGATATTCTGTTAGGTGCAGGTTTGTTTTATGACCTCATTGGTTCTAGACAGATAAAAACTGGTAGAGGAAACCCTATTCTAGCCGAAACTCAACTTGGATGGATCATAGGCGGTCCAATATCCCTACTTGCCAATGTTTCGCATAGCAAAGGCTCTTGTCAATCACTTCTATGCAACAATGCACTCCAAAATACCCTAGACAAATTCTGGTTGATTGAAGAAACTACGCAGCAAACTTCGCAAACCCTTTCTAAGGAAGAACTTGAATGCGAAAAACATTTTCAAGCCACCACTCGTGTTGACCCAACAGGCAGATTCATAGTAGAGCTTCCAGTTAAACCCACTGTTTTTAAGCTAGGTGACTCTTTTCAACCTGCTTTGAACCGGTTTTTTTCCCAAGAGCGGAAATTTAGCAAAAAGCCTGAAATTAAAAATGCCTACACTGATTTCATTAACGAATATATATCCTTGGGTCACATGTCCGAAGTGGATCATGACCAACCAATTGATTCCAAATATCCAATCTACTATCTCCCACATCACTGCGTTGAGAAACTTAATAGCACGACCACTCGATTGAGAGTAGTTTTGATTGCCTCATGCAACTCAAGTACCGGAGTATCTCTTAATGATGTCCTCTTGGTCGGACCTAATGCTCAAAATGACCTATTTTCCATAATTTTTAAATTTCGCAAACACAATTTTGTTTTTGTTGGTGATATTGCTAAAATGTACCGGCAAATTCTAGTGGATCCCAGCCAGCGCAATCTTCAGCGCATCATATGGCGCGACCAACCCGATGGAAAGCTTCGGCATTTCGAGCTTAATACTGTCACTTATGGCATGGCCAGTTCAGCTCATTTAGCTACTCGCTTCATCATTGAAATTTCTAATCGATCTGTACATGATTATCCTCACGAAAGTTACGTGCTTCGCTCCGATTGCTACGTCGAAGACATTTTGACTGGTTCGGATACCAAAGAAGAACTCATCATTCTTAAAAAAAATATTACTGATTTGCTCAAGTCTTTCGGTTTTGATCTTAGAAAATTTTGCTCTAATGACCCCGATGTATTAGCTGATTTGTACCAGGAAGATTCGGCTAATACCAATTTATACCTGGACAACGACCAAAGCACAAAAACCCTAGGAATATCATGGAACTCTAAACGTGACTTATTCATATACAACTCAACTATTGAACCCAATTCCAAACCTGTTACTAAACGTACCATATTGTCTTTGATTTCACAAATTTTTGACTCTTTGGGTCTCCTTGGCCCGATGATAATTCAAGTTAAACTACTTCTTCAAAAACTATGGATTCTCAAAACAGAATGGGACGAACCAGTTCCTATCGATATTTATAGAATCTGGAAAAATTTCACCAACCATTTATCTCTAATTGACTATTTCACAATACCTAGACAGGTCACCATTAAAAATGCTATCTTTTTGGAACTCCATGGTTTTAGCGATTCATCAATAAATGCTTTTGGCGCATCCATCTATGTACGTTCAATTGACTCATTTGGAAATATTGCTGTAAACCTTTTATGCGCAAAAAGTCGCGTAGCCCCATTAAAGGCAATAACCCTACCTCATCTTGAGCTTTGCGGAACTTTAGTCTTAGCGAGATTAATGAATAAGGCAATTATTGCTTTAAATTGCAATCCAGACAAAATTAATTTCTATGCCGATTCTTCCATCGTTCTTTGTTGGCTTTCTCTAGAACCTCGCCAATTAAAAACTAATGTATGTAACAGGGTGTCTGAGATCCAACAACTTACTAATGTTAACGATTGGTACCACGTATCTTCGGCGGAGAATCCCGCTGATATTATTTCCAGGGGCATCAATCCCCAAGACCTGAAAGATAGTCCCTATGGTGGCATGGACCATCGTTTTTATCAAAACCCACAGAATTCTGGCCTAGCGAAACCCATATATCTAATTTTCATCGCAGGAAATTTAATCCTGAAGATTTAGAAATCAACCCCAAATCTATAATTCTTGTCTCAGCTACTATGTCAAGAGACTACAGATTTGACAAGTTTTCCAATTTCAATAAATTGATTAATGTCAATGCCTATTGTATCCGATTCATCCAAAACTCAAGAAAACCCAGGACATTTCGTCAAATAGGACTTCTGACTCCTTCAGAACTACAAAACAGTTTAACCATCCTAATTATCATGGTTCAGAATGAGCAATTTTCTAGTGACATAAGAGACCTTAAGTCAAGAAATGGTATAAGGTCTCAAAGTACGTTGAAATCTCTAAACCCCTTTCTCGATGATCGCGGAGTAATCAGAGTGGGTGGACGACTTGAAAATTCTGCTCTTGAGTACCAAAGCAAGCATCCTGTGTTACTGCCCCAAAACCATCCCTTTACTCGTTTGATTATAACCTACGAACACCAAAGAAACTTTCATCCAGGAGTTCAATCTACCCTGTCTTTCATAAGGCAAAAATTTTGGCCTATACATGGCAAATCCGCTGTTAAGGCTGTTATTCGTAAATGCGTAGTTTGCTATAGACTTAAGCCTAAGCCTTCAAGTACACTTATGGCAGATCTTCCCCAAGCCAGAGTTAACCCTTCCAGACCTTTTTTACACACTGGCGTGGATTATGCAGGCTTCTTTTTGATCAAAAATTCAAAATTAAGAAATCGAGTTTGCATCAAGGCATATTTGTGCGTTTTTGTGTGTTTGGCTACCAAAGCGGTACATCTGGAACTGGTCACTGACCTTACTTCCCAAGGTTTTTTGGCTATGCTCAGAAGATTTGTTTCAAGACGTGGACTATGTCATCACTTGTATTGCGACAACGGAACAAATTTCGTTGAGGCTGACAATGAACTACGAGAAATATACAAACTGTATCAATCCTCCGAATTTCAATCTTACCTTAAGGCCAACATGATTCAATTTCATTTTAACCCAGCGCGTTCCCCGCATTTTGGCGGTTTATGGGAAGAAGTAGTGAAATCATTCAAGTACCATTTGCGCAGAGTACTATCCGATAAAAACCCTCTCAGTTACGAGGAATATTACACTTTTGTGGTTCAGGTGGAGGCGATTTTGAATTCTCGTCCCTTGCTACCCCTGAGCAACGATCCTTATCACCTAGAAACCTTAACACCTGGACATTTCCTTGTCGGTCATCCTTTAAATATGGTTCCTGACGTTGACCTTCAACCAATTACTGCTAACCGTTTAACCAGATACCAGATGCTCCAGTCCATGCTACAACATTTTTGGCGGAGATGGTCCGAACAGTATCTACACACTCTTCATGAACGATCCAAGTGGCGCTTCAAGGCTGAAGAACGAAACCTATTAGGAGCTTTAGTTTTGCTGAAGGAGGAAAATAACCCCCCATCAAAATGGACTACTGCTAGAATCACTGCCCTACATCCAGGGAAGGATGGCATCACCCGTGTAGTCAGTGTGCGCACGGCCAATGGGACCATTTTGAAGCGCGGTGTAGTGAAAGTGTGCGTTCTCCCAATTCATGATGAATAGACTGTTGGTGAAGACACTATTAGCATAATATAAACTTATTCCCATTTTCTTTTTGAAATTTAACGCAGTCATTTCAAGGGCGGCGGTATGATGAAGTTTTAGTAACGCAGAAGCACGATCCGAGATACCGAACATACCCACTAAATTGGATGGAAAACGAAGGCGGCCAGAAAAAACAAGTTTTGGTTGCTATGTAATGTTTTTTGACATCTATTGTAATAAAAAGTCTAATAAAAAAGCTCTCCGTTGTAAAATTGAACGAGTTGAGTATTATTCAAAAAGATTAGTGGATATCTGCAGCCAAACCTCATACCGGCGAGATCCACAAAATTATATAGCCATCCTAACTAAATTTCCGTCCTCGGAAAATGTCGCTTCGCTTAGATCTCCCCCATCCGCATACGCATCCTGTAAAACAAAAATTAAAGCAGTACACTTTTAACAACGGTATGTCATTCCAGTCTGGGTATGATCTTTTTATGTTTACTTTCTATTCTTTCCGTCAAATTTTACTCATTCACAGGTAACTTTGAATCAAAGTCTTTGATGTATCCCTGTCTGACTATACACACAAGACTCCTTTAAAGTCGCCTTGCTCGACTGCTTACACAAGTTTCCTTTAAAGTCGCCTTGTTCGACTACACACACAAGTTTTCTTTAAAGTCGCCTTGTTCGACTACACACACAAGTCTCCTTTAAAGTCGCCTTGTTCGACTACACAGACAAGTCTCCTTTAAAGTCGCCTTGTTCGACTACACACACAAGTTTCCTTTAAAGTCGCCTTGTTCGACTATATAGATCAACCCAAACGGACATGAACAACAACAATAACAAAAAAAAAATCAATTCTCTAGTAAATCGATCAAATCATCTCTATCTCTGATATTGCTGTCCGAGTCACTACTTTCACTACTACTAGTGCTCTTTCTGGAGCGAGCCAATGAGCGAAGTGAATCGGCAGCCACTAACGTAGTGAACTTCCGATAACCCCTCATTCCCTTCACACTTCTGATTTTATATCGGTCCTTATCAAAAACTTTTACCACAATATACGGTCCTGTATACTTTCCTCTCAACTTATTGTTAATACCCGTCTCATTTCAAGAACTACCATCTTTCCACAACACCAAATCCCCTTTCTTATATTTTTTAACAGGCTTGTGTTTCCTATCAAATCTGTGTTTCATTTTTTCCGCAACCGTTTTTAGATTTTTGGAAGCCTTCTTTCTCCTATCACTAAATTCAACAGACAAAGAAGGATCTTCCAAGTTACCCTGCAAATTGCCCCTATACCCAAACAACAACGCAAAAGGAGTCTGTTTGGTACTGTCATTAACCGTATTATTGATACCCCAAATAATCTCTGGCACCTTATCGTTCCAATTCACATCATTATCATCGGTCATTGTTCGAATCGCATTTAACAATGTCCGATGAAACCTTTCTACTTGACCATTCGCGCGTGGTGTTGCTGTAGCGGTTTTTATGTGTTTAATTTGCTTACTATCAACAAACTCTTTGAAATATCGACTCGTAAATGCCAATCCATTGTCCGACACAATTCTCCTGGGATAACCTGAATAACTTGCAAATATTTTTCTCAAATTTTTGATACATTCCGCAGAACCTAGAGTACGAGAAGGCTAAGCTACTACATACTTGGTAAAAGCATCAACTAATGTCAGAATATATGAAAATCCAGATCGGCTTTTTGGAAACGGACCTACAAAATCTATATGCACTGTATGCATTGGAATATCAGGCTTCGGAATAGGATGAAGTTCACCCACCGTCTTTCCATAGTTTCCCTTCTTATATCCACAGTCCAGGCAGGAACGAGCATATTTTCTGATAAAACGAGACATTTTTGCAAACCAAATTGCTCTTTGATCAGCTCTCAACAACGATTAAACCCCGGGTGTCCAATTGAGTCATGATATTTCTGTAGAAGTTGAAAACGTGCAAATTTGGGAATGACAAGTCTTTCCCCATTCAAAGTTTTCCTATACAGCCTACTGTCTCTGTACACATACTGATTAGTCAAATCCCTGTTCAATTTATTTTTCAGTTGCTCAACCAAACACGTAAATTCTCGTCCTGCAATTGGATAGCCAGAAACCAATCTTCAGCATTAATTTGAAGTATCTGAGCAGAAGGATTTCTGCTGAGGGCGTCGACATACTTCATCGATGTGCCAGGTTTATGGATAATTTCAAAATCGTAGTGTTGAACTGCCAACCACCAACGAGCAATTCTAGGAATTAAATCACGCTTAGAAAACGTATAACGAACAGCAGAGCAATCTGTAACAATTTTAAAATTGTATCAAGGATATATACTCGGAATCGTCTCAGGCTTTCAACGATTGCTAACGTCTCTAATTCATAACTATGGTAAACTTTCTCAACAGGGCTAGTGACACGACTAAAGTACGCTACAGGCTTGAGATTTGCAGACTCATGAAGTTGGAGAGATATACCTCCAAGGCCCTTAGCACTAGCATCAGTATGAATTTCAATTGGAAGCTTAGGGTTGAACGGCATCAGGATAGGTTAAGCAATCAACATTTTTTTCAACTGAGAAAAAGCACTGCTTTGGGGTTCATTCCACTCGAACGGAACATTTTTCTTGGTCAACTGTGTGAGAGGCAGAGCAATGACGGCAAATTTTTCAACAAACTTTCTGAAAAATCCAGCAAGTCCTAAAAACTGACGAATTTCATGAACATTGGTGGGTTGTTTGAAGTTTCTGACGGTTTCGACTTTTGCACTGCCTGGAAAAATGCCATTTTGACCAATCTCATGACCAAGAAATTGCAGTGATTGTTTCAAAACTGAGCACTTTTTCAAATTTAATCTAAATCCTGCATCATTTAACAACTTTAAGACTTCCTCAAGTAACTCCAAACCTTGATCTGCTGTAACTGAAGGTATCAACAAATCATCCATGTAAACAATAACTTGGTCATAACGTACATTACCCAACGCATTGTTAATTGCCCTCTGAAAAACCGCCGGAGCATTCATTAGACCAAAAGGCATTATTTGAAATTCATAATGTCCGTCGGGAGTAATAAACGCCGTCTTTTCAACCGAATCCGGAGCTACAGCAATTTGGTGAAAGCCCTGATTACAATCTAGACTTGTGAAGAAAAACTTTCCCCCCAATAAATTTAACTGTTCTTCAATATTGCTCATTGGGTAGACATCTTCGATGGTGACTTTATTCAGGGCTCTATAATCGCAACATAGACGATATTCGTTGTTTTTCTTTTTCACCAGAACTCTGGGACTCGCAAAATTTGACTTTGACTCCCTAATTATTCCCGCTGACATCAACTCGTTTACTTTATCTCTTACTACCTCCCTTTCTTTCATAGGCAATCTATAAGAGCGATAACATACAGGCTTTGCTTCATCTAACAACTTAATATTCAATTTGCTGCCTCGTACAGTACCCAAGCCATTTGAATTATTGCAAAAACAATGCTGCCACCTATTCAAAAGATCCAATAATCTACGTTTTACTCCCACCTCTAAATTATCATTCAAGTCTAATTCATCAACGAATATACTTCCTACTCTACCATCTTTGCTTTGAAGCTCACTTACATTTTTATCTTTCTGAGCTGTTGGTGCCTCAACACATCTTTGACCTCGCCCAACCAATCGTCCTTTTGTCCAGCTGACCTCGATGTCGCTCATGTTGGAGACAGGTAGCATGGAGTTTGAGCCTCTGAATATGATGGCTGGGATGCAGATCAGCGAACGGCCCATCTCAAATTTCTTGCTGTCCATCATAACATTTTCCTCTTCGTTGACTTCCGTAATTTTCACTGGTACTACAGTTGTGGTCCACGGCTGCAGGATTTGGGTTTGATCCAGTACGATGAGCGGACGTAATTCTTCGGCGTTCAGTGTAAGATTGTCGAACAGACCGATAACATCTTTAGTGAGCCTCACTTCATTTGAATGTACGAGAAGTGATACTCCTCTGGCATTTATAACTGGCTGTCCCACTAATATATCAAATTCACCAAACTTCATTTCGGTGACTAAAGCGGAAAGATTCATCTCTATTTCGTCCAGTTTGATGTGAAGTTTAACTTTGGTTTTAATAACGTAAGTGCTACCTCCAAAAGCGGTCAACACACTGTTGGTTGGGTAGGTTGGAATTTGCAACTTTTTGATGACACTGGAGTGGATGATGTTTTCTTGGCTGCCACTGTCTATATATGCCCAAACTTGTAGTCCATTTATCCAGCACAGCTTTTTGTACATCTCATTGTAGTCGGTGAACACTAATTGAATTGTCTTAGGGTCCTTTGGATTGTTAGAAGGGCGAGATGTCCGTTATGTCGATGATAATGAAGCCGGATCACGAAGACGGCAATTTTCCTTCTTATGTCCAAAACGTTTGCAAAAGAAACATCGAATAGTACCTTTCAGTCGGCAATCCTTTGCGATGTGGCCAGGTTTTCCACAGCTATAGCATTCGTACGCTGATTCTCTTCTGAAACTACTGTGAGATGTTGCAGCTTCATACCTAGGCCTCTTTGATCTGAGCTCATCTCAAGGGCTCTGATAATGTTCCATAGGTGCAATAGAACCAGCATACAGTTGATCGGTTGTTGAACAATGGAAAGCACGTGCATTTGCCTGTAGTTCTAGTGGCAACCCCTTTATAATACGGCTTCATTGTCTTATCTGCATTGCTGGGTTAGTGAAAGTTTTTCATGATAGTAATGCGTCATAGTTTCGTTTGATTTCTTCTTGCGATTCACTAGTTCTTCCAAAACCGTAGCATAATCGATGCATTTAGAAAATGCAAGGGTAAGGGCTGTTTTCCACTCATCCCAGGATTTTCGATAATCATCCAAGCGATTGAACCAACTGCGCGCTGGACCCCGTAATGTTTGTTGCATATACGCCACTTTTTGATATTCAGTCCATCCATGAATTTCACCTAATTGATCGATTTTCTGTAGCCACCCGGTTACTGTGGTACTACTATCATCAGGATCAAACGTTGGCACAATGTCACCCCGTACCGACACCGACACTGCTGACTCACCGCCACCGCTCATTTCGATATCGCCGTCTCCTGTATCCATTTCAATATGCCCAAACTTCCGTTTAAAAACCTGGTTCACTTTGTTTTCAATGTGTTTTTCCAAAAGACTTTGGTATAATTCTTCTTCACTCATTTTGGCACTTTATAATTTCGTATCTACACTATTAACACACCCCGTATACAGTATATACCGACACAACAACGTTAAAGTCCTTTATCCCACTTCTGATGTTAAGTGGATAAATAAAACACGAGGGAATTATCCCAGAAATATGAATTCTATTAACGGTCTAAACACGTCGAATGCCGACTCTCCACTACCTGATTCATTTTAACCCTTTTTTCCCGTACCCGACAAGTGGTCACGTCTGCGTTAAGGTAAACAAACTCGCATTCCAAAATTCGTGACTCATATGCAAAGAAAATGATAACTGAAAACTATTCTATGGTAACAATATACTTGACGTTTTAGACACATTGGTACCTCCTTGTCTTTCATGATGTAGCTTAACTTGCCGAAGGCTGCCCAAGATAATTGTATGCGTCTTTTTATTTCGGCTGTTTGGTTTTCTTTACCTATTTTTATGGTATGGCCAAGATATATATACTGATCTACATTTTCAAGCCGGGTGCTACCAATAATGAGATTTGGTTGTAGATTGCTCATTATTTTGGTTTTTTGGAGGTTCATTATGAGACCTATTTTATTGGACTGTTCATTAAGTTCCGTTAACATTTGTTCTAGTTCTTTGATGTCTGTACTGAACAATACAATGTCATCCGCAAACCTCAAGTGGCTCAAGCGTACACCATCAATGTTTAAACCTTTTTTATTCCAGTCCAGGTGTTTGAATACATTTTCTAATGCTAAGGTGAAAAGCTTAGGCGAGATAGTATCCCCTTGTCTTATACCTTTACCAATGACTATTTGTTCGGTTTTTAAATCTTCATTTACTTTGACGTGGAATGTAGCTTGTTCGTAAATGTTTTTGATGAGTGTAACGTATCTTGAATCTACTCTAGCATCCTTTAGGGCTGCTAAAAAGGACCAAGTTTCAATGCTATCGAAAGCCTTATGGAAGTCAACAAATGCCATATGTAAAGGAGTATTATATTCTGTGTTTTTTTCTATCAGTGGTTAATACTTTGCAGATGGTCAGTAGTACTAAAACCTTTCCGAAATCCCGCTTGCTCAACCGGTTGATACAGATCTAGTTTTTGGGTAATACGATTAGTTATTACTCTTGTAAGCAATTTATATAAGTAGGACAATAAGCTTATAGGTCTGTAGTTTTCTATATTGGTGGTGTCTCCTTTTTTGTGTAAGAGTATTACGTTTTTCCACAGGTCAGGTATTTGTTTTTCTATCAGGCACTTATTCAGCAAGACCTTCAGAACATCCACAACAAAACTGCCGCCCATTTTTAACATTTTGGCCGTTATGGAGTCCTCACCGGGAGATTTTCTGTTTTTCATCTGTCGTAAAGCATGTTGATATTTCTGGAAGTATTTCCGAACCGACGTTCAAAATGGTCCATGGGTTGTTTTGGGGTTTTGTATGGCAGATTTGTGAAGATTTGTATAGAATATTTGTATTTTCTTGGTTATCTGCGATTTTTCTGCACTATCTGTCCCTGATGATCTTTAATTTTTGATATCTGTTGTTTTCCTTTTACTAAATTCGATTGCAGTACTCTCATGCTTTTATTGCTTTCGATGGTTTCTGATATTTGTTTCGTTTTGTAAGATCGCAGATCTGACCGTATGCTCTTTTTCACTCTTCTATTGATAGCTTTATATTCTGGTGATTCTTTTGATGTTTTTCTCCTTTCTTCCATTAAGTTCAAAGTCTCTTGTTTCAGTTTGGTTTTCTTTTGGTTTCTATTTCGCTCACAGATCTTTTTTGCAGCTGATGTTATGTCGTTTGTTATTTTTTGCGTTACATCATTTATACTCTTTATGTTAAGTATTGGTAGAGGTCCTATAGTGTTTTTGAGTTCTGCTTGATACTCTTCCTGGTTACGTTCGATTGCTTCTAGGTTTGGTACTTTAATCTGTGTTAATAATTTTCTTCTATTCAGTTTTGTATTTATTCCTATTCGTGCTCTGACCAGTCCATGGTCACTACCGGTGTTGAAGGAGTTTAATACCGTAACGTCTTTTACTATGTCTTTGAAATTTGGAAGTATAAAATCAATTTCGTTTTTTGTTTTGCAATCTGGGCTCCACCACGTCCATTTTCTCTGTTTCCTATTCTCATAGAAAGTGTTTAAACAAAATAGTTTTTCTTTGCTTAGGAAGTTTGCAAGCATATCTCCCCTGTGATTCCTGTTTCCTAGTCCAAGATTGCCAATATATTCGTTCTCGTTGTTGTTTTCATTTTTCCCTATTTTGGCATTGAAGTCTCCGGTAATTATTGAGTAGTATGTATTTTCTAGGTTTTTGGCACGTGTTTTATCTTCATAAAGTTGTTCTATATCTTCATCATCCGCAGAAGAAGTTGGTGCATAACAGTGAATAAGTTGGATTGTGTATCTCCGATTTAGTTTTAGTAGCAGATAGATGACTCTATTAGAGATCGCTTGAAATTTTGTTATCATGTCTCCAATTCTCTTATTTATTATGAAGCCTACGCCTCCCATACCTTGGTTATTTCCTGAATTATATTGGTACAAAATGTGTCCTGATTTGAGAATGGTTGATTCTTCGCCTTTGCGTCTAGTTTCGCGTAAGCCTATTATGTCCCATTTTATGGCTTTTAGTTCTTCTTGTAACTCTTCTAAATCCTCGTTTGTTCTCATCGTTTGGATGTTATATGTTCCGGTGTGCAATTTTTGTTTAATAAGCGAATTCTTGCTTCTCCCAGATTCCATGAGGCTGACCCTTTTCTGGGTGTGGGATTCGGCATTGCATGCTCTACCCACCTGGGGACCTGTTCCGTTCGTTTAAGTATTTGCCATTTGGAAGAATAGTTAGCCTTAAAACACCACGCCGGCTAAACGGGTTGGTGAGTTTATGTTCTGCCGCCCAATCTCGACAGATGCTGTTTGCAGCCGCTCACTATGAGTTCAGACGCTGCTTTGCTAGTTTTGGTCCGCGCCGAGTATTTCATTTCCTCGGTACCACCCATATCTGGGAGGCATTCCCCTATCCGCCACCTGGGGATGCGCCCGATGGGGGACTAGCGACCCCACACGGGTTTTTTTGGTAACAATTCCCACTTATTTACCTGACACCTGGGAAAGAAAATGGAAATGGCCAAATTGCAGTATTTCAGTATTTCAAGGGGGGTTACGAATTTGGTTCAACACAATTCCCAAATCACGTGGCGCAATAATTATACATGAGTAACAACACCTTTCCTACAATATGAAAACATAACACAATTCCTCGCTACTATGAATTGAGGCACAGAACGTGCCGTCATTTTAAATTTTATATGCAATTTAACTCAAAAAAATAACTTAGAAGAATATAATATGAGTGATTCCCAGTGAGCGGGAATGACTTGACACTTGCCTTTCAATGTAAAACCTTTAAAAAACTCGCAGAAAGTTTGTCACACACATTTTATTAATAATTGATAATTTTAAGGTTGCAGCAAGGCACTGAATATTTTTACTCATGCAGTAATGTCATTAGCGGAAAAAAAAATAATATTTTCCACTGTTTTGATAAATGAATCAACAAATATCATATTTATGCATGATAATATTATCAAATTTCAACTCGTTCTGAAGTTCATAACCAACAGACAAGTGCGTATAAATTCATTGTATAAAAATGTGATGAAAGGTTTTAATACTCAAATAGACTAAATGTAGGCCTTATTTCTTCAGTTATTTACAAAATTCGATGAATATTTTGTTAATTTGATACTTGAAAACGTTAATATATATAATATATAATATATATATAAAAAATGCCAATAATAACGCTTTATCGATTCCGATCAGATTTTGAACACTTTCCCAACCAAAGAAACTCCAAAAACACTGGAAATTTTGAATACCCCGAAACACTAAAAATTTTGTTTGTCCCCCATAATTCCAAAAAAAAAATGACAATGAGAACATATGACATATTGACTTTCTGATTGAATAATAATTTTTAGGTTAGAATACACGTGTTCCGTGAATACACAAACATACAATGTTGCCACGTGGAATACTAGGTCGGGTGTGTTCGGGACACTGATCTATCCAGCACACTGACTGTCGAGTACTATGAGTCTATAGAAACCGAACCTATGTGTTTTCTACAGCAGATTCGGAGGTAGGCATACATAATACATATAACACAGCCGTATATTGTTTTTGGCAATAGTTATTCTTAATTGAAGATGATGCAAATCTCAGCGATTTTTCAAGCAACAAATGGACATATCGAAAATCAAGAAAAAAAAATATTTCGAAGGTTTTACAATTCTCTACAAAATGGTGTGTCTAAGAGGCAAAAATGTACGTTTTTTTTTTATTTTTAAATAAATGAATAAAATGAATAAATATTCGTTTATATAGCAAATATGCTACACACAAAAAACATTCCAATGAAACAATATAGCTTAGATAAAATTAGGTAGTTAAAAATAAATAGAGTAATGTAAATACACAAATACGACCAGAAAAAAAAAAACGTATACAAAGAAGTAGTAAATTACAACAAAATAGCCACTTTTCTTAAAATTTAATAATTACATATTCACGGGCTAACTTCTTGAATAAAAATGAATTATTGGTAAAGAGTTAAACTCATAGAGCCCCTTATATAAAATAGATCTGTATAGTTCACTAGACATGCACTTATCATATAGTAAAAAAATTTTAGAACAAACGACTTACCTGTAGGAAGTTCGTCCTGAATTATATGAGTATACTCGTCCAAATAGATATCATATACAGGGTGTACAACTGAGAGAGGTCGCCGGCCATATCTCCGTTAGTATTCATCACATATTTTTGGAAAAAAAAATTATTATAAAAGTTGCCAAGAGAAATTGCTGGAAATTATTCCCAAGCTCGTGCGATGTCCGCTAGGGGGCGTAATACAATAGTGAAATAGACAATTTAGGTTTTATTAGGAATATTGAACGGTGACCGATAAGATAAATAATTTTATGTTAAAGAAGGAGAAATTATGAACATTTTTCATATTAAACTTTTTTTTGTAATCTGTCAAATGAAGGGTGAGGGAAGGGTCGAATGTTAATTTTTAAAATTGTTGATAATTTTGATTGGCTTAACCGATTCCAATAAGCTTAGCGTCATTTTAAAGGTTCATTGTTATGCTTTTTTATGGTTTAATATCACTTAACGAATCATTTTATTGCTTAACGGTAGAGGGCGCTTTCTGTTAAAATGAATTATTTCATCGATTTTTTCAAAAATATTAAATACAAAGGTGTTTTTCTTTTACGTTAGTTTGAAAGAGCGTAAAAAAATATAAAAAATGGCGCAAACGGCAAGTTAATAACTTATTTTGAACCGAAATTAGCAATGAAAACGTAATTAAAGTGTGAATGTTGCCGCACTAGCGTCACGGAACTCGATCTGTGCTGAGTAAGCTTAGAAAACAGATACCTCATGAAAAAGTCGTCGCTATGGTGAATACGTATATCATTTATTTTACGTCAAAAAATAATAATAATAATAATAATAAATAATAATAGATGGATATAATTCACTCAAATGATAACGCTACTCGCCTTCGGCTCGTCGCGCAGACTTCATCCTCCTGAGTAATATCCACCATTCCTCACTCGTTGAATAATATACTATTTTTGGTATCTAATAATAATTATCAGTAGATATTTAAATCATATGTGCCAAAACGTAAAGAAGTGACACTGAAAATATTTTGGAGTATATAGTGTTTTAGAAAAGCGTGGCTTCAAAAAGTATGATTTTTTCAAATGAAATACATAGCATACCTATTATTGTGTAAACTTTTTTTGATAAATAGTGTGGGTCAAAAATTGGTAGTTTTTGAATTATTCGAATCTACGTAAAATTCAACATTTTCATGAAGCCTGTATAACGAAGAAAAAAAACCAGCACCAAAGTTTGAAGATAAAACAAAAGGAGGTCATCCTTCTTTCTCTACAACTGTAAGGAAATTAAGGAAAATGAAAAAAAAAGCCAAAAGTGAGATATACAAAACAGTTCCGGTAGTAGTCGTCTAATCCATAGTACGCCCTCTCAGCCACTCCTCTTTTAAAATACTTTAGGATTTCGATTTCTCGTGGATCAGCAGGCAAATGGTTATAAATCTTTCGACTCTCATAGATAACAGAACCAAAAGTCAATAGGAAGGCCTGTCGGATGAAGTATTTATGCTTTGCTACTGGCATTATGAAAAAAGATGTCAAGGTAAGGATATTTTCGCATCCAGAGGTTGCGAGAGAATCGTCGTGTCATCCGTGAGAAGAGTAAAACGGCCGCACCCATCAATATTAGCCAGATCATTGTTATAGAGAAAGAACAAGGTTGGCCCAAGAACTGAACTTTGAGGGACAACACAGCGGATCTGCCAGGGTTTCGAAAGATCCAGTTCAATCTTTACCTTTTGTAAACGATCGTCAAAAAAAGAATGAAATTCCTCTGAATCCGTATCTATCCACCTTCTGCCGCAGTATTCCATGATCAACGTAATCGGATGCTTCTGACAATTCACAGAAGACTGCCACAAGAGCTCTCCTGGCATTAAGGTCTGTGCGTACCTTCTTTCCAAGAAGTAAAAATGGCATCACCCGTACTTCCGTTTGCTTGGAACCCAACTGGTTCTCGTGAAGAATGTTGTTTCCTTTCATAAAAATGACAAAACCCTAGTCTTGACCAATCTTTCGATGATCTTGGAAATAGTTGAGGGAAGCGAGATGGACCAAGAGTTGGTTGGGTTTTCCAAGTCACCCTTCTTATGAATCGGCACAACAATTGCAACCTTTACAAAAGATGGGAAATATCCCTTAATCCAGGACTGGTTTATTGCTTTGCAAAACATTCTAATCGCTGTGTCAGGTAGTTCCCTCAAGATTGATAAATATACCATCTTCCCCAGAAGAGTTTGTATTTTTTATTGAATCAATTGTTTGAATGAGTTCTTGTGGATGAGTTGGTTCGAAGAAAAATGATCCTGGAACGTGCATGTCTCTCAAGTAGTGCTATTTATTGTTGTTATAAGCAATGCAGCAGAAATATATTGATCAAGACAAGATAAGGGTATTTCGGGGGTTTTTGGCTTGGAATCGGAGTTGCTATCCCCAATGTCGTTGATCATAGACTAGATAGTGTTTTGCGAACTAGTTGATATTATGAGAAGATCAGTGTAATATTTTTCTTTTGCCAACTTGATTAGTCGCTTGTGAATACTTCTATTTCTCTTGGTCGAGGAGATGCGGAGTCCACGAGTTATTCACTTCCCATGTCCCTAGTGTTTAATTTTTTGACGAGGAAAAGCATTTGAAGACATTTGTAGAAAGTTTCGAGAAGATCTGGAGCATCTGATGAAAGATTGTACTTAGAACAAGTTTCAAGACAGAGGGCTGAGGGTCGAAAAAATTACAATTATGAATTTTCAAGCTTCTAAAAATGGACATAACCTCAAGTGTTTGAGTGGTTTTTGTCATGGTTCGAAAGGACATGTCGTCGTCTTTCAGAATAAAATAAAAAAGTAAGTCTCCACTGAATTTGATTCATAAAAATTATAAATTAGTAAATGTTGAAAAACTTTTCAAGGTGTATATCACTAAACTGAAGAGATCTAAGTTTGCAATATTGCCGGATTAAACTGAGTCACTGTGTACCCATAATATGTTGATGATGTTTAGATGAGCCATTATTGAGATATCTTTGTTTCAATTATACATAATTTGCAAGGAAGTTTTATGAAGTTATCAAGAAAACCATGAAAAGACGTTAATATAATCAAAGTGACTGGTGACAGTCAGAATATTTCCAAAACAACAGGGAAACAGGTTCCAAATAAAATCCTGTTTTGAGACCCCAATCCCCAATCAATCCCAATGCTTAAGTTTTAACAAATGATTTGATTAAAATTTCGAAGTGAACACTAACGTCAACCAAATAAATCAAACAACACTGATTCTTGGAAGTATGGTCTATTAAACACAAGCGGGGGCATTACTGCCGGTAGGGCGGGTGGGACGGCTCAGTCACGCGCCTGGTGCAGGCGGTCTGGATTATCCTGTAAATTGATCAAATTTTAATATCTTGATCAAAATGTATCTTATTCTCACTGTTTGTTAACGATCTTCAATTCCTTATGTAATGCTACTTTGGCTTCTTCCTCGAGACCCTTCATCTCGAGCAGTTCTTCTATTCGTTCTCTTTCCGCGATTTGCATCACTATTAAAGCGTCAAAAAGACGCTTTGCAACTAGGAAATTCGGCACGGTACTTCGCCCGTCCCTCCGCCGTTGTTCTCGATCCTTATCTCTGAAGAAAAAATTATCATTGGTACCTAATTTTAATCACTTGACAGTTGACACGTACCTTTCGATGTAAAACCTTTAAAAAACCCGCAGAAAGTTTGTCACACACATTTTATTATTAATTGATAATTTTAAGTTAAGGAAGAATGTTCTTACTCATGCAGTAACGTCAGTGGCAGAAAAAAAAATATTTTCCACTGTTCCGATGATCGAATCAACATATTATATCATACTTATAAATGATAATATTAGCAAATTTCAACTCGTTCTGGGGCTCATAACCAACAGACAAGTGCGTATAAATTCATAATTCATTGTATAAAAATGTGACGAAAAGTTTTAATACTCAAATAGACTAAATGTAGCCCTTATTTCTTCAGTTATTTACAGCATTTTGATGGATATTTTGATAATTTGATACTTGAAAATGTCAATATCAATTACAAACATACATACTCATTGGATAATATATAAAAAATGCCAATGATGATGCTTTATCGAAATTTTTCATTATTAGATCAACAAGATTTTGAACACTTACCCAACTTTAAAAACTGAAAAAAAACTGGAATGACTGAAAATTTTGAATATCCCCGAAAATTTTGTTTCGCCCAAACCAAAAAATAAATGTCAATGAGAAATTGACATATTGACTTTCTGATTGAATAATGATTTTTAGGTTAGAATACACGTGTTCCGTGAATACACATACATACAATGTTGCCACGTGGAATACTAGGCCAGGAAAATGAGCCTGTTCGGGACACTGATCTATCCAGCACACTGACTAGTTTCTCGAGTACTATTATGATTATATAGAAACAGAACCTACGCGTTTTCTACAGCAGATTCGGAGGTACTTTTTAGTTATAAACAATTGAAATATGATGCATATCTCAGCGGTTTTTTGCAATTTTCCAAGCAACAAATAGACATATCGAAAATTTAAGGAAAGCATTTCGAAGGTTTCACAATTCTCTACAAAATGGTGAGTCTGAATTTTTTCTCCAATACTTTATTATACACTAAGAGGCAAAAATGTACGAACATTTTATATTTTCATAAGTGAAAAGTACCTCCGAATCTGCTGTAGAAAACGCATAGGTGTTACCTCAAACTTCCTCTCAGAAGCCGGCTCACAGGAAGTAGCAACACAAGTGCTCGCGGCAGCAGAGGTGCGGGAGTGAGTCCCAGTTGTTAATGACCTGGAAACAGATTCTAAAATGGGCGCCACTTGTTTGATGTAAGCTGCAGACTCAAACCAGAAAGTCTTTTCCCTGGAACACACTTCTGGTTGGTTTGGCTGTTTTCCCCAAGTAAATAAAACAAGGGGCTACCCAAAACCATATATTAACGATAAATATATATATATATTGTAGCAACAATTATTATAGCAACCCATTTGTCTGGTGACAATTTCATATGCTTACTGATCATTCTTCTCTACCTTGATAATCATTTTTGACAGTGAACCAGAGTATAAAAGTACCAAAGAGCCAGAGAACTAGAGTATCAAAGTTCCAAAGAGTCAATCAACCAAAGTACCAACAAGCCAAAGAACCGAAGTACAAAAGATCCAGTCAACCAAAGTACCAAAGAACCAAAGTACTAAAGAGTCAATCAATCAAATTACCAAAGAACCTTATTAGTACCAGAATATCAGAAAAGCAGAGTACCAAAGAAACCGAGAACCAATAAAACACAACAGAAAACGAGCTGTCCTCTCACACCATTTAACCAAAACCAATCTCACAATCGCATCTATTTCCTTTAGAAATAAAAATAACATCCCTGTAATAGTTAAATAATAAAGCTGAAAATTTGTGTATACCTTCATTTTGACATTTTAAAAAAGTCTCATAAAATATCGTGTGAGCGTCTTGAGATATTCAAGGTGAAAAGTGTCTGTTTAGGCAAATTTTATTATTTTCTTGCAACCGGCAACGTCGCTGTACAACCCTACTGTCAAGCTATCACGAGTGTCAGGAAAAACGCTCGAAAATAATGTCATCCTCATCGACCACGAGACTACAGTAAAAAGCAGCATACGTGAGCGACATCCTTATTGTTTGAAAAAGACAGACATGACACGTACCCTGCTGCTTTTTACTGTCGTCTTCGACCACGATGGACAAATTCGTTATCAAGGAGGCTCTCCATTTTGTAGAACGTAATTTCACAATTTTGTTAGTTTTCTCGAATAAAAACGATTAACAATAGTTACGAAGCTTATTACCAAGACGCATAAAACTGCTGAGGCATAGGCATCAGTGTCAAAAATCAGTTTTTGCAAATATCTCGCTTCGTATGGCTTAGAACATTTTGCCCCTATTATGAAAACTGCAGAGCTCTTCTGTATGAATCATTTTACTACTAGGTACTACTAAATTGATTGAATGAAATCAATAGAACTTACATTTTCGTCTAGGAATTGCTTGATTGTCAAATCTGGGATTCCCCTGCTCTGAAGAAAGTCCACAAATTGATCCATGATGACTGCCGAACACAACAATTGCAATGAACACTTTACACTACTTGTATTCAAGGTTTATATTTATATATGAACCACGTTATAAACGAAAAGTCGAGTCGTCTGCAATTATTGCATTGACAGGCGAACAAACTGGTATAACGAAGCGAAGGCTCTCGTCTGTCATAACCTATTTCTACACAGCTTTACAACTATCGAAACTGACTAGAAGACCAATGAACCAGTGACCAGTATTGCCACTTTGGTCGAAATTTACAGAAAAAGTGTAAATTCACAGATTAAAGTGTAAATTTACAGAAAATCTGTAAATTTACAAGTGTAAATTTACAGAAAAAGTGTAAATTTACAGATTAAAGTGTAAATTTACAGAAAATCTGTAAATTTCCCAAAAAATATTTTTCAACAAAGCCATGGCAGCTCTACGCTTTCGTAGTATGGTGTATGAATCTTTATTCAAAATATTCACAAGTTACAATAAATCCAAACTGAATAAATACTTTTCCCCCTGCCATTCCTTGGATGCGATTTTTCATCATAACCCGGAGCTGAAGAAAGTCTTGTGTGGCCAGGATCTTTCCATAGCACCCGACGACGCATGTCGAAAAGGTGACAGGACATCGGTGGATTCTTCGCAATTCGTCCACCAGGTTGATATCACGGGTCAGTTCCTGAGTGTTCAAGTCGTCGGTCTTCAGGATGGAGTTAATAGTGTATCGGCTTCTCTGAACTTTTCCTGAGCCCCGATGTTCTGCAGGTGTGACACTGCCACCTCGATGACAAAGAACTCCCCGGGATTCGTCAGATGCACCACCACGTCCGGTTTATTGTGGTAGAGTGGTGAGTCGGTCAAGATCTTTTTTCCCGCTTTGACAGTCACTTTCCTCTCGCCGCATTGGAAAATTTCAAGGCAATTGGCTTTCCCCAACTGGAGCCTTCTGGAACAGTCAAGTGGAGCTTGGAGGCCGGTGAAGATTGTTTTAAACACTCATTGCACCACGCAGTCGAGCCTTGAGGTATAGGCCCCCTCGACACAGGCGGCTGCGACATGGTATTGGGTCTTCTCCTTGCGGCACCCCCTACCGCAGTTCCATTTTTCCAGGCAGACACACAATCCGTACAGCTGCTCTTTGGTGGCATCGAGGAGCATGGTTCTTCTCCAGGTGTTCAAAATCGGGGAACTGTGAGCTGAGACCGTCAATTTCTTACCTTCCCTGATGACAAGCCTGCCATAATGCATGTTTTGCGACCATTCTTCTTGGAGTTGTTCTTTCGACTTCGGTTTGATGGAGTCTGAGACAAGTTGGCAGCACCTCTTGATGTCGGGCTCATCCTTGATGTCCACGCCTTACTTTTCCAGAACCCATTCCATGTCCGTGAGAGGGTTTCTCCAACAATCCTTTTTCAGGATCTGGTACCTTTCCTTGCATTTTTCCACTTTTCCATGTCTGAGCAAGTAGACCTCTCTTGGCGTAGTTGATTTCTGTGACCCGCTCGATCGATGAGAGTCCTAGCCCCCTTATCTGGGCTGGCAAATAAACCGCCGCGTTGGACGGGAATTTTCCTTTATTTGGTGAGAGACAAGCTTTTTCCTGATGCTTTTGTCCAGTTCTCGGCTGCGTTTGAGAGTGGTGCTTCTCTTTTCATCGGAGAATATATTTGACGTTATGTTGTGACCGGAATTACTGACGAGTTCAAAACAGTCACCTTCCGGTCTTAAGTCAGATATTACCCCAGGAACAAGTCTAGCTTGTTATGAAGCTGCTCTTCCATTTTCTGGTAGTTTTCCTCAGTGTCCTTCTCCAGTTGGACTAGGCCAAGGTATTTATAGCCCTGTCTCATTTGGGGTAAAAACGGTTCTAGGTCTCCATCTCCAGCATCAGGTGTCCTCGTATAGTGCCCGTATTTTCCCGTATTCAGTGACAGGCCAATTTCTGCTGCAACCCTTGTGATTTCCTCCGTGATGAATTTTAGGGTGCTTTTGGTGGGAGCGTGGCACTCGATGTCGTCGATATATGCAAGGATCCGGTGTTTTCTCTTGATTTTTTTGACGATTTCGGCATTGGTGTTGACGTGCTCGATAAAAAGGTGCTGTCATCAGGATGAAGAAGAGGGGGCTCATGGAATCACCCTGTAGTATACCTCTTTGGACTGGTATTACCCCTGATCGACTCTTCTGGAGCTGGATTGTGACGGTCCAGAGTTTCACCGCCAGCTTTATGGCTCTCCTCATGCCCTGGTGTTTTGGCAAGACGTCGATGAGCTTCTTGAGGCAAGAGTGGTGGACGTGGTCGAATGCCTTACGAAATTCATACCATGCAGAGTAGTTTTAAGTATCCCTTTTTTGGTGTAGTGGTGTGAAGCGCCACTAGCCACACAGAAAGGTCCGGGTTCGAATGCCGGATGAGAGATGGATGTTTGGTGTTGGTTCGTGTGTGTGTCCTGCCGCCAGTTATCGTGCATTTGAGGGTGAATTCAGAATCGACAATATGCTACCAGGCTTATCTCATCTTATGCAACATCAATGTATCGAAACTGAAAAAACGATTTTTTCATATTCGATTGTTGGACATTGTAGGGACATGTTTGATTTTCAATTTGAATGAAGAACAGTGTACCTCTAATCACGACGGCAAATGGCTGCAAGGTCAATTTATGTTCCAGCACCTTTGCTCTGCGCATAAATAGCCTCTCCTGGAATTCATCGAAGGTCTGCAAAACAAAATAGACATCAGAGTTCGAAGAAAACAAATCTAATAAGACATGACCGCATGAAAAAACTGTCCGAGATTTCGCTCCGTGTTGGCCTCCAATTTCCCTCTTTCTTGGATTTCGTAAGAGTGATTGGCGGAAATAGGAACACCAAGGACACAATCGCCAGCAAAAAAGGATCTGAAAAAGAAACTTAAACTATGCGGAATCAGTAATAATTTCAACATATGTATTAACCTTCATATACTGTGTCAAACTTAATATGCCTGTCTTTGACTTCCTCCAAGATAGCGTTTTTCACTCTAGGAAAAGTATATAATACATCAATATGGTCATTATCCGTTAAAGTCAATTTCCAACTGCAAAGGAAAAAAAAATTTAATAGGGATTTGATATGAATACATTCATTACCACTTTTTTATTTCTATATAGCAGTCCACGGAAGTTTATATGTTGATTCCCAGGCTTCCTCAACTTTTATTATGGACCTATCAAACGGTAAAAGAGATCATAAACATCATAAACATAGTATGACCAGCTGTCCACAGTTGATGAGGTCGATAAGAAAAAAATATTTGAAAAAGGGTGTATGCAATAAACCATGACTGTAATACGTGCAATTCAAAAACCCAGTGAGTCGACCTACTAGGTTTTTGCTTTGTTTCCATTTTTGAGATCCCATGATCAAGACGCATCAGTAGGTATTCTCAAATCTTAAATCGATTCATCCAATTCCGAGATACAAAAAGTTCCTCTTCTAGTAACTCTATTTTTATTATGGTTCAGAATTGATCAAAACGAGTTACTAAGCACCTCTTGCATTTATGACTTGTCTTCTACAACCATACAATCTATGAATGTATTAAAACAATTTGCAAATTGTAAACCTGACTTATTTCCAAACAAGAACCTAGTAACTCTACTTACATCATTTTCTTGTTGTTATTTCTCAATTCTTGATAAAATTAAAAACAATTTTTATTTCACAAAAAAATACATAACCGAACTTACTAGGTTTTTTGCTACTGCCTATTATGTTTTTATACAGTGCGAGTCTCTAACTTGGAATAAATTCAGTAAACAAAAGACCGTTTTTTTTTCGGAAATATGCTCGGACACGTCGATTAGTATTTTAAATGGCGCTCTTTTTCATGTAGAAAAATTTTATACAGTGTGTCCCAAATTTGAGATATGACGTCATCGACCATTTTTTTAAATGGTAGCCCTGATTTTTTCATGACTATTCTTAAAGAGTATATCGAGTTACACATGCGTACAAAATTTCATGTTTTTATTCCTTGTCATTTAAAAGATATTTAACAAAAACATTAACTAATTCGAAAAATTAAGAAATCTGATTCAACTCAATAATTTTTCTTCAATAAATGCTCAGAATGTAGTCCATGTACTAACTGAAAATACCCTAAACGGAATTGAAACTCGTTTTGAACATTTCTAATTACTTCAGCGGAAATTAGCCTACACTCCTGTCTTATTCGTTCTTTCAACTCCTCAATATTTTCCGGTTTGGTCCTAAAAACTTTGTTTTTCAAGTACCCCCATAAGAAATAGTCCAGAGGTGTTAAATCCGGAGACCTGGGTGGCCATTCAAAGGGTCCTCTTCTACCAATCCATCTGCCTGGAAATGCATCATCCAGATACTCACGGACAGATCTAGCAAAATGAGGAGGCGCCTTGTCTTGTTGAAACCAGATGTTTCTATTCGGGACATCAGCTTCAACCGGATCAGGGAATAGAGTAGCCAAATTCGGAAGTAGTTCTTCCTGCAAGAATTCTAAATATCTTGCTCCATTGAGATTTTCTTGGAAGAAAATTGGTCCTATTACTCGATCACCAATAATCCCTGCCCAAACATTGACTTTTTGTGGACGTTGAGTATGGCCTTCCCTCATCCAGTGTGGGTTGTTGTCTGCCCAATAACGATAATTTTGTCGATTTACCTCCCCATTTAACATAAACGTTGATTCGTCACAAAACAGGACGTTTTCTATGTTTAGAACATTTCTGTCTAGTAGGTCCATCATTTGTTCGCAAAACTGGAGTCTTCTATCCGGATCATCTTCGGTGAGTTCCTGGAGAATTGTCAATTTATAGGGATGAAATTTTTGCGCTTTAAGAGTTCTTATAACTGAAGACTGGCTAATTTCGAGTTCCCTAGCTATCTGCCTAGTGGGGACATGAGGATTTTCTTGAACAGAGAGAAGTACATTAATTTTGACCTCTTCATTGAGCGCACTTTGACGATGATTATTTGTTTTTCTTAAATGTCCGTTTTCCCGAAACTGTTTTTCAATCTTGCTTACGTTACGTGTGGTATGGGTGGTAAGTCAGGATACTTCTCTCTGAATAAATGAATAACTTCATTTTGTGTTCTTGTCCTATCTTCGTAGCCAATCATCATTAAAATTTCAATTTTGTGGGTTTCAGTTAAGTACGGCATGTTCGTGGATTTTTCAAAAAACGGTGTTTCTCACAAAACCACAAACTAATAGGGTTCTCGCTCAACAACTCTAATACGATGCAGCTCTTCTCACTTGTTTTTATTAACTTGTTTTCTTGTTTTTATAACATTGTGATAAGACGTCAGACCGATTTGACAAAAAACGAATACCTTTTGACGTGCCATTTTTAAACTGCATAAAAATTTTATTGACTTGAATCAGATCTCTTCATTTTTCGAATTAGTTAATGTTTTTGTTAAATATCTTTTAAATGACAAGGAATAAAAACTTGAAATTTGGTACGCATGTGTAACTCGATATACTCTTTAAGAATAGTCATAAAAAAATTAGGGCTACGATTTAAAAAAATAGTCGATGACGTCATATCTCAAATTTGGGACACACTGTATAAAATTTTTCTACATGAAAAAGAGCGCAATTTAAAATACTAATCGACGTGTCCGAGCATATTTCCGAAAAAAAAATGGTCTTTTGTTTACTGAATTTATTCCAAGTTAGAGACTCGCACTGTATTGAACTACAATGGTCCTGTTTATCTTGACTTACTAAGTTTTTATTTTGAGATATGTTAATATGTATAAAATAAGTAACTTCAAAAAGATGAATATTTCATTTTCTACAAATAGTAGGTTAATCTTATCCAAATTGTATGAAAGAGCATGGAAAACTCTATAGTTAGCCCACATTCCCATGAACTAATATAAAAATTCAAAGATGTAAAATCAATAATACTGAAATAAATGTTTAACGCCTCTACCCAAAAACTGACTTTTTCGACTTTTGAAATTTGAAATACATGAACATATTCAGTACTTATGTACGGGTGGAACAGGCTGGTTCTCAGAATCCACAGTACTTCTTTCTGAGGCAGTTTGTTTCGTTAGTATTTCTTCAGCCATCGGCTCAGGCAGGTCGAAATCGTTATCTGATAATGGATCATCTATGAGTGAGTGATGGTCTGGTATGTTTTCACAAGATTTACCGCCACATTGGCAGCAAACAGCCGAGCGTTTAAGTCCTGCTTTCCCACAACCGTAATAATTGTAGGTTCAACTATTTTTGCAGTTGTAGGAAATCATGTTTAGTAGGGGCTGAGAAGCTGGTGGTTTTGTCATCAGTTGCTAAATGAGACCTGGTGTACTATGCATCCAGCCCCAATCGAGGAGACTCTTCTCGTTTCCAAGCCACTTCTGTATCTGAAAAGAAACCAACAACCGAATTTAGACCAACATTTCAAAAAAATCAATATTTTACTCTCTGTGATCCTACCAACAAGTAAAGTGTGTGGAAGGATGATGTTGATGCTGATGCGGAATCCTCTGTTGGGAAATCTATAGTGTCGGTAGATGCAGTTGATATTGTTTCATTAGTCTGTAAAAAAAGTCAAGTAATAAATTTTCAACTGCATGTGATTGCTGAACTACTTACTATTTGGTAGTTGATTCTCCAGAAAATATCTTTTAAATTTGTTTTTGAAGTCAAGGCGTGGGCCTGCCGTGAGTTAAAGTTGTTTAATCGTATCTTCAGCCAAAAGTTTAAAACTGTTATCAATCTCTTCAGCTAGAAACAAAGTAGATAATAATTATCTCAATAACTGAGATCAAACCCAATTGGGAAGTTGAAAGTTGCACCAACTTTTTTTATTGCTGGATTCTAAAGTCCATGTAAAATAAGGAGATGCGTGTTTCTTCTATTTCATGTTAGTCGAAAATTGACGGGAAATAACTGTTAGTTATTTATTGCTGTATGACGCAGTATATGCACTATATGACGTCACACCATGCTCAGTATAGTTATCTACAGAGTATTACTTTTAACGATATGCCGTAATTCCAAATACGCATTGCTGAACCAAATTCAAGTATAAAAAGTCTTATGAACATGGTGACCTGAATAGTCTGGTTTCGAAATACAGGGTGTTAAAGTTTAGAGAAAATATAATATCTCAAAGATACGCTTGACGATTTTGTTGAATTTTAGTTTTTCTTCGTAACAAGACGCTAGATTAGCAGAAACTACCCAAGTAGCAAAATAACGTTGTCATGACGACGTCGCCAAACGCGACCCAACGTTGCCAAGCGACGTTGTGCCGTAGTCCTAGCGACCTATATTTTCACCAAAATGGTGGATCATTTTTGAGTTGCCACGACGTCGCCAAGGTTGCCGAAGTTGCCCAGATGGCGACGTCGCACAACGTGTACCAATAGATGTTTATCGCAACTTACTCGCAATGCTTTAGACGGATATAAATCTTAGGTTAAGGTGATCGTTGGCAACCGCAACTATTTTCTACGAAAAGAAAACCAATATTGTTCTATTTCGAACGAGGTATGAGAAAATGACAGGTTGAGTTTCTAGAAATATGGCCACCTATATTATGAAAGTGAGAGTTGATAAAAGTGACGGTACTGGCATTTTCTTAACTGAAAAGCATAAACGCACTCCAGTTCATTGATAAATATGACCCCGATACTTCGAAATAATGCAGAGTCCTCCATTTATGTTTTAATTTTCATTCCAAAATTATAGTTTTAATTGGTTAACCTAAATTTTTTCTTGAAAATTTGCTTTGTAAAAAAGTAAAAAATATCAAGAATATCACATGACGATATCACAAAAAATAATTCGCTTGATGAAACAGTGAAGATTCTCTATTTTCTCTGACATTTAGTGACATATTAACATCCACAACACATGACGCATTAAAATGGCGGAAATGGCGTAGTCGTCGACGCCAACCTTCAAAATCCCAAAGAAGTGTAAAGGGCCTTATCGGCAACTATCAATTGACTATAAGCGACCTTTGGTTCCGTAAAGTACACTAATCCCGACTAAATTGGACCACGTACAGCGCCATGTGACATATGCGACATATACATGAACTAATCCTCGTAAACGTCCTTCTTGATCGTTTTTTTTGTTATTTCCGATTACTGTAATAAAATAGTCGTGGTTTCACTTATATAAAATCTACTACGTTTAAATGCCAGTTTTTTGCTTAGATTTTGGTTCATACAGTCTTAATAACAAGAATCTTATAAAAAACATTGATTCTCCGCACAGCTTGATCTGACTCACTTGTCCCTGCCCGGAGATACTCTGCAACCAGTTGTTTCTGTTTTGAAAAGTTGACATTCAAGAAGTGGAAGTGACAGACTTTGGCTTGCAAACCGGGTATCATATGTTACCATCTACATCGAATTTGTGTTCAAAGTCACGCTTACATCAAATACAATGTGGATGGTAGCATATGATTCCCGTTTGGCAATCGGAAATCTGTCACTTCCACTTCAAACTGGAGTTGAATGTGAAAAAGGCATTTTTTTGTTGACAGCTATTCGTCCTAAAAACGGACTTAAATATGTCCTAACCGATAAAAATATATATTTATGTCATTATTGTCATTTCTGAATGCCGCCAAACTCCAAACGCAAACGGCCAAAGTAAAGTTTGTCTTGTGCTTGCATGGTGACTTGGCGCCCTATAAAATCAAATATAATAGTTGTGTTGTGTTCATCGGAGGTGATTTCTAGAAAAAAATGTTCAAAATCGACAAGAAGTCGAACAAGTCCCTGCTGGTTGGGAAGAACATGGGGTGCTGTACTGGCCCCCATCAAATAAGGTAGTGAGAGCTAACCAAAATGATTGCAATAGTGTCCCGAACAAGTTAACATGGCAGAAGTTTACATGCGTAGTAAAACGAAAATGTAAAACCTATAAGGAGGCAGCTGACGAAGCAGACATATTTTGTATGATTATGGACTCGACGGAAGATGAGGCTGAAGATGAGACCCGTAGTCATAATAATAAGGGACTGCAAGTCTGTACTGACTATGAAACATTTTTCGAAGAACACACCAATAAATCAAAATATCTAGATGAATCTACTACTGTTGTTGCTTCCCCACATGCAGCCATGTGTACCACTAAAGACGATCCCTATCCCATCATTCCTATCAATAAGGACGACGTCTAACAACAGATTACATCGAGATGATACCAAATCAAAAATTTGCAAAAGAATTTGAAAAGATAAACCAGTTTTTAATTGGATGTAAGTTACAATTTGTTTGATTAACAGTACAGATGAGCATTTTTTTCCGTCAAAGACGATGTTGACAAACAGCTTGCACAATTAAACTTAAAAATAGACATCACAGAAAACTACTTCAAACGAATAAATGTTGAATGTGCTGATGATGCTGATATACATTTGTTTCCCCTGACAACAATCGAAGAGGTCGACAAACTGGAGCTACAGTTGAATCAAGTAGATTTTTATAAAACATGTAACATGCTCTTACGTTTCCGGTAAAATGTGGTTGAATATTTATAATTTCTGTTTCTGTACATTTTGATTTGAGCAATTCTTTTATTACATCGATAAATAATATTTACTAAATATACTTATTTTGAGGTTATCTCTGCTGATGTTACTTATTTGGAGTCGCTCAGTAGACGTTGTCCAACGTTGCAGTTGGTCAATATCTTCGCTTGTTCATACACACTTATCCACAACGTCGAACAACATTGTACTACGTTGTTTCTTCTGTAGTGCATTGAACAGACCCTTCAAATACGTAATGGCGACCACGCGATTCTCAACCTTCGGCAACGTCTCGAGTGCTGACTACTCCCGACGTCCGCCAACGTTGTTAAGAGTAAGATTCTGCAACTGGTCAGTTCTAGCGTTGTAGCGACCTTGTGGTTACGTTGCTCTAAGTTTGGGTGGCATAAGGCAGCAAACAAAAACCAATGACAACGTTGGGAGTGGTTGAATCTAGTCGGAGTTCGGAATTTTGTTACTTGGGTAGATCGTAATCATGAGTACTAGTGGCGTCCCTAGCGCACCATTGAATTTTTCTAAAAATTTTATATTTATGTCCTATAAATAAGCAGATAAAAATGCAATTTTTTTTGTTTCTTGATATTTTCGCGTATATTTTTCTTAGTTTTTGAGAAAAAAAGAAAAAACCACCTGATTGCATGCTGAAAATGGTCGAAATGAAATCAAGTAAACTTCGTTGCAAAAGTGGTTTTAATTTTTTTCCTCGAAAACGAAAAAAGATAAAAAGAAGTATCAGCCGTTTCATCTGAAAAAAAAATAAAATTTTTGGAAAAAGTTAGTGGCGCACATTTTTTTTTAATAAATCTCATTGTTTTCTAAACCTTCAATACCCAGTATCTTGAGAATCAGACTATTTAGGATGGGACACATGTTTATAAGCCCTTTTCTATTTGAATCAGGATAAGGAATGTGTCATTGGAAATACGGCCTATCATTAGGTAACAGACTGTATACAGGGTGATTCCTGTTACTGTCATGCATTCGTGGAATGATGGAGGACGTTGAAATATTAATATTGATATAGCACACTATAGGTCGGAAATGCCTCTTACACAAGATACCTACAGGTTGTTGAAGTTTTTGAAAGATTGAAGATATTCTTCAATACTTTTTCAACAGTAAAGGTATCGTTACGAAAATTAATTATAGGCGTCTACCTAACAGAGACACTTCAAATGTAAAAGAAGAGGTCTTAGTTTAAACCAGTGGCGTAAGTTGTCATACGCATCGGGTAATTTTTTCAATTTTTTTTTTTCATTTCCGACCCATGGTGTGCTATATCAAAATTGACATTTCGACGTCCCCCATCATTCTCCGAAAGCATGCATCACCCTGTACATACAGAACTCGAAACTTCAATAAATTTTGAAAAAATCATATTTGAACGAAATAAAAAACACGTGTAGGATTTGTCATTCTTTTTTTCTTCTCTACAAGATGAAGGTAAACCGGTATAATAGTAAAAATCTGACGTTTCGTCTTTGAGCAGCCATCAACAACTTCATTTCTTTAAAAACGGCCCTGGATATTTTATTTTATTTTAAGTTGACTACCTTTTGAATTCCTTGAGGCAATAAAGTGATTAGATGAAGGCGTACATATCCACAATAATTTTTATTATTTCTTTTAAATGGCAATATTTTGAACATTTCTGTCGAAGATGATGTAATTTTAAATCTGTACCTACTTGATATTTTTATTTCCATTTCTAGGTGTTGTAAGTTTATCGAAATATTCCGTAAACTTTTCCACAACCAAACCGGTCCAGATTAGCCCTTAGCCCAAATATAAAAATATCAATCACATTATAACTTAACGTTCTTCCATTTTGCGAATTTTTTTTGAATAGAAAATCTACACTGGAACCACGACTGGAACACTGGATATTATTATACCTTGATTAGAATTGAAGAAACAGAATAAATTCATTGGATGAAGCTTATTTTGAACATGGAAATAATCTGTTAAGCGGCTTTACACAAAACTTAATTATAATAAGTGAAAGAGGAATCACCTTTTAAATTTCGATGATCAATTAATGATATTTTCGTGGAAATATTATCGGGAATAAAGTTAACGCATTTGATTTTTACACCATACATGATCGCCTTCAATAATAGCCCACATGTATGTACCTACATTCTCGAATGCAGTGTGAATTAAGTAAAAAGCGAGATAAAAAGCAATAAAATATCTACCTACCTTCGAAAGCATCCAAAAAACCTTCAAAACCCCAATTTATCAGGTGGGTTTTATAACTAGTTGCACTTGCACTTTCACTTTCACTTGTGTTATCGAATCTCGAAAAACTGCTGAATGAGCTCGCTCAATAAAATTCAATCAATAAATTAAATGTTAGTTTCACTCAAAACTCAAAACGACTTAATCAGAAGCTCAGCGGCGAACAAATAATATTAGTCTATGGCGGCGAACGACGACAACGAAACGAAGGAAAGAGTTGGATTAATGCTGGGTATAATATTAGTCTATGGATTAATGACAGGTGGAAGTCACGGGCTGTACGCTTACTCGTGAAATTATGAACCCAAATTCATTGTACCCCTCTCCGCAAGGTGTCGCATTTGCTACGAGAATGACAAATGACGTTTCCGTCTTTTGGAATGAAGCTAATTTATTTTTTTACCTTTCAACCTGCCTTTGGGATTGTTATTGTTTTGTCGTTAGATTGTGGAGTGTTCTTCTGATTTCGTGCTTTTCTTTGTGATTTTTGATTGTGGTTTCGTATAATAATAAGACATTATTTCATTGGACTTTTGTTGTGATAAATTTGCAGTTGCTATGAAAGTAAGTAATTCAGTTGTTTGAGTGATTTTGGTTATTAGTTATTCTAATTATTCGTGATTTTGGTTGTATTTCACACTATTATTAAAGAAATGTATTGTGCATTATTCCAAATAATTATACCTACATCTACAAAAATGATTTTAAACACGAAAATACTTTATGTAGGTAGTTTCATTTTGGTTGGATTTTTGAATTTCATAATGATGTGATCAGTGATAGTGGTTACCATGAATTGGAAATGCAACAAAATTACAGAAGTCTTCTTATTGACATGAACAGACGAAATTTATCTGTGTAACTTTTGATAAAAATGAGCAAAATGGCTAGCACTATTCGAAAGTAGGGCAAAATGTATGTACCGCCTAGCATCTACTTGGAAAAATGACCCATTTTTGGAGAAATCCTGAAAAATACAAATCTACATAGAATAAATTTGGGGTAAATCCTTGGTCTTTGAATAAAACACTATAAAAAAGATGTCATCAAAAAAATTATGATCATTTTAATTTTAAAATCGAGTATCAATGAGTAAATTATTTTCTATAATGAAGAATCGCCCTATCGACTCATTGGCCAATATTTTTATAAAATATCCGGTATATTTTTATTTTTATTAAAATTAATCAGATCTCCTAATAACGCATCAAAGGCACCTGTGCTTAAAATATTGGTCTAATTTTGGATTTATTTTAGATATTTTTATTCTCCAAAATGTCGAATAATGATTTATATTATTTTATCACAGCAAAACGAAATAACGAATGAAGAAGAATCAGAAGAATTCACCAGAGTGCCTGACAATCTGCCTGTGAAGCCAACACCGCTACAAAGAAAAATATTAGTGTATGCGGCTTTTTGATGAAAAAGAACAAAAGAAAGAAAATAAAAGGCTGTTACTGCAGCAAAACATTTTTATTGGGGGGAAACGAAGTGGACAAGAAAGACGACGAAAGGAGTACGTGAAAACTAGAAATAGTTTATATTATGTAAATAGAGAATTTCTGTTCAAAATACAAAAAGCTCGACAAAAAGCCTTCTCTATAATGAAATATCTTATGAGACCAGACCTTCACAAAAAACGCACTCTATTTAATTTGATGGATGTTTTGAAAAGAAATGTAAAACTTGAGAATTGTAAACATAATACATTAATAAGTGATACCATCTTCAACTACTTGATGAAAATTAATTCTTTTCATATAATAAAACAGGTGAACAATATCATCAAAGGCAAAAACCTGAGGCCTGTCCCTCCAACTGCCTCAAACTGTAAACTATTTTGAAAATGCTAAAAACATGTATGTGAAGCATTCCAATTTCAAAAAACTAAATAAACGTTAAGAAAACTGAATTCCGCCTTTTGAATTCTCTATCCAGATTCTTCCAACTTTTCAGACTTCTAAAATATTTTGAACAAGATAACAATACATTCTTTATTTGCAAATGATCTGGTTATGTTCACTAACATAGGTAATTGTGCAGGGTCATTCGTTATATTTCCCATTCTCATCGCCGTTACTTCATGACTTATAAAAAATTGTTTTATGCAAAATGTATATGTTTTTGGTTAAAATTTATAATCCTGTGTTGAAAAAAAAAAACGAATATTGGAAACGTCATAAATTTGAAAATATTTTTTTCAAAGGGAGGAATATATTCTTGTCTGAAACGAAAGATCAAAAATACGGAAAATACCATATAAGTTCATGTTTGGTTCAGCCATTTTGCGCTATTTCAGTTTGGAGTTTCATTTTCTATCATTCAAAATATCTATTGTTTTAGACAAAAATACTAGAGACATTCGACCTGATCAAAAAATATGTTTTCAAAATTTTGACATTTCTAATATTCTTTTGTATTTTTTTTTGACACCGAATTATGAAAATTTGACTCAAAACATACAATTTTTGTATCAGTCACTGTTTTAAAACTCTTTAAATAACGGCTATAGGGAAGGGAAGTAACCATAACTTATGACCCTATACATGTAGTCAGATCAAATGCAAATATGTAATTCCGTATCATGAGAAACAGAAAAATATAACGTTAACGTAAATAAAAATAACGGAAACGATATATCCCTTGATGCAAAAACTCCTTCTACTTAACCCCTGACCGCATAGAGGGCGCAAATTTGGTTCCAAAAATACCCGAGAGCTCCCAATCTACTGGGTATATAATATTAGTCTATGGTGGAAATGTACGGGGAAGTACCGTTTAAGAATGATGTGAAACTGCAAATTCATGCGTGATTTATGTTGTTCGGCCGGCTTCGGGCCCAAAACGTTAGATTCCATTGGTCGAATATCGATTGGGATGTGACCGGAGGACCAACTTAAGTTTTTAGTTATCAGAACCAAGTTGCCACCTAACTTTTTAGTAATATTTTGGTTACTTTTAAGCTAAGCAGCTCGCTTAGAACAGGAGACATGTTGCGACAACCAAAATTATAGTTGGCTTTGTCTTCACGAAAAAGTGAAGTGTTCGGAACTAAAAAGGTTAGTTGCGGTACCTCGCATGGTTTAACTAATTTGAAATGTCTGTAACAATAGAAGGAGAACGATTGCAATAACTATTTTTTTTGTCACGATAACTAAAAAAAATCAACTAACGTATCTAGTAAACAGGTTTTCCTTAGTGTATGTGGTATACATTGAATTTCACTTCGAAGTGTTAGTGACAGATTCTCGCTTGCCAAATGTGAATAATATGATACCATCTACAATGAATTTGGCATAAGCGTGACTATGAACAAAAATTCAATGTGGATGGTAAAATATGATTCTCGTTTAGCAAGCGGAAATTTGACAGTTCTAATTCGAAAACAAATTGAATGTGAACCTTACATTGAATGGAAATGACAGAGGCGGGGAAATGTAGATAAAGTGCTGATTGATTGACATGGTATTTCTCTTTTTTTTAATGGCTTGATCTCATTGAAATAATGGATCATTCACATGAGTTTGAAAACATTCCACTAAACATCAATTCATTGAAAAAGTTGGATTTTTGAATAATAATAAAGGACTTTATTCAGTTCAACAAAATATGTACACAAACATTGCTAAAATAAAATTGAAAAGAGAAACAAAAATGAAATGAAGTGAGGGGCAAGACTCAGTGCACGGTAGGCAGCACACTGTTCTATCCAACCTATACAGTATGTCCGCGGATGCGGTTAACAAGAGGTGAAATGGGCCAAAAATTGAAAGATACGACAAAAAGTCATTCTTGATAAAAAAAGTCTGCTTGCAGAAAAAAAATAGAAGCTACGATGAGAAAATTGATTTTTATTATACAGGGCGTTTCAAAAATCTGAAAACATAAAACTAATCAAGAGCACAGTTTTTTCTGGCCTTTTAACGTCAAATGATAAATAAAAAACTTGCTCCAAATTTAGTCCTAACCCTGAATCCGAACTTACTGTAAAAAATTGAATCTATGAAAACTTTTAAAAATTGAACAATTTTGCAGGTCAGTACTATTCTACTTCCATATTATGGCTTTTATACCTACAACAAGTGGTGATCATGTACAGGGTGAGCAACTCAGAATGCGAGCTTCTGCATTTGGGAAACTATCCATCGTCGAAGCTTGCGGTGAAAAAAATTATTACTAAAATGGCTATGAGAAAAACCTGGAAAATATTTTCAAGTCTTTGAAATGTTCGCTAGGGGGCGTAACAGTCAACACCAAGTAGAAAATAGGATTTTTATTGAATTTTGCCCGACGAAAATATATCGATGATATTTTTTTTATATTTAAAGACTATTTACCTACACTTTTTGTCTAAAACGTTTTTTCTATCAAAATAAAGCGGTATGGGAAGTTCAATTATTTTTTTAAACAAACGGAGATTTCTCCCGTTTTGCTTGACCGATTTTAACGAATTTGGGCTCATATGGAAAAGCATGATCGGCACTACAGAACTCTTATTTGGTTTTGAATTTGTTATTTTTGCCGTCGGCGCTAGTTGGCGTTAACTGAAATGGTAGCATATTTTCGAGCTTTTCCAACAAAAATCATATGTGATGGTGTATTCTTTTTTTTATATATTTCAAAAGAGGATACATTTTGGTTTTGACTTATATGGGGATTTTCGATGACGGAGGTGATCACCGCAAATTGAGTATCTTCATTTCCAGTCACAGGTTTCCTTTTGATGGGTTTTTCATACTGCACTCCCAGTTTCTCTAAATTGTGTTAACAGTCTCTCAAATACTGCCTTATTTGGATGGTTTCTATTTGGAAATTATTCAGAGTAAACTCTTGATGCTAAGAGGTAGTTTTGATGGCATTCTCCCAGTATAAAAATCATGTCGATCCGTTCTTCTTTTGGATAAATTAGCATTTTTTCTACAAAGATCACAAGCTATTGCTAGCACTAATAGAACGATTAGCAATTGAAAATATTAATTAATAACTGACAACTTTAAGGAAATAATAATAGAAGTTGTCAAAATACCATAGGTGAAATAATGTTCCTAACGAGGGTTTGGAGACGGCATCTCCATCTATTGGTGTTAAGGAGAAACCTATTTTTTTTTCTCTTTCTTCGCTTTACTTGAAGACGTGAGAAGTTAGCTATAGGAACGTATAATAATAATTGATAGATAATTAAATACTACATCTGTTGTTGACATAAAATACAGGGTATCCCATTTAAATTAAACAAGCTATCACCGTTTGAAGATATTGATTATTTAACCATAATTTTTAGACACCCTGTATAAGTTATTAAGAGTTTCATAAGTGTGACATCACACTTGATCGATTGGTAGACTTGATTATTGATTTGGTTAAAAAAAGAAAACAACAGCTGAGAAATTAAGCATTAAAATGAATACTACATTTTCGCAAAATTGAAGATATTTCAAAAACCATAAGGTTTAGGTGTATTAAACCTCAATCAAACTTACCTTAATTTTGATCATGCAAACCAAAAATGAAATAATATACACGGTATTCCATTTAAAAAAATACAACTTTGATACGTTTCGTGTTTTAGGGAAAATATGAATCAATAATGCGTAATATGTTATAACCTCTAGCAGGTTACCTTCGCCATAATTTCAAAATCCCATGTATTAATTATTTCAAATCCAAATATCTCGAAAATGGATCCACGTAGCGACTCCTAACAAGTATGCCTTTTTTTGCATAAAAATAAATGTTTTTTCACTCAAATATGTCATACAGTTATGTCCAAAAAAGTTATGGCTGTACATGTCAGGACAAATGAGTGTAGGTGGCGCCCTCTACAAGTTAGAGCCAAACTGAGATAAAATTCGAATTCCGCATAAAAAGAAACCGTCAAATACCGATTTTTATGAAAATATAGACATTGGTTCAAATATTATTTAGAGAAAACAAAATTAAAAATAAAACTTCAACACCCTGTAGCTCTGTAATGAAGCATTTCCGGACACACCTTTATATGAAGTTTTCTAATTATTTTTATGTGGAGAAACTCACCCTGAATTTTTTCGCAATATTAATGAAACACCCTGTATAATATTATAATATATTATAAAATATAATTATTATAATACATAATATTATCGATAGATTTTCATTGGGCAAAATTCTATAAAAATCAAATTTTTCTACTTGGTGTTGATTGTTACGCCCCCTAGCGACCATTTCAGTAACTTGAAAATATCTTTCAGGTACTTCTCTTGGCTGTTTTAGTGATGAAATTTTTTGTCGCAAGCCTCTTCGATGAATAGTTTTCCAGATAAAATACCTCGCATTCTTAGTTGCCCACCCTGTACATGTATGAAAGTCATAATATGCAAGTGGTAAAATGCTTGACTTGCAAAATTGTCCAATTTTTTGAAAAAAATATAAATAAAAATTATCTTCAGTAAGTTCGGGGTAAAGGTTTTGACCAAATTTGGTTTTTTATTTATCATTTCACGTTGAAATGCCAAAAAATGACTGTCTGCTCTTGTTTAACTTTATGTTTTACATTTTTGAGACACCCTGTATAATAAACATCAATTTTTTCATCGTAGCTCCTATTTTTTCGGAAAGCAGACTCACCAGGAATGACATTTTGTCGTATCTTTCAATTCTTGGTCCATTTCATCTCTTGTTAACCGCATACTCGGATATACTGCATAAGCTAGTCAATAACATGATAGACTGTGATGATTTACCAAGTTCCTTATTGTTCAGAGTTCCCAGAAAAGTGACGCGATCTCAGCAACTTTTCTATGAGAACTACCGTGATGCAAACTATGGATCTAGTCGTTTTTCTGAACATTTGGTAAAAAATTATGATGGAAACTTCGCAGAAATAGACATATTCAGGGTATTAAACGTATGTAGATACTTTTAAGAAAATCTTATCCTGAACTTTCTCTATCAAATTGGAGAATGTATTGTAGTATTGTTACTATTGATATTGTTCTAAGTTTCAAGTAGATATACCATTTGGAGTCTTATCTCTGTAGAGTATAGATAGATAGATAATAGATAGATAGATAGAAACCTCTTTTTATTAAACTCGGCGGAGGGCAGCAATGCTGTTAACTTAACCGAGTGTACACACTAAACAAGAATATAACAATAATAGCAAGAATATAACAATAATACAAGAATATAACAATGTGTTGAATAAAAAAAAAATCATTCTCATGCGAAAATAATGTCATGATATTTTTTTTCACTCAAAACAATGATACAGGGTTTGGCAAGAAACATATGACTATTTGAATCAGTAAAAATATTTGTAGATGGCGTCACATACAAAATAATCATTAAAATATCAGATTTGAATTTGTTGTAAAAATACCCTTGATACCGATTTTTGTTGAATTATCATGAGATGTATTAAAACAAAACAAAAATAGAAATTGAGCTTTGACACCCTTTATCCCCGAAAGAACGCATTTTCGCACACATTTTTATACATCAAACCATTTTTTTTTTCAGTGTAGAATCTACTGTCCAAATATTGAAATATTTAAACAGTTTAGTCTATTTCGGGACACAATGTATACAAACATCGGGTCACATAATTGATAAAAAAAGGTAAAGTGCTTTCAACTTTTGCGAGCCTTGGATCTTTTTGAGTGATTCTGATATGATATAATTTTCACCGGATCTATCGCTTCTTAAGAAGGATTTTTTCCTTACTCAAATTGACTCGCTTACACCAAAAAAATATACAATATTTTACAATAATGTCAGTCAAAATATCTCCTGCATTTGAATGAAGTTGAAAATTTATCAAGTTGAAACTCAATTGTCTTGAAAATAGTTTCCAGTATAAGGTGAAGTTGGGTAAGTGGGACCCCAATTTACAACTTTTTAAATTTAATACTTCATAGCTCTTAGCAGTTTCAAGATCTTGGTCTAATTTTGTAAATAAAGTTCATTAATATGACAACATACTTCTGGAATATAAGTTGTCAAAAGTTTTCCTATGCAGATTTTCCTGAAGTTTTTTGAAAAAGTTTTTGGGTGGCCCACTTATCCCGAATTTTGGCCAGGGTAATATTCGAATTCATAAGACACTATTACATAGTCATCAAAAAAACACTGTCGAATCTTCTTCATCTTCTAATTTATCTGAATCGCTTTCTACTTCGTGGATCGATATGTAGCTATCGCTTTCAGATGATGATGGCAGTGAAGATTTCTTTTTCTTCTTGATTTTGGCTGCTTTTAGCTGTTTTTTTTCTGTTTCTTTTCTAGCACATTTTTTTACTTTGCTTCTTTTTCTCTTTTTCGTTTTTCTAATTAATCCTGTGTTGTTATAATTTCAGCATTGGAGCAGATTCTTTTCCGCGAGTTTGGTGTCTTGGGGTGTTGAGTTGGATTTCCTTTTATAAACGATAGGACTATTTTTTCAAAAGAATTTTGAGAATCATCGGGAACCACTACTTGATTCGTATCTCATAAATCTTGAAAATCGAGCTTTTCCTTATTAGAATTACTAGCTGACTCGGCCACGCGTTGCTGTGGCTAAAGTTTTTGTTATATTACATTATAGTAAACAATCTAAGAGGAACAATAAGAGAACATCAGTCACGGAGTCCACTATGCTTTTTCACACAGATGGTATTTGTAAAAAAATATGGTGATCTCCTTATTTGACTTTCTACTACTATAACTCTTTAGTACAATGAAATTATTTACGAACAAAGACGAAAATGTTGATGTTGGTATACAAATTCACTGGATTGAGATTTGAAGGGGAAGTACGTTGAACACAATTAATTAAAATGTTCTTACACTTGATATTAAGCAGAAATCAATAGGTACAAAATAAAAATTTATCAGATTTATTATTTCCATTTAATTTTATAACAAATATAAGTATATTACAGTATAATACAGTAAATAACATGTGACGCTTAAACTCATGAATGAGGTAGGCTAGGCAGACAGTCTTAAACTTTTAAACATTAATATCCATTTTTTTGAATTATAAATACTTTCAATTTCAATTTAATTTAACACCAATCGGTGCAGAATGTTTTTGGTTAACCTGTCTTTAGCTAACACAAATAGATTCGACGGTTTCCCAACACGTGAACACGCAACATATAGTTGCCCATGAGAAAAACATGGATTTTCCAAATCTAAACCACAAATGGACATTGTTTGACCTTGAGATTTATTTATAGACATGGCGAAAGCTAAACGAATTGGAAACTGTAGCCTTTTGAAGGGTATGGTAGAATCTGATGGTATCATCGGAATACGTGGCAGCAGGACCACTTTTCCTTTAAACTTCCCAGCCAAAATGGTTGCTTCAAGAATGTTTCCGGTGATCTTTTTGATGACCAAACGCGTACCGTTACATAATTGAGGTGGATTCAAATTACGGAGGAGAATAATAGGGGAACCAATCTTTAATCGAAGATTATGTGGTGGCATTCCAGGGATATCTAATGAATTTAAAAATTCAATCGGAAAATTTACACTTTCATTTTCATCAACAACAGTATCGATTGATTTAAAAGACATCAGATCGCCTGGTAACAACTGTTGTATCTGGAAGTTAATTTCGTCTACATCAACGTTTTTGGCTGTCAAAATTGCCCGTTGACTAAGCCATTCATGATTCAAATAATTATTCTGTATATCCGGGAAAATACTCTGAATCAATTCATTTTTATCCTGAACAACAGTGCAAAAATTGTCTGGTAGTTTAATGCATTGCGTATCTGGTTGCAGTTCTATTTTACCGTTACCAATATCTAGTAGTTGTTCGGAAAATATTTGTGCTGATGGATCATTTTGCAATTGTACTCGCATATTTATGGTCAATCGAAGTGTTTCAACACTTCGCCATAAGAATGATTGTTTCAAACATGCATTAATCTCATCCGCGAAAGTAGAGCGAGGTATAACCGGTAAGGTCTGCCGGAAGTCACCAGACAAAAGTAAGATAGCACCACCGAAAAGTTTATTATTGCTGTTTAAATCTTGCATAGTTCTGTTTAATGCTTCAAGTGAATATTTGTGTGCCATTGTGCACTCATCCCAAATTATTATAGAACTTTTCCGCAATACTGCAGCTATTCCACTATTCTTTTTGATGTTACACATTGCATCTGGTTTATTATGAACGTCCAATGGCAGCTTGAATGTTGAATGTGCTGTTCGCCCACCATCCAGTAAAGTAGCCGCAATGCCTGACGATGCTACTGCTAATGCGATTTTTTGTTGCGACCGTATTTTGGCAAGAATCAACGATATTAAAAATGTCTTACCGGTTCCACCGGGTGCATCCAAGAAAAAAAAACCGCCTTGTTCAGCAGCAACAGCCAGCATAATCCGATCATAAATAATGTTTTGTTCTGCTGTCAGTAATGGTTCACTGTTCATGATAATTGTTGCTAAACTTCCATGGTCATATTGATTTTCTCGTTGTAAATCGGTATTGACTAAGTCGGTGGCTGGACGATTAGGTGATGGCATACCATAATGATTAAGTGGTAAATTTGAAATAAGAACACATAAATCCTCGATCAAGACCAATGCTTCATTGTACATCTCTGGTGTATAATCTATGTTTTGGCATTGATTTGTTTGTCTAATTCGGTGCAAGATGTCTTCTGTCATACAATTTTTATATTTTTCCCACAAAGTTTGTGCTTGCGAGGGATAACATGTCGTCAAAATAATTGCAAACAACTGACGAATGTTATTCGGTGTTGATGTCAACGCAGCATCAGCAAGCGTTAAGTCCCAATGGTTATCGTCTTCTAGCAATTGCAGTTCACGACATGCATCCTGGTATGTATTGAATACTCGACCATTAACTGTTCGTAAAAATTCAAAAGACGTTGGTCCGGGAACATTGACCAATAACAAACGTAGATAGAAGCACTCACGTTGCTTTGGATGTACCGTGTAAAGTCTCCCCAATGTCTTAGCTTTGAATATGCCTGTAATGGAAGGATGTGGTTTTCCTTGTTTCCGTGGCTCCCATTTTTTACTGGATTTGTTCCATGTGAAATAACGTGGAACATCACCATACACCAATGTCTTCGCGAATTGGCCAAAAACATCAGGTTTTTGACACAATGTAAAAAATTCAGTTAGAGTCGTTTTCGGAGCTTCGAACGCTCTTTGGAGAACATTTTCTTCAGTGAAGTATACACGTTGACCGTTTTCAAGATGTATTGCCAGATGTTGGACAGCAGGATCTCTTTCGTGGATGGGAAAGCTGAGAATATGCCAAATAGCTTCATTGCTGCTAATGTATCTGCCCATTTGGTATCGTGCTATTTCGTCATTTTTATTTATGTTTTGTACTTCAAATATGGCCAAATCACTGCCTTTGTTTACATATTTACAAATATACTTAATTGATTTAACAGAACTGCAAAGCTCAACATTGATATGAGCTTTGTAAGTTTTTGAAAGTAGTGGTGAGTATGGTACCACCCACTGATTATCAAACTCAACTTGATTTGGAAAGTTCGGCAGTCGCATTGTAAATGTGTGGCCACCATTCTCAGTACTTCTGCGGCGATACATTGGATAACCATCAATATCCGTGATCGTGTCATTCGTATGCGGCTTTGGGAAGTTTTTTTTACATTTTCCATTTTCCATGCACGGTGACGTCATGTTGAAAGCACCGCATGGCCCATGGATCATGTGTTTGGTGACAATATCAAATAATTCTTGATCAATTAATGGGTCTGAAATTTCGGCTGAAATTATTTGATCGATTTCTTCAGGACGGATTCTATCTTTAAGCCAAACCAAAATGTGGGCATGAGGCAAACCTCGCTTTTGCCACTCTATCGTATACAGCCAACAACGTGTGATACCAAAAATTGAATATTTAACAATAAAATCAATTAAGGATTTCAATTTTTGTTTAAACACACGTGCAGTTAAATCATGACGATGAATGGCTTGTTGTCCTGGCAATAGTAAAGTTTGTATCTCTTCCCAATTCGGATTACATGTGAATGTAATAAATAAATCCGGTCGGCCGTAATGACGTACGTAAGTCATCGCATCTTGTATGTATTCCTGCATGTTCCGTGGACTGCCGATGTAGCTTGAAGGTAAAATGAAAGCATTACCGATGTCATTGGGATTTAAATTTCCATTGATGTTTCCAGCAACAGCATCTCGTATCTAATATATTCTTCCGATCGTAGTTTTGCCTGGTTGAATCGAAGGAATCGCAAGCGTTCGCTTTCGACCTTAGCATACATATCAACAATGTATTGATGGAACAGCTGACGATATCGAAGGATATAATTGTCTTGATGTTGTCTAACCATTATTCGGTGTGCGTAGTAGTTCATTGAGCTAACTTTATTATTTCTGTAATCACCTAAAAAAATAAAAAATAAAATGCAATGCGAAATTAAAATCTATACACACAGCGAGAAAGTAAATAGATAATTGTCAAATTTACCGGTATTTGGATCATACTGTTTGATATTAAGGTGATATTCATCTTGTCCTTGCCAAAATATCAATGGATATTGTAGTGCGTCATATGAACGGTGTAGATCCGAAATCGTACTGACAGTGTTGTCTCGCTTTGTAATTTTTATAGATCTTTTGTCAACTGGATCACCAACCATGATAACAGCAACCTCATCAACAGTTGGAGCGTTGAATCTACCAGCATGTTCACCTAATGGTACTTTGTCGGCTTTTATGACGATTTGATAATTGTCATTTTGCAGTCGTGGCGAAACTCTTTTGATCAATTGAATTAGTTGATTGTGATCTTCTAAAAAATTTTCCAATAATATCACAATTGCTCTTTCCTCTGCTTGTTCAATAAAATTATACAGGCACCGAGTCGTCACGCGCTCTTCACAATCGCCCATAAAATAAATTTGAAGAAATTTCGGATTGTTATCAGGCATTGGCATCAGTGATCCGATTGTATGGTACACCTGGCCTTGAATTTTGAATGTAGTTTCAAAATTACGTCCATCGGATGCACGATCGCAAATTTTAGTTGCCCCAAATGACGTCATTTGGAAGCAAGAATTAAATTTGCGTATCTTACGCAAAAATAATTTGGAATCATCTGAATTGCCAGTAAGAAGGGATAATAAAGGCTCCGGCGGAGCGGGTAGAGGTGACAGCACAACTTTTCCTGATGCGCAGCACATGCCGGCTGCTTCATTCCGAAATTTCAATGCCTGACAATATTGACATACTTTATCCATTCCACCGATAGCAATTTTTGAATGCGCTGAGTAGTTAATATCTGGTGCATATTCAAAGGCAAGCCGAACGAATGATGCACGTGTTAATGAGCGGCTAATCCGTTGCCTTTGTCGATCTAGTACTCGTACTGTAGCTATGTTTCGTTTTCTTGCCGCTCTTGTTCTCGTAATATTCTGTTGCAGACGTTCGTCACGCTGTTCTTGAGATTCTTGTGCACGACTTTCTGCAGTCCTGATTCTTTGAGCTGCATTTCTTGTTTCGATTTGTTCTTGTAATTGCTGAGCTCTTTCAACACGTTTGCGTCTTGACCCTTTGCTGCTCGCGTTGTTGAGGTTAGATTTTTTCGGTGGCATTTGACTGAAAATAATAATTTAATCGTTTAAATATTAGAAAGAGGAAATGAAAAACATGTTATAATAGCACATTGAAATAATAAGTGCAAAATAATTTTCAATGGAGGTTAAATAAAAATAATATAAGAATTGAAATACTAATTTAATGGTTTAATTATAAGAAAAAAAATCTGAAAAACTTGTTATCATAGCACATTGAAATAATAAGTGCTAAATATTTTTTAATAAAGGTTAAATGAAAACAAAAAAAAAAAATATATGTACAACTATTGAAAAAGTGTAGGAAATTGTGTATCATTTTTGCATTGACATTTTAATTAAATTTTATAATTATGTGATAATACTTACATACAAAGCACAAATAAGTAAAAAACAGGATTAATTTCACTGTATTATCTTTATTATAATATGAATTCAATTTACACTTCAGTCTAAGTAACACGTGGCCGGCTATGCTAACACCAAAAATTTAAAAAGTGGAAATAATTGAATTATACGGTATTTCGTTCACTACAAAATAAATTTAATCAATTTCATAACGTCAACAACACGTGGTAATTATGCTGTTAAAATGTAGCTTATATGAAACGTTAGTGGATTTACCATAGAAACGCCATCTATTGATTACTTACTCAACCCAGTCGAAAGGTATCGACATCTCTTAGAATCATTTGGAGTTAACAGATAATTGTGACTGTCAAATTATAACAGACAAATAATTAGCAATAAATTAAAATTGCGACTATAATTTGAGATTTAAACTATCCTATCTCTCAAGTTGGATCGAACTGCACATAGTGTGCGAATTTTATTATAATCGGTTAAGTGGTTTAGGAGTCCATTGAGGACAAACATTGTGACACGAGATTTATATATATTAAGATTGATAGCGGTCTGATTTGGAATGTGTGGGGGGGGGGGAAATGCTGTACCAAGAGGGAGACCTGATGTTGATGGTCCATCTTTACTTAAGCCTAATTCAGAATTATTTATGGGGACAGGATCTTCATCTAATGAATCATAAGAAGCAAATGTTAATTGTTCCTCAATAGTTGTGTCTGGTTGATTGTAGCCAAGCGTATAATCAACAATATCAAAATGCGGACTGGCAATTTGTAAGTTGACAGGCTTTAGAATGGTTGAAATGGCTTCTCTGTTTTTTGGTACTTCGACCTTGGCATCCCTTTGCTTACATTCCTTAGCAATTTATGTTTTTCATATGCTCTCGAAAGGGTTTAAAAAGATCTTTTTTTTTCACATCTCGTGAAAACGGGTAGATTCCCGTTGCCTTAAAACCATTTATAATAACTTCAGGTGATAAATAATCATATATCTGGAAATAAGTTAACGATAATTAGCTTCTAATTACTATTCTGTTAAACTATAAATACCTTGTTAAAAATAGCTACGAATATAGGTTTAGGGATCCTTTGTCGAGGACTTTGCCGTTGCCATTTCAGCAGTTCTTTTTCCCAGCTGTTTTCCATAGATTCAAAAACAGCCACATCTAGTGGCTGTGAGACATGCGTTGTGTGTGGCGGAAGTTTTAGAATGGTCGTTTGCTGGTGCATGTTTTATTATTTTCACAGAAACATGAGTTGATTGACCGTTATATACCAGTAGGAGAGTCATTTCTTCGGGGGTGTTTGACAGGAGGCATTCTTCGAACCATTCGAAAAATATCATTGTCTCCATCCAGCCTCGCTGTGAAGCAGCATAAAAAGTCTTATCGCTGTCGCTTACATTGAGCCAATGTTCCAAAATATTCTTCCCCTTAAAAATGACGAGGGGTGGTAATTTGCCACCCGATGCTGAACAGCAAATTAAGATTGATGTGTTTCCGCGCCCAGGTGAACTTATCATGCGGGTGCTTCTGGCTCCCTTAGCGCCAACTACTTTTGATTAACTTGGGTCGTGACAGAAACTTGACTTTTAATTAATTTAAAGTTAAATTTGGTTTATTTTCAAACTTCAAGTTTTGTATAGTCTCTGTTAATTGATCAAAATAAGAATAAATCACAAACGGGTTAACTTGTTGCATTCTGGTATATTCAACATTTTGTGTTTTTTTCTGTGAAAGTCTGTATCTTCTAGTAAATCCCAAGTACCACTCTTCTCCGGGGCGTCCATCTTTGAACCTGGTTTTCAAATTGTTCGTTTTGACATATATTTGTACAATATCTAGAAGTTCTGATCTGGTCAGACCAAATCCCCATTTTCAAGTACCGTGAGACTATTAGCTAAGCGCTGTTCTATTTCAGAAGCTATATCTGTGCTCCGACCATCACCACTCTCTCCCGATGCTGAACGGCCTTTGACTCTTGTTTCATTCAGGCGATGCCTCAAGGTGGTTCTCGGTATATTAAAAGCTTCACTAGCACCCTTTACGGTCTTCTTTCGTTCCTTAGCATCAGAGATAGCCCTAACTAGAGCTTCTGCAGTATAGCGAGACCCATCTGCACCCCTTTCTGTACGTTGGTGATAAATTCGCCCCATTAGCCTGAAATGTATTTAACTTAATATATAAAGTACTCACTATCTATATGAAGTGTGGTAAGTGGGCCATTGTGACCCAGTTACCACAGAGGGTATAGCCTATTTTTCCCAAACACTTTAATTTACGGGAAAACTAGGCCACCCCACATCTTACCTACAAATATTGTTATTTGAACCACTGAATTATTTGATTCGCTTTTTCACAAAATTTTTTCGATTCACTAACGGCGTGTTGTCGCGGTCCAAAACAGCTGTTTGAATTTGACAGTTGAAAATTCTGACAATAAGATCAGGGTTGCCAACTATAGTAATTGTTTTGTGCAGTATTTATCTAGAACTGTTGCCAACAGGTAAATTTGAACTTGAAAAGTGATCCCTTGTTTGAAAAAAACGGTATGGCCCACATTCCCCGGTGGCCCACTTAACCAACTTCACCTTATACGACACATTCAGACAATGACACAAACGAGGAATTAAATAAAATAACCTAGGCATTGATTGGGACACTAAAAAATACAAAAGTGTACCAGGTCTTATTAACTTTGATTTCTCGTATTGCCTTGCATCTATGAACTCTTTGTCTTTGTCTTTCCAGGTAATCTCAACAACCACAACATTTGAGTTTCCAATCATTTTATTGCAATAAATCCTGCAATGTAAGTGGTAGAACACTTTGAAAGTTTTGTTCTTTTGCGTAATATTATATTTGCAGGAATTTCAGGCTCATCTACATTCTGAGCAACACCTTCGGTATTTCCTGAGAGGAAATCTTGAAGGTTAATTAATGCTCCAGTGCTCTCATTTTCTTAACAATTGCCTGCAGGTGAATGAGCGGACATGAAATTATTTACAAGCAATTATTTAAACAAAGCAACAAAATGAAAAGCACTGGGCATATTTTCTCTTCCAGCATAATTCCGAATGCATTTGAAAAAAAAATCTGGGGCATCTTTCTGGAATACCATAGAAGAAATTTGATTATTTTTATACATATCGAACATCTTCTGGCACAAATAGATAAAGGCTTCAAGGGTTGATATGAGGTTTTTCAATGTCGATAATAACTTGAAATGCTTCGTTTTAGCACACTAGTACCTCATTGATTAAAATATTTTTATGGAAAGTAGTTGATATTATGTTCTGAGTTGTCAGTAAATCGTCCAAGAGAATTAGCTTAGCTGTTTCGACTTTTGCAGAGTCCAATTAAATTTGCGATTCTGCAAAAAAAGCATAACGACGGTTGAGAAGTGAAACCACTAACCATTTTCTGAGATCCGTGAAACCACGTATCTTCAAAAACTATACTTTACAGGAGAGCAAAAAGACTTTATAAAACTTGACATTTTACTAAAATGCCTCTTCTTTTTTTTTTTTTGACAAAACAAAAGGTTTCTTATAGTCTTTTGGTGAAAAATATTTTAAAATCGAATATCTTTAAGATTTAGAGCACTTACGTGGTTTCACATAAAAAAAAAGTGTAAAATGTGGAAGATACGTATAATCACACGTGTGATGCCGGGCGGATGGAACTTTTTTTTTCAATTCAAACTAAAATAAATGTTCTTCAATTTTTTTATTAATCAAGTAGGTAAAACAACAAAATCTTTGAACCTACAAGATAAAAGCTTCAAAAAACTAGGTATTCAGTACCAGCAGTTTTTAAATAACAAAAGACGTCGAGGTAACTTTTATTTGGAACTTAAGCTTCTTATAAGATTAATTCTTTAGACTAAAACATTCGACTGACATCTTGAAAAATAAAATAAAAACTCTTAAAATAAACTAAACCTTGAAATAATAACTCTTAAACATTAGAAACTAACAAATTTAAACTTTGCAAGTACTTACGCCTAGAAATGTTTTTGAACAAAACTGCTCTTTGGTAAAAAATTAAACATAGGAACTGAATATCTGTCATACACTTTTATTCTAACTTTGGTAAGTGGTCATAGAATAGATGACAGTCTTTTGGAATAACAGATTTAAACTGTTGTAGGTGTTCCCATTTTTGTTTTTTATCTTGATAGGTACTTTTCGCAATTGCGCAAATGATAATAAATCAGGTACAGTCTTTTCTACTCGTCGTTGTGGAAGATTTTGGAAATCTTCTTCAAAACCTAACTTAATTTGAATTAATGCCATCAGGGGTATATTAAATAACTTTAATATCATTAACTGTAGGGTCATTTACCTTCCGACCCGGTCCTATAGTGTCGTATTAAGGTGACACAGAGTAATCTTTTATAAAGTCGAAATTAATATTTTTAACTAAATAAGGATTTTTTTTTTTGCATCCGAGTCCACCTCCATTTGTGTGTGTCCACGTTCAAGATGTTTTTGGTAAATGGTAATGTTCTTATGCACGCTTAAGCTTAACAGCGCATTTGACAACACAGAGTTTTTGTTTTGATAAGTGCACCCATCACTCCATATTATAACGGGTTTATTTAAGTCTTCAATTTGTAAAGGTAATCAACAATGCAAGTAGCAAAAGTACTAGCCGTTAGGTCGGCTTCGGTTTCGCTAAACCAATAGCAAATACAATGGTGGCTATTGATATTAAATACGGTAAAATTATGACAAAGTAATTTTGTTTTGTAATATTAAGCCGATGCATTCAGTGATGGGCACACTTTTACAGCCTGCATATCCTGGGCTAAAACCATAGCTTTACCTTCTGCTCCTCAAAGCTTGTCTATTTGTTTTTCTTCCCTTGCTAATGTTTTTCTTTGAACGTGGTCTTGGTAGGTTTGATCGTCTAAGTTTTTGGCTTCATAGGAACAGCAGGTATCGCATTTATCTTTTTTGGGAGGTTGAAAAGCAAGATTTTGGTCTTTCACAACACAGTCAAAAGTATGTCTACATAAGGGCTAGCATTGGGATTTTTTTTCAGGCTATAGTTCTGGTATTCTCGGTAAACAGCAGACATGGAATGTCCATATATGGGCTCCAAATACAATTTGTTGGTAGATTTTCTGCAATATTGCGATGGAAGTTTTGCTAAAGAATCCAGAAACTCTGCAAGAATTTCTTTTGCAATGGCACTGTCATTTCTAGGTCCCTTACTTTTCCGTCCAGTAGAGTTGGCTGCCTCTTTGGAAGGATGAATACCAGACTCACATTTTTGGACCCACTTTAAAACACTCCATTCTCGAAGACCAAATGTCGAAAGAAAACATTTCTTACATACTTTTGATACTCCACCGTTAGTATTAAGGGTGTATTTTAAGGTTGAACTTCTTCTTGAAACATCATCCGGACCCTTTGTCAATCGCGCGGTTTCAGATTTCGTAACAAGCGGACAGATATAGATTTTTCTTTGATCCCAATTCATTTGGGTCCAAAATTTGATGAAAAGTTGGTTTCGTTCTTCTTCAGAAATGTCCTGACAGTTCCTTACTTTCGATTTCAAACATACATTTGAAGTACATCGAGGACCCATTTTCCTTTCATCTCTTTCAGTGCCCCTTTTGGCAACTGCCCCTTTAGGTCTGCTCCAACCTTCATAAGCTTTTCCTTGCTCCCTTAACTTCTTGTTTTTAAAATCTGACCATTTTTTACATTTTTTTTCGTTTTAGCTCTCGGTACGTTATCATCTTCGGAGTCTTCGGTGTCATTTTCGAGGTCTTCTATAGGTCTTTTTATTCCCTTTTTTTCGGAATCGGAGGACTCACATTTTTCCTTGGACGCCATATCGGAGGTTGGGACGTCGTTATTTTCTTCGTGGATTTCTTCGTACTCGTTCGTTTCATCAGCTTCGGCATTCTGCTTTCGTGAATCAGCTGCAATATGCGTTTCTTCTCCAAAGTTTACTAGACAACTATTGAAGTCATCACATACATTTTTTAGATTATGTTCATCCAAGAAAGAATCATCCAAAAGACAAGAATCTTGCAAGAGGCTTAAAGAAACGTTTTCAAGCGAAACATTCTCTATGATGGCGACATCTTGATTTTCTTTATCATTTTCATCGTTTGTTTGGATGGTAGAAACTGTTATTTCGTTTCCTACTTCATCGTAAAATTTACAGTTTTCCAAATTAATTGGCAAATCTAGACCTGCTTCATTGGGGTGATCGTCAGAACTACCCTGTACGGTATTGTCTTCTGGTTTTACGGGTTTTCGAAGATTTGCAAATATTTTGTCCACTCGAGATGAATAATATTTTTTGTGTTCCATTTTCTTGGCCTGTAAGAAAATAGTATATTACCGCTTCAGCAGAAGAAGTAAAGCTTTTACTCCTAATACAACAATATTATACTATTATTTAAAATTTAGAAAAACGCCGCGTCGTTTCCTGCAGGTTACAAAACCTTTATTCAATACCTTTATTATTCAATAATACCTTTATTCAGCTGTGTGGTTTAACTTTAAACGCCCAAATTAAAAAAATCTTTTAAAAATAACGATTTATTTATTTTTTGTGATAACACGTATGTACGATCCTTTTATGAGTTCGGTACATGTGATTCCTCGTATCTACGTGTCTCCAAAAATGTCAAGAAAATAGCGTAAAAAACGATAAAATCGTAATTTTAAAAAAGTATTTCGATTAAGTAATGCATAATAAAGTAAGCTGTATAAAATTTAATACAATTTCATCAATAAAAACCACTAAACTTACCTTAATTTACACAGCCATCAAAACCGTTCTAGCGGCCATTACAAACCACAGAGTACTAAGTAAGTTACGAGGTGTCACCAGCAGGTTTTTATCGATGTACAGGGTGGCCAACTAAGAATGCGAGGTACCGTTTCTCGGAAACTATTTATCGTAGAGGCTTGCGGCAAAAAATTTTATGACTAAAACGGCAAGAGAAAAACCTGGAAAATATTCTCAAGTTTCTGAAATGGTCGCTAGGGGGCGTAACAACCAACACCAAGTAGAAAAATATGATTTTTATGGAATTTTGTCCAATGAAAATATATCGATGAGCTCATTTTCGGATTAACTGACTATTTACCTACACTTTTTGTCAAAAACGTTTTTTTCTATCTATCATAATAAAGTGGTGGGGGAAGTTCAATTGTTTTTTTAAACAAACGGAGATTTCTCCCGTTTCGCTTGACCGATTTAAACGAGCTTGGGCTCATATGAAAGAGCATGATCTGCACTTCAAAAAACTTTTTTGGTTTTGAATTTTTGACCTTCGCCGTCGCCGCTAGATGGCGTTAACTGAAATGGTAGCATGTTTTTGAGTTTTTTCCAAAAAAATCAAATGTAATGGTATATTCATTTTTATATATTTTAAAAGGGGATACATTTTTCTTAAAAAAAAAAACAAAAGAATTAATGTTTTTTTTTTTGTATTTTTTTTTTTTTTTGTTTTTTTTTTAAAGGAAAATGTATCCCCTTTTAAAATATATAAAAATGAATTTACCATTACATTTGATTTTTTCGGAAAAAACTCAAAAGTATGCTACCATTTCAGTTAACGCCATCTAGCGGCGACGGCGAATGTTACAAATTAAAAAGCAAATGAGCATTTTATAGCGCAGACTATTCTCTTTCATATGAGTCCAAGTTCGTTGATATCCGTCAAGCAAAACGGGAGAAATCTCCGTTTGTTTAATAAAACAATTGAACTTCCCCCACCACTTTATTATGATAGATAGAAAAAAACGTTCAAGACAAACTGTAGGAAAATAGTCAGTTAATCCGAAAATGAGCTCATCGATATATTTTCATTGGACAAAATTCCATAAAAATCATATTTTTCTACTTGGTGTTGGTTGTTACGCCCCCTAGCGACCATTTCAGAAACTTGAAAATATTTTCCAGGTTTTCTCTTGGCCGTTTTGGTGATAAATTTTTTTGCCGCAAGCCTCTACGATGTATACTTTCCGAGATACAGTACCTCACATTCTTAGTTGGACACCCTGTACATGCGTGTTGTCAGAAAAACTTAACTTGAGGTATAAAATATTTTAAAAAAGATACGAGGTGTATTCTAAATGATGCGTAAACAGATTTTCTAACGTTTTAGTATCTTAACTATATTTCGGCAAAAATGTAGATACGTGGTTTCACAGTTCTTAGAAAATTGTAGATACGGGGTTTCACTTCTGAACCGTCGATAATCTAGATATACGTTTATATTCTGTTCAAGGATAAAACCACTCACTTCAACTGATAATTTATTTCATAATCATCCCTACTTGGTAACTGAAGAATTGTGTGCAGCAACTGACCTTTATCTTGCTGATTTTTCCCCTCAACTTGTTGATCCGTCAATTTATTGCGAATACGATTAACATCTTCACAATCTAGAATGCACAAAAAATTAAACCCAATAGAAAGGAAAGCTAAATGGCCAAGGTCAAATGCTAAGATCTACTCAAATTAGTACGAGGCCGAGTCACAAAATAGGGGGCTAATCATGTCCACTAAATGATATTTTTGGTCTCCGCCAAAATTACAAGAGTTTCTCGAATTTGCAATTGCAGTGTGATTCGTTATTCAGTCCGTGTAGCTAATAGTTCGGGTCATGTGACCACAAATTGATAGTGCGTTATACGCTCACGTGATAAAGCAAATCTACAAGGGAAGTTATGTGAGTTGCGTAAGAAAAGATCAAGCGACGCGACAAGGTATGATCAACATCAACATCGACTGAAAAACACATTTTCGGGGTTATGTATCAAATTTGTAAACAAAAGTAATTATTGAATTCGTTAATGTTGTTTGCCTATATCGTGTATGTGATGTGGTTCATTCTTTTTAGCTTTTTGCGATATATCCTTTCTGTTTTTTGAAACGTTCGGTGTGTACCTAATAGGTGTAGTGTCTTATATCTTATATTCAGTTTCCAGTGCCCACCTCATAGTAATCATAGTTGTAACTTCATTAGTCAGTGAAAAAACATTTTATTTGAGTTAATTTTTGATGATTTTCCGGTTCATTTTATGTCAAGTGAGGCGCCTAGTTACTCGATGCAAAACCAGATTATGTATTTCCATTTTTCAAGTTTTTGCGGTAAATGTAAGAATCCTATTTTAAGTTTCATAATAACACATCGATTAAAAGCATAACCAACATCATAAAAGGATATTTGACATACTCGACATACTTTTTTAAATATTTGCTTGGAGTTCAAAACAATTTATACCTATCCAACATCCAACCATATGAAACATGCAAATGCCGATATAGGTATCCAGAAATGTACAGGTTTTTTTTATATATTGAATTGATACCCCCTTCATCTTTTTTATTTGACGTTTTTAAAAAAATTGTCTCAAAAAATATAAGTGTAATGGTTTTGAATACGTTTTTGAAAACTATCTATTTCGCATATTCCTCAGAAAGTCAAAATCAAATATTATTTTAATACCTGGGTTGTTCTCACAAATTTCTTCAATTTGAAGTAGATTCGTGTTCTAAATACTTAAGTAACAGAAATTAGATTATTTACATATATGTTTTCAGGGGTGGGAGAAAATTCAAAAAAATTAAATCATAACATTTTAAACTTACTTTTATGCTTAGTTGGAACTTTTTTTTATGCAAAAATGTGATATCCTCTGTTAGTTACTGATACTAACTCAAACTAACCCAAACTACCCTTCAAAGGTGCAACTCATTATAGGTATTGGTGAGATGCTTTGAATCACAATATTTTGGATTCTTCTAGAGCCCCTTCTGCTCTGTGTCAGTTCACTCGGTTCTTATGCGAAACGCTGTTCAATAACATTTATAATTTGGTTATTTTATGACTGAATCTGTATAGTATTGTGGGTATACTAATTACTATACTTTTATTAAATACCACTTTATTGAACATAAATTGAAGATGAACGTTAACAACCGAAAAAAGGTGATGAGAAGTCGTGAAAATTGGAACGACAGTGTTGAAGTTCCTCCTCAGTGTTGCCACTTGCATTCTCCATTTGTCAAAAGCCAACAGTGTCGCCACACGCTTAAATGTGGGAAGTGCCAATTCAACAGTGTCGCCACAATACTCCGCCCCAAAAAACGGAGTTGGGAGAAAATGAACTTAAACTAAGAAAAATACATATTACAAAAACTTAAATCTTTAACAAGGACAACTTTTTAACATACATTGTAGAGTACATAATGTTTGAAGCTAAAACTAAGTTTAATAACTAAGTTACTATAAAACAAAATGTTTTAAACGGAAAAGCGAACTTGTTTGAAAGGAAGTGCTTTGGTAGTTGTCACTATAGGGGGTGGATCTTTACTATAGTTGTGATCATGAGAAATATCATCAGGTCTAAGCAAAAAAGCGGGTTTAAGACGGTCTTTGGAAACATTAACAATTTTACCGTTGACTGAAATCGTGAAATATTTCTCATGTCGCGATATTACATGATAGGGCCCGTCATAAGGAGGCTGTAGAGGTTTCTTAACAGCATCCCTCCGTAAAAATATGTGAGTACATTTATCAAGTTCAGGAGATACAAAAGGTTTTGCATTAGAGTGATTACTATCAGGTATAGGTCGCAACGTTTCCATCTTGTTTCTTAACAGATTGACAAATGTAGAGGGATCGGTATGAGTCTTGGCATTTTCAAGGAATTCGCCTGGCAAACGTATCGTAGAGCCATAAACTAGCTCGGCGGGAGAAACTTCTATGTCAGGGCGAAGGGTGGAACGTAAACCTAATAGTACAGTGGGTAAAACTTCGGTCCAGTTAGGTGATGAATGCGCCATGATTGCAGCCTTTAATGTACGATGCCACCGCTCGATCTTACCATTCGTCATGGGGTGATAGGGTGAAGATCGAACTCTTTTACAGCCCATTATATTGCTAAGACTTTGAAAGAGAGAACTCTCGAATTGACGTCCTTGGTCGGTGACAATTTGTAGTGGGGTTCCAAAACGGCATATCCATCCAGAATAAAATGTGGATGCGACAGTTTCTGCTGTAATATCGCTCAAAGGAAATGCTTCGGTCCAACAGGAATACCGATCAATGCAGGTAAGGCAATAGGAATAACCATGAGATGATGGTAATGGACCAATAATATCGATATTTACAGTTTGGAATCGTTCTTCAGGTACTTGAAACTTTTGGAATGGGGTACGTGTATGTTTGTGTACTTTGGCCTGTTGACAACTAATGCATGCTCGAGTCCATACTTTAATGTCCTTATTCATCGACGGCCAAACAAAACGTGAAGATATGAGTTTAGTAGTAGCTCGTATGCCTGGGTGAGAAAGATTGTGAAATTTTTTGAAAATATGTTGTCTGAAGTTAAGAGGTACAAAGGGTCTCTTACGCGCTTGGCTGCAGTCACAAAAAAGTGTTGTAGAAGTGTCTGTAAGATTGCACTGTCTAAGTGATAAAGAAGTTGATTCGGGATTTAGGAGAATTCGTTGAAGTTCTGGGTCCTCTTTCTGATGTTTCTGGAATTCTTCATAATCGATTACAGCTGGTGAGTTTATGGTATTGATACGGGAAAGGGCGTCAGCAACGACATTGTTTTTTCCACTGATGTGAACTAGATCGGTGGAAAATTGTGAAATGTAGTCGAGATGACGTGTTTGTCTGGGTGAGGCTTTGTCGGATTTTTGTTGAAAGGCAAATGTGAGCGGTTTGTGGTCTGTAAATATAAGAAAACTGCGTCCTTCCAACAAATATTTGAAATACTTCACTGCAGAATATATTCCAAGAAGTTCTCGATCGTATGTGCTATATTTAGTTTCACAGGGAGTGAATTTTTTTGAAAAAAAACTGAGTGGTTTCCAAATTCCATCTTCGTATTGTTCAACGACAGCACCCATAGCTGTGTTAGATGCGTCTACTGTAAGAGACAGCGGTGAAGAAGGAAGAGGATGAACAAGCAAGGATGCGTTAGCTAAGTCATTTTTCGACTTATCGAACGCAGATAAAGCTTCAGTGCTCCACGATAATGGTGTTGAATCAGACTTTTTACAGTTCTTATGCATCTCGTGGAGGATGGATTGATGATCGGCAGCGTGAGGAATAAAACGGCGGTAAAAATTAAGCATTCCAAGGAAACGTCGTAATTCGCCAGCTAATATTGGCAGGGGGTACCTGAGAATATCTACTACTCGATCAGGGAGTGGTTTAGTACCATCAGAGGATATTTCGTATCCTAAAAACTGCAGGGAATTCTCGCCGAAGACACACTTTTCAAGGTTGATAGTGAGTCCATACTGTTGCAGACGTTCGAAGACTTGTCGAAGGTGATTCTCATGTTCTTCTGGGTCGGAAGAAGCAATGAGAATGTCATCTATATAAGAGAAGCAAAAGTCAAGGTTACGGAGGACCTCGTGAATGAAGCGTTGGAACGATTGCGCTGCATTGCGGAGCCCAAACTGCATTTTGGTGAATTCAAACAAACCGAAAGGTGTGATGATGGCTGTTTTGGGGATAGATTCAGGATCGACTGGTATTTGATGGTAAGCTCGAACCAGATCTAAGGTGCTGAAGATGCTTTTACCATGTAAAATATGGTTGAAATCTTGAAGATTAGGCACAGGGTAGTTATCTGGTCGTGTAACTGAGTTTAAACGGCGATAATCACCAACAGGACGCCAGGAACCAGACTTTTTCTTAACTAGATGCAATGGACTAGCCCAGCTGCTGTTAGATGGACGGCAAATCCCCTGATCTAAAAGAATTTGAAATTCCTGTTTGGCGATAGCAAGCTTATCTGTAGGGAGACGACGAGCTTTAGACACGACCGGCGGTCCTTCGGTAATGATTATATGACTGGTTTGATGTGGGGAATGACAGTCTGCTTTAGGTAGTTTCGTTATTTCAGAATATTCTTTCAGTAAAGTGTAATATTTACAACTTTTGTCAATAGTCGAAACAGAGTTGGTTGTGGAAAGTTTGAGTTTACCGGGGTAAGAAACATTGGTGAAAGTATCAATTATTTTTTTACCGTGGAGGTCTATTAATATTCGAAAATGACCCAGGAAATCAGCTCCTAAAATTGCAGTTCCGGTTTGGGCTATTACAAAAGGCCAAGTGAAATTTCGTTTTAAACCCAAGCTGACAGTAACACTCTTCACACCAAAAGTAGGAATAGGGGTGTTATTAGCAGCATATAACTGAGTTTTATTAAGCTGACGATAATCGCCTGATACTTTGGGTAAAATTGAAACATCGGAACCTGAGTCAATTAAAAATGAAATACCTGTCTTGGGGTCCTTGATAATTAGTCGTTGGTTCTTCAAAAAGGTGGAGTTGACTGTGGCCGGGGGGCGACTGACCGGACTCACGACATCCGTCGCCATCAACGTCGTGAACTCGTGTTTTCCTGGATGGGACCCATCCGACAGGGTGCCTTGCAGGTCCTGGCACGCTCTTTGAAGTGGAGATGGTACCAACATATTTCTCCATCTTCCTCTTGAGGTTGGCGAAGGGGAGACGTTCTTGATGACCGACCCTTGCGTTGCATGGTGTTAGGGGACTGGTCACGATGACAGTGCTTTGCTTTAAGGTCCTGAATTTCGTTATGAAGCTTTTGAATGGCATCAGTGAAGCTGGGGTCGTTGTTTTGAACAGCAAAACTACGAGGCTGTTCGATCTCTGCCATTTTATCGGCCATTTTTGCCAGATTCTCCAGGTTGTCGTTGCTGGTAGCCAAAATAGACTGTATTTGTGGAGACAGATGTTGCATCCAGAGACTTTTGAGTAGCTCCTTTGAAACAGAAGTGCCCCCTAGGCGAGACATCTCATTTAACAGTTGAGAAGGTTTCTTGTCGCCTAAGCTCATGTCTGACAGAAGTGTTTTTAACTTTTTTTCTTGAGAATCTGAATAGATTGAGATCAGCTTGTTTTTAATGGCGGCATACTTGTTATTGGGAGGTGGATTCAGGAGTAGTTCAGATATTTGACTTAAAATACTGGTGTCAACCACGCTAACTACATGGTTATATCTAGTCAAATCGGCTGTTATATTTGCCAAAGCAAATTGGGCTTCTAATTGTACGAACCATAATATAGGGTCAGCCTTCCAGAAGGGTGGTGGTTTGATAGTGACTCGATCCACATGTAAGGCTTGTTCAGCGTGCAGATTTGCTCCAGCGTTAGCTCCAGTTGCAGCTTCCTCAGTCATGTTGGAAAACGTGGCTCGTAGTTAGGTACAATTCAAGCGGGTAAACTTGTATATAGTTTGAGAATTTGCTGTTTCCAGTACGGGGTCACCAATTGTGGGTATACTAATTACTATACTTTTATTAAATACCACTTTATTGAACATAAATTGAAGATGAACGTTAACAACCGAAAAAAGGTGATGAGAAGTCGTGAAAATTGGAACGACAGTGTTGAAGTTCCTCCTCAGTGTTGCCACTTGCATTCTCCATTTGTCAAAAGCCAACAGTGTCGCCACACGCTTAAATGTGGGAAGTGCCAATTCAACAGTGTCGCCACAGTATCTATTCAATGAAGGTCTTGATTTAATTTGTTTATTATACAACATGCATTGTTTTATTTCAACTAAAACCCTGAAAATGGAACACACAAGTGACTTTTCAACATTCAACTTTTGATTGATTTCTAAGAAATTATCGTCAACTACGGCTACTTTTGGTCCGAATAGTGCACTTATGTTGAAATTTGAAAAGTGTTTTGTTTTATTTTGCGATTGAAACTATCCATAATGCACAATTAACCCAATCCACTTGATTCAGTATCTTGACTAATAAAGAGATTCCGAATATCACCTGACCAAACTTCTCAATAAACTCAAAGTAGCCAAAGTTGACGATAAATGTGTGAAGAAAATATTAAATAAACTTTTAAGTTGGCAGTATCGAAATGTTCAATACAATATGGCGAAGGAACGAATATCAAACTTTCGTCAAAACGACTACCGCGCCACAGATCCGCGATGTGGTGTTACGGCCTCGAACTGAGCTTATATAACCATCGTTGACATTGCAGTTTCTGTTCTAAAGGGTTTATTGTTTTGTGGTATAATGTTTTGATATGTTCCCACTTTGCTACTTGCTTTTTATCATTGATGGTGAAATTGAGATCTTTATTCAAGAAGTTATTTCTTAAACCTTCGAATATATAAAGGGGGTCGTACAGAGGTACAAACTATTTTGAATCTGTCAGGAATCCAAACAGTTTATTTTCAGTAGAGTGTACAAACCAACACTTCTTTTAAAAACAGATTGATAGCGGACTGGTTGCTGCTACTTTAATCACACACAGCAGCTGTAACGGGTTAAATTCGTGCTAGATTTATAAGTATAATTGTTTATTAATTTACGTCTTATTCCGCGAATGGCTTGAGGGGATATTGACGATTGTACACACTTGGTATTTGAATAACGGCTATTTTCACTATTTTGGGGTTATGTTTACTGTTTACGACGTAGATCAAATGATTTACATCAACAGTTTTGCCACTTGCCATTACTTGTCCTCATTCAACTCCATACTACGTACCTGGAACGGACCCGCTTATTATCGAGAGCGAAGCAAGTAGAGATAGCGATAGTTACGGATATCTATCTCTTTCTAATTAATTGGCGTATATGGACAGAAATCACAATGATACATAAATTATATATTCATAAGACATATTTGAGGAAAATCTTGTATTAGTGCTTTGATTATAGGAAATTGAAAAGACATTTAGCATTCACGTGCAAGATTTATTTTAATCAGGAATAAAAAAATGAATATACCCAGACTGTAGACTGAATAAATTGAGTAGATTTGTTTGTAACTAGGGATTTTCTTCTTAGAAAAATAGTAGTTCAGTAGGCTAAACTCTCACGGTGTGTGATTTCTGTTCCAGATTGATTCCTAACTTTGGAATAAATTCAGTATATATGTCACAGTAAAACCTGGTAATCAGTAAAAGCTAACTAGGAAAAGTGAGCTTGTCCTGATTTGGAAACATTCAGCTAGTGAATGTTGAATTCGATCGACTTCATCATACTTTTACTAGTAACTGTTAGCATTCACGTAACTTTTCTAGTGCATGCTGCTACACTGAAAATTATTATCGTAATTATAAATATCCTTTTTGGTCCGAGTTGGAATTCGCCGACAGATTAGACGCTCTGGAAAATAATAATAATTTTTCATTGCTATGGAAACAGCTTTCCTCATCAGATTTTGATGAGTTACTTATCACCTTCACTATGAGTTATAATTTGTGAAGAAAAAAAACTGTAGGCATTTTTTCACCCTACATGAAGAACCCAACTTTTTGTTTCATAATGTCTTGACTCCTTAATTATAGAATTGTAACTTTGACGAGTTTTTTTATGATGTTATGTTTTAACTTTTAGCCATGGGAAGACAATTTTCTTTCATCTCGCAAGTTTTTACATCCGACTGCAACACATTATAGATCACCATATTATTTTTTCAGTCCTTTTCAAAGTTTCTCCGATAAAACCAACTTATCTAAAAGAAAACAGCACACAGGATGTACAATATTATACAGTGCGGCTCTAAAAGGTCACCCCCTTTTTTTAATGTGTGCATCAAAAATTTTGAAACTTGGCATACTTTAATTGCTGTCGAAACACTACTTTTTGATGTTACTGACGTAGTTTTAGAATTCAAGATGGCGGCTGGCCGCCATTATGATATTATGAAACATTTTTTTATATGGAAAGGGGGATCGTGTGACACATCATTCGAAAGATCTTATCGAGTAGATTATTGTGTGTAAATTTCATAGGATTAAACGCATCCGTGCGGATATGAAAGCCTGCCGAACCTTTAATTTTTCAAAAATGTCGTTTACATTGAGTTTCAATTTTTCAACGAGCTGACACATCAGCTTCCCGGACCGTCAAATATGCAGGAAATATCTTCGCTAATGAGTGCGGAAATTTATCGAGACTGGTAGTTTTCATAGCTTGAAGAATCAAGGGTGACCATCCATTTCGGAAGATAAACAAATTGCAATCATTGGTGGTAAATCCAGAACAGTCGACTTCTCAGGTTGCAGACATCTGTGATACATAGTCTGCTTCTGTAAAACGATTGCTGAAAAAACAGAAATTTTATCCTTATAAATTTCAAATGGTGCACCAGTTGACTGAAGATAATCCTGACAGAGGTGTGGAATATTGCGAAATTATGACCGATAGAAACGGCCGAGAACCGAGATACGTTCAAAATATTTGTTTTAGTGACGAGTGTATTTTTTTTTTAAATGGCCGTGTACACAGGCAAAATGTTCGTTATTGGAGTGACGTAAATCCGCATGTTTTCAGGAAAACCCACACGCAATATCCCGAAAAGGTTAACGTATGGGCTGGCATATTGGGGAACCATATTTTTGGTCCTGTTTTCATTCATGAAAATTTGGCAGGGGACCTGTATTTGAACTTGTTAGAAACTACAATAGAGCCTTTGATTGTACAAATACGTCAGAATATTCCCAACGAATTTCGCATGACACCAATTTTTCAACAGGATGGTGCGCCTCCTCATTTCAGCAGAAATTTTAGGCAGTATTTGGACATAACTTACCCCAATCGTTGGATTGGTAGTCGGGGTCCTACCGAATGGCCTGGCAGGTCGCCCGATTTAACACCATTGGACTTTTTTTATGTGGATATTTAAAACAGAAAGTATATGCAACACAGCCAGACTCTCTTTTAGATTTACAGCACAGAATTACTGCTTTTTGTCAAAATATCAATGTCGATACTTTCGAAAAAGTCCGTCAGGACATTTTCAACATTTTTTACAATAAAAATTGAAGTATGCTTTCTTTGTTCTTATTTCACGAATTTCTTTATCTTGTTAGTTTGACAGTCTGTCATATCCGCACGGATGCGTTTAATCCTATAAAATTTTCATACAATAATCTACTCGATAAGACCTTTTGAATGATGTGTCACACGACCCCCCTTTCCATTCAAAAAAATGTTTCAAAATGGCGCCCAGCCGCCATCTTGAATACTAACAGTACGTCAGTGACATCAAAAAGTAGTATTTCGACAGCAATTGAAGTATGCCAAGTTTCGAAATTTTTGGTAGACACATTAAAAAAAAAGGGGGAGGGGACCTTTTAGAGCCGCACTGTATTATTATTATTATAACATGTATTTTCAGCATCAATAAAATAACACAGAACGCCAAACTGTCACTGAATTCTCACAAAACAGTTTTGTTTGCCCCTTAACCAAAACCTTAATACTTTGTAATGAGTTCGACAAGGATAGGTATTCGTAACACTGTCTATCTCTGTCTAACCAAAAATTGCATACTTTGACGCCTCATCGACAACGGCCGGGGCCTTTCCAGGTACGTAGTATGGAGTTCAATGCTTGTCCTGGTCAATTGTGGGGGGCTGTAGCGCATTTCTGTCGAAGTGGGCGTGGCTGGGGGCTTGTTTAACTTGAGAAATTCTATCCTGAAATGTTTCCAAAATTACGTTTTCTTTTGAATCAGAGTATCTGTTACACTCTTATTTAGGTCCCTGTTCCTTCATCCTCACCTTGGCAATACTATTAGGAACGCGGTAGTTAGCCTCTGCCATGTTGCCATTTTATGTTACAGATTCTATTTATCAGGAAGCTGTTCCGGAGTTGATCGTCGTCTGAACTGATCGCATCAGACCTGAAACGAGCATAGTTCATGGTGATCATGTAGAGTATGCGCGATGAGACGTCAGTTATGTAATCGCCTGTAAACTACAGAGTTGTACGCATTATGTAATATCATCGGCTATGTTTGTTCCGATACGTTGAGTTGATGTTCTAAATACCCTAACATGCGTGTTTCCCTGCATTCCTACCCTGTTAATGTTGCCCATGTATTTATGGTTGTCTGATAATGGGATGGTTTCCGAGATGTTCACTTCTTTGTTAAAGTTGCTCTGGTCTGTTTTTTCAAGTGATCTCGCTTTGCTGAGACAAGAGTGCAAATAGAGTGCTGGACATTCTAGTGTATGCTATAAATTGCTCATTTTCGTCAGGTATTTTTCCGCCTTGCCTTAAGAGGGCGGTAATTGTTCCTCTGCACAAGGGTGGGAATACCGATGATCCTTCCAACTATCGCCCTATAGCTCTGCTTCCCACATTGGCTAAGGTTGTAGAGAGGCTGGTAAAGATCCGAATGATGTCATTTTTGGATAAACATAACATCTTGAATCAACATCAATTCGGTTTTTGTCCCGATAGTTGCACTGGGGATGCCATCTTTAACTTTCTGCTAAGGCTAAGGCTAAGGTTGTAGAGAGGCTGGTAAAGATCCGAATGATGTCATTTTTGGATAAACATAACATCTTGAATCAACATCAATTCGGTTTTTGTCCCGATAGTTGCACTGGGGATGCCATCTTTAACTTTCTGGATCGCCTTTACAGAGGACTGAATCAGGGGGATATTGCTGCCGCGGTGTTCTGTGATTTATCAAAGGCAATTGACTGCGTGAATCACGAAATACTGCTGCGGAAGCTCGAGAGGTATGGTTTTAGGGACGTATCATTGCGATGGTTTGAGTCTTATTTGCGTGGTCGAGTTCAGACAGTGTCATTTGACGGTAATTATTCTCAAGAGGAAAGGGTTGGTACTGGTGTTCCACAGGGTTCGGTTCTTGGTCCTTTACTTTTTTTACTATACGTAAACGATCTGCCGGATATGTTAATAAAGGGAGTTTTTACCTTGTTCGCCGACGACACAACTATTTTGTGGCGTGATGTGGATCTACATAGGTTAACCAATAACATTTCTAATGACCTAATGAGGGTAAAAAATGGTGTGATTCCAATTGTCTTTGTTTCAACACATCAAAAACAAGCATTCTCTCTTTCAAGTGTGTAACTCGGGGTATTTGGGGGTATGGCCACTTTGCCACTTCCTGTTCCTAAATTCAATCGTTTTCTAGGCCTGACGATTGATACCTCATTGAAATTCGAGGAACACGTATCTGGGGTGTGTAATAAAGTCTCTTCTGGGTGTTATGCTGTTAAAATAATTAGAAGTAGTCTGGGTTTCGCTATGGCCAGAAATGCATACTATGCTGTTATTGAAAGTCATCTTCGCTACGGCATTGCTTTTTGGGGAGTTTGTCCTCAGTATTCGTTTACATCGGTATTTTTACTTCAGAAAAAGGCTATTCGTTATCTATGTGGAGCCAAAGTTCGAGAATCCTGTCGTCAATTATTCAATCAGTGTCGTATATTAACAGTTTGTTCCTTATTCATACTGGAGACAGTGATCTTAATCTTCAAGAAACACAGAAATGAACTCAATCAGATTGGATCATATCCAACTCGCAATCCGTTTTCATTCAGACTCCCGATACCACACTCCGAACTCGTGAAAAAGTCTTTTATTTTTCAAGGCAGAAAACTTTTTAATCATCTGCCAACACGGGTTAGAAAAATGAATTCCCAGAATATGTTTAAGAAAGTTGTGAAAAGGGTATTGGCAGCCTGGACATACTATACCCTAGAAGAATATTATGAGACTGTATTTGACTGATATTATCTGTTAGTGTTTCGCACAATGTTTTAGATTAAAACTTATTTGTCTTTCTATGTACATACAATTGCGGATCTTATTTTATTATAGTGTTTAGTGTTGATTGATGTCTGTCAAAATTTATAACCTTTGTCCAGTTTTTTTATTTTATTTTTACAATTTATACTGGATTTGTTTTGTTTATCTTTATTTAGCAAAGGCTTTGTTAATAACCTAGAGTTAAAACAATAAAGCTATTTTTGACTTTGACTTTGACTTTGAACAAACTAGAATCTATGAAAACAGTTCCAAAACTATCAAAAGCTTTCTCGCGTAATGAGAGAAAATCTCTAACGAAGAGTAACTGCCTCTACTAAGCACAATAATAATGCGACGCAACCGGGTTGAACAAGTTATGCCAGAAGATGCATTGAGAGTAAACAGGAAAGTACGAACAGAGATCAGTAATCTGTTTATAAGAATATAGACTGAGAGAAAATTTGATATAACGTCTAATTCCGGGTGCGACTAGGTGGCTGAGTGGTCTAAGGCGCCATTCGACAAAAAGTCACTGGAGAGGTACTTAGTACGCGATGATCGGGTTAAAATCCCGAGGTGGGCAGAAATTATTTCTGTTCGACATTTAGTGGTACTCTCATTGGCTAACGTTACTGAGTAGACTGCAGTTTTATTAATTACTGACAGTCAAAAAGTTGAAATAATTAGCCTAAATTAATTGGTCCTGCTAGTTCAAATATATAACTAGGTGATGCTCTCCATCATCAACTTAGTGGTCCAAGGGTTGGCAAAAAAGGCCTTTGAGGCCTACTCGCCGGGCAGTGGTTTGCCCCCCCACTCATACCAATACCAAAATACCAATGCCGGGTTAGGCTTTCAAACATATCTTCTCAATGTGAATGCTCTACCCTTAGATTTTTTTTGCGCTCACTTGAGAGATAATGAAATCATGAGTGGAGACTTTTACATGGTTCATCAGATTTTCAAACGATTTCGAACATGACAAGTTTTCGGCAGCCTTCATTCAGTTCATTCGAGCCTTGAGGCTTGTGACTCGTTCACTTAGTCTGAATGTTCTCTTGTTTGACTCGATTACTGTTCTGTACAAATGTTTTGCCTTTTGAGCTAAGAACTTCACTCTTGTGATGTTGAGATTCTTTCAAATGACTTTCTTCCAAAGTGTCTTAGGATCTGAAAAAATATATACTATTGGTAGGTGACAGGTGTTTGAAGATGTATTGTGTGAAATCATTCCAAATGCTTCAAATGCTTTCCCTATCTGATGCGCGTTTCTATGCAATTTGTTTTCACCAAACTATTTGTGCCAAATACCATTTCTAGTATGTGAATAATTTTTTTATAAAAATAACTACATAATAACTATTCCAAGACACCTTTTGGAAAAAACTACCCTTTTATTTTTTATGCATAACAGTGTCCTCCATGTCGATTTCGTGGGGATGCAGTCAAATCACAATGAAGTAATCTATAATGTTCATTTCGTTGAATCAAATCGGAAAGATGATTATTTTTTGGCAAGACAATTTGATGTTTTTCATTATAACTCAAACTGCTAGGTTGTAGTCTTCCACCTTCCCTTATTACAGACTCATGAATAAAGGCATTAAGACACATCAATTTACTCTTTTTAGTTGAAGGTTGATTTTCGAGTAAACTATTGTAATCCACTGGAAAGCTACGGATCTGACAAATTCTCACTAAGACAAAAAGAGCATTTTCAATTTCAGTGGTAGTTAGAATAGGTTTTTCATTCGGAGTTTTATTGTTCTTCATTTTGACCTGAGACAATAATCATTCACTTCACTGATGCTCGTATTATTGAACAAAAATATTACCCTCATTTTTTACCTCGAATATAAGGAAAGTTTTTGGACTATTGTGAAGAACGTTGTCTTTCTCAGTGTTGGTGTTTGTACATCATTATACTCATTATCCACAGATACTGGGAATGATCCTAAAAACATGTTTTATTTTACAAATGGACTAACAGATTGTATAATTATACAGCATTAAAAGACAAAAGACATGCAAATAATAACATTGTATCATCTTACCCGCTTGTACATTGAATTTAGCATTTTCATCTTCCCCTCTTTTTTCTTTTGACATCTCAATAACTTTCAAAGTTCTCTGCTTCGGCATTATGAAAAAGAAACTGAGCACTTGATAATATAACACGTCTTATTGCCTTATGAACAGAAATTCTAATTATTATAACTTTGGAGGTTATGTTATCACAACTACCAACTCACTTCTGTCCTGTCCATAACAATAGTTGTGTTGAACCAAGATTTTCTTTTTGCAAAATACCACTAACCCTCATAGCATAGGAATATTAAGATAATGTAAAAATAAAATGTAAAAGATCAAGTCTTTGTTATGCCTGTTTTACATCCAACTTTTTTTTCGAAGTGGAATTTTCAAATTATCGCTTGGCAAACGGGAATCATATAGTGCCACCACATTGTATTTGGCGTAAGCGTGACTTTGAACACGAATTCAATATAGTTGATAGCATATGATTCTTGTTTGCCAAGCGGAAATTTGAAAGTCACACTTCAAAATGAAATTGAATGTAAACCTTACATAACCCTTATATATTAGCTTTAATATCAACTGTCAAATTCAATGGAAAAACAACACAATACGAATCGCAATATTTGGCAATCAGCAATTGATTTGTTGTTCACGCCTATTAAAGTCGTGATCGCCCGGAAATGAATACACCAATAAAAATAATCGGAACGTTTGTACGCCATAATGGAAAAATCGGGATTTTCTACTTGTAAATCGCGATGCGTGACAAATCGGGACATGCTTTCCAAAATCGGGACAGTCCCGCCTAAATCGGGACGTCTGGCAACCCTTTCAGCCTGGCAAACGTTGCTCTTTGTTCGCATTCGTTCGCGTTGTTGAGGATTTTTTCCATCTGTTTGCCAGATGTGTACGGTCGATGCAAATGACCAACAATACTAGCAAAGCGAACAAACGTGAATGTACGACAACGTACATATGTGGAGGCGTATTATTGAATTTTAGTTTTCTTTATGCATTTGTCAAGAAAGGTTCAAAGTTTTTTCGTTTGAATATCGTGTGTGAAATTGGAGATCCTGAGTGGAAGTGGAAACCAATTATTAAAAGCCAGTGCCTCCTATAAAATTATAAGCAAACTTTCAAATTAAAACAAAAACAGAAAAGACAACACAGAGCTATTTGGGTCAACGATTTTTACAGAATTCATACATGAAGACAGTAATTCATTGAATGATTTGAACGAGACATTATTTAAAAACTTCAACGGGATGTCAAGAGCAGATTTACATCTCCTCCTGGGACTAATCAAGCCACAAATTATGAAGCATTATACTTTCCTCAGACAAGTCATACCTGCAAAAATAAGACTAGCTGTTACTTTGCGGTTTTTAGCTAGTAGTGGTGACTCGTATATTAGCTGACAATACACATTTCAATTTTCAAGAAAAGTGATTTCAAGAATAATTCCAGAAGTATGCCAAGCCATATGTGAAGTATTAACGGATTCTTATAAAAGTGAGTGAGTAGTAAATCAACATATCATATAATTTAAGTTACAACCCGTACCTATTTACCCTAAAAACTTGAATACATAATTATAGTAGAAACAAAAAACAACATATCTAAATAGTTATGTACATGGAAAAAAAATAAAAATACACTTTTTCTGCAAGAATGAATTACCCTTTGTGATTTCAGCAAAATAACTTTCATGACAAAAATAGTGAACAAAAAAAAACACACAAAAAGATTTTTTTGAGTAATGTATTTATTTCCATCTAGAATCGATATTTGTCATACTGTGGAATGCTGAGAAATGCAAAGATTAATGTGTTTCGTTCAGATGTGTCACACTACCAAGAATGTCCCGCGCGCGGATAGCAATGATTGCAGCGCGAACGAACGCAAACGCATAGCAACGTTTGCCAGATGTAGGTATTCCCGGCTCTAAACACAACTTTGAAATTCCGCAGAAAATCTTTTTAACATGGTTAAACATCAGAAATCATAATATGCAAATCAAAAAACTCTTATTCAAAGAGCAAATTTTGTATTTTATACCATAATACCTCTATCATTCAATACAGATTTTTTTCCAGGGCGCTTTGTTTTTGGTATTCAGGCAAAACTTTAGATTCTGAACAACTTTTATTTATAACATTTTGCTGAATTTTTTAAAATAAAGGTACTTTTCTTTTGTACAATTTTTATATTTGTTGGTGGGTCATGTATATAAAGGGAAATGTTTCAAAATATTGGTACGGGAAGTGCTAAGGTGAAATGAGTCAGTGCATCTGGAGGATAAGAACGGAACCAGAGACAACCCAAGAGACGCGCAACTCAATGTAAAATAATTGTCCATATTCTGTCTTTGTCTAAAATTGGCAAGGTGTATCCAGGTGGCGCTGTACGCTGCAAGATCAGCTGATTTGTGCTCTGTTGCCATTTTATTTCGCATGTTATGTTTACATTTTACACTCACATTTTCGAACTTATCAATTGCGCCAGACTAACGTCAAGTGAAAATTCGAAAATGTGAATATTTTGCTGTTAGGTTAGGAATAATTAAACAAACCGCTTTACATAATAATATATATTTGTGGAAAATAAATTACAATTCTTGTACTATAATGATGTAAAATTAATACATGTATAATACAAAATACACCTATACTGTGGGCCAAATTAAATAGGTATAAAAAGAAATCCAAAACAATAAATTCAGTAGATATTGTGACAATGATTTCATGTAGTGTAATGCACAGACATACTTTGCTGATAGAAAATTTCAATTGAATTATCAAGAAAAATTGTATCACCGTTTACCTTATAGCTACATACAGGGTCGCCGATATATATGGGAACGGTCGATTACTGGGTGAAATCTTACAAAGCATCGAAAAAATTACAAAACTTATAGGCATTTTCAGTGTCTTCTATTATAGGCAGTGATAATTTTTAATAACTATATGGGATCAGCTCATAAAGCTGTGACTCATGAAAGTATTATTTTAAATGGAACCCCCAACCCAGGAAACCTAGGGGGGTGATTGTATGTGATACATTGGTGGTGGTAAGTCATACAGGCACTTGAAGATCATTTTTTTTTCTTGTCATTGATATAGCCTTTCGATTATTTGTTATCGAATCAAAATGAAATTTGGTACTAAGTTTCAGCTTGTTCATCTGTAACATTCTGTGGAAAAAATGTTTCTGTACTTCTCCCCTAGAGGGCACTTTACATAAAATCCAAATTCAATATTTCGCATATATTTTGTCTCGATAGATTTCTCAAAAACAAAAACGCCGTTTTAAAGATAGAAAAGACTAGATGAAAAATGTACACTTCATACGGGTCGATAAGTCACACCATTTGCATGGATTTAAGTATCTTGAAGAAGGTTACCCCTTTCCCCTTTAACACGATTACACGGTATACCTTTTTCATGTAAAAATGACGGAAAAAACAATTTTTCAATTGAAATTTTTTTTCGACTACGTACAAAAAACTTACAACTATTTGAATGAGTAGAAAGATGTGAAAGAGGCACCCATACCAAGGCCAGATTGGATTGGTTTTGTTTAATACATCGAAAAAAATTTTAATTTAGTTTTTGACTTGTGAGTTCCAAATAAAAAATCGTCTATTGCATCTTACTATCAATACAGGCTTGTCAAAAAAATGGATTGAGAATTGAATTACAAAAACTGCCAAAATTTTCCAAATACATAAAATCATTAAATTTCATTTTATAAATCTACTTTTGTACCTATAAGATTATCCATTCTAAAAATCACTTTTTAATTTTTGGAATGGACTATTTATAGACTCAACTTCATTGTAAATGCTTAATTATAGGTAACAATACAATTTGGGAGCTTCATTTTTAAAAATTAATCTGTAGCGCATAGAAATTTAATGATATTTTTTGCCGTGGCGATCCTGCAATTCCTGTATCAATAGTTATGAAAACGTAGAAAATCTATTATAGTGGTTCTCTTTCAAGAATTCAACACAAATTAAATGATGAAACAATGTTATAAAAAAAATTAAGTTTTACATGGAGGTGTACGATCGTCATTTTTGACAAAAAAAACGAGCACATACAAGCATAGAAACTTGATTTTGAAAAGCCTTCATTTATCAAGTCGATCTAGAATCCTACGTAGAATCCAAAAATGTGATAAAATGTATTCAACTTATTTCGATAGCTTGATAGCTTGTTTATTTTACCCAATGATCGACCGATCCATATTCGCGATTCTGTATAGTGAGTATTAAAAAAATGAAGGCAAACAATTATCAGCAATTGAGTGCCTCCTGAGTGTAAAATATGCAAAATCGAAAACTTACCCCTGGCACTTTTTGAACAATGGGGGTGTTTTTTTGTAAGTTGTGCTGCAATCAAATAATAACATTCAAATTGTACACTCTATAAGTTTGCCCTATGAAACTTTATTACTTTCGGACTCAACAGTCGTATAATGAACACATTTGGTGTGATCGTCATGGTAAATGTACATAACTATAGTCCAAACCAAACAACTTTCGATCTACGTCATCGTTGCCACCGGGAAGTTTACTGGTGGCCAGATTTGGTCACCTGCAAATCACATTGAGACTCGCTTGGTGGCAATTATGACGTGAATTGAAAGTTGTTTGGTTTGGACTATACAATATATACTACAAAAGGAAATATTTTGTCAACTTGACGATTTGTTGGAGATGTCGTACAGTTCATAAATAATATTGGGGTGGGTATTTTCTTTTTCTATGATACAATCTTCAAAAACCGGCAGTTCTCAAAAAAAATTGTATGGGATGTGCAGGGTTTTCCTGTGTATTTTTGTGCCTCACCTAGAGTTGATTTGAAAAAATATAAAAATAAGTTAAATACAAAAGTTTCTTGTTTTTCAACAACTTTAACTATTTTTGAGCTAAAATATACGGGAAATCCTTAAACATGTACAGCTGCTTATTATTAAAAAAAAATACAAACAAGTTTGCCACATTTTTTCAATCCATACTTAATTGTAAGTTCTGTGATGAGGTCTTTATGACTATCGCATATTAACCACTCAAAATCTAATTTTTTCTTTAAATATTCTTGAGCCTTAGCTAATGAATTTTGTTGAGAAGCGTAGCTTTCAAGAAATGTTTCCAGAATTGTAATTACACTTCCAACGACAACTGTGAACTGCTCACTCGGATAAATTAAAGAATTCTTTGAATCTGCCCATTCCTTGAAACTGATATACAGGGTGTCCCAGCAGTGGCCGCCATATCTCAGAAACTACTGGACCTAAAAGTTCAGGAAAAAAAGATTATTACTAAAGTGGCCACGAGAAAATGCTGGGAAATATTTATAACTTCGAAATTTTTCCGCTAGGGGGCGCAATCAAAGCTTAAATATTAAAATTCGAAATTTCTCCGGAAATTTTCAGATTGAGGTATATCTTTATCAACATGGTTAGAAAACCTAGACAATTTCACGTCTTTTTGGTACAGGGCTCATTGGCGTACCGATCTTCGTGTGAGTAGGGGAAGGTAGTGAAAGTGTAATTGTTCAAGTGGCTGTAACTTATAAACGACTTGTCCGATTTCGTTGCGTATAGGCTTGTTTGGAAGATAAATGTGAGTACTTTCGTATATCGTATCCAGTGATGCGTGATTGTCTCCAGAAAAGTTGCTAGAAGGCGTAATTTGAATTAAAAACTGTTATTTTCGTTTCACCTCAAAAATTTAAATGGTACGGTATAATTCTGATAACAGAATCGAAATGTAGATTAAATTTACAAGAAAAAACCTCCAAACCGCAGGTTGATATCTTTTCTCGTTTTCGAGTTATGGCCGAGAAAATAATTTTTGACACTCGAAAAGTTGTTTGTTGTGTAGTTTTATTTAACTTTATAAATGTTCGAATTGTCCTCCATCTTGTAAAATACATTTCTCAATTCTGTGCCTACAAATAGAAACAGCTGTTTCTATTTCAATTGGTGCAATGGAATGTATAGCATTCTCAATCCGCTCAATCATATTTTCTCTTGTGGTGGGACGAGTTTTGTAAACGATGTCCTTGATTCGTCCCCACAAGTAATAGTCCAACACAGTTAAATCGGGGGATCTCGGTGGCCATGGGAACAAACTGCCCCTTCCAATCCAGCGATCTGGATAACGGTTGTTTAAAAAATCACGAACTCTCCGTGCATAATGAGCTGGGCAACCGTCATGTTCGTACCACATGGACATCCTAAGACCAATGGGAACATCTTCTAAAAGTATTTGCAAGTCATTTTCTAAAAAGTTTAAATATGATTCACCATTTAAATGGCCATCAATAATATACGGCCCAATAATTTTGTTTCCTAACACTCCGCACCAGACGTTTACACTCCACCTGTTTTGATGATCCACTTCCCGCATCCAGTGTGGGTTTTCCCGCGACCAAAAGTGCATGTTATGCAAATTAACATTTCCAGAACTAGAGAAACGGGCTTCATCGGTCCATAAAATTTGGGAGAGGAATTGAGGATGTTCGTTGCACATTTCTCGAAGCCAATAGCAATGGTCTAGTCGCCTGTTGAAATCATCTTCTGATAGAGCTTGGTGTAAGGAAAGATGGTATGGACGAAGTTTGAAGTCTCTTAAAATTCGGAGCACTGAAGAACGACTTAATCCTGGATGGTGGGAAATTTCTCTTGTGCTCAAATGCGGTGAAGCTTCCACGTAAGCGAGAACGTTTATAATATTGTCTTCATGGTTTCTTACCGGACGTCTTCTGATTGGAACTGGATTGAGCTGTACACTTCCCGTTGTTCTTAAACGTATTGCCATTCGCCGAAATACCTTTCTGCTGTAGTGCCTTCGTTCAGGATACCTTGCAGCGGGTTCACGTGCCGCAATCGGAGCATTTCCAAAACATTGAAAATATACGGCGAGCATATCAAAAGCCTCGGCATTGGTGTAAGACATCTTAACAGAAAATCTTAAAATGATAATCAAGAGATTGTTATGATTGCAATATCTGTTTCAATTATCTCCATGAAAACCCGCCGATGTTTTTCCACAGCTACCTAGATTTTCTTTCAACCCATCATTGCAATATTTAATACATTATTAGATTGGGATTTATGCTCATCAAAATATTTTTCATTTATTATGAGTTTTGTTCTATTGAAATAACAAATGAAAACATTGAATTTTACATAATTTGGACTAGTTATTATTATTGAAGCCAAAAAAAAAGCAGGTTGCAATAGAACTACACAACAAACAACTTTTCAAGTGTCAAAAACTCTTTTCTCGGCAATAACTCGAAAACGGAAAAAGATATCCACCTGCGTTTCAAAGGTTTTTTCTTGTAAATTTAATGTACCTTTCGATGCTCTTATCAGAATTATACCATACCATTTAAATTTTTGCGGTAAAATGAAAAACACTGTTTTTAATTCAAGTTACCCCTTCTAGCAATTTTGCTGGAGACAATCACGCACTACTGGATACGATGTTCGAAAGTACTCACATTCATCTTCTAAACAAGCCCATACGCAACAAAATCGGACAAGTCGTTGATAGGTTACAGCTACTTGAACAATTACACTTTCACTACCTTCCCCTACTCACACGAAGATCGGTACGCCAATGAGCCCTGTACCAAAAAGACGTGAAATTGTCTAGGTTTTCTAACCATGTTGATAAAGATATACCTCAATCTGAGAATTTCCGGAGAAATTTCGAATTTTAATATTTAAGCTTTGATTGCGCCCCCTAGCGGAAAAATTTCGAAGTTAGAAATATTTCCCAGCATTTTCTCGTGGCCACTTTAGTGATAATTTTTTTTCCCTGAACTTTTAGGTCCAGTAGTTTCTGAGATATGGCCGGTGGCCACCCTTGCTGGGACACCCTGTATACATTGTGAGGTTCTAGGCTGTTCGACAAAAGCTGAGGTTTTCATGAAACTTTTCAATATGAACCCAGCAACATAGGCTACTGAAAAAACGTTTGTGGTTCCAGCAGATACTTCAAAAGAAATTCTGTTCGACATCTCTTCCATGGATGTAGCGGTTTGAATCTCCAAGTCTGGACTCTTTGTACTTTGTAAACATTCTTCACTCGACACATTTAAAAATGATTTTGAATTTGTCAAAAGAACGCTGTCGTCTCCCTCGCAGTTTCCAGTTGATGCTTTATTGGTCAGCCCATTCAATATTTGCGTCTTCAGACTGCCAACAAATTGTTTCGTAGTTGGGTTGTGATTGCAACCACAACCATATCTTATTGAACCAAATAGATTCTCCAGAGGATCTTGATTCAAAGATCTAGTACGCAATGATGTGGCCCCCATATTATGCATATAGGCCCACACTCCTTTAACGGCATTTAATGATGTGAGCCATCCTATTTGGGAGGGTGGCTTGGATGACTTCAGTTTGTCCGTTTTTGTTCATTTTTCTGAAGTCCGGCTGCTGATTTTCTTGAAAGCTGCTTCCCAATATTCTAAGTGTTTGGACTCTTCAGTTACAGCACAACGGAGGTCTTTCCCTTCGGGTGCTCTAGGGGTTCTGCCATCAAAGCTGTCGAAAAGAGTGTCCATTTCCTTAACGAAGGTGGCTGTTGCAAGGGCCCTAGAGTCAAGAGATCCTGAAAAAATAAAAAATAAAAATTCCATCAAAAGTATAACAAATATTACCTGTACTTATTAATGAGTACACAAACGCTGCAACAGTGTGACTGAAGATTTGGGCTGCTACAGACACCTTCATTGCGTAGCGCATAACTGGTGCTAAGTGGGTGGCCTAGATTTTATGTAACGTCCTGAAGATTAATGGATTGGATGTGTCGATATCATAGGCTTTTCTAATATCACTGAAGCGAGCTTCCATTGTTGAAGCCGGCTGACTTCCATCCACAGGCAAAAATATATTATGTTTTCTGAACATTGAATATGTACATTTCAATAAATGTGATGGATCATAAATTGCATGTATTTTCTTCTTCCCATGAAAAAAAAAAGAGTTGTTACTGTGACTCCCAGTTCTTTCATGCATTTCACATTGCAGACGCCCATGTCGCAGATCGTGGTTACAACTTCTACTTTGGCATAGACTTGGCATGCATTCAGAACATCAAAAATACATTCTTTCAATACGTCAGATTTGCATCCATTATGGTTGAGATAGAACGCAACTGGTTGCTTCCAATTCTGAGACAACCCGACCAGCATAAAAACCAAAGCTTTGTTAGCTGGCCTTGGTTTCCCCTTACTGTTTTCGTCCACATCTTCAAACCCTAGTATCCTATCGGAAGCTTTATCATATTGTACATTCTCTTGGATGTCTATTTCATCAAATAACAATGCACAACATCGGTCTAAGCCCTCTGCCAGCACGTCATTCAAATTCTTGAAGATATTTGATTCCCGACTCAAAGGGTACTTTTTCCAGCAAACTCAGTAGGGTTCGTTTGTGGGGTAAAGCGACACATTTTCTTAATAGAGTATAGCATCTCGGGCTTTTCTTGAAGATGCAAAGCCCAAGGATCTTGTCTTCTAGGTTCCATCTACGTCCCTTAGAACCTTTCGCCTTGACACTCCTCATCTGTGAAACCATGAAGTTGGCAGTCACTGACGACACGTCTTTAAAAATATTTTTGACCACGTTCGAGTCGGTGAGGTTTGACAGAGCTTTCATGCTATGTAGTCGCTTCATTGCCGACCTTTTCACTTTTCTCAAGTGGTCCTCCTTCCTCACAACAATTTGCATCAACTTCTGCTTTCGTGGTGTCACATCAGTTGTTGATAGATTGTCAATGTTTTTGAAGAGTCTTCGACGTGTAGATGGTATCAACCGAGCAGCAGTAGGAGTTGGCTGAGGCCTTTCAGTCAAATTTTCTGAAATCAAATAAAATTTTAAAACGTTTTCTTCTGAAGAGGAATGTGGCAGACATGATTCAAAGAAAAATAAAGATATTTTATAAATATGCCATTGTCTAGAAAGTCGAAGAGACCTGATAGGTTCAAATCCAATTTTCATCAAAGGTGATTTTTTTTAGTGAAGCGAATCATTATTTGCCAAAAGAAAACGCGCTTCCAGGTTAATTCTAAAACGCGCGTGTATTGAGATGGGACATGGTGTGTTCAAAGATTTATTAGCTCATTTCGATGTTCTAGACATATCCTTCATATGTTTACATTTCTTCCTAAATCGCCCAGTATTTCTCACTCTTCAGTTTTCTACAACAAAGATACAGATATGTCATAATTATATTTTAACTTTATAATTTTTCAACTAACGTGTCAGCCCAATATTTTCATTTTGTTTCCAGAAACACGGATTGAGTATTTTTAGATATTCTTTAGACAATTTGATTGGCGAAAACAACCTAGGTAAGTAGGTACTAAACAAAAAAAAGGAATATTCGATTTTCAAAAACGACTTTTTTTAATTTTTTTTATTATATTTTATATTTTTATTATATGTACAGGGTGTCCCATTTTGGGGTATTTTGCGGGGTATCTCCTTTATTCTTGTATATAGAATTTTTGACTGACCCTGTATACGAATTCCGAATGCAGAATCGAGTTCTACGGGAAAACTTGTATAACTTTTTCCGTAGAACTTGATTCTGCGTTCGGATTTAGTATACAGGGCCAGGTCAAAAAGTTATATGATAAAAATATATATTTTTTAAAACTGCATACTGTTATATACAGAGTGACCCATTTGAATGCGGGCCACCCTCATAACTTTTCAATTTATTGATCGATTTTGACGATTTTTTTTTTGAAATTTAGAGAGGGAAAAGGTGTATTTTGAGGCCATACGTCGCCCAGTTTTTTCCAAAAACCAAAGCCTACTAGAGCATATTTAGAGGCTCAAAAATCCAGAAAACATATTAGCGATATTTTTAGAGAAAATCTGACTAGGCCACTGGATTTTTCAGCCCTTGGAATGGGTCTGTGCCAAATTTCATGATTAAATATTCAATTCAAAAAAATATTATTTTTGTGTTATTTCTATTTTTTTTTGTCAGTCTCGTTTGTCTGTTGTCATTGTATTTTGACATAAGAATATCTTTTAAATGTTTATATTTAATTTTTTTTTCTGATAGACTTGCTGTCGCGAGAGTTTCGAGGTAAAATACTTCTTGGTGCATAATAAAATTAATCTTCAATTTTCAATATTTTTTCATGAAATTTGGTTTGGACAAATGATGTTTTTCCAAGAAATACCTCATTTTAACTCTAGTTTCTACTTAAAAATAGCAAATATGAGTCAAACAATATCTATCTACCTTCACCAGCTGTCTGTTCCAATACTCCAGGTGAAATACGCCCCAGATAAATAGGTCTTACTTGTGATTGAGAAGTAGATGGCATGTTAAATTGAGTTGGAACTGCATCATTTCGCAGCCTGTGGGTGATCAAATTTAAGTAGGCATCATGCCCAATTTCTCTTGCCAAATCCTTGATCTATAAGAAAAAAAAAGTGGAATTGAACCATTTTTTTGCGTTTTTTGTGCGTAGAAAATTTCAGTTTCTAAAAAGTTACCTACGTATAATATGTAAGGGTGTATGAATTAACTAAGTGAAGATATTGGATTTGTGAACAAATATTCAGAAATTTCCATTGAGTACCTTACTAATCTGATGTTAGAAATATTTAAAGAAAAATAAATATAGGTACACAATAATAAATGTCCATATACAATACTTTCAGTCTATTCTATCTCATTTCTTTCGTCTGGTATCTCCTGTTCTTCAATGATAAACCCTTTATTTGAAAAAAATGAAACGGTTACTCGAGAAAGGGCGCAAATCGGCATTTTTTAGATATGCGTATCATTGCAGATTCGTTATCTTTATTGTGACAAAAAAACGGACTCATCAAATAACGGCAAACCTAGTAAAAGTTGATTACACTATCTCGGTTCGTAAAAGATGGACCCAGTTTGTGGTCAATATTTTATCCAATAATGGGGTATAATAAATGTCGTCTTTTAGTATTGGAGCATATTTTTTCCATTCCAAAAATGATGATAATATATTCAGTTACCAAAAGGTAGGTCCAAGTCACTTAAAAATGAGTGAAGAAAAAACAACAGGAACCTCCTGTGTTAAAATAAATCAAAAATCTATTATCTCTACCCCCAATACACAGTCCCGTAAATTATCATCATGCCAAACTTGGTGTGCGTATTAATTAGAGATAGCTCCATTTTGAAAAAAAATCATTAATAGACTTGTACCATAAACGCTCGCGATTTTTATAACTTTTCAAGAATGCACAAAAATGAACACTTTTATGATTTCTTTAAGTATTTGTTACGAGGTTTGTAATCACTTTTTTAACCAAAAATACACAAAAATCCTTGAATCTTAGAAACTTTAAAAAATGTACACAAGTCGAAATATCCATTTTCGTACATTCTTGAAAAAAGATATAAAACAACCGAGGACGCTTAGGATATACAGGTCTATTAATATTACGGTGACATAACACTTTAAAGCAACTGAAAATTGCGAGATTTCTGTAAAAATTTCTTAATTTTTGCTTCGAAAATATATTTTGATACAAGTGAGGAGACTGATACATATCCAAGTTGGTGTTGCTAACAAATGAATGCCTGTTAGCGCGTAGGAATACCGGTTCAGGTTATAATATTACTAAATCCAATAGATTTTCTCAATTGATTCTTTAGACAAATATGTTTCCAAGGCAAATATGAAGACATATCTAAGTATAAAAAATTAGGGTAATTATTTACAAAACGCTTTTGTGCTTATTTGGCATTATATATGCAATATTTTTGGCCTAGTTACGTTTTGTTGATAATAAGGAATACGAATTCAAGAAAAAGGCGATTTTTTGACTTTGCACGAAGTCAGAAAATCGCCTTTTTCGTCATTTTTGAGAATAAAAAACAAATAATTCACGAGATTTGTGGCGAAAATGTTTGTTTTTTAGGTTAGTTTTGAGTAAGAGTTAAATTGGGTTCGTATTGGCTAGGTTGGGTTGGTTTCTTCTGGTAAAAATTGATGTAACATACTCAAAAATAATTCTTATGTTTTGACGAATTGTTTTAAAAGTAATGGAGATTCTGTATCCAAATTTATTTTTTTCAGTTCAAATAGATATTTTTTCTCCATCTGCGCAAGTGATTTTCCACTATCTATAAACACTAAACTGTTTCTATATACCTAGGCAGAATTGCTTATAATAGTTTAATGGAAAAAACCGTTTTGTTAACTGTTACCAAGATTCGCTATTTTCAGTTACCATAAGCTGTTATGAACCCAATATCAATAAAATATCAAATGGGCTTATTTTGCCCGCCAAACTCGCCACTCGCTGCCAAGTTTGGCTAACTCTCCGCAAAACACCCTGTATAATATACATCGAGCAATATTACGATTTTACCTTTCGAGAAAATAGGAAAATAGTGCATCTTGGAAACTTCGTCTTCTGAACATCCACACACAAGGCAAATTCCTCGGCAGACATAAATGTCAAAGATGTTTTGGAATTTCTTCAGAACCAGAATTTAGATGAGGGGTGCATCTGTGAAAAGATGAAGACCAAGAAAGATAAATACGTGAGCTCCTTCAAACTTGCTGTGCCAAAATCCAGAAGAGAAAAATACTTATGTGAAAATGTGTGGCCGAGAAGAGTCATAATCAACCATTTTCTGAATATTCAGCGCCGGGAAGGGACAAAACCAAAAGCGCACCCACACAACCAGATGAATCATCAACAAGCTTAACAGTTTTGCACATCAATATTTGCTCTCTTAAGAATAAAATCGGACTACTTGAGGCGTTTGTAGTGGATATTGATGTGATATGTATTACGGAACACTGGCTATGTCAACAAGAGATTGAGAGTGTGCAAGTCCAGGGATATAAGATGGTTAGCTTCTCAGCCAGACAAGGGACCATTGGAGGGGGTAGTGCGATATTCATCAAAAGCAACTTGACCTGGAATGTAACGGGAAGTGCCAAGGATTTTAATGTAGATAAGTGTTTTGAAAGTTGTTATTGTCATGTAGCAAATTTAAACCTAACTATTATTTGTTTATATAGGCCCCCTGCGGGTAGTTTTGACATCTTCTCAGAATCCCTAGAGAAACTTCTCACTCAGTTTTCTGTGGAATGAAAAATCATTTTGGCAGGCGACTTTAATATACATTTTGGGTCGGCGAAGCAACCAGACGTCTTCATGCAGGATATTTCATCTAGTTTTGGCCTACAACAATTATTTCACGAGGCAACGCGTGGAAGCGCGTGTTTAGATGGCATCTCTGTGAGCTCCAACATCGGAACGGTATGGACAAGGAGTGATATGGCGATATCAGACCATTTGGGTCAGCTCACAAAACTCGCCTTGGATAAAAATGGAGGAAACTTTGAGAGGGAAGTGAAGATAACACGTCCCATAACCGAAAGAGGTCTGTACTCTTTTTATCATTTTGTGGAAACTTCTTCTTGGGGTTTTATAGATAGCTCAGACATCAGTATAAATGAAAAATTTGATACATTTCTTGGAATATTACATGAGGCATACCTAGAGTCTTTTCCCCAAAAATCTTATACTGCTAGAACTGATCGACCACATACCATCAACTGGTTCAATAACAATCTTCGGGAGATGAGAAATCATCTAAGATTTCTGGGGGAGCTCAAAAAACATAAAAATAATCTAAATAACCTGAATATCCATCGCGAATACAATGAGTTTAGGAAACTATATAGGGATGTAATTCGTTTAGCTAAAACTACGGCAAACGATAATCTAATCTCCAACGCTACCAATCCAACTAGATGTGCATGGAATATAATAAATTGTAACCGTGGAAAGTACAAAAGTTCTACAAAAAACAATATTGTCACAATAGTACTGGAGGCAAATATACTTGGTGTAAATCTACCCAATTTGCCACTGGTAAAATCGCTGAGCGAGCAGTTTTGTAGCTATAAATAGACACGTTCAGCGAGATGATAGTCAGTGGTTGGCTTAGCCAACTACTCTCCATTGTGAGTAGTGTAATCCCTCTCACCCTGAGTAGTGTAACCCCTCTCAGCCCCAAAGAACATGCTCCTCCTAGTGTTATGGTGAGGATAGATGAGATGTACCATGGACGATAATAAATGGAAGTTACCTAAACGGAGTACCTCTACTGTTCAGCCTAGCTACGTTCCCTAGAGCACGACAGGTGTTGTGGGTCCAGTCGAAGACCCAGTCCTACACCTTACGTGACATTTGGTGGAGGCGCCAACGATCACCCCCGCTGCCAAGTAGAGTACAGGAAGGCCCGAGAAGAAATCTGGTTTGATGACTGCCTGGACCAGAGCTGAACGCTCCAAGCTTCGAGCGTCGATCTGAACGGAAGTGTTCAAGGGAGTCATCAAGGGATGGAAGATGGAAGCCCTCATCGATATTTGTAGTGGGCCTGAAGAGGGTCGAGTCCTGATGATTTGGAGCATGGTACTTCTGATCGCTCTCATTTACATGTTGTTCCACAGAAACCAATGGATGCCTCTGGCCACCGTCCATCCTTCATTGGCACAAGGCGTCCCAGATCGGCGTCGACACGATAGTAGTTTTGTGTCAAAGTGTGTGGCACTGTCCCTAGTCCTGGTGTGTCTACTGTTTGGAATATGTCGGCGAGGCATTGAATGCATACAAAGGGATCGGCAGTCCGTTCCTCCAGTGTTATGGTGGCCTGACCCACGAGACGGTGCACAGAGCCAAGGAAAGGAGATCCTATTTGCTGACGATAGCCGAGCAGGAGAGCAAGAGACCGATAGGATGTCAGCCCATTCAACTCGCTACGGACGCGGTCCATTCAAGCAGGGATTTAGAGAGAGCGCAATCGGATACGTCACATACTGCCGAATGTACATGGTGGACAGGATAATACTTTCGCCTATTGCCGTCCCTCATGATGAGTTGATATAGATAAGAATTTAGGGGGTATATGTTTACGATTTTAATATGAGATGTTATTGTTTATTTTGAGATGTTGTTAATATTATGTTTTGACCTGTATAGGATGATGTACTTATATAGACTTTCTGTTTTTCATATAACGGCTACCGGTCCCCACAACCATCCAACTGGAAAACACGAAACCGGCCAGGAATCCACAACCTTCAGCCATATTACAGGGATACCGGCCCTCTGAACTGAGTAAGGGGACCATATACACACCCTGTGATAGACAACTATTGACGAGGTCAAGGAAGATCGGCTGGCCAACAATTTTTTGCAAACGCAAGCATCAGCACTATTAGCAGTGAACAAGCGTTGAACGCACGACGGTGCAGTACCACAGGCCAGGGCTTGGGAAAACTAAACGGATGGATGGCAGGACCGGGGCAAGAGATTTTAGCCACAAAATTTGTAAATAGTTTTTAAGTTTTTTGTAAGGGATGAAGCATGTTCTCTTCTGGCATTGGGGTCCAATGCTCACGGGGTGAGGGCATATGTCACAATAGTACTGGAGGCAAATATACTTGGTGTAAATCTACCCAATTTGCCACTGGTAAAATCGCTGAGCGAGCAGTTTTGTAGCTATAAATAGACACGTTCAGCGAGATGATAGTCAGTGGTTGGCTTAGCCAACTACTCTCCATTGTGAGTAGTGTAATCCCTCTCACCCTGAGTAGTGTAACCCCTCTCAGCCTCAAAGAACATGCTCGTCCTAGTGTTATGGTGGGGATAGATGGGATGTACCATGGACGATAATAAATGGAAGTTACCCAAACGGAGTACCTCTACTGTTCGGCCCAGCTACGTTCCCTAGAGCACGTCAGGTGTTGTGGGTCCAGTCGAAGACCCAGTCCAACACCTTACGTGACAATAATGTTCATGACCTTTGCATTGTCAATAAACATTTTGTGATCATAAGGATTCGGGAACTGAAGCAGCTGGATTTTCCCAAATATTATCATACGATTTTAAATACTTTACATGAATTGATTAGTAAAAGTTGTACACATGTTCCCATTGAGGATGTTATTTCAAATTTTTATAAAAAATCTCCTTGTATAGAAACCTATTGTTTAAAACAAATCATGTACCATGATCGAAATAGATTGTTAACTGATCTGGATAAAATAAAGCGTATAAAATGAAAAAAATGTTTAATTTCCCATCACCAGTAATCACATTAAATTTCATTGTGGTTTAGCTATATCAGCAAGCTTCCGCACACAAAACCATATAAATAGGCGATCCCGATTGATTTGTGAATTAGTCTTGTCTCAACTCAACACACACACAGACTTACCTACTTACAACAAGCAGAAATGGTGAGTACATTTTTTTTTTTTATTTTTTTTTTTTTTTTTTTTTGTTCAGTGAGCTGACACAATATATTCTAGAATTCCTCAACATCCTCATCATCTGAAAATCAATACCCCCCCCTCGAGCTCACAACAAAAAAAGCCGCTCAAAATGATGGTAAGTGTGTGATTTATTTTTTTAATTTAGCTTATCAGTGATTTAACTTGTAGGATCCTGAGGCAATCTCAGATCTACATGTGTGCCCCTTTGATCCTAATCATTTGGTGCGGGGGCCACATCGGTTCTACACACATACACTCAAATGCCGGGCACAACATCCATCATGGCTCCAATGTCCCAACAGACCACACCATTATTTCCCAACAAAGGAGAAAATGGCTGCGCATTTGCGGACTTGTGAGCCGCGGTATGAGCCCGAGGGGGAACCCTGGCCGGCACCCACCCATGATAACCCCAACATGGTAGATCACTGTTGGGATGAATAAACATGGTTAGTGTGATTTAATTTTTTTTAATTGAGATTATCAGTGATTTAACACCTTGTAGGATTCAGAGCTCAACCACCTATCGTATGTGTGTAGAACCGATGTGGCCCCCGCACCAGAATCTCGTTTTCACCATCAAACAGTTGTTTTTTTTTTCCAGGACTCCCATAGACAAGTTTATAGAAATGGCGGCGGCGGCGGTGGCGTTAGCGGCTCAGTATGCTGTCCAGATTGCAAACACGTATTTTGTTTTTGTAAAAAATCCGAGTACTTAGGGCTAAATTTTATGTGACCGCTGTCGCCGCCAGTTCCTTATGATGAGTAAAAAAATGTGATCATAAAAAATGTTTTATTTCGTCAACTATCAACAATATCTTTTAAACTATAGTGGCCCCATGGGAGGGTGTCGTGACTATTATCAATCAAACAGCGTTTATCATCTAGGGCATTTAGGGCTAATTTAGTTTGTTCAGTGCTATAAACGGAATGCTTTACTGAGCGGATTGTGCATTGGTTAACAATTTTTTCAACATTTGCTTTTAAACATTTTACATAATCATCAAAAGTAATTTTGTTCTTGACAATACAAGACTTTACACCTTTTGCTTTTTTCATACATTTTTGAACACCTTGAATTTTATATGAATACATTTTCGACCAAAATGTGTCATAATTTTACCATTTGCTTCATCCTTCATTAACCCCAAAACTTTTTTATTTACTAATGGAATCTGATAAACGTTATCTGGAGGATAATCGCTGGTGTCGAATTTGGAAAGATCTTTTTTGATGAGCTCATCATACACATCATTGCACTCAATATCGTAAATGAAACTGTCCGTGTCCGTATACAGAAGCTTGGGTTTTTTAGAAAAAGATTTTTTTAACATGAAATTATAATGAAAATCATACATCACAATCTTTGAAATGTCTAAAATACACATACCAATGTAAAGTGGTTTATTGAAAATGAGATTTGTTTTCTTCATTTCTATAGCTACCAGATCTTCGGCGAAAATTGTTAAATTATGAAATGCTGCATTGGAAATCAGATTGTTGGCACCATATCGACCCTCCCATTTATTAACCAATTTCACAATACGATGTTTTCGAATGTTTTCCATTGTTTTACCAAATACAGCATTATTCATTAACTTGAAGAGATTTTTGCTGGAATCGTTAGTAGCTTTTGATCGAAGTTGAGTGTTTAGTTCGATGTATGCCTTTAACCAAGAACTTTGCTTGAATTTTAAAATTCTATGTATTTGCGTAATTTTGACACCATTACTCACAGCTTGCTTTAAATTGCGGTAATGAATAACATATTTTGTTTTGTTGTGAAGAGTTGTTAATAGTTTTGGAAATTTGGACTTTGGAGGGGCCATATGTTCGGGGCAGAATGGAAAATCGCTGTGCAAGTCGTGAAGTGTTTCAGGGTATTCCAAATCCACCTCCAAAATATAACCCTCTGGAGCATCATCCTCGATTAAAGTAACATCGAAATTTGGTAAATCAATGGGATCAACCCACCCGAATCCATCGTATGGTAGATGTTGAATCATTGCCCACCCATAAAGATTATTCACATCGAGGTAGAGTAGGTAGTTTGATGGTTTGGATTCATCATATTCCGCCATGTATTTATTATTTGCTTCAGCATACCTATTTGAGCACATTGAAATTCCCCCTCTCAAACTCTTTTCAATAAACATAATTTGATCAATGTCTTTGAACAGCCTCAGCTCGCATTTTGTATATTTCAGCATACAATCCCAAGTATAACCTGGTAAAGTGTAATACCACGCTGGATCCAAACCATAAATGTTATTTGCATTGATTCTAAAGTTTTCAAAGACATCACTCAACAACAACACATCTGTTTTTAAATACAGATCGCTGTATTGACCCAAATTCTGAATATTGAATTCATCCCATACTTTTTGGGCATGTGAATACTCCTCATCACTAATATTTTCATCATATAATTTTGAATAGAACATTTCTTGGGGTGGTAAACTTGTTTTCTCCAATTTAGTCATATTATCAACATAATCATAACAAAAAACCCCCTTACGTGTTAATAATTCAAATTGTTTTGAATTACATGAAAAAAATTCTCTCTTTAGATTTATCAAATCCTCCAATTTCAATGTGGATGCTAATGAACTCAAAGATGCATTTAAAAATCGTAGTGAATCGATATATCTAAATTTTATGCTGGTTTCATCATCATACTGAGTGAAGGAAATGTATTTTTCTTTATTGAGTGGAAGAATACTGAATTTTTCCACCCTTCCTATGGCTTTTAGAATGAAATGGGAATCGTAACCTGAGAGATTGTGGAATACAATGGGGACAATGAATTGTTTTTTGAAATTTAAATTACAATTTGAGTGGGCAAAACCTCTAATATCTCCCGTGAAATGATCATGATCAACAACAATCTGATCTGTGTCGATAAAAGATTTCTCACAAATGTGACACTCTTTGGCCATACTCTTGTCCAACACTTCCGACATGGGTACAATTTTAGACATCTTATCTTCAACAAATTTCACAATATTTTTCAGTTGATCTCCAAACCAATCTAAACAATTTTCACCGCGGTAGCTTTTGTAAAAGGTTAGCGAGTCGTCATAGGAACACTTGGATAAAAATCCAATGCTGAATGGAATATGCTCTTGGAAATTGACAGTTTTTAAATGTGTTAACTCACCAGGAATTTTCTTCAAAATTGATTCGAAATCCCCATATATGATGAATGGTGCTTTTTGTTTATAAATATGATTTCTGAAGGAAACATGATCATATTTGGGGAATGAAATTTTTGAGCCATTTTTTGTTTCACACACACTTGAATGTTCACTCAAGCGTTCCTGAGACTGGAAATAGTTCAAACATCTATCGCAAATGAATATTTTATGCCCATGTTTATTAATTTGTGATCTCACTAACCTGGATAGATCCTTTATCAAGCAATAATGATATGAAATTTCAATCTCATTTTCAATATTTGGCAATGGTTCAAAATCATTAATTTTTGGAAAATATTTATTTTGAATGATGAGTAGGTTGACGTGTTTTTTCAATTTTTCAGCTGTTAACCTACAAGGTAGAACGCTAAAGAATTCATTCTTTCCATTTTGAGTCATCTCCAACATATAAACATTTACACTTATATTATTTAGTTTTTCGAATTTATGGATTTTGTTGACTGTCATTGGAAAATCTAAACCCTCTGTATCAAGGACGCGGGTGTAATGTGGATATGATTCAACTTTATCGGAATTTTTTCTGATTGGGTACAAAGCAGCGACTATACACCAATAAAAGCATGCGTTATCATCATTTTTAATGTTAACACATGCTTTTCTCTTCAAAATTTGATTGGGTAGAGGAATGTAGGATGAAGCACCCACCCCAAAGCTATGTTTATTAATACAAATCTCTAGACTGATAATTCTTCTTAATGCCCACCCACTGTCACGTTCTTGAAAATCCTCCATTTTTTGTAAAATTGGCCTACTGATAAAATTGTCAAACCACTCAATCAAATTGGTCCCCATGTCCAAAGTTTGATTTTTTGTGGGAAAATATCTATATTCGAGGTGTTCAACGTTATCTTTGCTAACAACGAATTCACCGCAAAAAGTTGCATTCACTTTTATAGCACTGAACTCTTTCAAAATTTTGTTGATTCTTACTTTGAATAGGAAAAATGAATCACTAAAAAAATCCCCTAGATTCAAGTGTGTTTGGTTGATAATCACCCCAGTCCTTATGCGGGAGTCAAACGATGTTTTCAGGTCCTCCCACTTGACTCGACTACTGCGCTTGTGTCCTCCACCCACATGTGCCTCAAATTTCGACTTGATAAGCATCCGGAATCTTTTCAAATGGCCCAAATTGGCCACCAACCTTTTTCTTAATCCAATGGAAAGTGGTGCAGCCATCGCCCTTTGGAAGTCTCGGATGCTTTTATTAATATTCTTCAGCCAGCGCTTTTGATCTTCATCGGTACATAGTAGGGGAAATGCCTCTTGGTACTTTGCAACAATGCAACTGCTCAAGGATGCAATTTCTTCAAATAATTTCATGTTGTTGTGATAATTATTGTTTGTAACAGTAGCAGTACTCAACATCTACCAACAACAACTCAATCGTAAATGATGGGGCACCTAGAAACCGCAAGACTATTTATACAATCAACGCGACGTCGGTCGGCTCACCACATTCAATTATTGGCATCTGTCTGCGGTTTTCTTATCAGTAACAACGAGTCTTAGCCTGTGGTTTTCTTATCAGTTCACCGACTTCGGTTCCACTATAAAGAAGGTTCGACATTCCGCATTTAGCACTCAGTTCACAGACTTCGGTTAGATCCACTATAAAGAAGGTTCGACATTCCGCATTTAGCACTCAAGATGTGGTAAGCTTACACCGGTATCGGGACTAGACGATTACATAATCTGGTTTCCGCTGTAGAAAGCTTGTCACAACGATTCCGAAATTTGCAATTTGATGCTGAACACGAGGCTATCTATGGTTTTGAGAGATTCCATAGCCAGGAGGAATGTAGGAGGATTGCTGAAAAATACGAAGAAGCTGCTGACGCCTGCGATCTGTTCCTGGATACATCAGACCTGCATAGTTTCCTGCAGACCATGAAGCGTCAAGATTTTGAGGGCTATTTAGAAGATGTTAAAAAATTTGTTCCTATTTTGAAATAAATACAGTTGAACAAGAGTGTGTGTTTTACTCAGTTATTGATAAGAAAACCACATTCAGGCTAAATTTAGAACTGTTGATAAGAGTGTGACGTGAAAACCACATCCTGTCTACTGTTGATAAGAAAACCGCAGGCTGAGACTTGTTACTGATAAGAAAACCCACATCCTGTCTACTGTTGATAAGAAAACCACATTTGGGCTAAATTTAGAACTGTTGATAAGGCTGTGGTTGGTGTGATAAAAAACCCACATCCTGTCTAATGGTGATAAGAAAACTGCGGGCTGAGACTCGTTGTTACTGATAAGAAAACCGCGCATTCGAGCTAAATTTAGAACTGAACGATGATAACACTTACCCACAATATTCAATTTCTTCAAGGCTTGAATCATGAACTTTTTTTGTTCATAAAATGTAATGTCATTCCCCAATCCCCACCACCAACTGAATCTTTTTCTGTCACTTTAGGCTTCACAATCAAAACTTGTTTCTTACTATTTGTGGCTGTCATAGATGCATATGTTGTTGTAGAATCACGATTTAACCCCAAGCAGATGGACTTATTCACAGTGGTAGACGTTTCGGATTTCTTTTGACATGCTATTTCCTTTCTTAACTCTTGATTTTCATTCAATAAAATCTCGATTTTGCCAGTAAGATCAATAACTTTGTCATTAAGATCACCAACCTTATCGACTAGCTGCATCAAAGTGTTATTCATAGCCGTCATAAACTCCATACTGCTCTGATTCGTCAGGTCCTCCGTCCGGATCCTCTTCCTGGAAATCGGTTTACTTGTCTCACACAGTCTACATTTCCAAGTAAGTTTTTTCATATGAAGCCCACGTGTCTCAATATTTTCACACTTGGCGTGGAAACACTTCTTGCAACCATTGCATACCAATATCGATTTAAGATCATCGAAACCAACAGAGCAAACAGCACATTCCTCTCGATCTCCGGACTCGTTTGGTCGATCCTCGTTACCGTCCATCTCTAGTGCACGTATCTCAGCTGTATTCACGTTGATATTTTTTGCGATGCAAATTTATCTCACCCACTACTGATAAGACCGATGTCTTCAGCTATTTTTTTTATTTCTCGTCACTTTCAACGAATCAAACTTCCACGAAAACTTGTCCGATCGACTATCATTGACTATCGAAACCATCTCGAAAGGATAGTCAGGTACCGGTTACGGCTAGACGTTAGTCACAGTGCTGCTAGTTATAAAAACTAGGAACTCACTGCAAACTAAGATAAGTAAGTTGGAATGTGTTATTGTATTGTACAGGGTGATTCATTTTCAGAGTCAGGGTGCCAGTTCTCGTAAACTATTCATCGTAGAGGCTTGCGGCAAAAAAAATTATTACTAAAACAGCCAAGAGAAAAACCTGGAAAATATTTTCAAGTTTCTAAAATGGTCACTAGAGGGCGTAACAACCAACACCCAGTAGAAAAATATGATTTTTATGGAATTTTGTCCAATGAAAATATATTGTACAGGGTGATTCATTTTCAGAGTCAGGGTGCCAGTTCTCGTAAACTATTCATCGTAGAGGATTGCGGCAAAAAACTTTATTACTAAAACGGCCAAGAGAAAAACCTGGAGAATATTTTCAAGTTTTTGAAATGGTCGCTAGAGGGCGTAACAACCAACACCAAGTAGAAAAATATGATTTTTATGGAATTTTGTCCAATGAAAATATATCGATGAGCTCATTTTCGGATTTACTGACTATTTACCTACTCGTTTTGTCCAAAACGTTTTTTTCTATCTATCATAATAAAGTGGTGGGGGAAGTTCAATTGTTTTATTAAACAAATGGAGATTTCTCCCGTTTCGCTTGACCGATTTAAACGAGCTTGGGCTCATATGAAAGAGCATGATCTGCACTTGAAAAAACTTTTTTGGTTTTGAATTTTTGACCATCGCCGTCGCCGCTAGATGGAGTTAACTGAAATGGTAGCATGTTTTTGAGTTTTTTCTAAAAAATCAAATGTAATGGTATATTCATTTTTATATATTTTTAAAGGGGATACATTTTCCTATTAAAAAAATTTAAAAAAACAAAAAAAAAATTAAAAAAAAAACTAAAAAAAATCATTAATTTTTAAACGAGAGAAATCTCCGTTTGTTTAATAAAACAATTGAACTTCCCCCACCACTTTATTATGATAGATAGAAAAAAACGTTTTGGACAAAAAGTGTAGGTAAATAATCAGTAAGTCCGAAAATGAGCTTATCGATATATTTTCATTGGACAAAATTCCATAAAAATCATATTTTTCTACTTGGTGTTGGTTGTTACGCCCCCTAGCGACCATTTCAGAAACTTGAAAATATTTTCCAGGTTTTTCTCTTGGCCGTTTTAGTAATAAAATTTGTTGCCGCAAGCCTCTACGATGAATAGTTCACGAGAACTGGCACGCTGACTCTGAAAATGAATCACCCTGTATTCCTACACACCCCTTCAACGACAGAACTCAAGACCCAGCATAGTTCTAAACTTTTGGAAATCCACACCTCCTAGAAGCTTTGTTGGAACATCCTCCGATTGGTCATCTGTACTTGAATGTTTAATTTTTTAACTTATCTCTAACAAAGTAAAACTTGATATCCACATGTTTTAGTCTTTTTTAAAATTCCGGGTTTTTGCATACTTTTATGGCAGATTGACTGTCCTCGTATACAGGGTGTTCCGCTCAAGAACCGACACAGAGCAGGAGCATGTAAAGGAACACAAAATATTATGATGCTGCATTTCACCTATATAACAAGTTGCACCCCTAAGAAGTAATAGGCCGTGCAAGTAAGTTTTTAAATTAAAAAAAAACCAATATCTCAGTTATGCCTCAAATTAGAAACACCAAATTTGGTACACGTTGGTGATGCACAATTAAGGCGTTCTAAAGGGTTGATGAGCTATGATGCTCCTCTAAATATGATAGAACTGTTTAACCCGTTGGTGGGCTTGAAAAACGTTGATTTTGTTTTATGAAGAATCTAGTTTCAAAACTTTTCTTGCTCTTGTTATTTTTCATAAAACTTCCCTGTTTTCTGAAATGGGTGATGGACCCACTCATAAGCTTCCAGAAAAACATAATATATATATATTTTTTTTTTGACTGCTCCTTTTCCTCCACAATTACAAGCCAGTCACAAAAATTTCGACGTACTTGGTAAAAAATAAATAAAAATGAATTATTTATCTGTAAAATAAGATTTCTTATTGAATATTTTGAACTTTTAGTGGCAATATCTCGAAAACCATAGAGTTTTCACTAAGGTTTTAAGGAATTGGGAAGTTTTTAATTGCTTCTACTTTTTTCTGATTTGGTTTGATTCCATCTTTTATGACGACATGTGCTAAAAATTCAACTTCTTTTCTCAAAAATTCTGATTTATCGAGTTGTATTTTTAATTTTACGTTTCGCAATTTATCAAAGACTTGCTTGAGATGTTTAAGATGTTCTTCCAGGCTACTAGAAAATATAATAATGTCATCCATGTAGACTAAACAATGTTTGCCTTGGATGTCTCTTAAGACATTATCCATAACTCGTTGAAATGTCGCGGGGGCATTTTTTAAACCGAATGGTATCTAAGATATTCAAAGTGACCATTTTCTACGTTAAATGCTGTCTTTTTTATTGAATTTGGATCCATCTCTATTTGGCGGAATCCAGAGGATAAATCTATTGGGGAAAAATAAATACATCTGCCTAATTTATCGAGAATATCGTTTATGTTTGGCAAAGGATATCGATGGTCTTCCTTGTTTTCATTAACTCTTCGATAGTCATCTACTATTCTCCATTTTTGTTTTCCACTTGCATCTTTCTTTTTAGGTACAACCCAGATAGGGCTGCTCCAAGGGCTTTGACTAGGACGTATAATTTCTTCATCAAGCATTTTATTTATTTGTCTTTGAACTTCCTCTTTATGAATAAAGGGATATCTGTACGATTTTGTATGAACGGGTATTTCGTCACTTGTTCTGATCACGTGTTAAATTTTATTCGTAAAACTTAATTTTTGAGTTTCTTTATGGAAAAGATCAGAATATATTTTACACATTTCTAAGAGTTTGTATTTTTCTTCTTTATTGAGATGATCAGTACGCAAAAGAGTTTCGATGTGATCATTTTTCTTTTTATCATAGTATTTGGGTAAAATGTCTTCAATGTGGAAAAGTTCAAAATTTTCGTTTTTTGAAACTTCCAAGGGTTCCGTGAATTCGACCGTAATGGGTTCATTAATTATGAATTTCCGCTCGTGCAAATCCGTTTTGAGCTATCGTAAGCGTTTCGGGTATAAATAACTTATTCGTCTTGAACTTGAACTCAGGGATCACAATGGTACTACTATTTTCAGATACGGGTACGTTTGTCGTAATTATCTCATGTGCATTTATGGTGATGCAATATTTTTCAACTGTGGGATTGCGAAATTCAAAGGGGATAGAGATTGAATTATTAAACAATTTTTTATTCCTCAGATCATTGTTGAGTTTTGATCGCAAAATATCTTTTAATCCCAAAATACCATCATAAAAATGATGAAAGTCAAAAAGAATGAGAGTTATATTTTCATTTGGTTTCAGTTCAGGAAAAGCCGGAATAGTTGCCTTGAATAAAGCTTGTCTTTGTCCAGCAGCTGTTCTAATTGTTGAAAGGGAATTGAAAATTTTATCAGAAAATTATTTTTCAACAATTGAAGGTTTTAAAATAGAATCATCCTGTATCTATAAGGAGTTTCATTTTAGGTTTATATATTGAAACGTGAGGTAATTTATTATTATTAGAAACAGTATTTACTTCTACGTTTCATTGTTTTGACTTTTGGGAAGTCGAAAAATTTGATCATCAGATTTTTTATTTTCAAAGTTTTCATAATGTTCGTAACTTTCTTGAGAATGAGAAGTATCATTTTCGTAAGTTTCATTATATTGGTAGTCATCATCAACAATCGAGGTATCATAATAATTATCATGGTCTTGTTCAATATGATTTACATCCATGGGCTCTGTGTTACGAAACCGATTATGTTGAGTTGATAGCCTATGAGAAGTGGACATGGGTTCAGCATAGACCTGATGCTGATTCTGAGTTTGATTTGGTCTACACGTTTCTATTTTGAGGTTGATTTTGATTTCCAAAAACCTGTCGGTTAGTTGGGAAATGTCTTCTGAAGTTTCTTGGTTGACCAGTATTTACTGGGCCAGTTGGAAATTGAGAAGTTCGTGTTCCATTTGCAAATTGATTGTGATTTTGAAAGTTATTTTGATTTCTGTTTTGTTGATTCGGGAACCTTTCAAAATAAGAATTGTCGTAATTCCTGAAATTGGAATTGTTCTGAGAATTATTATAGTTTGTGTTTTTAAAAAGATTCATTTCTGGAATCTTCACCTTTTTGAGGTTTGAATATTTTTTGAGAGTAATAGAAGTTTTCTTACTCAGTGACCATTTTTATTGCCGTTTCTAGAGAATCAGGGTTTTTCAACCTTAAATGGTTTGCAAATTACCTTCTAGACCTCTTATTGAGGTTTTTAAAGTGAGTTGGTCATATTGGCGTAAATGTATCTCTTTTATAGCTTGATCCATTTGGATAGCGGGAAAACTAGCGATTTTTTGAGCTAATGTGCTTCTTAATATTTGAAGTATTTTACCGAAATTCAAAGGAGATTCATTTTTATACGGACTAGAAATAAACAAATCTTGTTCCAAACATTCGAGATTTCGTTTATCTCCGAATGAGTCGTATAAAGCTGTTTTTATGAGTTGCCAAGTATTTAGTTCAATTCGGCACCCTACAAGTAATTGGGCTCTTTCTGTTAATTTAAGATGTATTGATCTTATCAAAAAATCTCTTAATATAACGTATTCTGAAAAATTGATTGACAAATTCGTCAATTTCTGGGTTTGACATCTAAGATGAGTCAGTTATCATTTAAATACCGTTTCGCGCCGGTTTCGAATGTGACACACAAATTATTGCACTATTATGGTATATAAAATATGTCTTTTCCCAACCAATATCAATAAAGGAAAGAAAATAGGTTTTACAACAGTGTACTGGGCACTTACCCTCACAATGGAAAGTCGATAAACCGCTCCTTCTGTTGGATACAAGGACTGCTTGGTTTCTGTGCTTGCGACACTGGTTCTTCTTTCTTCAGGTCAAAGAGTTGAGACTCACGTTTCTAACAAAATCAATAGCGAACTCGATGTCGTGACTATTGACCAAAACCCGAACGACTGCGCCAGTGGAATGTGAAATTCTTGGGAGTGACTTTTAAAAAATAATAATTATTGGTGACAAGCGTTAAGTACATGTAATACAATAAAAAGCAGAATATAGTGTGTGTTGATTATGGAGAGGAACTCATATTTATAAACTAAGAAATGCTTATTCTACATTTTACAATCATAAAGACGTAGTATATAGAAAAATAAACAATGGGGTGATTCAGCGGTAATGGTCACGTAACTATTTCGACACATTGATAGTGAGATTATTGTTAAACAGCCACTTATTCACTGACTCCAGTTCTTTATTCATTACGGTATCCAACTGACTTAAATCTTCACCAAAAAGTTCCAGTTTGACTTTTTGCACCACATTGACAATATCATTAATAAAGATTAAAAATAGAAATGGACCCAATACAGTCCCTTGTGGAACACCATGCACCACCTTCAAGTGGGGACTGGTGTCACAACTGAGCATTTCCAATCCTCAGGAAAAACTCCGGTGGATAGCGACGTGTGAATGATGTCCAGCATACGGTTCGCCGCTACACTCATAACATCTCTAAAGATAACTGTGGAAATGCCAGTCACTCCACCACCGACCCGTTTCATCGTACTGAAATGGCACTTTACATCGGTCATAGTGATAGTCTGGAATCTATCCAGGACACATGCTTGCACTGTCACGGTCTGAATGATTTCTTTCATGCTGGCTAATGACTGATTGGATGAAACGATTGTGTTCACACTCCTCAGAAAATATTCGTTGAACCGATTCGCTATAGTAATGTATGAAAATTTATTTATTTATGCTCTACACACCCATTGCAATTTTATCATCCGATATGTTTGTTGGCGCCTTTCTGCCTGGACTGAAAAGCCAACGTTGGTGCCAATCTTGACCCCAATGTGTGGGAGCACACACGGACAACTTCAAAACAACAGTCACCATCAGCCAACGTTGGTCTCAATGTGTGAACCTGGGGAAACACGACGAAAATCAAATGTCTTGATAGATATAAATATAGACACATAGTACATAGGTATTGATTTTATTTTAAGGAGATGTTCAAAGACAGTCTTGACAATAAGTAAAGATGCAACTGATAAAAGGAAGCATTTTTGGACAAATGATGTTCAATGTTTATAGGAACTTTTTTTTCACAAAAATGCTTCGGGAATTCAAATTTTTTAACAGTGAGTTTACTGAACATCTATTTTTTCTGGATAATTTGTATCAAAAGAAAATACATTTTCATCAACATCTATTACTCAATAATCAGTTTTATCATGTATCGGTATAGGACGTCAATCCTTTTCATATGAATATTTTCCTCATTTTATCACTTCACCTGTTCATAATTTGTAAAACCTAATAAATACCACCTGTCCGTGGGAGATGACGCAAATACACACAAAGAAAACTACTGGTTCAAAAACATTGTATGATATAATGGGAGTTCCGTAAGCAGCAACTTCAATTCAAATGAAACAAAAAATCAATCATACTGGTTCATCAAATTTTGCACTAATAATGATGACGTCAGAAGCGTAAGGAATTTAGATTTGATGACAATATCAGCAACACTATCGACGAAGATTAGAAAAATCCAGTGAACAATAGGTCGTATTAATAAACGATTAGCATATTATGCTTCTGCTGTTGTTTCAGTAGTACAGGGTGTCCCATATAAAATTCTCTACTACCTTATCTCGAAAGATATGCGATTTTTGAAAAGAAGTTGAATATGAAGTATTATTGTTTTTGAAGGAGCTTCATTTGAGATGTGGTTTTCCTCTCAACACTGTATAGAATGCAAGGAAATGATTTTTTCAAAAATAAAATTATGTCCGAAAATGCTTCGTTTTCGAGATACAGGATGTTAAAATTTGAAGAAAAAAATGCCTTTATTGTGATAACTTTTTTATCATTCCAGATATTTCCACAAAATTTAGTACACTTCTGTTGACCATCAAACAGTACGAACGGGACTTGTATTCAATTCTTTGAAGAAAAAATAGTACGTCACTACTTTTTCTCAAAATCAATATTATTTTAGAAATACTTATTTTTTCTTGGAGTCAATTTGGTCTCTTGATATATTATCATACGAAGAACGGTTCTCGTTGAAAAGAATAAAAGCTTTGATGCATGGCAAAATCTGATATATTATGGTGTATAGATTTTTTATTTTTTTTTTTGAGTTTTCGGAAAATGTTATTCGAGTAATCTGCTTCTCTTATCAAGTCCTGTCTCATGCTAAAAGGTTTTCCTTTTCAACTTCAAATATACCTTTTTTTTACCGTCACCTACAGCTCTTAATATGAGTGATAAAAAGAGACTAGGTTTTTTCACTTAGTATCTTTTGGTGAAAGCGAAAATAGAAAATTACTTCAAAACATTGAAAAAATCGATTGAGTAATATTTTTTTAAATAGAACACCCTATATATTTTTGAATAGAATGATAGTCTTTTTTTTCTGATGCCAAATATATATGGTTCAGCGGTTTTTGCGCTATTCGAAATCAAAGTCACAGGAAATTACATCACGTTGCTCTTCCGTATCTTGGCAACCCAGATCAAGGTATTGTCGATTTTTTATTTCCGTTTTTACCAAAAGATACTACGTGAAAAAAACCGTTTTGCAATAACATGCCTATACAACTCTGTCAGGAGTCATCTTGAGTACTGCTCCATTATCTGGTCACCATAATACAAAATCAACATCAGCAAAATGGAGAGGGTACAAAACAAATTCTCTAAGTACCTCCTGTTCAAGCACCACTTACCTTGTTCCAACTTGGATTACGAGTCAAGAATATTGTTATGTGGATTGAAAAGCCTGGAACGTAGAAGGAAAGAAGCAATGTTGATATTTTTTCATAAGCTGTTTACTGGCTTCATAAACAGTGCACTAGTTACCTTGGTAATCCTATCAGTACCTTCGAAGCGCACCAGACACACACGCCTTTTCTTTGAAGCCCCCCCACCGGACGAACTATGGTTTCACGCACTTTTCCGATAGACTTCTGTGGAATTATAACAATAACTACTCCGACTGTGCTCTTTTCTCATGTAGTACTTTGTCCTTAAAAAATAGCCTCAGGCGGCAGCTCAAGTAGCTGAGAATTGCGACGGCATGTAATGTGTAGACATATCATACTGTGTACTTTGTACTTGTTATTTCATTTTTTTTTGTATTGCCATTTGGAATTTTAATTCTGTAGTGTTATTGTTGATATAAATAAATAAATAAATCAATAAATGTTTTGTGTTTAAAGTTTCTTTTGATCACTCATAACAAGAGCTGTTGATGATGGTCAAAATATAATGAATAACCCTGTACATATTGCAAAATGTATTGATAAAATGTAAGCAGATACTTGTTTCAGCATTTACTGATTAGCACCAGCATCTACTAGTGTTCATAAGGATATGCTTAAAACGGTATTGATTGAAGCTTACGTCTTGAATACATACGGTTTCAGCTATTAGACGTACTAAAGACGTATTCGTTCCGAACATTTTCCAACGAAATATACGTCTTGGATACAGAAGATATGAACATGATAAAGACGTACCAACCGTATGTTCAGACGTGAACGAAAATGTATTTGAGACGTGCTTGGTACGTTCAAAAAATATAAATTGGACGTAGATTTACAGATTCAGCTTCAACCCTAAAGCTGAATTCTGACTTTCAGATAATGTATGCAAACTGGTTAGCGCGCGCAAGCCATTTGTAAAAATGTTGACCCATTTTTACACGTTTTTCGAACTTCGCTAACTAACGATTTTGATCTACATAATTTGATGAATTATGTGCACCAACTGGTTTGCACAAAATATCTGAGTGTCTGAAACCCTCTTCACTGCAAGCTGAAAAAAAATTGTTATCATAATCTTTCATGTTGTCTCAGAATTTTTCTTCATAGCGCATACCTTTTTACCATCCAAGATGATAAAAAAAAATTCCATGACTATTCAATAATAAATGTGTTAAATGTACATCCACTTTCTATTGGTTAATGTGACTCGTTATACTCATATACCAGTGACTGTTATTTGATTACTCATTTTTGCTCCCCCAAAGTGTGGACATAATCATTTTTTAAACACGAAAAAAAATATTTTGGTGATTTTTTAGTAAACAAGAGTATAACATTCAACATGGACTAAAATTCTAGGAATAGAAGTTTCCAACGAATTTGTAGTTCTGAAAATAGATCTTATTTTTTGCAAACAAAATATTACTAACACAATTAAGTTATATTCAAAAATAAATCCTCAAATAAACATTTATAAACAAACACAATTCTATGCAATTAAATAGATATTTTCGTAAATAAATAAATTATCATGTCCTTTCACAGCAAAAGTTTCTTGAATAAAAACCACAATTCTGAAAAATAGCTAAAAATAAAAATAATTCTGGTGAATTTGTTGAAGTGGTTCTTAATCTCTCTTTGCACGTTCTGGCGCCCTCTTTAACCAGTTGGAAATGGAATATTCGGTTTGTTTGCGGGAATTGGCTTTTCCCGCCTTCTCTGCAGAGCCTGTTAAAAAAAGCAGAAATGTGAACTATGTTCTTCACTTACTGTGGTCAATACAATAATATGTTATTATTGTATCGACCGATTATTGACCCTGCAGCAGTTATCAAAGTAATGGTGCTTTCAAAAACTTCAATCAATTAAAATTAGAATCACACAGTTTTGTTTCAATGTATTCTTCATAATTATTATTAATGATATAGCAGCAAACAATTGATGATGTGTAAACTACCAGTGATATCAAAATTTGACTGAATTAGGATTTGCTGATTGGAATGAGAAAAGATATAGCAAAAATGGAGATTCTCGAAGTAGTGACTGTCAAAAAATGTAATTCAATTTGCCTTCAACTATTATTTATCATTAATAAAAATATTTTACTCACAGATCAGTAAATTGGCCAGATTGAACTGGTTGAAATTTTCTTTTTCACGCCGACCCAGCCAGCTGAATCTGGCTGCAAATTTGTTTGAAATGACAATTTTAAAACATCTTTTTATGAAATCATTATAAAATTGTTATTTCCCCCAATCCTACATAGATCAATAACCTGAAAAAAAAACTGATTCAAAGTAGTTATAATGGCGTCATAGGATTGCGGATGGGCACAACACTTATTTTGATCTTGCAAAAATATATACAAAATATATCTATTATTTTCTTCAAATACTTGTCTTTTTCACTATGTATTCACTAAAAAGATACCATGTAAAATAGCTTGTATGCAATGGAGAACAAGGTAAGTTAAAAAACGATGTGGGAGATGATGAATATTCCCATACTACTGTGTTCATCTAATCACAAAATAAGTATGACTTCATTCTAATAGGTCGTATGGGGGCAATATTATAATTGAAATAAACTGTTTCAAAGTATCCTTTCCAATAAATTAGTAAATAGCTCCGTAGAATCATTTATCAAATATGTTTAAGCAGTTCTAAGGTTTTCTTATATTATTCATTTTGTTTCCATAACCTACACGTAGCTAAATAAAGACCACTTAGAGCATGGTTGAAGTTGCTTTCTTCCATTAAGAATTCATTGTCTTCTTTGAAATCTTCCATTGTGGTCAATGGAAATGTAAATTTCTTCAAAAAATCACCACTTTCTCCAGAAGTAGTCTGTGCGTTACCACTCTCTTTGGTCTTCATATCTGTCAGAATATCCGTGGTTACACTTTACAAAAAATATAGCTGGCGAAAAACTTCTTTCCTTAAAGAATCTAAAAAGCAGATGTTATCAAAATCAGGCTGTTTGTACAAGGTGAAGGGAGAAAATTCAATACGGTCTCCGGAAATGACAAAAAAAAATGATTTGTAGCTATAGACAAGAATTCTCAAATTCATATTTTGAAAAGTTAATATTTATATTTGACGATGATGCATATTTACGTGAAGTTCATTGCAAAAAAAAATATTTCTCGCCAAAAATCGAAATCAATAATTCAATCTCACCATGTTCAGGGCAGCATGTACATGAAGTGGTAACTAAAAAGAATAACATCAGACGTATTGTATTGGTGAATGAATTGTAGGTAACTCACAGCTAACAGATTCGCATTGGGACGCACTTGCTGAGAGCAGTGAGTGGCTAATAGATGGAACATTTTCAGTTCTACGAACTGGGGCTGTATGTGATAAAATGTAAGCTTGAAAATCAAAATTTCGGAAGCTTTGCCGGAAAATGAATACTCACTATTATTATAAACTAAGTTTTCTTCAATTGATGGTATTGATGATGGGGTCACACTTCGTTCTTGTGAATTGGGAGAATCAGGACCTGACAAGTATTTGTTTTATTTAACATTTTCATATTCAAGTTGATTACCGTAAGAAACATTCTTACCAACTAGTTTTTTTTTCAATAGACGTGGTGGTGGAGAGATTCTGGAGGAGTTAATCTCGGACTCCTCGCTGCTCGAGTTTGACATTCTTCTTTTGGTTATTTTTCTTCTCGCCACTGTCTCTGTGTCTGTATTTGAGTCGCTGGTTTCTTCAGCCAGCTTTGCTTTCGCCCTGGCCACTTCATACGATTCTGGAAAAAGTTTATATTTTCATGACCCCCGAAGGTTTCTCATAATATCACTAACTTACCATACGTAGCATTTATAAAAACTTTCACTTTGAATAAAGGACCCTTGCTAATCCAAAAGTTCATGTTTTATGGCAGCTGACATTTTTTATGGAGGGCATGGTGGCCACTAACAAGTAGCCACGTTGTCGGAATAGCTGCCACTGAATTATCACTTAAAAACTTCACAACTGTCCAACTACCCATCGTTTATCTCTTGGTTTATCTACAGTCAAAAAAGACAGTGTCAAGTTTCTCCAAAGACTAGCGCAAATTGTTACATGTCCTCCTTATGGTTTCAAATTAACAATAGGCAGAAGGAATGTTTTCAATATAAATTACAATGAATTTCTTTGCTGTACTTCTTCAAGCATGAAGAAGAGGAAAAATAACACCTCCTCTTGAATAATTTAGTCTCATGCATTTTGAAGATATGTCGTTCGCGGCCCAAATTTGCAGTGTGCTTGACTTATTGCCGATTACAAAAATATCCAATCCAGACGACGCGCACGGCTTTTCAAAAAAAAAATCTCGTTTTAGGAATTCCTTTCGAACTAAACAAATCTCATTATTTTGCAGTGAAATGATATTTTTTATCTCCACAACACTTTTTGACTTCATTACATAAAAGCTATCTGGTTCCTTACATTTCAAGATCAAATCTTTAAATATCAGCTGCTCAAATTGTGACAATATTTTTAAATTCTCAAGGACTGATCCTCTATCGTGTGGTTTCGCTGGATAAGGAAAATTGTTTATATTTGGGGTCTTAGCTTTCAGTTTTTCCATTTCAAATTTTCTGTTGTTTCCAATTGTTGTAGTGGTTTTTCATGCTTTCTGATACTTTTTTTAATTATATGCATATGGTTCTCGAACGGAAAAGCACTGAATTGATCAGATGGTCCAAAACATCTTACATCATTAGTGAGGTGCAGTTAATTATACACATTATGACAAGCATTCTCTTGTTCATATAATGTGATAAATGTTTTTACGAAATATTGTAATAGTGTTTCAGCATAGTCTATGAGATTAAAATGCTTTGAACTGGATAAAATACATGCAGAAACAAAGAAATTGTTGCTAGTTTCGTGACTGGAGCGGAACATAGTTATGTAACAGGAGCTCGTGGGAGGCAGTCAATAATACGAGGAAGGCTACTTCAAGTCTTCTTTATTCAATTTTCAAGCTTTCGGGGAAATTTTCCTCTTCTTCAGGAAGTCCCCTTTGTTCATTGTGCTTTGTTCCTTTAAACTTGTAATATGCGTCCTTTTACAGTTTTAACATTTTAACCCCTTTTACAAGTTTTAAATCATTTTATCCTTTTAACATGTTTAGTGTAGTGAGAGTTCGTTTGTGTATTTCAATTATTTATTTTATTTCTTGTTTACAATTATTATCATGTGTATAATGTGTGATTTTCTGTTATGTGTTGGTGCCTTTTGAAACTGTCCTTCACATTCGACTTCCTGAAGAAGGGGAACATTTCTCCTAAAGCTTGAAAATTGAATAAAGAAGACTTAAAGTAGCCTTCCTCGTATTATTGACTGCCTCCCACAAGCTCCTGTTACGAAACAAAGAAACTCATAAAATTCTGATATTTGTCCGCTGACAAAATATTTTTTGGCACTACAGGTCCTGTATATAAAAAGAATTGACGGAACCCCGAAGCTTTCCATCTTCTACATTCAACCAGACTCCTTGGTTTCCCATTGAACTCAATAGGTATATTTTGTGCCTGATCCAATAATAAAATTGAAATATCGTTAGATAGTTTTGATGATAATTTGGCTGCAGGTTTACGTCTTAACCACAATGACACAATGAGTTTTCTCATCACCCCTAGACACAAAAGATGCATGTAATCCAAGGGAAAAGACTGAATCATATCCAACGAAGGAATTTGCTCTAGACAAGATGATCTTCATGTTTTTTTATCCCTAAAATCAGCATCTGTTCGAAGCGGTAGATCTGATACGGGAAACAGACTGTGTTTATGTAAACACCCTCACACTGACACTTTGTACATGAATTATAGCCAGTATGTCCTTTGGTGTACTTTATAGCTGACTTTGCAGGGGCATCACATATAAATCCTTTAATTTTAACTGTGTAGGTGATATCATCATATATTATACCATTATTACATATGTTCATGGTATCATTGACAAAATCCTCCAAAAACATGTTGAAGCTCTTGGGCTTTTCATGGCCATGGTACACTCCTATCATATCAACCTCATCTTTATTCTCATACAAACTGCACAATCTTTTAATATATAAAAATGAGTACCGATTTCTTCTGGAGGATCAATAACTTGAGAACGGCTGGGGCAATTTGAGTCATTTTTTTTTTGAATTGTTCGTTTAAATCTTGGGATTGTTTTATTGGCGAGAAAAGCTGGAAAATCCCCCGAAAAAACCTGAAAACACAACTTTTCATTCGGGATGTCACATGTCACCTTTCCGTGACAAAACAAACTAATGTCAATGTCAATGAGTAAATTCAATAGGCGCGTTCGAATTTTCGCTCTAAACACTCTGAGCACGAGGAGCGGAAACTTGAGAGACTAAACTCTACGGCATAGCAGTGGCGGCCATTTTCAATATCAAGACAAAAATGACATTATGAGGCAGTATGAAATTTGCCGGGTCAGCTACAGTTCATTTTTTTTTAAAGTTACAGTGACAGAACAAAGTTATAGGTTAAAGGTTGGCCAACCTTTTTATATTAAAATGGTCACAAATTAAACTATTAGTGTTTTCGATTGGGAAAAGAAGGGTTGCACTGGGTTTGACCTCGTGCAAAACCAGTTATGATGAAAATTTGCTCTAGGGCAATCCCAATCGGACATACATTTTTCATCGTGTGCTATAATACTGCACGGTAAAATTCCGATTGAATTGAAATTGGAATCATCAAACTTCTTGAAAATCTAATATCATATTGCTCTGCGTAGCGGCTGAAGTGACTCTGAAACTAAACTAATTAGAAGTCCATTTCTCATTGCCAAATGACAAAATCTTGAGACCAATCAATAGTTTTGTATTATATAGATCATAGATACTAGGAACCACTTTTTTGAGAAATTAGGTATATGCACCAGATCTTAAATGAAATTAATTCAGTTTTGAGTAGGTACTAGTTTTCCATAACTCTCCAACGCCAGTATTTTTTTTCCGACACTACTAGATTCCAACAATAATAACTAACTCGAAATTTGTTTTCCACTCACAGAATCACCTCACGCGACATTCATATCCACCATTTTTTATGTTTTTTTTTTCAATTTTGCTAATGCACTGAAATTGCACTATACCAGCACGAGCTCAAAGACCTCGTGCCGAAAAATCTGCACTGAGTGCAAAACTCATTGACCCGGTTTCCCAATCGAACATACAAATCCGCTCGACTTCTACCAATCAAACATAAATATTGCCCGAGTGTTGCACCAGTGCTGCCCGATTTTACCAATCGAAAACGCTATATGATTCGTTTTGTTGGGGTATGTTCAAAATATATTTGCTTTGATAGAAAAAAAAACGTTCGAAAAAAGACTGTTATAATTATTTCGGAATAGATGTAGAAGTTGAAACTTCTTCAATAGAGAAGAGTGATATGAATTTGAACATACTCAATAAAATATTTTATATTTCCATCATTTCGAATGGTTTATCCAGGTCCACCATTATTATTTATTGCCCAGTCTTATTAACGATATATGGATGAAATATAATAAGAGGGTGTACAGGGTGGCCAACAAAGAATGCGAGGTACTGTTTCTGGAGAACTATCCATACTAGAGGCTTGCGACAAAAAAAATTATGACTAAAACGGCCAAGAAAAAAACCTAGAAAATATTTTCAAGTTTCTGAAATGACCGCTAGGGGGCGTAACTGAGAGGAAAGATAGATTCTTTAGCAGATGGGTTGGTTGATAGGATACTACACACATATCCAAAAGTCTTGGACTCCTCCGGTTTTTTCCCCATTTCTTCTGATATTGAAGATCTAGACTAGATATGCGATTTAAAAGATGTCAAAAATTGCCTAAAATTGGCACTTCTGGCTAAAACCTTGAGACATTAATCATTTTAAGTAACTTCAAAACCGCATATCTAGGCTATAAAATTGTCAATAATTGTAGTGTAATTTTCAGGGTCGGTATAATTGTTGCCCCTCTTTCGAATTTAGTCATCAATTTTTTTCTAAAACCAATTTGAAAAACCATCAAGAGTGGCTTTTTCTTTTCTTTCAGAGGTCAAAAAGGTATACCTAATGACTTTAAAACAAAAAAAAAGTCCGAGCACCCAAAGTTGGGAAAAGAATAGAGTACTTATTTAGGTGACCAGACTTTTAATATCTGTATAAATCGGAATCCAAGACTTTTGGAGGTGTGTGTATTAACAAAGTTCACTAATAGACATAAGCTGCGTCTAATCATTACTGATTTTCTATTTCTGATTGATACATTGTGAAGAAGTGTGGTGTGGTTGCATGTAATTTCATTATGGACACCTTTAATTTGGTGAATTCACTAAGGGGTATATGCACCGTAGAAATCTAATCCGGATGAAGACTTCATCGCGATTATTTTCCATTAGGTGGTATGGAGGATAATCGCGATAAATGCTTCATCCGGATTAGATTTCTACGGTGCATATACCCCTTACTCAACAAAAAAACGAAACTACCCTATTTTGTCCATAAACTGGGCGCCATCTCCAAAAAAATCAAATGACATAGAAAGTTCACGGGGAAAAATTCCTCATATTTTTATTATGATTAACTTTTATACAGGTCAATTTACTGGTAAATAATTTCTTAGAAAATCACTTCAAAAGTGTTCATTGTGGAAAGCACCCATTTATTACAACAAAGAACTGGACTTCAACACGAGGAGTTTTCTTCATCGGATTCATAAGCCATTGTCTCATCTTCCGAATCAGATTCTTCTTCGAACGATATGATTAAAGGAGAAACGTTGGAGACTTCTGTGTTTCCCATATATTTTCTCCAATCTTCTCTGATCAATTTTTCTGTGTGATCAACACAATTTTGCCACATTTCGCAGGTGAATTTTAAAATGGCCTCTTGCCAAAAGCTCTTTTTTTGTACACGAGCCATTCACGAAAATTTTTTGAGATGAAAGAAATTCCGAAATCGTTGATTTATTTGAGTTTTTTGTAATTTTTTTTTCACTAAGAACCGAATGATAAGGCGCGTTGTCCATGACTATGATGCATTTTTCATTAATTTTGCTCAAGTCAGGAACTACATGACTTTCAACCCATTCAAAAAATAAATTCCCATTCATAGTTTTATGGTAATCCCTATCGTTGTTTCTACTCGAGAAAAGCATACCACAATTTGAAAGAAATCCCCCCCTGAAACCCGCATGTAAAACTGTTAACCGATCCCCTTCACTGGAAATTTTGATTTCATTCATTCTTTTGTCATCATCTTTCACCCAACGTCTCACACTACTTCCGTTTTTGTGAATCCAGGTCTCGTCTAAAAACACAAACACAACGTGATCGTCCGAATCCAAATATTGTAAATATTTCCTCAAAAAAGCAATTTTTGCCCGAACCACATAACTTCTTTCACATAAAATTTTTCTACTTTTTTGTATTTAAAGCCAATATCGCGAATAATTTTGTAAAGTAAGCTCCTCGAACCCTTGAATCCGACTTCTTTTTTAACGTGATTTAATAAGTCGTTCAACGTAAAATGTTTTCCCATCCCCAAATATTCAAAAATCTGCCTACTTAGTTCCTCGCGCAAGTAAAAGTTGTTAAACCATTTCCCCTTGATTATTCTGCCCCTGCATTTCTTATTTTCCTCATCTGCCTTCAAATCTTCTTTTTGTCTCAAAATTTTATATATCGTATAGTTATGAATCTAAAAAATATTTAATATCATTTTTAAAAAATTCTTCTTCAGAAGAGAATAGGTACATACTTTGAAAATTTTTTCCAGTGCTTCAACATGTTCAGCTATTGGTATATCTGGACGCAGCAAACGGAATTGTTTATATGTGCCCCGTACCGCATTTTTTACATATTGCGAAATAAATTTGCCCCTAGGCATTATTTCTAAAATTTTCTTGCACTGACAAACGGCCAGTTCTATCAAATAAATATGCCAAAGTCACAATCAGACATAGACATGTCATGGAGAAATTCCAATTCAATTTGCCAGCATGTTATTAAATTTTATTTTTTTTGCCAGCATTTAACCTATAATTTTGATCTGTCACTGTAACTTTAAAAAAAAAATGAACTGTAGTATCGGATAAAATTGACTTCCCGAACTTTTTGATATTGGAAGACCATCTACGTTTATAAGAATATCAAGAATATGTGAAGACTTTCTATTTGGAAATCGAGCAAGAAGTTGGAACAGACAATGTTCTAGTCCAAAGTGGTAGTACAATCCTGGATCAACATTTTTCATTACTTACTTTCTAGGTGTTTCAAGAAGAGTTCTCACCTCAAGTGGAAGTTCTGGATGGGATAGTTTCAATATTCTGAGCAAATCATTTGTGGCTGAATGGGAAACATTATATTTCAGGCACCATTCTGCAATTTGATTTTGTAACGACTTTTCATTGTTCGTAGGTAAGTTTTCCACTTGATTTTTTGAATCGGACAAACTTGTAGTGAATGGAGTGTTTAACATATTATTGCCTTCTTTTTCAGACTCACTGGATTCAGAACTTGACTGAGAGACATCGTTGTTTTCGATCGGATTTTCCAAAGGATTTTCAGTAGTTTGTTCTTGAGAAACAACTTGTGCGCGAGTTTCTTCATCGGAAAATTCAAAGAAGCTTAGATCCCTCTTTGCCCTTTTATAATGTTTACTGGACATTTTTCTCTAAAAATCAAAAAATCAAATCAATTGCTAAATACCATGGATTGAATCGAGGATTGAATATAGACGTGCCCAAGGTTGGCAATTATCGAGGCAATTATACAGGGTGTCCGGGAAAATGTGGAAGATCTCTTGGATTCAGATAGAACATTAAAAAATAAGATGACAAGTTCCCATAAATTTTTTTCCTAGCGGCCCTCCCTACGGAGATACGGCCCCCTAAAGGACCCCACTGGAAATCGGTTTTTCTTGAATAACTTTCAAACGACTCAATATAATTCAATGAAAATTTAATATGATAAACAGTAGTAAGGACCTCTCAAAATACTTCCCTTAAAACATAATTAGCTTGTTTAGTTTACCAGGGACGGACTAGATTGTACATTTTAACGCTCAAATTTTTAACACCCTGTATGATAAGGAGTTAAAAAAAATGAATTTGGATACCTTGAACATTAAGCTAAAGAAAAGGTACTCTTGTTAATTGTCGATTAAATGAACCATTTTCGAGAAAAAAAAATTTTTATTAAACAAAACCTCGAAAAAAGCCATGACGAAGTGGTGCTCTTGACGAAATTGTGAACCTAACGCTAGGAAAAAAAATTATGGGAACTTGTCATCTTATTTTTTAATATTCTATCAGAATCCGAGAGATCTCCCACATTTTCCCGGACACCCTGTATATTAATATTTTACAAAACTCAGGAAGCCAACACTATTGTTACCTCGATTGGTACCTGATAACTAAGGCGTGAAAATTTTATTTATTATGAAATCACTCTTATTAGTATTATTATTATACAGTGCGGCTCTAAAAGGTCCCCCTCCCTTTTTTTTCAATGTGTGCACCAAAAATTATGAAACTTGGCATACTGTAATTGCTGTCGAAATACAACTTTTTGATGTTACTGACGTACTTTTAGTATTCAAGATGGCGACTGGGCGCCATTTTGAAACATTTTTTTAAATGGAAAGGGGAGTCGTGTGACACATCATTCGAAAGGTCTTATCGAGTAGATTATTGTGTGAAAATTTCATAGGATTAAACGCATAGGGGGGTCGAAAAACAAGAAGACGTGAAATACTATCGCAGCAGTAAACCTGGGAGTGGACTACCTTTATTTTTTGTTTTGGAGCAGTGTCGAATAAAAAAAAAGAATAAATCCTATCCCAAGACTAATTCTAAAATTTCAACTCAGTATTCCAACTTTTATTTTTTTGGAAAGTTTTGAAATTTTGTTTCTGATTCATTCTTTTTTAGATCATTACACGTATCTTCGAGCGTATCCTCTACCTATGTATGTCAGGGGAGGTATTTTTAATGAAATCGATATTTTTTTACGCCTAATTTGCTATTAAGTTTATCTTATCTTATCTTGAAAAATTGGAAAAAAATTTTGAAACAAAAAAATAAAATTTGAAATAAGTTGGATCGAGGGTTGGTTGAATATTTAGAATTTATCTTTGGATAGTATTTGAAATCATTTTTTCCTTTTCCACTTTCCAAAACGCAAAATAAATGTAGTTTACTCTCATTAGTATTTCACATTTTGTTGTTTTTCGACCTTCCTGTAAAATATTTCCAAATATAAAGTATAGCAAGAGACTTTTTAAGACAAGCAGAACTTTTTATGAAGAGTGACTTTTGGTCGAAAAATGAAATTTTTGATCAATTTGACATACTGTACTTCCTCGTGCATTTCTTCAAAGAACAATTATTTTATTTTAACTACATTTTTGGGTCTGGTTATTTCGCAAAAATTATTTTTTTAGTAGAAAGCTCAATGGGTATAGAACAGTTAAAGAGAAAAAAAATTGCGGATGAAGCACTTTTGTAAGAAAAAAAAACAATTAAAAGTTTAATGATTTCACGGAACGCAGTAGTGGAGAATGCTCTATAACCTGACCCTTCACTTGCAGTGTTGCCAAGCTTCATTTTTACTGACATTATTATATGTTCACACATTCTCGAAAATTGCAAATACAGTAATACAAAAAGCACACAAAAAAACGTTCGACATGATTCAATTAAGTGGAAAGCGTACGGATATTAGAAAACCGCGCGGTAAGAGAAATACATACTAAACCAAACTAACCCAATCTTACCCAAGAGTGAAATGAAACCGAAACCATATAGAGAGATGATGTCGCTAAGGCGACATCAAATTTTTTTGCCAAACACAAACTAACCAGAACTAACCCAATCTAAACAAAACCAACCCAATCTAACCCAAGAGTGAAATGTACCATACAGTGATGATGTCACTTTACATCAAATTTTTGCGTATCACAAGAACAAACTAACATGCCAGTATAATAATTATCCCTAGACTGCATACAAGAACTAGTACAACACTAGTTGTCATCATGTCGTGTTCCGTAGGTATAGTCGGCAAAACTAATTGGCAACGTTGCGTAGCGCTATTTTTTCGTACAATAGCTACTGTCATCGCATTGTCAAATTGTAAGTATGAATCCAAGACAAATGAAAGCAATGCGTTGGTGTTTAGACCGATTTATTTTGCTAGCGTGAAATATTCATTCATTTTACTAAAATTACTGGTTGTGGTTACCCAAGGTACCTTAATGGGTCTGTATGTGTGTGTTTCAAGTGGAATCATGTATAATTATCAGGGGATGATGGCATTTTTGTTTATAAATTGCCGGAAACAGTTCAACATGTTTTAGGTTTATTTTCGTATTTAAGGAGAAAAACTGAATAATCCGCCGATTTTTATGTTCCTTTCGTCTCTATTTGATGTAAGCTTTGTATAAAGTTGAGAAAAACTGTGAAATTCTGTGGGTCGTCAAGTTTACCAGAGCCACATTTTTTTCTTTTTACTCAATAGGTACAGTGTCAACGTCAGTAATTGGAAACAGTAAGTACATACATACTTGATATTTCATGACATTCAAGTATTTAAAACTGATCAGGACATACACTGCGCACCAAAATTACCGCATAAATATATTTTTCCTAAGCAGGTTCATAAGACTCAATGTGAACATGCATTCCGATTAGTTATGCATTAATACAAAATTCCTCTCTTTTTTTGAAAAACAATCTCGAACATTCGCATACTCCACAGGGTAATTTTAATTTCCTGATTTCCAGTACATTCCACTCCACTTAATGGTTAGTGAATGGTGAATATTGTAGCTGTAGCTAGTAGCTAGACACTCATTCTTTGCAAATAAACGTTTCAGTCAACTTATTGATACCTACATGGTTCTTCAAAGATTATCATGAAATAATCTTTGTCAGCTAGGACTGGTTAATATAAAGTAAAATCTCAATATAACAACATAATATAACAACAATAACATTGCTCCTCTGAGTTACAGAAACATATCTTGTTGGTAGTTTCCATTTACATGCTATCAAAAATTTAATTTGAAAACGCAGTCTCATATCTAATATTTTCGCAATAAAGTATGGTAATGTCAATAGCCTGTGTCCAATTACCCACGTTGAACATGATAAGATGTTTGATAGCTTTTCATAAATATTGATTTAAGTCTGATTTTCTTTTTTTTTTGGCAATCATGATTTTGCCAACACCTGCGGGCAATGGACACAGTTTGAACAGCTGTGCCTGGATGCCTTATGCTGATTGATTTGATCTCACCAGCATATTGCATAATGATTGAGAAGTTAAAGTTGTGTGTTGTGTACATACCTCTCTATTTTTATCACTACGGCACTATGCTTAGAAACACTGTTACAAAAAGTAGTCAATTTTTTGTCTTCGAAAACTGGAACACAAACTTTGGAATACCTACACAAAACTACAAACTCTGGATTCTGGAATTACAGTAATATGGATAATACCGCCAAACGAAACCGAAGCCAAGCCCATAAAGAATTCCCTATAGAGATTTTTCGTAAATGAGCAATGACGATATTATGTTGGGGACCAGTCCATCCGACCATCCACCATACAGCGCTCAAGTCGCCGTTCATGACAAGATTGTCACGTGAATGTCAAGTTGAATTTTCGAGTTTGTCAGTGTCAGCCAGCCATATTTCATAATTTTTGGAAAAATACTATTAGTTATCCTCATTGTGTCTGCAAAAAGTACTGAAACCTACCTGAAAACACTCGAAATGAGCAGTGAGCATACTCACAAGGCATTGATTTCCTTATCAGAACCTGGATTACTTAGGCAGAGGGTGAGAGCCTAAACAACTCAAAACTTGTCTATGGACATTGGACAATGAAAAAATGTACAATCTACACCTAGTTTGCGAAAAAGATTGTTCTGAGGATTCAATTACAGGGAACCAAGAGAGGCTTGAAAAGAACTGCGGTTCCTACTTGTTTCATCCTAGTGAGTTCCTGTTCCGAACCTATTATAAATGGATATGTATTGGAACAAAAATACTAGTTTTACATGGAGAGTGCCATGTAGGTAGCATATTTTTGAATGAGTTCTCCAGACTTATTAAGGTTGGATAGGGATTTTTCGAGGGATTTTTTTATAACTTGTTCTGATTATAATAATTAGATGATTTACTTTTGTATTGGGTAATTATTGCTTATACGGTTTTCAGCTATTTTTCGATTTTTTCAATTGTAAAATTTGAATGGATAAATGTTGAAAAATGAATAAATATACCTATGTATGTATTTGCAAATTATTTCTGGGGTGTCCGTATTGCCGTATTCTCATGAATAATTTTGTGAGTTATTTTGTGCCTACAAAAATCTTTTTGATGTTTATTTGGAATAAATTGTTTTTCTTTCATACGTAAGATAAAAATTATTATTTCCTTATATCTGTCACAGTAAAACCTGGTAATCAGTAAAAGCTAACTGTTACTAGGAAAAGTGAGCTTTTCCTGATTTGGAAACATTTATCTAGTGAAAGTTGAATTCGATCGACTTCATCATACTTTTACTAGTAATTGTTAGCATTCACGTTACTTTTCTAGTGAAAGCTGCTACACTGAAAATTATTATCGTAATCATAAATATCCTTTTTGGTCCGAGTTGGAATTCGCCGACAGATTAGACCCTCTGGAAAATACGAAAGTTATGAATCGCAGGTATACAATGTGAACATTGTTCAGATACCGTATTATAGAAAATACTTAAGTATTCTCAGTAGGGGTTAGTCTGGGTTAGTTTGAGTTAGTTTGGGTTAGTTTGGGTTTGGCGACATCATTTAGTGCCCCGTGCACCTTGGGTTAGTTAAAAGGCGAAAATAAGTTTTAAAAAGTACTTTTCCTAACTGCTTTCAGTAGAAGTTGATTTGATAAAGTTTCTCCAACATTCACTAGTAAAAGTGTACAATATTCTTCAAAATTTAACATTTCCTAATGGATCAAGTAATTGCTAGCATCAACTAGTAAAAGCTAGCTTTCACTGAATTTCTAACATTCACTGTAACATATCCATTAAAAAGATCTTCACAAGCACAAAATGGTTTCACTACCTGTCAGACGGCATTCTACAGGGGTTTCTTTATGGCCAAGCCTACGCAGATTAAACAATAACCTCAAATAGTAGGCACATTCGCACATTGCTGTCGCTAGGGACACATCTTCGAACAATAGAATGACAAACAAACTAGTGTCGCTAATCGCCTTCGACTTCCTATTGGTCGAAAGTCTGTCGCCAGCAACACACTAAGAACTAGACTTCCCGCGTGCGTATGGTTGACATCTTGACAGAAGACAGAGCGGAACGTTTCTACACAGTGTTGCCACTGATGTACCAGGATGTACAAACTAATCATGAATCCGTTAGTTACACAAATTAATGTTGAATCATATTGTTCTTATATTTGTACGTTATTCCGGTTTATAAACACTCAGGAAATTGAGGCAATATTATTTGAGTGCTATTTTCATGAAAATTATCAAGATGAGCTTTGATTTTTAAAATATTTCATTTGAGTTAAGACTTTTTTAGATGAAATCTCAGAAATCTGACAACGTCAGCATATTTCGCTACAGACAGTGAAGGAAAGGTTTACATTCAGTTTTACTTCGAAGTGGAAGTGACTGATTTCCGCTTGGCAAACGGTAATCATATGCTACCATCTACATGAATTTTTGTTCAAAGTCAAGCTTACGCCAAATACAATGTAAATGGTAGCATCGATTCTCGTTTGGCAAGGATAAGTCTCTCACTTCCACTTCGGAGTAAAAATGAATTTGCTCTTGCCTTTTCTCACTGTTATCTAAGATATACATTCATTGTTTTAAAAAACCAAAATCATAGGCTACTGTTTACATATTTGAGTGCTATTTTCATGAAAATAATCAAGACGAGGTTAGATTTTCAAAATATCTCATGAATTAAGACTTCTTTAGATGAACTCTCAGAATTCTGACAACAGGATATCATATTATTTAGTGATCGATTTTTAACTTGAACCTTTCTTTCGATAACATATTATTATCTAATTGCGAAAAAATTTACGTACTCAATGTGTGTACCGAGGACGTACCAGATACGTAAGGAAGTTATGAATTATATTACATCCACAACGTACGTTTTAAAGAAGAACGGTTAAGATTCGCGACCGACGGAACGTAATATGAACCTAACATCACGTCTTGAAGACGTGCATGGTTCATTGGGTTATACTGACGTTATTTCTTTTTTTGGGACAAATAATTGTTTTTGACAACATAGCAACAAACCATATTTTATAGCCCGAATTCAATTATCACTGAAATGGCATACACACAAAATTTTTGATTTTATGCATGACTCCATGAGTCACTCTGTATATCGTGATTCTTTGCTTTCACGAGAGATACATTTCATGCAGCTTGATCCGGACGAAACTAGCTTCAAAAATCCGCAAACCAAATTCGAATATCTCTATTCTTTCAAAAAATATTGGACCTTGATTTTTACCCAAAAATGTGCATGTATAAGTTCGAGTGTCCAGCAGTTTAGTTGGCCACCACTGTAACTAGACTTATTTTCAATTATTGAGTTGAATGTCATTCATAATAACACTGTGCATTTTTCATTGCAGAAGTTCTGACCATATTCGCTCACAGCTTGAAAAATGTCTTGACTATGGAGGAGGTGTTTGAAATGCAAATTATAAAATTATCATTTGTCCTTATTCCAAGATTTTTTTGTATACTCATTTCATTTGTGAAATTCAAAATAAATATTTTTGTCAATGATTTTCCAACAACTAGATAGTCTCTTTGTTTGTCACATGTTTATACATTGAGGGGAAGAGAGGAATTCTTGCGAGTTTGCCAAACTGCAAATTTAATAAGTAGCTACCTTGAGACTACAGTAAAAAGCAACAGGGACATCAACCATGCTTGGTCAGATTGGTTGACATAGATGGCAACATAGTGATCGCCGAAGTAACAATATTATTAAATTTTTGTGTAATGTTCAATTAGACATGAGTTTGGGTCAATTTGGGTTAGATTGGGTTATTTCGGGTTGAGTGCATCTCCGGTAGTAACCAATTATATAGTATGTACATTTTTAGATCACTAGCGATAATAAAACATTTTCAATGGGACCCATATTTTTCCATGAACCTCAGTTACTTATGTAGACACGATGCAACGAAATACATTCGGCAACACAGATAAAAAAATTCCGATGCGCCTATTTGAGATCAACCGAACACAGCTAATAGTCATTTATACCAATCATAGCGTGAAGCTCTCTTGGAACACTGTTGTCGGCTCTTTCGATTTGTTCAAAATTTCATATTTTTGACGGCCAAACAGCTGATTTATGTGGACAAAACTTATCAATAATCAATTAATTATAACTGTCCTGTAACACCAACGATATTGAAACAAATAAAAAATTAAAACATATCCTCGTTAATACACTGGTTAATCCCTTTTGATAAAAAGTAAAAATTCTGAGTATTTTTTATCAGCAACAAGGCAACGTTGAACGAATTCAACGAAAGAGGTGTAAATACTAACATGTTTATTGTAGTGACACACAATTAGCTCGAATTCCAGGGTGGACGCTAGTTCTAGTGGGTTCCATGTTCTAAGATTTTTGTTAACACAGAAATCACTCTACCACTTTTTCGAACTCCTGTAATAAATTTCAAAAGAATTCTTTACAATGCCTGTGGAGATTGAAGACAATTATTCTATTTAGCATAGTTTGTATTTTTGTTGTCATGTTGCATATCAGGATATTTTGACCACATAACACCTACCATATAAAGGAAAGTCAAATGGCAACTTGTGACATGTTTTTAGCCAGCAACCAGTAATACATGAAAATGCGTATTTCGCCAAACATCCACCGCGGCGCTGAAATTTGTTTGCTGTCTTGTCCCTGATTGGTTGATCGGTTGTTAAGGAAAGTTTGTTGTCATTGTCAAAAGTTCTTGTTATGGGCTACTATGGTTATGTGCTTATCAAATTTCATCTTTGTTGGAGTAATCTTTTTGAAAATGGAGTGTAATCAGAAGCGTCGTTATAACAGCTTTTGTGTTATTCCTATTGGTCATGATTTAGCAAATAAGGAACCTAAGGATAATGCGGAACTTTTCGCAAAGTGGATTTGTGAAGTGCGGACTCCATTACTGCAGAATAAGACTTATGAACAAATCTAAAGATCTTATTTGGTGTGTGATATCCAGAATCCTCCTGGTTTTGATATATGGTAATTTTTAACCCAATTATTACGAAAAAAATACTTTAATCGATAATTTTTTCAACTCTATCATAATTCTAGAATTATTTGTAGTTGTGGAAAAGTTATTTTGTGATTATCACTAAGATGATTCTTATTTAACCAATGTTGGAATTTCATCTTTGCCGCTTCGCCCGCTCATTCGTTTGAAGGTAAATGAAAAAAACAAAAATATAATTTATTTTTGTGAAACCCAGTTGTCTTGGAAAATAATAACTCAAGAAGATAAAAATCATGTATATTTTAAATGGAACACTTCGAACGCATCGTACAGAGAAAATAGGTAGCGAAAATTAATATAGTTGGACATTCTAGTTGATCTCAAAATGTTTGTTTTATTATTTGAAAACGAATGAAAGAGTCGGCATCAATAGGTTACTATTCTAACATTGGGTGAATAAGAATAACCATAGTGGATACATGATACATTTTGAAATGAATATTCCAGATACTTCCACTCTTGTGGGTATTATCACCATGTCATAGTCAAAAAAAGTAAAAACGCCATAAAAACAACTTTCTCAAAACCATTCATCATTAAAATAGTGTTTAGAAAGTTTTGATTGAAAACGTATCTATTTCGAAATGTGGGTTAAATATGAATACATATTTTAAAACCTGGAGAAAAAGCTCAAAAAAATTATAAGCATTTGAAATTGCCGCAGAAATATAGCTGCGACAGAAAACTGCAGATGGCGCTGTATGCTGATGTAGATTTCTGTCTTACCATATCCTGTCATGTGGTTATCCAAACAACCATTGTAGGGCGCCACTTGATAACGTCAAAACTCTCCAACAACCTTTATCATTGCAGTTTCCATTATATTGTAGGTGTTATGTGATTTTGACCCTCATTTCAATGAGGTACTTCAGTTTTGATACTTCACATACCTGATAACTATAATTTTAAATCCAGTCGCAGGTAATTTTAAAAACGTCGGTCAAAAAAGTGAATATCTATCAAGAAAGAGAATATTTGATGCTTCATTTAAAAATTGAGAGAAGTAACTAAAGAGCAACCGTTTTTGAATAAACTAAACGAAGTAAATTTGAATGTTGAATTGGTATAGTATTAATGACCTACAGATTCATCTCTTGCATGGTTTACTGCACATTCAGTTCATAATACATTTCTATCAAAGCTCAAATTCGGTAAGTTGAACATTCCTTATCATTATTGCGATATTGCACGCGAAGAATGGCTTCTATGAAAGAACCAGACGAGGCCATTGTCTTGTTTGTCCTGTCCTGTGTATAAATGGGAGGTGGAAAATACCAGGCTATTTTTTCACAGATGGGCTAAACGGAAATCAAAAAAGTACACTAGTTTCTCAGGGCATACATTTAATTCTTGAAACGGGAGCTTTTGTAGTGTTGCCAACTTTTGATGGGACACCTTCAAATATCACAATGGCGCAGCTTTTGGGATGCCAAACTGATTTTGAAAATTTGAAAACCTATTTTTCAATTCAAGGAAAAGATGTACATGTTTTTCATGATCACTGTCACATGCTCAAATTATTACGAAACACTTTCATGAGAAAAGATTTTGATCGATGTGGAAGGAAATCCTATTGAATGAGAATTTTTAGAAAAATTGGATGCTTTTCAAAATTCTGAATGCTTGCATCTTGGCAATTAGCTACGTAGATCCCACTTGAATTTCTTTGAACAGAAAATAAAAGTGAAGTTTGCAGTTCAGCTTCTTGGCAATTCAGTTGCTGAAGCTCTTTCTTATTGCGAAAAGGAACTTGGACTTCAGAAGTTTAAAAAAAGTCAGCCCACATGTAAATTCATCAGAATGTTGAATAACATATTTGATGTATCAAATAGCCGATCCTTAGTGCCCCAGGGTTTGAAAAAGCATTGCGCAGTACAAATATTTCAATGACCAATTTTATAAGCACAGGTATTGAATATTTCATGGGCGTACAAGGAAAACCATGTAAGTCCACTTTTTTAAGAAAATCATTTTTTCGTATAACCAAGTCCATTTAGGTCTAGCCTCTCATATTACAAACCCTGTCAGTCCAATACAGTTCATATATACGAGATATTACTGGCTTCGAAATAACTCAGTCCGTAGACGCAAAAAATCGTTCAGGGAAAATCTGTTAAGTGCACTTAATGAATTCATGAATTATTTGACAGTCTACAAAAATCAATTAAGTTCAAAGATAAGTGCGGTTAAGGAACAAAAAAAGAACAAAGATAAAGATAGGGCTACAAGAGAAAAACAGTTTTGCGCAGTAACGTTCGATTTAGTCTGTGCTACAGATCCCTTGTTCAGATGTGAGTCCGATGTATTATTCGCGAAAAATTAGTGTTTATAGTCTCACTATTTATGAATCAGCTTCTCCAAATAATGCTTTTTGTTTTTGTTGGACTGAACTTGATGGGAAAAGAGGAAGCTCTGAAATCGGTCCTTGCCTTTTTGAATACTTAAAAAATTTGCCACTGAATATAAAAGAAATTTCGCTTTGTGACATGTGACAGCGCTATTGTTGTATGTAGTACATGTGAGCCATATTGAGGTGATTGAACACAAATTTTTGGAAAGCGGTCATTCTTATATGGAAGCTGATTCAATGCACAGTGCAATCGAGCATGCAAAAAAGTACATACTATTACGAGTATACACCATTGAAGATTGGATTAATATTTTTCGCATTGCAAGATCGAGCAGAAATTGTAATAAGCAGAACCAGCCTTACAATGTCAGAGAACTGAATTTCTAGCTATTCTATGATTTGAAAGCATTGTCTAATTTGCTTATAAAAAACAGATCGAAGGATATTGAGAAAAGAACAGTCAATTCGTTGCTGATCAAGAGTTTACGATATTCCAAAAAGCATCTTGATATTATCGAATATGAATATGAGCATAGCAGTGAATACAGAGCTCTAAAAATTTCGGGAAAAGGTAGACCACCAGCGATACCAAAGCAATTGAAAAAATGATATAGAAACTTGTTACCGATTAGCAGAAAGAAGAAAGAAGATCTTTTGAAACTGTGCAAAAGTGGTGCAATTCTCCCCGAATTTCACAGATGGTACTAGTCACTTTCCACTGAAAAAAACGTACAAGATGCAACTGTGGAAACTTCAGATGAAGAAATTGATTCAGATTCCGACAACGAGCCGTTGGTTCATTATTTTGTCAAGAAAAAGTAGAGTGACCCATAAAAAAACAATCAACTCCAGAAAATATGAATCGATCTAACAGATAAATCCTATTATCATAAAAAAAAGCCAATAAACAACTAGTTTCTAAACATCCTGTATCTCAATGTATCCTGAACTACCCCTTGATGAATGTCATTGGCCAAAAGATAATTGAAATGAACAGGAGAATAAAACTGGATTTTATATAACATTTCAAAGATTAAAATCACTTTTTCTCCCGTTTTTTGATTTTGGACTTTGAAGGGCTTTTCCTGTACGCCCACGATTTATCTCGGTTGAGGTTTACTGATGGAGAGTTAGTGTTTAAATCCAGAAGAGAAACTGTTTTTTGGGACTAATCATTTCACTAAAGCGTGGCTTACTACTTTTTGATAAATTGGTTACCCAAAAAGAATCGTTAGTCTATCTTCCACTTTATAAAACATGCCAAGATCATTTGGAGCTATTCTTTAGCTCTATTCGTGCCAGGGGCGGTTGGAATAATAATCCAACCACCCGTCAGTTCAGCGCTGCTTATAAGAGGTTGTTGGTTAGAGCAAAAATCCGAGACGGAGGCATGGAAAATTGCAATTCTCTGGAAGAAATCCAAATTCTCACTGTATCAAGTAGTTTCAGCAATCCGGATTTGAATAATAATTTGGGTGTTACAATGCTTGATCATGATATGGAAAAAACAATGCAAGAATAATATGCATTGGAGACAATTTGGAGTGAACATGAATACTTTATGAACAGTGATGTCATTAGTAATTGTTCACTCCAGATTGTCGTTTACATTGCTGGCTTTGTAGCATTTCGTCTACTTAACACAATAAAGTGTGAAGAATGTCTGGGAGTGTTAAGAGGGGATAAGGAAGACTTTTTAAATTCCCTGATTTCTAAAAAAAAACGAGGTGGCCTGGTATATCCTTCAAAAGATTTATTAGACATATGCAAGATATGCGAACATTTCATGAGGATGAACGACCAGCAATTTATGAAAAATAATGTTATAAATAATTTATATATTTTTTATATTTAGCAAGAACTTGCATACAAAATAATTATTTCAGTTCTCTGCGAGAACATGTCTTCAATGGACAATCTGCATACATTTTCAAATGACTTGAAATTTAATATACGTATTCTAGACAATATTTGAAAGTCACTAGCGAATTTTTTTTTTCGAAATACCAAAAAATCTAATAAATGAATGGAAAACAAATCGCAAATTTCACTGTATGATCGAAAACGGGGTGCAGCTAGATTACTGTCCCGAGAGAGAGAGAGAGAAAGTTATCACAGTTAATACGCCAGACGGGGATAGATAATGTATTCTGTGACGTGGTGGATGTTGATTGGCGCTCTTTAATCGGTGATTATTACATCAATAGAGGTCGTAGGTTAATTTTTCAAACATCAATGGCATCAGTACTTACTGATTTTATATTTTTCATATTTCCAAAAAATGTGCAAATTGTCCATTGTAGTAATAAACATATATTTATATTTTCTGACAGAATCAATTATTTTGAAATAGGTCAATATAAGGTTACATTTTATAACCAAGAGGCAGTCAGAAGTGACTGACCCCTGTCGGAAATTAATTAACTGGATCCGATACTAAAAAGAACAAAAATGACTCGGAACAATACAAATTTGGTGTTTTTTGAATGGGACACCATGTTTCTCACTTTTTTAATCGATAGAGCTCTTTTTTTTGAGTCCAAATATACAGGGTGCCACAGATTCGAGTGCATGCATGGGGATCTCAGTTATTATAAGAGATACAGGGTCGGTTAAATGGTTGCAAAGTTGCGCATTTTTATGCTCAACAAAATGCCGTTTTGAAATTTAAAAAATTCCGACTACTTCCGAAAATATTCGAAAAAAACCGAAATTTCGCAGAAATGTTATTATTATTTCCTGAGTTTATTTGAGAAGATATTATTGTGAAATGGATTACACTTTCTCATTGCCACTTTTTCTCATCTACAAGATGGCGGTATCAAATTGAAAATCTGACGTTTCGTCTTTGAGCGGCCATCATCAAGTTAATTTTTTAAATACGGCCCTGGATTTTTTATTTTATTTTTAATTATCTTTTGAAGTCCTTGATGTATTGAGGTTTCGCAACCGTCGAAAAAAATACTCATATAAAAAAAATACCAGAGAAAATTAGTTAGGCAACCCTTTTCTCCCTAACTCATAGTTTGGTTCATAAATCCATCTTTATTCGACACGTTATTCTTATGAGAAAACCTGTTCAACTAAATAAGCCTAATTGACCAAACCAAGATCGAAATAATATCCAATAACGATACATTTGATGAAATTAAATTGAATCCACAAATGACATGGAAAATAAAAAAAAATCATAAAAAAAACTGAATCAATTTCTGCAAGTGTTCAAGAATTGCCATTTTAACAAAATATTGAAAATAACTATAATAGGGGAAAAATAATGGAAAATATTGACGTTGCTAAGGCAACACATTGCTCCACACCCTCATCTAATTACCTCAATGCCTCAAGGACGTCAAAAGATAACTAAAAATAAAATAAAAAATCCAGGTCCGTATTAAAAAAAATGAACTTGATGATGGCCGGTCAAAGACGAAACGTCAGATTCTCAATTTGACACCGCCATCTTTTAGAGGAGAAAAAGTGGCAATGAGAAAGTGTAATTCATTTTACAATATCTTCTCAAATAAACTCAGGAAATAATAATAACGTTTTTGCGAGATTCGGTTTTTTCCGAATATCTTCGGAAGTAGTCGGAATTTTTCAAATTTCAAAACGGCATTTTGTTGAGCATAAAAATGCGCAACTTTGCAACCATTTAACCGACCCTGTATCTCTTATAATAACTGAGATCCCCATGCATGCACTCGAATCTGTGGCACCCTGTATATACTTTGTTGTGGTTATTTTTGATAGTTTTCGAAATATATTGATTTTTTCGGGGGTAATTGCACAAGTGCATCAAAATTATCTGATTATTTTGATGCACGAGTGTAATTTAGGTGGAAAATTACTCGAATTAGGTAACTTATTGAATCAAAGAATATAATATTAATCATTTTTTTCAATGGATTGTATTGTTTCTGTTCCAAAACGTGAAAATTTATCGAAAAACTCTATCAAAATACGAACTGTCACACTCAGAAAACAAACAAAATAAGGCGTTGTTATGTGATTGTAAATGAGCGTGACCACACAACGTGACCATGGATACGTAAACAATGCAATTTTCGATTCCTGCTATGCAATTTTTGCTGTAATCAAACGAAAATTGTCGTGTAGGTATACGTAAGAGTGTAATTTTCGTATAAATCTAAGACGGCTGTGGAAGGCCAACGACGATGCTGATTTGTGTTCAGTAGTCATGGATACTCAAAAAATTAAATTAATTTTTTTTCATAGTTTATGAGTTGATTTATTCAAAATGAAATATTCTGACGCCGATAAAATTGATATTGTGTCGGTTTTTATAAAAAATAGCCAAAATCAACGTTTGGCACGTCAAGAATATAGCCGACTTTATCCTAACAGAGCAACTCCTAGTGAAAAAACATTTTTCAACTTCTATAAGAGTTTATGGAATAGCGTATCACTAATGCGAAAACCGAGATATTTTCCGGAAAAAGGGAATCAAGAATTGGATATCATTCTTTATTTTCAAGGTATTACCTAGTAAAAAGTATTTTTTATATTGAATAAGTGAAATCATATTTTTATAAAAAATCCCAGGAAAACCATACGGGACAATATTCGAGACCTGCAATTTTCCTACAGCAAGGTGCAGAAAACCTAAAAAAAAAACAACTTAATATATACGATTTCAATTATACGAAGGTCCAAAAATTATTAGACAAACAAAGGCGTTTGGAATTTTGTAGATATATGTTACGGCAATTAGAACAAGATGCAGATTTTTCTGATTACATACTTTGAACAGATGAATCAAATTTTAACCTACCCCTGCCAATTTAAAAAATTCACACTTCTGGGCATCTGAAAATCCAAGAAAAACTTTGGAAATAAAAAGATCTGGACGTGAGTCGATTGGTGTATGGTGTAAAATGATAAAAGATCGTATGATAGGTAAATTGTTTTACCATGGGGCCTTAACAGGGATTCGATATCTGCAAATCCTTCAGACTGAAATCGAAGATAAAATAAATACTCTTCCTTTAAATATATTCAAAGATTTGATCTGCCAAAAGGACGGAGCACCGCCACATAGTGCTTTGGCCGTGAGAGAGTAACTGAATGAAAACTATGACGGGTGAATTGGCAGAAACGGGAACATCTTCTGGCCTCCAAACAGTCCTGATTTGACGTCATTGGACACTTTTTAATGGGGGTATTTGAAATCGATGGTTTATACGGAATGTCCTCGAAGTATCGCAGATATTCATGTTAAAATAGCGGAAGAGATTGATATTTTAAATATATTGAGAAAAATCCTCGAAAATTTAATTAAAAGATACATAATGTCTGTTAATGTGAATGTGGGACATTTTGAGCAATTTCTGTGATTTTCATTCAGTATATAAATAGGATAAAACTTGATGTGTTTATTTTCCACGGCTATGTAGATTTAGGCGAAAAAATAAAATATATTTTTTTCGAAAACTAAAAAAAATCCACGGTGAGTTTGCCCACTTGAAAGTAAAAAGAAAACTACATATAAACATGTGTCCGGAAATGTTTCGTTACAGAGCTACAGGGTGTTCAAGTTTTATTTTTATTTTTGTTTTTTCTGGATGATATTTGAACCAATGTCTATATTTTTATAAAAATTGGTGTTTTGAGGTTTCTTGTTATGCGGAATTCTAATTTTATCTCAGTTTGGCTCCAACTTGTAGAGGGCGCCACCTACACTCATTTGTCCTGACATGTACAGCCATAACTTGTTCGGACGTACATGTATGACATTTTTCAGTGAAAAAACATATTATCCATTTATTTTTATGCAAAAAAGGCATACTTGCTAGAGGTCACTACGAGCAACCATTCCCGAGATATTTGGATTTGAAACAATCGATACATCAAGCAAAAAAAATTATTACTAAAACGGGCAAGAGAAAAACCTGGAAAATATTTTCAAGTTTCTGAAATGGTCGCTGGGAGGCGTAACAATCAACACCATGTAGAAAAATAAGATTTCTATAGAATTTTGCCCAATGAAAATATATCGATGATATCATTTTCATATTCACTGACTATTTACCTACTCTTTTTGTCTAAAACGTTTTTTTCTATCTATCAAAATGAAGAGGTGGGGGAAGTTCAACTGTTTTTTTAAACAAACGGAGATTCCTTCAGTTTTGCTTGACCAATTTCAACCAGCTTGGGCTCATATGAAAGAGCATGATCTGAACTTCAAAATAATTATTTGGTTTTGGAATTTTGACCTTCGCCGTCGCTGCTAGATGGCGTTAACTGAAATGGTAGCGTATTTTTGAGTTTTGTCCAGAAAAATCAAATGTAATGGTATAATCATTTTTATATATTTGAAAAAGGGATACATTTTTCTATAAAAAAAAACAAAACAAACATTTTTTTTTTCTCTATTTTTTAATAGAAAAATCTATCATCTTTTACCATTTCGATTAACGCCATCTAGCGACGACGGCCAAGGTCACAAATTCAAAAACAGAAAATTATTTTGAAGTGCAGATCATGCTCTTTCATATGAGCCCAAGCTCGTTTAAATCGGTCAAGCGAAACTGGAAGAATCTCCGTTTGTTTAAAAAAAACAGTGGAACTTCCTCCACCTCTTTATTTTGATAGAAAAAAAACGTTTTAGACAAAAAGAGTAGGTAAATAGTAAATATGAAAATGATATCATCGATATATTTTCATTGGGCAAAATTCTATAGAAATCCTATTTTTCTACATGGTGTTGATTGTTACGCACCCTAGCGACCATTTCAAAAACTTGAAAATATTTTCCAGGTTTTTCCCTTGCTCGTTTTAGTAGTAATTTCATTTGCCACAAGCCTCTACGATGAATAGTTCACAAGAACTGGCACACTGTCGCTAAAAATGAATCACCCTGTACATTACAAAAATATCCACATGGGAAAAAATACATATTATATAACACACAATACTTCCATTGACAAAATACCATAAAAAATACAATAACCTTGTCAAGTGAGCCTCCGATCCAGAAAAATGGGCCTATCGAATGGTCTTCAAAAATCCCGACCCATACGTTCATCTTTATTTCCAATTATGTTACAATACATACAATACGTACAAGTGCACGGATAGAGTACAAACATAAAAGAAATGGCGTCTAATTGGGACAAATTTTTCTTATAACTAAGACTAAACGTTAACTTATATAATCCTCCAGAACATATGGTTCTAAATTCAATAACAGACCCTTCACCTTTGCCTTATATAATTTAAAACTATTGATTGATTTTATAGCATTTGGCAGGCCATTAAAAAATGGGTTGTAATAAACTGAACAGTATTTAATTCATTATGTACAGTATAATATCACAAGCAGTCAGTATAATATTGTAAAAGACTCAGTATTTCTGTTAAAAATGATAAGTAAAAATGGAATTTTTGAGCAGTTAAAGTACTATTTGGCCTGTATTTCTATGTTCACTATTGTGATTCTAATGGTCAGTAAAAATTTATGAAATGTCAGTATGACTTAGCTGGTAATAATTCCACAAATGTACAAATAATAAATGGCTAGTATGCAATAATAGTCAGTGATAATTTTAACTTACTCAAACTTGATTCACATAATACCAATACAGAACACGTCAATTATGATATATAATAATAATTGTAATGTTAACTCCATAATGTTAACCTAGTGCTAACCAACGAGCCGCTGCATATTTTTTGTCAATTTCTATTACCAACACAAACTAACCCCAACTACCCCAAACTAAATCCGCCTCTCAAAAGAACCTATCTGACTACTTCATCATGACATAAAGGCAGAGTGTTTTCTCTTATACTAAAATGTGTTTCGTTCCGTTGTAAAAATTTTTGTATTTGTACGAAATAAAATATATGACCATTATTTCATTCACTATTTTACTGTCGCTTTATTAATTTAATGGACTGTCCATTATTTTCACCAGGCATTTACTAATTTATCTGATCGTTTTTTTATGATACTGACTCTTGATTATTTATATCTACCATTTATTATTTTTACTGACCACTTAATTCTTTATGTTACTGACCCTTCATTATTTTTACTGACCATTTCTTTATATTACTAACCGTTAATTATTTCAACCGACCATTTATTATTATACTGACCATTTATTATTTTTACTGACCACTTCTTTATGTTACTGACCCTTCATTATTTCAACCGACCATTTATTATCATACTGACCAAGGGAAATAAAATAATGGCAAAGAGTACTGTCCATAAAATTGAAATACTGACCATTTAATTTGTTGCCTTAAAAAATTTTCGACAAGTATAGGACGGATTTTTCTGTCAGAGTTAGTCTATGCCTAGGATAATTTACATTGAGAGTTCTTGTGTTATGGTCATGGAACGTTTGCAAATTGAACATACATTTATTCTTGTAGAAAAATAGCAAACATTCATAGATATAAAGCCCATACACTGTTAGAATACCAAGGGATTTGAATACACCTTTGCAACTCTGCTTAGAGCTCATTTTTCTTATTATTCTAATTACTCGGTTTTGTGCAACAAATATTTTCTCAATTGAGCTATGACCGCCCCAGATATGCCGTATTTAAGAATAGATTCAAAATTAGCAAAATACAGTATTTTCAAAGTAGTTTCATTCATATATCTTCCAATTACTCGAATTCCATAACAGACCGAATTCAGTCTTTGTGACAATGATGATGTATGTTGTGTCTAGTCCAAGAATTCATCCAAGTGAATTCCCAGAAACTTTGTGTTTTCGCTTATTCTAATTTCCGATCCATTAAGGACCAATTCCTGAGGCTTGACGATTTTATATTGTTTCGTTCTAAAAACTACGACGTTGGTTTTATTCTTATTTAGAATGAGTTTATTTTCCAGAAACCAATTGTTAGCCCTATTAAACAAGGATACTCCTGCAGCTTCCAAGCTTGCCAAACTATTTCCTTTTGTTATAAGGTTCGTATCGTCGGCGTAACAAGTTATATCTTCATTTGCAGATGTTACAATCGAGTACAAATCGTTTAGGAAAACAACAAAAAGTATCGGACCGGCAATACTGCCCTGGGCAATTCCCAAGCTATTTGTCATTGATTGTGAAAAATAATTTTGACCGTGTTTTGTTATTTCTACTTTCTGTTGTCTATTTGTTATATAAGATGTAAACAATTTCAATGCGTTACCTCTAATGCCATATAATTCTGATTTCCTAAGTAGTAAAATTGGGTCAATACAGTCGTATGCCTTGGATAAGTCTAGAAACATACCTAGAGCTATGTTTCCTTCCTCAATGAACTCCAGAATTTTTTTTGTGAATTGGAAGACTGCAGTTTGCGTTGACTTACCAAGCATATAACCGTGCTGATTATTATTTAAAATGTTGCATTTGTTTAGGAAAATCAACAGTTGATGGCACATCGCTAATTCAAACACTTTAGAAAATGCTGGCAAAATACTTATAGGTCTATAGTTTTCCATCAACTGACAGTCTCCTTTCCTGAATAATGGCTTAATAAGTGCTACTTTTAGCTGGTCTGGAAAAATCCCATATTTGAATGCATTATTAATTAAAAAACAAAGATTATTTGAAATGAAAGGTATTATGACTAACAAGACTGGCGGGGACCTCGTCAACTCCCCTGCTGTGTTTATTTTTGATGTTTTTCGCAACGGCCTTAAAAACATTGATTGATCATTTTCTATAATTTTTATATTTGTTGGCAATGATTCAAGTTCGCTTATGAGTTGGGGTAAAATGGATAATAAATATTCATTGTATTTATCAGGAATTGTCGCAGCATCTCCCTTAATACCTATATCACAGTTTTTTGTATTATTTCCTATTATTTCTTTACAGAACGTCCACATGCATTTATTTTTATCATCCGATGATCGTAGTCTTTTCTCATAATTTTCAGTCCTCACTTGTTTTAACAAGATATCATATTCCTTTTTCGTTTTTATGTGATTGGTGCGATAATTATTGCTCTTATACCTAGACAAGGTTAAGTAGATATGCTCTGTAGTTTTGTGGCGCATCCATGATTTACCTGATTTTTTGGGTATTTCGCCACACCCTATCAAAAAACAATCAAACTAATGTTAATATACCGGATCTTCTATATTACCTGACAATTTTTTTTTTTTTTTTTCAGGTAATATAGAAGATCCGGTATATTAACACTAGTTTGATTGTTTTTTGATAGGGTGTGGCGAAATACCCAAAAAAGACAAGGTTAACAAAATATCTAACCTATCTTTACATTCCTTAACTCTAACATCCTCAAAAACTGATTTATTTTTATGGTTTGCCCTACTCAAATGGAGAGGAAAACAACCATTAAAAAGTACTTAAAAGGGGTTCATAAAAATAGACCATTGTTTATTCACATCATTTCTATCCACTTCATAAATTTGAGTCCAGTCTTGATCTTTCAGATGACTTATAAATAATTGTTCATTCTTATCAGAGAACGTCCTTCTATACTGCACATCATGCTTATTCTGTTTTTCTACTCTGATAACTAACTTTTGTGCTGTATGATCAGAAATAAATAGTTCTAAAATTTCACTTTGTACATAACTCAAGTTTGTGAAAATATTGTCTATACACGATTCCGAAGTCTGCGTTATTCTGGTATTTACAAAGATTGACTGTTTCAAGTTAAAAGATAGTAACATTGATATTAAGCTATTCCTATTTACATTATCTTTCAATATTTCTATGTTGAAATCGCCAGCAATCAGAATATTTTTGTTCTCCCTAGCAATACAATCCAACAATTTCTCAAAATTACTCAGAAAATCAACAATATTACCTGAAGGTGGTCTGTATACAGATACAATTGTAACTTGGATGTCACTGATATTACACTCCACTGCAGCATACTCAAAGTGATTCTTGATCGCGAACTTGTTTAACTGGTTAGTATCGTGCACATAAACAGCACTACCTCCATGTTGACCGCTTTCACGACAAAAACTGGCACCTAGTTTGAAGTTTTTGATGGGTAAGTATTTTAGCTCATCGGCTGATCTCCAGTGTTCGGTTATACAAAGAATTCTGCAATCAGTGTGATCTTCAATTATGTCGTTTATTTTATCAACCGCATTACCCATTGACTGGACATTTTGGTTAATGATACTTATATTTACCATAACATTATCTTTTCTTGCTTGCCTGTTTTCATTTTCCATATTTTTCAAATACATGTCATGACATCGTGTTTTTATCGATTTTTCAGTTGTTTCTAGATTCCCTTCAGAAAATCCTCATCGTAGTTGATGTTATTTCTGAATCTAGATAATCTTCGTTTGTATACAGGACAGTTGTTGGCATCTCTTGCGGAATGACTAATGTCCAACAGTTTCAATTTTTGGCAGTTTGGAAATTTCAGATCATTTTCTAAACAGCTCGACGATTTGTGCTCTCCGCCACATTTGAAGCAACACTCTTTCTGCGTGCAGTATTTTGCTACATGGTCAAAACCACAGCATCTTAAACACATGGCGAGAATAAAATGTTCTTGGATATACACTGTGACTAAGTCAAAACAAACAGTTTGTTTTCTCAGAAACCACTTGGATATTTTTGGTGGAGCCTGCAAAATCAAATTATCTTTGTTTGGGTTTCTACACTGCTTTCTTGTAACCACTTTGATTTGATCTTTTATGCCCATTTGTAATTCTTCAACAATTTCATAGTTTAACCTTCCCAATTCTCCAATAAATTCGGCATCTGAAAATCCTTTCTCGATACCAGTAATCATAAACATGGGATTGTCTGAACGATTTTTCTTGAATTTAAAAGCATCAGTGGTCTCTATTACGGATCTTAATTTGTTTTGCTGATTTTTATGATGGCTTTCCACAATTATTGCTCCACTCGTTGTTTGTCTTATGCTTTTGAAAGCTCCTCCCATTTCTTTAATGTTGACTTTTTGCTTGAGAGTATTCAGTGCTTCTTTTGGCTCAGTTATATTGGCAATTCTGATAATTGTTTCATGTTTTTTTGTGGTTTTTGGCGTTTTCCATTCGTCCATCTCTCTGGCATCATTCGCTTTTTCCAGAACTGGCGTAGTAGAATTATTATTCACAATGTTGGAGTATGTCTTTTGTTCTTGATGATTGTGACAGCTAGTTTCTTCTTTATGGGCGGTTTTCTCGGTGATGTTTTGTAGTTTGGTCTGTAGGATTACATTATTTTTCTCCAACTGTCCAGTATGAAATACGAGGAGCGTAAATAATTTACAGACCTCTGATTGGGAGTTTTGTATCTGTTTTTGGGCACTTGCTGACAGAGTTACTTTACCATGTCCGTCTACACTATTTGTTGCAATCATTGGCCTAGTAATCCCTTCCATAGCTATAAAAAATCAGCAATGATTTTTTCAGAAAAAGGGGTGCTCAAATTTATTTCTTCCTTTTCATATTTGGATGTTTCTTGAGAATTTCTGTTCTCCATGGGCGTTTGTATGTATTTTCTTATTCAGGACTCGTTTCTGATCGTTGTCTTTTATTTTTACTTTCTTCGGCATCCTTGATTTCATTCGATTTTGGTGGTGTCGGACCAACAGAGTGTCTCGGTTTAAACACATCATTCTTGTCTGCATCATGCTCGTTGAGGTAGATATTTTCAGCACTCCCTCGTATTCCTACCGTTTGTTTATCCTGATCGCTTATCAGTTGACTCGACATTCCAATAGTATCCATATCTGCTTTTGATAAACTCATCGTGGCTATTGAATGACTTCTTTGTTTTCGTGCTTGCAAGCGAGTATTTATTTTTAAATGTTGCTCAACTTTATCTTTTTCACCACAACTATCGTCACCCATGCTCAAGCTCGAATATAAACTTTGATTAACTGGTTGAAAATAAAAATTCGAAATTGGCTAAGCGGAAATGATGTTCACTTGTCCTCGCGTGAACTACTACTATGATGAACCCCCTGTTTATATTTTAGTGAAATTTGGTATTCATTTTCCAAGCATCGAAAGGGATTTTCTGACGTACATGACATTTTTTTTGTTTAATTTTTTCTGTATGTCAAAAGTTAGGCATTTTTAGGACATATTATGTTCATAAAACGTTTTCTTTTAAAATCACCCAATAAATTTTTTCGCATTTATTTATTTACACCGATCGATCTGTACATGGAAAACTATACAGGGTTCGCCAAGGTAAGTGGCCTATTAGAATATCTCGGGAAATAAAAAGATTGGGATTCTGAGAATTTGTAGGGACGGTTGACGGTTGACATCATTGAAATTATTATTATTCCTTGTGTTATTAAGTAGATAAACAAGGAGGCTTCTGGCTCACCGGCCAATCAGCGCTCAAGTGGGCGAGGACATTTGACAGTTTGATTTGACAGTTGACATGACGCTTCGATCTGGACAGCTTTGACAGATGACAGCTTTGACAGATGGCAGTTGACAGGGGTTTTTTTATAGCTTTGTTCCTGGGATCGAGATGGGGGGTGGGGAGGTAAGATTTTATTCTCACCAAAGTCTGAAAAAAGATTTTCCGATAGCGAGATTGGAACCCATATCCTTTGGATCTGTACGTGAAAGTCTAAACCAATACGCTACCAAGGTGCCTAAAATAGAATGTAGATTTGTGAATGTAGATAGCGAGAATTGAACTCACGTCCTTTGGATTTGTATGTGATAGTCTAAACCACCTACGCCACCTAGTCATAGGAATTTATATAGATTTTAGATACCGTTTCGGTGTGTTTTGGTCTTGTCTTAAATTGTGTGTGTGGTTTCGGTGTTTTGTGGGGGAATTCGGGCCCCCCTGCGCACAGGATTCGTGGAGCAAGATAGTTTGGGGGCTTGATGGGGGGACGGGGGTATTGGGAATTCAGGTTTTAGGCCGCCTTTCTTTGTAGATGTTGAGTTGAGATGGCGCTTCGATTCTTTGATCGTTTGCTATTAGAATGATTAGATGGCGTTGCTGAGCTGCGATTTTTAATGGCGTTTGAAGCAGGAATTGCATATCGAATCGATGATGCTGTGTATGACGTCATAGGGTTGCCTGTTGAATGATTCCCACTCAAAGTAGACAGGTGTTTGGTGCGTACTATTTGATTCTTTAATCGTTTGCTATAAGAATGATTAGATGGCGTTGGTGAGCTGCGTTTTTTTGATGGAACAACCTGTTAGAATGATTAGATGGCGTTGGTGAGCTGCGATGGAGATGTAGATTTCTTCATAGTTTTTGAGCTAATCGTAGCATAATTTATATTGTTACGAATGAGGAGATTTTAGATATATTCAAAATTGAAAAACGAACATAGTCACTATATTTCCATGAATTGAAAAACAGACACGCGCGTAGTCGCGCGTACTATCGATTCAATATTTCGAAAAATTTTAGATTCAAAAAATTGAAAAACAGACATACTCACCATATACCCATGAATTGAACAACAGACATACTCACCATATTCCCATTGCATATCCAATCGAATAAATTAAACACATAAAGACACTTCAAAAAATCATATATTTTCAGGAATACAGATTTTATCCAAAGTACATAATAGCAGGTACTTGAGGAACATAGGGTACATAAAAAATTACTTTTACGATAATACAAGAACTAATAATATAGATATATTGATCTTTTCATATAAAGATTGATAGCTCCTTGACTTTGAACTCTTGTGCCAAATTGAAGTCCTGCATTGCGATGATCTTTATGATGGATAGGTTCTAGAAAAAAACCAAACAAAAATAAGATAATTTTGAAAATGATAAATGATGTTCTTTGAAAAATTATCAAACTTAAAAAAACTTAAATTTTAGATACACTAACCCGATTATGTCTTATTACGACGTTATGCTGTTGAATCAATTGACTAATTTTGTTCGACCACATTTCAAACTTTAGAGAATTCTTCAAAAATAAAATTATATTTGCAGTTTTTCAGCAAGTATAACATGGTTAAAAAAAATATAACTACCTTAAACTAGTTGCTGTTGCTGTCGGCTGCTGGGTGCTTAACGAGCTCAAACAGGGTCTGCGGATTAGGCTTTCTGACGTCCTTCAACCCCCGAAAGACAAGAGCATACTCCCCTCCAGCAAGATCTTCGAGGTTCTTTGCTAAAATTGATGTCACTCGTTTTGGGAGAAAGACAACGCTCTCTTCCAATTCCAGAAGTGAGCACTCCACGAATACGCCATTGGTTTTTTTCCCAGCAACAATTTGTTGAGGGATGTTTAGCGGAAGGTTTTGAAGCTTCTTCACAGGCTTGTCGTTTTGGGCCAAGCACACCGCATTAACAGTAGAAAGGTCCATGCTATGATAACAAACAAATTCTATAAAATAATTATTTTTTAAAAAAGTATTTACCTACCTTTTATATAACGCTCTTAACACACCTCCTCACACACAATGATCACAGATGTTATTACTGTTCTTACGACGACGACCAAGGCTTTGAATAGACTGAACTAATAGAAACACACATCCTTTGTCGTTCCGAACCAGATTGCAAACCATGCAATTTATTAATATAACAATGAATGCTTATCCACATCGGTTACACGAGATTCAATAAACAATGGTGCCTTGCTCTAATTCCACTGCAAAATGCATCTATTAGCACATCGAAACATCGAAAAACATACTCATTTTCGTAAATTTTATTCAAATCATCAATAATTTTATTGAGTTCATACGAGGGTTCATAGTACATAACTTCCTTCAAACATTGGGGTTCTATGCATGCAGATCTGCTATAAAGAGATTAAATAACCTTGACAATATTGATCTGTTCAATCTGATCTTCGAGTCATTCGTGAAGAATGCCAAGATCAGTTTCAAATCTTGTAATATAGCGCGTACGCTTCATCGTTTGCTATTGGAATTAGATGACGTTTGAAGCGCATATCCAATCGATGACGCTGTGTATGACGTCATAAGGTTGCTTGTTGTCGAAAATGATTCCCACTCAAAGTAGATAGGTGTTTGGTGCGTACTTTATTTAATAATGATTTAATTCTTTAAACGTTTGCTACAAGAATGATTAGATGGCGTTGGTGAGCTGCGATGGAGATGTAGATTTCTTCATAGTTGTTTGAGTTACGCGTACGCTTCGATTCTTTGATCTTTTGCTATTAGAATTAGATGGCGCTGTTTCATGGTGACTTCATATGGTTACCTGTTGTGGTAGATGATTGAGATGTAGTTTTTGAGCTAATCGTTGATATAGATTTCGCGTACTATTGATTCAATACTTGAAAAAGTAACATTTATATTGTTACGAATGAGGAGATTTTAGATTCAAAATTGCAAAAACATACTCACCAACGACTTAATACTCAACATATTCCCATTGCATATCCGTCAGATTTCTTCATAGTTTTTAAGCTAATCGTTGATAAAGATTTCGGGTACTATCGATTCAATACTTGAAAAAAGCAACATTTATATTGTTACGAATGAGGAGATTCAAGATTCAAAATTGAAAAAACGACATACTTACCATATTCCCATTGCATATCCAATCAAATAAATTAAACACACAAAAACACTTCAAAAATCATATATTTTCAGGAATACAGATCATGTACATAAAAGGGGGGGGGGTGTTTGAAAGTCTTGATTTTCCCAAAAAACTTCTTTTTATTGATTAAATTGAGCTACCGGTTTCGCAGCATGACACTGCATCATCAGGCTTCATAGACTAAAATAGCCAAAAAGGAGGGTGTAGAAAATACATGAAAGGGAAACAGTGCGTGGACAAAAGAATCAAAATGGCGATACATAAAAAACATACAAAATCATAAAAATAGGTACTTACATTGTTATACATAAACGAGAGTTGTCAGAACATGAATGAACAGGACATACCCCAGGGTAACACATAGATGTAACTTGACAAAACATTTAAAAACTTGAACAATTGACAAAAAATTTTCAGAGGAACATCATCATGTTCTGTTATTTGACTGTAACTGATGGAGTCCGAGAGGATTGCAATTTTTTTATAACATTAAATTATACAAAGTGAAATGCCTAGTGTCATCTACCGACAATACACAGAAAAATAAAAGATGGTAACTCTTATTCTAGTCGTACCTCACCACATACGTACTATCCAAGCTTAAAAACGAAAGATGTCGGCGCAATCAGGAACAGGTGTGAAAATCACAAACATTCGCATTCGCCATCCATGAATTGCACCAATACCGGAAAGAAAAGAAAAAATATGTTGAACGGATTTAAAAAATAATTTTGATGAGTGAGGTGTCTTCAATGTTGGTTTGAGCATTTAGATTAAGGGCAGGTTGTAACTTCTGTGCTCTTCGGATCTCCAGAAACTCAAGGTTAGTGAGTTTAGCATTTGATTTTTCCCGATGTAGGATTTTATAGTTTTTGTAAAAGTCTGAAGTCTGCGGAATGTCCAGTCTCTAATAAATGTTTCGCAAAGAGAGATTGTGTATCGTGTTTCCTCAAGCATCTATGATGTTCTGAAAATCTAGTTTTAAAATTTCTCTTAGTTTTACCGACATAGAAATGGCCACAATCACAGTATAGTTGATAAACTCCTGAACCAGTAAGAGGGTCCGCCTTGTCTTTGTTGTTGAGCAATAAGTCACCCTGACAATCCTTAGATCTGAAAGATATCGTTATGTTTTCGGTCTTGAGAGCTTTTTGAATTTGGTAAGAGGGCTTTCCATTGAAAGTCAATGCCATGAATTTTGTACTCAAGCCCTGTTCCTGCATTACTGGGATATAAGCGTTCTGAGCGGCTATCTTATTAATTCTCCTATATTTGAGTTTGTCCACTTAAGTATCTGTAAATCCATGTGATTCTGCTACTTGTTTAATAATCTTGAACTCCGTTTCTCTGTTATCATCCGTCATCGGAATATCTATCGCTCTATTGATATATGAGTTTATGGCGGCCAATTTGTGTGATTTTGGGTAAAAAGATAAGTTGATAAAAAATGGACAGAAAACTCCATGAATTATTATGTACATACATTATTATTGTTGTTATGTACTGGTATGTACTTGAGGAACATATGACAAAAAATTAATACTACGATAGTACAAAAACTAATAATATAATCCTACAATAATTCATGATATTAACAGATTAAAGTTATTTACCCAGAGACAATAGTGAAATTATATTTTTAAAAAACGCTATAAAGTTGAATAGTGTCCAAAGGGAGGAGTATCAAAGGTATTCTCTTGCAGAAATCTTTTATCATCGTTGACACTCAACGCAACTTTAGTTTGCTCAATGCTGTAAACATTGTGAGCATTGGAATTGCAAAAACATACTCACCAATGACTTAATACTCAACATATTCCCATTGCATATCCGTCAGATTTCTTCATAGTTTTTAAGCTAATCGTTGATATAGATTTCGGTTCCGGCATTTTCTATATTTTTTTACGCTTTTTCAAACTAACGTAAAAGGAGAGCACCTTATTTTTTTTTTTTTTTTTTTACGTAGAATGATCTTTGACAGATTACAAAAAAAAGTTTAATATGAAAAAATGTTCATAATTTCTCCTTCTTTATTATAAATTATTTATCTGGTAGGTCACCGTTCAATATTCTTAATAAAACCTATATTTTCTATTCCACTATTGTATTACGCCCCCTAGCGGATATCGCACGAACTTGGAAATAATTTCCAGCAGTTTCTCTTGGCAACTTTTATAATAATTTTGTTTTCCAAAAATGTGGGATGAATATTTACGGAGATATGGCCGGCGACCTCTCTTAGTTGTACACCCTGTACAGTGTTTTCTTTAGTTATGAAGTTTTTAGTGTTTGTGATAGATTATAGTGATAAAGACAAAATTATTATTGTAACGCCGTCTTTCAATGTGTTTGAGAAGGTTTGGCAACATGCCATTGAAACCTGTGGCATAGCTGTCACGTATATAAAGGAGTTTTAGCACTAAATTCGATGGAACTTTCGGGAAATTAGATGCTTGTTAATAATTATTCCATATGAACCTCTCTCGTCACCTAAAATTACCAGACCCAAAAAAGAAATAAATTTGATGATTTTTTCTTCTTTGCAATGCGCAATTGTTCTTGTTCGATTCCTCTTAAATACACTAAAACTTTTGTGTTTGGAGTTTTCCCTCTGCTCCTGAAATAGGGACACCCCTGTATAATGACTATCCAATGGTTGACGGTTAAAAATTTATTTTAGGTTTTGTATTTTTTTGTATTTAAAAACAAAATCTCTTCTCATATTTTTGACTCTCTCAGTTTTTCTGAGGACGAGTCTGTTTTTTAAAGCGAATTTCTCATAAAATTATTTCTTTTTCGATGACACTGCCTTGAGAATACTAAAACACAACAAAAAAAATGCAGAGCTCTATGAAAAAAAATAAGGTTGAAGGTGTGTGCATGCAAGAAAACGAAACGTAGAATTTTGAATCTGTTATAGCCTAGAAGTGAAAAATTCTTGTTTATTTTGAAATATTGTTTTCAAATAACTTTAGAAATAAAATAGTTTTCAATATGTATAAGATTCTCAAAACGACAATTTGATTTTCAACAAAATTGCGTAACTGTCTCAAATTACGGTTTCCATGTACAGGGTGTCCCATTTTGGGTACTTTTGCAGTATATCTCCGTTATTCTTATAGATAGAAAGTTGCGGTTCTCGCGACAGTCTGCTTCTTTTTCGTGAAACTAAAGATGCCGTTAACAAAATTTTCATAGCCCATGTAGTTTTTAAGATATACAGGGCTAAACTGAAAATGTTGCATTTTAAGGTACCCCTCGTATCTAAACTATCAGATAAGTTATGGAAAATGTGAAAACTGTTTCTGGTATAACTTTTTCCGTAGAACTTGATTCTGCTTCGGAATTAGTATGCAGGGTCAGGTCAAAAAGTTATCGGACAAAAATTTATTTTTTTAAAAGTGCATACTGTTATATATACAGGGTGTTCCATCAAAAAAAATAAAGTTGGGTCCGATAATGGGAAATGATTAAATGTTTAAAAAAAAATACATTTTTTTTCTTACGAGGCCATGATTTGGTATTTAGGCATAAGTTTTAATTCTCAACAACTTCTCTCTATAAAATTTTGCCAAAATTTCTGAAGTAAGGGTACTTTACTCTTGTACAATTTTCATATTTTTTGGCCTACCCTGTATGCTGTTTGACTTGCAACCATTCTAAGTGCACCTAATATGATTATTGAACATGCACCAACTTTCGGCAATATTTGTATTTTGGTTGTGCAGTTAATAAAAAATAATCCCATATGTTGCACACTTACCGTACCGAGCAAAAGTAGAGAAACATTTCTGTTTCCAGCAGATTTTGATGATATAAAAAGATTCAATACAGAACTCTATTTTATCTAAACCCTTCTTCAATGTGAATTCTAAATAATAGAAAATATATTCTGTTTTGCTTTTGATGGATCTATGACATAAGATATAGAGAAATGAAGCGAGCAAAACTGAAGAAACAAAAGTAAAAATAAATTTTATTACAAAAGTTAACTAATATTTGGTTGCATAGCCTTCACTTTTGATTACTGCTAGAAACCGCCTCTTCATAGAGCCAACTAGATTTTTGATCGTCTCTTCAGGTATAGACTGCCAGGCGGCTTCAACGGCCTCAAATAGTTCAGCACCATTTTTGAATTTTTCCGGATGCTCAGACCGATTTTTTTGTCAACTAGGTCCCAGAGGTTCTCTATAGGATTGAGGTCAGGACTTTGAGCTGGCCATTTGATGACGTTGATATTCTGGTCCATAAAAAATATTTTATTATTTTTGCCGTATGCTTCGGATCATTGTCGTGCTGGAATCGCCATTGTAGGGGCATGTTTTCCTCAGCATAGGGCAACATAGTATCAGTCAAGATCTCTAGGTACCTGAATCTGTCCATGATTCCGTCAATTTTCACAATGGGGCCGATTTGATGACCCGAAAAGCAACCCCATGCTTGAACATTGCCCCGTCCATGTTTGATTGTGGCCAAAGTGTACTTGGGTTCAAATCTTTCATTTTTAGGACGTCTCACCCATAAAATGCCGTCCGAAGAGAATAAATTGAATTTACTTTCATCAGAAAATAAGACACTATTCCACCTTGATTCCGACCAATTTAAATGACCATTCGCAAACTGAAGTCGGGCGGCCCGATTCTTTTTCGAAATGAAGAGTTTTTTGGCGGGTTTCCCTGCCGGTAAGTCACTGTCCCTTAAACGTCTTCGCACAATATGAACACTGATATCAGCCTCTCCCAGTTGAGCTTTGATATCGACAGCTGTATTGAATGGATTTCTTAAAGCGAGGTTTTTGATTTTGCGGTCATCCCAAGGTGTTGTTGTTTTTTTGGGTCTACCGGTCTTGGGCGGACTTATCAGAGATTTTCTGAGGCGATATAGCTTGAGAATCTTGGAAATCACCGATCGATTCAAACTTAGTTGCTTGGCAATTGTCGATTGTTTCACTCCAGATTGATATTTGGATACTACCAACTGCTTCACATACAATGGCACGGTAACTCCTCGAGGCATATTACCAAATAATTCTTCAATAATATACACAATAATACGTCTTTTCGAATCAATCAGTTAGTGTGAACTAGGTATTTCAAAAATGTTTATCCACTTTTGCTCGCCAAAGAAATAAACAAAAACGCGAATGTTCTTATAAACAAGAATTTGGAACAAGTCAATATGTTTATGCTTTGGTCCAGGTCTAAGTAAATAATATCAGTGCTTATCTTTGAACAACAGTCAATATTCCTGGTTTTTTATTTGGTAAATATTATGTTTCTCTACTTTTGCTCGGTACTGTAAGTGACCACACTGTATATAAAAACGAATATATCATTACATTTGATTTTTTTGGAAAAAAATATGCTACGATTTCAGTTAATGCAATCTAGCGGCGACGGCAAAAGTGACAAATTCAAAACCAAGTAAGCATTCTGTAGCGCAAATTATGGTCTTTCGAATGAGCCCAAGTTTGTTAAGATCGGTCAAGCGAAACGGGAGAAATGTCCATTTGTTTAAAAAAATAATTAAACTTTCCCCCCTCCCCTTTACTTTCATTGATAGAAAAACACGTTTTTTTACAAAAAGTGTAGGTAAAAAGTCAGTAAATATGAAAATAATATCATCGATACATTTTCATTTGGCAAAATTCTGAGTATAGAAATCCTATTTTTCTACTTGATGTTGGTTTATTGGCGTGTTTCAGAACTGTATTTTTCTTGGCCGTTTTAGTCATATATTTTTTTCTGCAAGCCTCTACGATGAATAGTTTCCCAGATACAGTACCTCGCATTCTTAGTTGCCCACCCTGTACTATACCTTGTCTATCTACCATTTTTTTGCCACCGTGCATGGAGTTTTCAAAAATTATTTTTGTGATATTCCCCGAATTTTACGATTCTAGATTCAATTTTCCTTTAAATATGAGCTACTTTATACTATACTAGATTTTGATTCATAAATTTCATTGATTTTAAATTATTGTTTCTTGCCACTTTACCAATTTAAAAATGTATTATTGGATTAAAACCAGTTATGCCTCAATTTTCGCAAACAAAATTTAGTAAAACATACCTACCTATACAGGGTGTTTCCTAAAGATTGGTAAAAAATTCGTTGTGTGATTCCTGGGGTATTTTCATGAAAAAAAGTTCCTATAAACATTTGCCAAAAAATGCTTCCTAAGGGAGCTACGTCCCTTTAAATAGGGCACCCCGAAGACGGTTTTTCCTCAATATTTCCGAAACCTTACATACAAAAATCATGAAATTTGGTACATCATACAAACTTTTAATGCTGAATGAGAATTTGAGCTCAGAATTTCAAAATTTTAATCAGGGGCGTACCATACTGGCGGGGTTAAAGGTTAAAAGAATCCAATTTTCTTTTAACCTTTAACCCCGCCAGTATGGTACGCCCCTGATTAAAATTTTGAAATTCTGAGCTCAAATTCTCATTCAGCATTAAAAGTTTGTATGATGTACCAAATTTCATGATTTTTGTATGTAAGGTTTCGGAAATATTGAGGAAAAACCGTCTTCGGAGTGCCCTATTTAAAGGGGCGTAGCTCCCTTAGGAAGCATTTTTCGGCAAATGTTTATAGGAACTTTTTTTCATGAAAATACCCCAGGAATCACACAACGAATTTTTTACCAATCTTTAGGAAACACCCTGTATATGAGTACTTATTTATTTTCAAAACAAAGAAAAAATTGTCCATAACTATTTTTGTACACCTAATTAAAAGAGAGTCATGTTAATATAATAATAATTATTGTAATAATTTTATACTTACCAAAAACTACTCAACATACAAAATCCCTAATTTTTTGACTGCGTTTGTATGTAATTTTTTCGTTTTCGCTTTCGCTTTTCCATATTCAATTTTCCTTTTGAATCAACCCTCCAATCTCCACAAATTCTTGAAAACCAAACGAACCCACTCAAAAATAAAACACTCCATAAGAAATTTCACAGAAAATTTATTATCAGTTATCATAAACAAACCATTCGTCAGCAAGTAGGTAGGTCATTGAATCATTCATAGGTCGAACAATCATTCCAATATTGATATGCTTCGTATGTATACACATCATTTTTGTAATGGTTATAGTTGACATTTGGCACAAAAACTTTGGTGCCCACAGTAATATACTTGCGCTCAGATAAATTCAGAATTCTGTCTGTGGCAACATACTTCATGGCACTGGGCTTCACACCTGATCCGACTGAACGCTCAGGTTCTTTTTCTTTCGGCACTATTTCTGGTTTCGTTACCTTTTTCGGCTTCTTGTGGGAGATGAACGTAGACAACATGGGTCTATTGGGGGGGATTTTCCGGATGATCTTCTTCGGAGGCTCCGGAGGCGGAGGCACACGTACAATTGGTTCTGCCAGTTCTTTCAACCGATTTGAACACTCGGCTGAAACTGTCTTCTGTTTAGGCGTCTGTTCTGGTTTCCAGATGCCGACTGTGCAAACTTCAGTTGAATCACCGTTCAGCCGACCAAACCTTGTAGATAGTGAGAATAAACTAAAGAACTCACCAAATGGGGTCACGTTGAAACAAAATAAACGCATCATTCATAAATCTATTATTGACGTCTTTATGAATCAAATTAGTTATTAAACCGGTTGATACTCTTCCTTTGAAGCAATTATCAATTTTTTCCCATTGAACCTTATTGTTTTATTTTGATTCTTCAACTAACCCCATCCCAACTCGCTTATTTTTCAAAATCAATAATTGCCCTCTAATAACTAAAGATGTTGCAAATTGGTCTGAATCAATCGAAGAATGTTTCTGGGTAAATTATCATGTAACACTTATTATTGAATTTACAGAATAACCTTCTTATTCTACGAATCCAATGGCTTGTCGTTCTCTCACAAGGCTCGTCGAACAGAAATTTCTTCATTTTCTGCTTTTTTCAACAACACCTTGTATGAGAAAGACATATTGGTTGAAAAAATAATCAACTTACAACTATTCAACGCCGTTGATTTGGTGTTGGTTTCAACTCAATTTGGGAGGATGAACTTGTGTGATGTTCTGTGTGTAGCCCTCTGATTTCGAAGGTGTGAAATAGCTTAGCAGGTGATTGTCGGCTATAATCCTTCTAGGCAGAAACAACACACCTCCAATGGACAATTTGCACATTTTTTGAAAATATGAAAAATATAAGGATTAGTAAGTACTGATGCCATTGATGTTTAAAAAATCAAGCTACGACCTCTAATAACGTAGTAATCACCGATTAAAGAGCGCCAATCAGCATCCACTACGTCACAGAATACACTATCTATCGCCGTCTGACGTATTAACTGAGATGACTCTCTCTCTCTCGGAAGGGTAATATGGCCCCACCTCTTTTGCGATTATGCAGTGAAATTCGCGTTTTCTTTTTCATTTATTCAGTATATTTTTGGGTATTTCGGAGAAATTTGTTCGCTAGTGACTTTCAAATAATGTCTAGAAAACGTATATAAAATTTCAACTAATTTGAAAATGTATGCAAATTGTCCATTGTAGTAGAATAACCACCAAATCCAGTTTGTTGTTTTCTGGAAGACAGTAAGTGTTGTTTACTTGAATATAAAATAAAAACGAAATGTGCATTGATGAAATATCCTCAAAATTTGAAAAACGTGAAGTTTATTTTTACCTGATTTAATTTCAAACGATGGATTTTCAGTTGAAGTTCGAATTGATATTGTTTCTTCGAAAAGTTTCGCAATCAACTTTTCGCGAGGAACCAACTCCGGTTGCTTTGTGGATTTCTGTAAAACATTTTATGTTTGATGCGATTACATAAAAATTAAAATTGTAAAATAGTCAAGTACTCCACATCATCCAAAGATTAATTGAAGCCCTACATTGCCATCATCTAGAAAAGATCAAACAAAAAATAAGATAATTTTTAAAATGATACTAACCACAGTACTACAAAAACCTACAGGCATCTCCTCTTTACAGTACTAACTGCTAAGTCTGGTCTGCGCTGCTGAAAGCTTAACCTGAATTGGTTGGGTGTATCGTTGTGGAAGAAAAACCATATTTTTCTCCAATTCCACTAGAAGTAAATCATCAAATTTGGATAGAACTATACACATTCCAATAATAGGATTTATTTGTGTAAGATTCATTTTCTAAAAATGATAAGGTGAAACACTATATAGTTGAATGGAGAGTCAACTTACCAATGCAACAGCCACTAACAATCAAAGAGAACTAGTTTTTCAACTATTCTAACGACGATGTTGAATGCTTTGAATGAATTAAAGCTATAGTTCACTTAATAGAAACACATCCTTGTTGTTCGGAGCAAAACGCATACCTTGCAATTATCATTCTAACAATGAAAGCTTCTCCCCATGGATCGAAATGTGTGTGTGTGTGTGTGTGTGTGTGTGTGTAAAGAGATTCAAAGTACTTACAATGGGACATTGTTCTTGTGATTTCACTGCAAAATGCTTCTATAAGCACATCGAAATAATAAAACATACTCATTTTCGATAAATTTTACTCAAATCACCAATAATTTAATGGGGAACTTGCATCAAATTTTATTGGTGGATTTGAGAGCCCATGAAAAATAAAGATACCCATATTTTTTCTTTTTGTTGTAAGTCAAAAATTGACGGAGATATAACTCTTTGAAGTGTGCCAAAATTGCAATGTTATGACGTCATAACACGTCACTGGATTAGTAATTTTAACATCAACAATCTTGAATAGCTCAGTTGTACATTTCGGAGTATATCCCTTTTCAAATACGTGCTTTGCTTTACTAATTCGCACCACATCGCCAATACGAAATTTTCGACGATTTGTAGATATTTTAATGTGACTGTAAACAGTATTGAGCAGACCCTTTTCATGTTTTTTGCTCACATCATGAGGCTTCATTTTGGTCACACTATGTTTTTGTGAATTATAGCTTTTCACAATATCTTGTAAAATATCCACCCACTCATAGGTCCCATGCAAACTGAAATACTTGAATAGTTTTTCTTTAATCGTTCGTATGGAACGCTCAACCATGGCCGCTTTTTTATCTGTAAAGGTATTATAGTGGTTTATGCCATATTGACGCATCAATCGTTGAAAATGTCCATTGTAGAATTCCTTTCCTTGATCTGATTGCAAATTTTTTGGACTACGATGTGATTGTTTGAGAATTTTCGCAAAGGCTCGGGTTACCTCGTCACCTGACTTGCTTTTTAATGGTTCAGTCCACACAAATTTTGCAAAACAGTCTATGATGATGAGAAAATATTTGTAGCCTCTGTTATCTTTCGCATACAAATCCATTTGCCCCAAATCAACCTGCCATAAGTCATCCAATCCCTTGATAATTGTACGGCGACGGGGAAAATTCCTTCTTATTGGCTTGAACAGCTCGATATGCAATCATGATAATATTATATTAAAAAAATATTAGTATGTATGATAAAATATAAATATGTGATAAGAAAAAAAAAATCGTGTCGAAGTCTACTAATATTTTTTTATATATATTTTCGATAATATATATAAAAAAATATTAGGACTTGGACACGAATTTTTCTTATCACATATTTATATTTTATCATACATATTAGATTTGATTATCAAAATAGTAATTCCAAGTCCGGTTGTCCTCGTGCTCTGCAGTAGCGGCTACATACTGGATAGCAAGAGGTCGCCGCCTTGAATAAAGGCAAACCCTATCAGTATGATGGATTGAATCGTTAAATTATAGGATTATGATGAATTTTGCACAAAACATGACTTATTTAACAGTAAAAAATGCTTTCAAAAGCTGTTTTTGGTACGATAAACGGTTCCGCAGATATTCGCAAGAAAAGATTTCTGTTTTTCAATTACAACACCTTGAATCTCTAAAATGATGAATTTGAGGAACTTGACATGCAATCATGATAATATTATATTAAAAAAATATTGGTAGACTTGGACACGGATTTTTTTTCTTATCACATATTTATATTTTATCATGCATATTAGATTTGATTATCAATATAGTAATTCCAAGTCTGGTTGTGCTCGTGCTCTGCAGTAGCGGCTACATACTGGATAGCAAGAGGTCGCCGCCTCGACTAAACGCAAACTACATCTTTTTGTACTTCCAGTATCAATCAAAAACTTAGCGTTGAGTTGGGGTATTATTATGTGTGGTAAAGTTGATAAAATATTATTTAAATGTATCAAGTTTTTTCGTTCTGAAAACTGTCCAAGGTAAAATTTCCATCATGCATATTATATGGATGAGTGTTATCTACATGGGACAATGGTTCATTGTCAGTACAATGGTTTCTGTTTTTATTTTGTGAGTCGGCATTACCGTTTCCAATGAATGAGTCATAAGAGTTGACCTCAGGGTTATCTGCTAGTGACGCATTTTCTTGATAATTAATTTCCGCAAAATTTAAGGGTTGATTATTTCTTTTCACAAAACTTGAAAAAGATGATGTGTCCATTGGTTCCGGCTGATTAGAATTTAATTGATTGTGTCTCACATTTTGAGATGGTGGTTTAAAAATTGGTCTCTGAAAATTCCTCTGTTGCGAATAACTTGGTTGAAATTGATTTCTATTAAATCCAAAATTTTGTCTTTGAAAATTATTAATCATTTGTGGTCTTTGAAAATTCTGATTTAAGTTCGGTCTGTGAAATACCACCATGTCCCCCAAGTACCTACAATAATGTACTTCCTGAAAATACATGATTTTGAAGTGTCTTTGTGTGTTTAATTTATTCGATTGGATATGCAATGGGAATATGGTTAGTATGTCTGCAATATTGTCGAGGTAATTTCATCTCTTTAGACTTCATAGAAACCCAATATTTGAATTAAATTATGTACCATTAAACCGATAAAATTTACGAGTATGTTCTATTATTTCGATATGCTTGCATATTGCAGTGGAACAAGACACCATTGTTCTCTGAATCTCTTTACACATATTCCGATGTGAACATGCATTAATTGTCGTCTAGCTGTCTACTTTGAGTGGGAATCATTTTCCACAACAGGTAATCCTATGACATCATATACAAAGCGCTCCGTCAATACTTTTTTCCCAACGGGCACCCCTGTGACGTCATACACAATGAAACAGCGCCATTTATTCGATTAGACTTCAAACGCCATCTAAAAATTTTAATAGCAAACGATCAATTGAATCGTACTATATTAAATAACTCAAAACACTTTAAAGAAATCTGCATCTCCAACGCAGCTCACCAACGCCATCTAATCATTCTAATAGCAAACGATCAAAGAATCGAAGCGCCATCTCAACTCAACAACTACAAAGAAAGGCGGCCTAAAACCCGAATTCCCAATACCCCCCTCCCCCCATCAAGCCCCCAAACTATCTTGCTCCACGAATCCTGTGCGCAGGGGGGCCCGAATTCCCCCACAAAACACCGAAACCACACACACAATTTAAGACAAGACCAAAACACACCGAAACGGTATCTGAAATCTATATAAATTTCTATGACTAGGTGTGGCGTAGGTGGTTAAGACTATCACATACAAATCCAAAGGACGTGAGTTCAATTCTCGCTATCGGATAATCTTTTTTCAGGCTTTGGATCATCGGGGTAGCAACTGAACCACAAATCTCCATTCTATTTTAGGCACCTTGGTGGCGTATTGGTTTAGACTGTCACGTACAAATCCAAAGGATATGGGTTTCAATCTCGCTATCGGAAAATCTTTTTTCAGACTTTGGTGAGAATAAAATCTCTCCACCCCCCATCTCGATCCCAGGAACAAAGCTATAAAAAATCCCCTGTCAACTGCCATCTGTCAAAGCTGTCATCTGTCAAAGCTGTCAAGATCGAAGCGTCATGTCAACTGTCAAATGTCAAATCAAGCTGTCATCTGTCAAAAATATGCCTCGCCCACTTGAGCGCTGATTGGCCGGTGAGCCGGAAGCCTCCTTGTTTATCTACATTATTATTCCGATACGATGGTCTGAAACCTCCCTGGAAGTTTCCTCTACTTGATCCCCTATGATTCGAAAAATTTCAAAAACGAATCCTTAATAGATCTCTTGACACACTAATCCCACTAAACTCTCCATCTTAAGCCTCTCTCATAGCATCATTGAGACTTGAATAATTTCGATCTTTGACAATGGACAATTTGCATACATTTTCAAATGACTTGAAATTTTATATACGTATTCTAGACATTATTTGAAAGTCACCAGCGAAACATTTTTCGGAAATACCCAAAAATATACTAGATAAATGAAAAAGAAGACGCGAATTGCACTGCATGATCGCAAAAGGGGTGTGGCCATATCACCCTCCCGAGAGAGATAGAGTCATCTCAGTCAATACGTCAGACGGAGATAGATAGTGTATTTTATGACGTATTGGATGTTGATTGGCGCTCTTTAATCGGTGATTACTACATTATTAGAGGTCGTAGGTTGATTTTTTAAACATCAATGGCATCAGTACTTACTAATCCTTATATTTTTCATATTTCCAAAAAATGTGCAAATTGTCCATTGTTCCCAATTGTGGATTATTTGACCAATTTGCAAATGTATTGATTGCTATTTTCTCATTAACAGGTACTGCTATGCTTTGACCATCACCTTCAGCTTGAGTTAGCGTTGAATTGACTAGGAGTCCCTCAACGAGTTGTCCAAAATCATCAAAAAACTTCGAATTTTGCTTATCACTATCCAGTTCTTGTGACAATGAAGCCGCTGATTTCTTCGAAATAAAAAATAACCGTTACTCATTGACAAGAAGCGCGTTAGAAGGGTACGATTGATTTAATCTCATTTTGGCATTTTCCGATAACCTGGTTTTCACAACATACTTTGTCAATAATTTTTTTCCGTCGTCATTCAACAATGAATCATACATTTCGATTATTTCTTTGGTTCTACTTTCAGAGCCATTGAATGATAGGAATCAAGCCAGCGACAGTTTTTAAATCGAATTTCTCGGACATTGTGAGTACACTCTCAGAAACAGCGACAGACTTATCTTCTAAAGATGATTTTATCAAATTTAACCTATCATCAAGAATCTTGTTTATCGCAACAAAATGTTTCTTTATCTCTTTGCAACATTTTGCCCGTAAAGTTTTTCATTGAACTTTCCCCTAATCGAATCAAATACTAACCTAGTAAAAAGGCGTCTCTAAAAATGAGGATGACCTTTTGAGTTTCTACTAATAGCTCTATACCGTGTGACTGGTTTAGGCTTTTGTCGTTGATTGTATGATGTGAGTAAAACACCGTTTGGTTTAATACTGATTTATTATACAATATGTACATCTATAAATACTAAAAATAATCCATAACAAAGCGTACGTATTGAGGGTGCTCAGGCTGGAAGAATGTGATGATCTTGCATTCTTGCGATATTAATTACTTGTCGGTGCTGTCCTATGAAAACATACACCTTACATCATGTAATCATGTTTGTATATAATAACGATATGCGAAACTTGTGTAAAGCAATTTAATAACTATGGGTCAACTACTGTTCTATTTTCCTTTTATAATTTGCTTATTAGTATTTGACTAAAATATGTATTATGTTTAATCTTGAAGATTTTCTCAGGATTAGACATTCTGGCCACCCGCAATCAGTTGGAGTCATCATCGGTTCTATGGTTGATGTGCAGATTATGCAGTGTTGTTAGTGATATTGCTGTCTCGTCTTGCTGGCGGGTAGGTCTTGTCTTGAATTTTTTGTACCTGCACTGATAAACATCCAGGTATTAGGAGTATTTAGACGCTTCCATATTATATTTGACACCAATCTTTTCTTTTTAATTGTGGAAGAAGTTCTCTGAGAACGCTGATAGAGTTCATCGATGACGCAGTTGGTAGAAGTGTCTATATTTCGGGTTGTGGTCGGTGAACAAATGAATGAGTTTTGTCCGATGCTGATGCAGCCTTTCAACTCAGCTTCACTGAGTTGGAAATATAACTGTGAATTGTAGTCCACTGCTATGAATTCATTTGGTACATCAAATATCCAGCAGGCTTCTTTTGATATTTTTGGCGGGATAGGTGTTGATTTGATGAGTAAAAACTCATTTGTCTCAGATATGATGAAATATCCAATGATGTGAATGAAGTCTTTGCTGTGGTCGACCTTGGTCTGCAGAATTGGGTAGGAAATTATTTTGATATTTGTCGGAAGCTTCTTGTTAGCTGATTAGATGGTTTCTTCAACTTGAGATGAAGATATTATTTCGAAAAAATGTCCACGATGATAATGAAGGTCTAGAATTTTTTGGTGATAATCCATGACTTCATCTATATAATTAGCCACAACTTGATACATTTTATAGATGAATATTGAGTTTGTTTTCATCAATTAGTTTGTACCAGTTCTGCATATTATCAACAGCTTCGATACCTTCGTTGAGTTTTTTTCCTGAATCTTTCTAACTGATTGTTAATTCTAATCTCTGTGTCATTAAATGACGTCAGTGCATTCAACATGAGTTTTGCTTGATGACTAGATGTTCTGATGAGCTCCTTCTGATTCTTGTCCAATTGATCAATATCTTCGTAAACTTCGTCGTTTACTCCAAATACTGATGTTAACAATTTTCCAATAAGACCTCGTTTACTACGCTTCCTGATGACACTTTGCATTCCATTGTTTATCCATTCAACTTGACGTTGTTTTTCTTGGAGGTGATGAATTGGCGATGTGCATTTAGTGTTCGATGCTAATTCTCTGGCCCTCTCACAAAGGGAGGATACTTTCCGAATTGACGTTACGATGTTGGTGGTATCGTTAATTATCCTGGATTTATTGAATCGTAGCTCCATTCTGAATGTTCCTCTATCTATGCTTGCATGGCCAATGTGCTCGATATAAAGACCTGGAGGTGGATAGTATGTATGATATTGAGCCGTGCTGTTTCTTAAGATGGACATGAATATCAATGCCGTAACCACTGCTCTCCAAATCTTTCTATAATTCTTTGGTGTGGAATGCTGATCTTGTTCAACTTTTGACTGCGTTGTTTCTGACTCGTCACTCTCTGTTGGAATGGGTATCAGTTTATGAATAGGTCGTTTTATGGAACCTCCTTCAGATCTTCTCAAAGTGACAACTCGCACCATCTTATCGTCTTTTGATAGATGGATATCAGTTATTCTACCAAGAGGCCATCTACTTGAGTTTATGTCTTGTTCCTTGATAATCACAAGATTCCCTACCCGTGTATTGACATTTCGGCTTTGCCATTTATAACGTTGCTGCAACTGATGTAAGTAGCCCGATGTCCACATTTTCCAGAAATCTTTTTTAATCTTCTGTACTAATCTCCATCTATCTGTGAGATTTGATGTGATTGCTGTAGGTGATTGGATCTGGAGGTTCTACCATGGATCCTCCGATTAGGAAATGACCGGGAGTTAGTATTATCAAGTCATTTGGATCATTTACCAAAGCATACAATGGTCTGGAGTTTAGGCAGGCTTCGATTTGATGCATGAGTGTTGTCATCTCCTCGTATGTAAGGCAGGTCTCTCCAATGACTCGTCGCAAGTGGTATTTCATAGACTTTACTGCAGCTTCCCATAATCCGCCAAAATGTGGTGCTGCTGGAGGTATGAAGTGCCATTGTGTCTCGACTGATGCTGGGTCGTCTTGAATTTGACAATTCTGGAAGGTCGTGACGATTTCCTTTTGGAGGATTCTAGTGGCACCTACAAAGTTGGTGCCGTTGTCACTATAGAGATGAGCACAGCGTCCTCTTCGTGAAGTGAATCGTCTGAAAGCGGCTAAGAACGAATCGGATGACATGTTGCTTACAACTTCTAAATGAACTGCCTTGGTTGCAAAACATACAAATATAGCGATGTATCCTTTATAGGCCTTGTGTCCTTTTCCTTTGGTTGTCCGAATTTGCAGTGGGCCGGCATAGTCCACGCCCATAAGTTGTTCCGCTGTAGCTGCCTTAAACCGAATGCACTTTATACATTTTCCAATTACCGATTTAACTGCCCGTTTGGCATTTATTATCCAAAACGATGTTCTTATATATGCCAGTGTGAGCTGGTTTCCTCCATGTAATGTCTGATGGTGGGCGTCAAGGATAATGAGCCTGGTCAGATGACTATTGCTGGGTATGATTTTCGGATGCTTGTTGTCGTATGGCAGATGCGATTTTTCGAGTCTTCCTCCAACTCTCAGCATGCCTTTGTGGTCCAGTACTAGGTTGAGGTTCATGATCTTGCTTTTCCTATTGAGAGGAATCTTTTCTTGAAGTGCTCTCATTTCGTCTTTGAACTGATATTGTTGTTCTTGCTTGACCAATGATTCTAGAGTTGTATTGAGCTCTTCAACCAATAAAGGACCCTTTTTCTGCCAGTTTCGTTTGAGTAGCTGACGACAATATGTTAGAACTCGTATCATCTTGGTGAGCGAAGAAAATCTGTTGGTGAGTTCGATTGATGTGTTCATGGTTTCTGCGACAGTTGTTGTGTGACACAGTTTCACTTCTTCTGTAACAGGGGGTATTTCTATTTTTCGTGACATCAGTTCCATAGTGGTATTTGACGCTAGCCAGTCTGGACCATTCCACCACATCTTAAACTGTTTTAATTTGGTAGCATCCATTCCTCTTGAGATGACGTCTGCAGGGTTATCCGAGGTTCTGACATGATTCCAACCCTTGTCTGGCAGTAAGGAATTTATCTCTGCTACTCGGTTTGCCACAAAAGTCATCCATCTTGTAACATCTCCCTTTATCCATGATAGTGTTATCATTGAGTCTGTCCAAGCATATTTTTCCACTTTCTCCATTGATAGTGTTCGTTCATGTTCGTCTCATGAGTTTTGTCTTTTTTTTTTGTCGTCTCATGAGTTTTGCGAGCAGCACAGCTGCACATAGCTCTAGTCTCGGCAATGTTGTTCTTGATTTGGTAGGAGCAATCTTAGATTTAGCTGTTAAAAGAGTTATTTTGTGTGAATCTTCCTTGCCTTTGACTTTAGGATAAACTACGGCGCCTTAAGCTCGTTCCGATGCGTCGCAAAATCCATGTAGTTCCACTTGACTATTAACTGTTTGGTTAGTCCATCGGGGCAAAACAATGTTTTCCACAGCTTCAAGCTCAGTCTGGAATTATTTCCATTTGGTCTGGATGTTGGCCGGAACTGTGTCATCCCATTTTAAATTTTGAATCCACAGATCCTGAATGAGTAGCTTTGCTTTTATAACTACCGGAGCTAACCATCCTAGAGGATCAAAAATCTTCGCAACTTCGGATAGAATTATGCATTTGGTGATCTTCTGTTCGAGATTCACTTGCGTTTTGAATCTGAATGTGTCATCGGATGGTGCCCAATGTATTCCCAATGATTTTCTTGTGCCGTCTTCGGTAATTTCTTGTAGTGACTGATCTTGCAGCTCTTTATCAATGGAGTTCAGAAGTTGTACATGGTTGCTGGACCATTTACGTAGAGTGAAACCTCCTGCATTGAACATGTCTATTAGTTCTTTCTGGAGAATGATTGCCTCTTGGACTGTATCTGCCCCGGAGAGCAGATCGTCGACGTAGAAATCCTGTTTAGCAATTTTGGATGCCAGTGGGAAGTTGTCCTTTTCATCTTCTGCCAGCTGTTGTAAAGTTCTGATGGCCAGATATGGAGCTGAAGTTGCTCCATATGTGACTGTCGTGAGGGTGTATTCTCGAATTGCTTCATTTGCGCTGGATCTCCATAAGATTGATTGGTATCTTTGGTCGTCTGGGTGAACTTGAATTTGTCTATACATTTTTTCAATATCTGCTGCCACAACAATGTTATGAGTTTTCCAACGAAGTAGGATGTCTGGCATTTCTTGCTGAAGTTTTGGGCCTGAGTACATTGCATCATCGAGACTGACCCCAGTTGACGTTTTGCTGGAGGCGTCAAATACTACTCTTAATTTTGTTGTTGTGCTGGACTCTTTTATCACAGGCTGGTGAGGAATATAGTAGGGGCGATTGTCTGATTGCGTGCATGGTGTCATATGATCGAGCTGTATGTATTCTTCCATGAATTGAGTGTTTCTCTCTTCGAGGTGATGATCTCTTGCAAATTTTTCTCCAGCTGTAACAATCTTGCGGCTGCACGTGGTTTCGAAGTCCCCAGCTGCTGTAGTTTTTCGTTGAAAGGTATTTTCACTGTATAGGTACCGTCGTTGTTTCTGATCGTATTGAGTTGATAAGGTTCTTCGCAAAATTTCTCTTCGTCAGTGATTAGTTTGTCTTGAGCTACTTCTTCTAGTTCCCAAAACTTGGCTAGCTGCTGATCTTCATCAATACAAGTTATCAGACTAATAACTTGCATATTTCTTTTCTGGTGTTGTAAAATATTTTCAGACAGAATCCAACCAAATTCGGTTTGCTGTCCGAGTAGACCAGCTTCTGTTTTTCGGATGCCCGATTTTATTATTTCTCCATATTCTTTAGCACCCAATATGATGTCGATTGGTCCTGGTCGGTGGAACGTAGGATCAGCAAGTGCATCATTTTTCCATTGATTGATGTTAGCGTCAATCTCCTCACTTGGGAGCGTTCCTGTCAGTTTAGGTAAAACGATACAAGACATGTTCATTGAGAAGTTGCTTGGGAATCTGGGTTTGGCGGTTATTTGTATCATCCATCTTGCAACTTGAGGTTCTGCGCTTCCAAGTCCGGATACGTCAGCTCTCATATGTTGGCGTGGTACAGCTAAAAATGTAGCCGCTTCTTCGGTTATAAATGTGGATTGGGAGCCTGGATCTATCAAAACACGAAGATATTCAGCTACTCCTTGGTTGGTGAAGACCTTGATGATAGCCGTTGCCAACAAAAGCATTTCATTTTGTCTTCCGGGATGATTGGCTGAGAATTGTCTTGTCTGATTGCGTGATTGCTGATTGATTTGCAAATTTCTAGTGTGAGGTTGTTGATTGTTTTGGAAATTTCTAGTGTGAGGTTGTTGATTGTTTTGGAATTTCTAGTGTGAGGTTGCTGATTGTTTCTTGCACCATTTTGATTCCTTTGGTCGTGGAAGTCCACATGTAACATCGTATGGTGGGGCCTTTTGCAGGTACGACATCCGATGTTCGTAGTACACCTCATATGCGCTGGATGTATGGTTCACTATGGAAGGCTTGGAATTGCTTGAATGGCTTGTAGTTGCTTCTCTGTAGGAGGCTTGTAGTTGCTTCGCTGTGGAATGCTTTGATTTGCTTCAGTGTAGAGGCTCGGAGTTGCTTTTGCTCGAAGGACCATAACAAGGCGTCTCTAAAAATGAGGATGACCTTTTGATATTCTGCTAATAGCTCTATACCGTGTAACTGGTTTAGGCTTTTGTCGTTGATTGTATGATGTGGTTTGGTTAAATACTGATTTATTATACAATATATACATTTATAAATACTAAAATTAATCCATAACAAAGCGTACGTATCGAGGGTGCTCAGGCTGGAAGAATGTGATGATCTTGCATTATTGCGATATTAATTACTTGTCGGTGCTGTCCTATGAAAACATACACCTTACATCATGTGTTACCTCAAACTTCCTCTCAGAAGCTGGCTCACAAGAAGTAGCAACACAAGTGCTCGCGGCAGCAGAGTCGGTGCGGGAGTGAGTCCCAGTTGTTAATGACCTGAAAACAGATTCTAAAATAGGCGCCACTGGTTTGATGGAAGCTGCAGACTCAAACCAGAAAGTCTTTTTCCTGGAACACACTTCTAGTTGGTGTGGCTGTTTCCCCCAAGTAAATAAAACAAGGGTCCACCCAAAACCATATATTAACGATATATAAATATATTGTAGCAACAATCAACTAACAGGTTGACTCAAATTGAGACTTGCCAATAACCCCAATAAGTAATACAAACAACAACTGTGAATCCGAACAGTCTACTCTAATATACCCCAAGTTGCTGCCCACCCTATAGAATATAATGCAACAATTAAAATACTGCGGGTGAGGAAGAAGTCGTTAGGTAGACGCCGCACGTAAACAGTCGTGGGAAGTGTACACAATCCGCAAAGAGTACCGCAAGTGATCACCTTTGGTTTACAACGCTGTTGTCGCTCCAACGTACCAACGCCTCTTTTACTCGGAAAATAATTCCAATTTAGTAAACCAAAATAAAATCAACTCTGCACAGGAATGACGAATGATTTCCAGTTTAGTTTGATTCAACGTTTTCAGAAATTCAAATCTTTGTTTAAAATAAATAGTCCTATGTAACTTGACGTTAATTAATGAATATTAAGGCGTATGAAATGACAAAAGGAAAAAAAAAGGTTTATGATGTAATAAGTAACAAATAAAGGTGACGTCACTTATCTCGATCGAAACAAACAACTTTGTAGGGGAAACCGGAAGAATAATGAACAGTGTAATCACACTTCAAACAAAGAACAAGTTTGTACATCACCAGTCAAAACAGTCAAGGGGTTGCGTCTCCAGGTTCCTGGATAGCAGTCTAGGATATGTTGGATCAGTGGTCCAGAACGCAGGTATGCATGTATCCTCACAGATCTCCTCATCCAGCACGTCACCAACTCGAATTCCAGCGCCTCCAGCTCCAATACCGCCAATAACCCCAAAAGCTTCGCCAAAGTAGCAGGAAAATTCGATATTTCCGTGCATTCACCAGTACCTCAATTGACTAAAGGAATGGTGTCTTACAGGTTAGTTTTCCCGGTGTGCAAACGCAGTGAAAGCCGGAAAACTCCGCACGTGGTCCACAGTACTTCCACGTTCTGCCCAAACTACTCTTTTCCCGAGTATGGGAACAGCTACTACTGGTACCACTTGGATCGATCTAGATTTTTAATCCCAATAAAGGGTGGAAACTATTTTCCAGCAAGAAAATCGAGGTCAAAAACTGCTTTGTAACGCACACCGTGGAATCTGTAGGTTAATTGTTAAGAAGTGACACCACGCCCAATCGAAAAGGACCAAAAAACTTAGGGCGGCACTATCAGTACCGACCAGAGGGTTTAGCAGCAGGAGAGGCAACGTTGCAGGCGAAAACACACCGTAACCTCCATCACTCAGCATAAAATCCATGTTATAATATCCTGAATATGTTTTTCTGATGTATCGTATGTGGAAATTAAATTCCTGACAGAAAAACGGGGTATTTTCTTGATTATTTACAGTCATTGAACAGGACTCCGTCTGACGTCATACAAGGCGAGTACATTTGGCAACGCTTTACGGCAGCTCATGCTCTGATCAGGAAACAACATAACCCTAGTTTTCAGTCCTATAGAAATCAATGTAAACATCAGGCGTAAATGTGAAAATGATGGAAAACATGGGAAACCCTGGAGGAAACGGACCGAGAACGTCGTGAATTCGAAGGTAGATGGTTACTGGTGAAACATAAGGGTTGTGGTGAAAGGGTATATTGCGGAAGCCGTAGAAAATGCTGTTTTCCACTTGGTATTTGAGTACGTTGATTTATTTCTTTGATTTAAACCAGTGAAATAAATCTTGCGTGATTTTTACCCGTAACACATGTAATCATGTTTGTTCATAATAACGATATGCGAAACTTGGGTGAAGCAATTTAATAACTATGGGTCAACTACTGTTCTATTTTCCTTATATAATTTGCTTATTAATATTTCACCAAAGTATGTATTATGTTTAATCTTGAAGATTTTCTCAAGATTAGACAATTATCTAATCTGAGTCTTTGCTTTTGGATTACCTCGTAAGATTGTCGACGCACCTCTGGATTTTTTTGACGTTCCTGTGTAGTCCTTTCAGCTCCTCAAGTAAGTTTTTGAAGACTTCGGCTTCCTTGGGCATCCAGACTAAGTCTGTTGTGAGTAGTCATGTATTGTGCAGGTATTAATATTAATTAGCTTCAGTTTTTATGTTTTTACATTTTTGTGACATAATTTGACTAAGGTCTGATGATGCCCGGTGGGCGAAACATGTCACCGTCTTCTTATAAGTAATACAATTTTTCAACAAGTTTATGAGGCCTAGACATATTGTTATTGGATTCATCGAGAAACATTCAATTTAGTTTATAATTATTAGAAAATCTGTACTAGATAATAAATTCTCAATCTACATAATATTTACTTGGTTTAAAAAGATCAGGTATTTCACAGTTTTTAACAAACCAACAAATTATTTAAATAAAAAGATGAAATATTACTTACAATATTTGATACTGTGGTAAGTAGGTTGAAGCAAGAAGAAATAATGTAAATAAGTATTTTTTGTGTTGGTACTAATATACTCGCGCATATATTTATTTATTTCAAATGAAGGCTTAATTTTAATATAAGCATCACACACACAAATCACTGTTTAGCAGCAATAGAAAAATAAACCAAAAACACTTCACATAAAAACCTTCACATTGGCGTTTTTAATTTGAAAATTACTAATGAAATCACGCGGGAACCCTTATTGGAAAAACATCGTCCAACCCAGTAAATAAAATAACGCAAGACTGGCCCTGGAATTCACGCCACCTTCAAACCACGGAACTCTGAATTTATTCAGATTTGTGCAGCGGAGGAGATGCGAGAGACGAAGGTAGACACTCCTTTTGAAGCCCGCTAGGCTACCTCCCGTCTTACCGCCGGACCCCTGTTTTAATCGAAAGACCGGAACTCTGAGCCTTAAGGCAGGATCGCCATGTGACAACTCATAGAGCAAATAATAACAAGGAGAGTGCCCGATTCTGTAGTAAAAATGAGAATTGTGTCCGCCGGTGACAACTTATGGAATAACAAACATGGCGTCTATCGATAAAGGAGATTCCTACATTACCGGCCTAAGGCGGGTTATTTGAATTGACGCTTTTGGTCGTGATTTTGTTTGCAGCGTGTTTAAACTGCCAATACATTTTCTTTAAAGATCAGACAGATTTGCAATCGATATACAGTAATGGACAAAACTATAAATTTCTCCAATTCGCATTTTACTCTATGCTTGATACGGGTACACAATGGCTCTGAAAATTTTAAAAAATCGTAGAATTTAGTGATAAGACAGGGTCTATAACACTATACGTAACCACACATTTTGAAAAATGTCAAATATCAACATATTTTTAATATAACTGATGCAGGCTCAAAGTTTTATCGAATTTCAAGCTGTCCATATTACTGTATCAATAATCGAATTGATTAAAGCGAATCATAACAGTAGAATAGATATTTCCAAGAAAATGTATCACAGTTCAAACATTTGATGGGAACAAACATGTTTTTGATAAATCACTGATATATCTAGGGGATGTGTGTATTAAGAATATCAAGATGTATTGTTATGGTCACATTATTTTATTGAAAAATATACTATGAACAAAAACCTAAACTTATTTTTGAAGACTAACAGCAGTATTGAAAATGGGAACACGAAACTTAAACCTAAAAAATAAAAAAATAAACTATTTCACCAACGCAACGTTTCAGCTTTTCTCATGAAGAGGAAAGAATTAAACAAAATAATTATCTATGCAGACTAGCAATGGTAGGTATCAAAAATGAACACAGATACCTATCAAACTTAAATCTAAAATAAACCAAACATATTATATGGAAACACAAAAGACTTAAACCTAGAAATTATTCAAGTACAATATTTTTCAACATATTTTTCACAAATGTCTCATCTCCCATAGTTTTTTCTTATCTTTAGATGTTTTTTTATTTGATTGAAAATTTCTATTAATGTCATCATAATACTTTTTAATTGTAAGTTCAATGGAAAGATCAAGTATTTCATTTTGCAAAATTTCTTTATGTTCAGGACAACCATACCAATCGAAATCTAGGCGTCTCTTTAAAATTATTTTGATTTTATTTTTTATATGTGAAACTAACCCATATGTGGGTGATATATAAATAACACAGTCATGAATTTGAGCTGAATAGTAGCTCATTTCTTTGGATACATAAGTCAGTCTTTTTTTGTTGTCCGTATACTCCTTAAATAAAACAAACATATGCTGGGGTTCAACTTCTTCTGACAATAAATTGTCAGCACATTGTCTGCACTCTCGATGTGATTTATTTTTTTTGATTATAAATCCAGCTACATATGTGCATGTATTAGCATCATGGTCGGTATAATCAAAATTTGTGGACGGAAGTTTTACATTTTCAAGTTCCTTGTTTTCAAACTTTTTTAAATTTACAAAATCTGAAACATCTGTATTTAAAAAGTCTTCCAAATTATCGAGAATTCTGATGCCATCCATCTCGCAGTTGCGGTTTGAAACTGGTGTTACTAAATTATTAAGTACAGATGTTTTGAATGAACTAACAAATTGGTAGCAATTCGGATTTGTATTTTCTGCTCCAAAATGCCTTATAGATGAAAATTGGTTTTCGAGTGGGTCCTGGTTTAGCGAACGCGTTCTTAAAAATCTGAAACCCATTTCTCTACACGTTGTCCACAATCCTTTCGTCGCATTTATGGTTGTTAACCAACCAGTCTTAAATGGCATTTTTGATTTGGTACTAGATTGCGATATAAACTCCCAACTATTGATTTTTGGAAGAAGCTTATTCCAGAGTGCTAAGTGGGGAGATCTCTCCGACAAACACCTACGATAAGGTTTTCCACACTCCGCCTTAATTGTTCTCCCATTGAAACTATCAAAAAGTTCATCTATGTCATGCACAAACTCTGCAGTATCAATGGCCCGCGATGGTAGATTGTTATTCGGATTACTCACCATTTCTTCAATAGTGGCAGCAACAGTTTGACTCAAAGTCGTAGCAGCTATTGAAACCTTCATTTTCAAACGATTATTTTGTGGATCAAGATATTCTTCCCGAATACGCCTGGGTGCTTGGAACCTTTTTTTTCTATCTATGTAAAAACATGTTCTAATGTGGTCCATAATTGCGAATTTAGTTTTCTGATATTTGATATTATATTTAAGAAGAGCATTTCTCGTATTTTTTAATAAATGAGGTGGGTCGAATATTGTGTACACTTTATGACCATTGATAGTGAAATAGGGGCCAGGTCTGGATTCTTCTTTACAAAGTAGATTTATAGCAGAACGGTTTGTAGAACCTTGATACATACTGTACATAAAATATTTACTCCTATCTCCTGTAATTTTATTATAATGGTTTTAATTATATTTTTCAATTGATATGTTGAAATAGTATCCCTAGTAAAAAAGTACGCAACTGGCTGCTTCCATTTTTTATGCAATCCATTGAGCATAAAAGTTAATGCATGATTTGCTGGTTGGTTTTCTCGTCCTAAGGGTCCTAAATCAATATATCCAATAACCTTATCATTAAATTTATCATACGTATATTGTTCTTTTAAAGATATTTCATCAAATATCAAGGAACAGCACCTATCTAATGGATTTAATTTTCCAACTTTCTTTGACAGTCTTGTAAATAATTGAGGGTCAATACCCGCTTCAAACGGAACCATTTTTAACAAATTTTGAAGTGTTTTACTTGGTAACAGTATGCCTTTTTTAAAAAACTTGTACGATTTTGGTCCTCGTTTATAAAGAGCTAATGCAAAAACCTTATCGCGTAAACTCCATGTTGGTCTTTTAACTTTAATATTACCAAATGAACTTCTAAAAAATGAAGCCACTGCTGGATCAAATTTTTCTTCCAATTCTTTAAACATTTCAAATTTTGAAAATTCATAAGCAGTCTTTATTTTATTTTTGGAATTTTTAAGCTTATGTTTCAATTTGCATATAATATTATTTTGAGTTTTATTCAAAGTATATAATTTTCTCTTCCGTGGGGTAAGATTTTTCGCTCTTCTTTCTCCCAAACTAGCCAAAATATTTTTTCTACTTTTCGAATTTGAAGGTTCAGCGGGAGGTGGCAGTTGAATTTCATTATTTACAGTGTATTCTGTGAAATTAGGAGGCGCAACAACAATAGGTTTCGGATATAAATCAGCGGCTGTATAATTTTTTGTTGACGGTAAATTTGGAGGACGCAGTTGAATATTTTCGAGTATGATTACTTTCGAAACTTTAGCGGATACATTTTCCGAATGTTTATTCTTAGAACATCTAGAATGCTCGTCAAGAAAAATGTATTTTTTCTTTTTTTTCATCAACACTATTTTGAAAACATGGTGCAACCGATGGTGATGGTACAGCATATTTCAACAAACGTTTTTCAAATGAATCTGAAAATTGTTTATCATCAAAATGGTCTTCACACAAATAACACCGTTTTTCTGTGAATTCTAAATTTAATACACTGAACCATTTTTGTCTTCTCTCTTTGTCTTTGAAAGGAAATTGAAAGAATGATTTATTTTTATATGTAGTGTCAGTTATGGGAGAATAATATTTATTGTTACAATGAGAAACTGTGCACCCGTAGACATACGTACCAGGTGTATTATTTTTATTAGCCGAAATTTTTGTTCAAGTTGAACCCCAGCATTGAATGTCAAAACAAATAGAATGCCACTTTTCAAGGGCTACAGCGTTGAGCGTAAATACTTAGTGGTTTTCTATCACTACATAATATGTACACAACTATTTATACAAAATGTATCACATCATATCACATCTTTGTTTCCAATGTTACCTTACGCATAAACTTTCTTATTTCGCATCACTTGTGAAGCCCCAAAAGAATGCAACATTATTTCTCACATGTGCCCAGATTGGTATTCTATTCTCGGTCCAGATCTTCTTCACTTTTTGAGCCTTGCGTAAAACGCAGACCTCCTTCATCAGGATCAACAGATCATGAAGACGAGAACCCATAAAAATAACTGAAAAAAAAAATGAAAAGATGACATCTTCCATCTTGGTTTGACTTGGAACATACCTATTTGCACTTATAGATGAAGAAAATTGGTCTTTGGTTGAGGTAGGCTACCAATTATTGTAGATATCCGTTATCAGTAATAATTTGGAAAGCATATAATACATCATATTTATTGTTATAAAATAGCACTTGCCAAGGCACTTGTTTTTTGTCGGTGTAGGTTTACAAAGCAATAATAGGTCACTTTTAACGGTCCAAATTCATAAAATGAACTAGAAAAAGAAATTACAAAATATCCATTAGCGTTTTGCACTTCAGTTTTTAATCAATGCATGCTTACCTATTTTATGTGAATGAAAAGTCCGGGGACCAATCTTTTCAATAATGGCGGATGATAAATTGTCGTTTGACGTTTGACTTTCTTCGCTCTCGTCATCTTATCGCCGTTCCGTTAGTTTTGCCGATGCTAGCGCCTCATGCGGAACTTAGTTGAGCAGAAGCTCAAACAGTATTCCAAATAACACATATGATTCGGATACTCTCCTTGTTATTATTTTCTCTATGTGACAACTCTGTAGCTTCCACTTGTTCTCAGCTTGTATCAATAAAACAACATGTGTATTTTTTTCATTACATTTGAATCGTAGTAGTGTGAGTGATTCACCTTACTTTAATACAAATAAGACAAAAAAAAATTTTACATACAAATTTAGATTTTACATACATCAGATTTTATCGATGATGCCATGCATCAGAATGACTTTTATTTTTTAAAAGAAAAACCGCTCATCGTACGAAAAAATACCAGGAGACCAAATTAACTCCGAAGTAAATGAGTGTTTCAAAAATAATATTGATTTTGAGAAAAACCAGTGGTGTACTATTTTTTTGAAAATTCAATACAAATCCGGTTCGAACGCCACTGGTAGACATTTTTTGAAAACTTTTACACCAAAAAATGTAATCTAATTGTCAAAAGAAGTGTACCAAATTTTGTAGAAATATCTGGAGTGGTAGGAAAGTTATGATAAAAATGGCATTTTTTTTCTTAAAACTTTAACACCCTGTATCTTGGAAACAAAGCATTTTCGGGCATCATTTTATGTAAAAATTATCTTATTTTTTTGCATTCTATAACAGTGTTGAGAGGAAAATACCAACTTAAAAATCAACCTGCATAAACTCACCTTCATTTTTAATGCTCAATAAGATAAAATTATAGAAAGTATCCGCAGCAGGTCTCTAAGGTAAAGAGCCTCGTGTCGATAGAATAATAAGGGAAGTCGACAAATTGGATCTGTAACTTCGGGATAAGGATTGGCTCTGAGGATCGGGGCGTGTTGGGCTTGGTGAGGAAGCGGGTCCTGGTTAACGAGCCGGGCCTGGGCGAGGTGAAGGCCGCGGAAACGTGCGCTGAATCCGAGCTCGGTCCCGTCCCTTGGCCTCCCGCGGAACCGCCTTGCTGCAAGACCCAAAAGGTTTCGCGACTTATTGGTATTCCCATCGGCCGCTATTTAACGGTCAGCTCAGAACTGGCACGGACCGGGAAATTCCGACTGTCTAATTAAAACAAAGCATTGCGATGGTCTTCACGTGATGTTGACGCAATGTGATTTCTGCCCAGTGCTCTGAATGTCAAAGTGAAGAAAATCAGACGCGGGTGAACGGCGGGAGTCACTATGACTCTCTTAACGACCGTCGTGGTGTACAGACGTGTGTAGTGTGCTCCAGAAATCAATTTCGAAGTGGATGGGGATTTATGTTGCGGATGATAGACACCAATCTTGAGCTGTGTTACCATCACTAGAACTTAAGAATCACCATAAGATCCAGCTCTCAGCATTCCAGAAGCGTCATCACTTGCAGCCGCTCAGCATCGTCGAAGTGGTTCGTATAAACTCGAGCAGGTTCGTATTTTACCATTTGGGGCCCTCAACATCATTCGAAGACCAAAAAAGCCCATACAAACTTTTATCCACCTTAAAAAAGTTTTGGCTGCTGCAGGACTCGAACCCACATGAGCCACCGCGGCACGAGGTTCAGGGAATCCACGGGAATGCGTGGATACGACCAGCTTTTAGACAGAAAAATTTCGATCGTGAAAGGATTTTGACGATTTTTCTCTCACTGTGGACTTAGAAAATCTAGCCACGTTGAGACTTGGAAGAATTTTTGTGAATGTCACGAATATTTTCGACAGGCTGGACTTAAAAAAATTCGGGAGTGCTGAACTGTGTACTTTGAAAATTTAAACACGTTGGGACTCCGTTTTCCGTTATTTCCGTCTCTCAGTTTTCTTTACAGACCACTCCTGAGATCACACCACCCCACGCCACCCACATCACACCGCCAGGTATCTAATGCTTTTTAATCACTAGGTGTTCTCCGTATATACAAACACCTGGCACGCGAGTGCACGGATCAACGTGACATGTCCAAAAGGCCCCAGAATCTCCCAAAACCATTTTCACGACGTACGGACCAAATAGTGCCTCCAACCCAAAATACGACCTTGGTCCATTACACCGGATTCGTCCCCAGCGTCATTTTTGGTTTTGTCGATACTGACGAAAATGCCATAACCCGGGACTGCGTGGTGCGATTTGCACCAAATTTGGCACCAACGATCTGGAATAACATCCGAATCGACTCACCTAACGCCCGTCGATACAGGTCTTCAAACAGCAGCCCCTGGACGGAAGCCCCATTGGAGTTGTCATCTTCCAGGTGTCCAACCGAGCCTAGTGACCTCTAATGTCTCCGCCTCTCAAATTTGACACCGATGGGAGCGTATCGACCTATATCGATTCTGCGATACCGGCCGTATCTTTCACATCCTTGGCACGATCGAGCTGAAATTTGGGCCACAGGTAAGGACCAGTCTCTTCTAACGGACGCATGCATCATTCTAGCGCTGCGAGAGTCCTGGACGTCCCCCTGCATCCACGAAGCCCGGACCACCGCCACAGCGACCCAGGATGCCTCTAGACGATGGGAAACCCCCATCCCTCACCCAGACAGGACGCGCATCCCCAAACCAGGCGACCAGTCATCCCTCCTTTAGCGTTTCGGCGCTTAGCCAGAACAGCACGGCTCCGCGAGCAAGGCGCGGTTAACATCGACCACCCCGACTCCCGACTCCCTTCTCCTTGACGCGGCGAGAAAGCACATGCGCTACACCAAAGCCTGCCTCAACATGCAGGGACGCGACAGCTAACCAAAATCGCAAGAGGGCCGAGTTTCTATTACCGGTTCCCTCGACCTTCGCAACCAGACGCATCGCTGCTCGAACTGCGCCAGGTCTTACGCGACGCGCAGAAATTGTATTCTTAACCAAGTACACGAGTCCCACCACTTAACGAGTCCTAGCGAGATTCAAGCTTGCGCACTGCGATTGAACCGATAACCATGCATAATTTGTTGTGCTCACGATCACGATCCTAACCTCAAACCCACAATAGTAAATAATTATAATATTAATAATAATACTATAATATATGGTATCTTTGACTGGTTTACCATTCAATTTTATTCGCATTGGAATCAGTAGAATGTTAGAAAATGAAAAGGAAGAGGAAACACGGCTATTCCAGTTACATCCTATGAAATCTATATTCAACAGTTCTAATATTAGATTTCCTAGATTTACAGATCAGCATTCTTTAGTTTATATAAGCTTGGTCAAGTTAAAACTTAGGTATTCCTATTCACATAAGCCATCAAGTTGAGTTGAAAATAAATTTTTGAAAACGATTTTGCTTTTTGCATTATCAAAACTGGCGCAGTCGGTAGGATAAGTCGACGAAAAAGTAGTGCATCGTGCATCAACTAACTCGTTTCGTTTCTACGATCAACGACTTATCGAACAAAAATTTTGGCAATTTCAAGATTTCCAAGTGGTAAATCGGACAATTGTGTTTTCGTGATTAGCCAACTCCAGTGCATCGTGCATTGTTGGACACACGAACTTCTCAATTGATGGTGTGAGTAGCAGTCAACTGATCAGGGAACATCAGGAACAAGAATCGTCCTAAACAGCGTCCTATTGGTGCGAGCAAGGGAACAGCATCGTCCCAGACCTCATATTGGCTAGATGAAGATTTTCAAAATAATACTGTAAGTGCAATCCTTTCGTTAATTTCCTTATCATAAGAATTGCAATTATTGATAATTTTTTGTTGAAACAAACTGGAAGATTTAATAAGTAGTTTTTATAAAATCGATTTGAATATTAATAAGAGAATCATGACGACAAATCCAAATCTTTTGTTAATAAGATATCAAGCAGAAAATATTCCTCTGTTTGACGGAAACGCTAAACAAATAAACCGCTTCATAAATGCATGTGACAGTTTTTATAACGCTCATAGAACATTAGAGAACACTGCTTTAAACACATGCCTTTTTGAAACAATATTAAACAAATTAGTTGGTAGAGCTGCCGATCTAATCGCCTCACGTGTCGAATTGCATAATTGGGATCTAATAAAAGCAGCTATTGTCGCAACTTTTTCCGACAAAAGATCAATTGATTGTGTTATTCAAGACATTATTACTCTGAAACCAGAAAAGGGAGAAAACTCCCAAAATTTTGGCATTAGGTTACAAGACATAAGAAGCTTGTTATTTTCAAAAATTAATTTAAGTAACGACTCTAGAGAAATTAAGAATCTCAAAATTAACGAATATGAGAATCTAGTACTAAAGACGTTTATCAATGGCCTATCTTATCATATGCAATTGGTAGTAAGACTTAAAAATCCTAATACACTTGAACAAGCGATGGCATATGCTGAGGAAGAAGAAAATTTTTTGTATTACAAAAATCGCGGAAATTCAGATACAAGAACTACGCCTAACATACAAAATAAACAAAAAACCCCTGTAATGAATCAAACGACTAATTCAAATGGTTATCATCAAAATGCATTTATACAACGAAGAAATCTTTTTTTCCCAAGCCAACAAAATTCCCCTTTTCCAATGTCAAGCGGAAATCAATTTTCAGGATTCACTCAATATCGAAACCCCAACTTTCAAAGACCACCTTTCAGACCTCAATTCTTCAATCAAAATCTTCAAAATCCCCAAAATCAAAATCGACAATTCGGTCCATCCAGACCACAATATCAAGGCTACAACCAAAATTTCAAACGTCCTCGCCCTAACTCAGGAATTTCAAGACAAGTTGAACCCATGGATACATCATCAGGAAACACCATAATCCATAGAAATGTTCCCCAAAAACGTTTCCAATCTCAAGAATTGTTCAATCAGTCTGTCAATAACATTGAAGATCAAACCGATCAAAATTCTCCATATTGTCATCAAAATAATTTTCAACAATATGATGATAATAACTTTTCTCAAACATCCTTCAACCCAAACCTTGACCTGATTCAAACAATGCAAGAACAGTCCACTAATGAATATTTCGAGAGCTATGACTCCGACAACATTGAAAATCCATATGAATATGACTTCAACAATCCCCAAGAAGTTCAAGACGGAAATTTTTCCCAAATTTCCGATCAAAATGTGAAAATATAACATTAAACAACTATGTAAATACAAACTTGCCCGTAATCTATTTACCCGAAATAGATTCTCAATTTTTAATTGACACAGGTAGTGGCCGTAGTTTTATAAGACCCGACCTAGCTTATCAAATTTCGCCTCAGTCAGTGGCTAATGAACTTTTCTACGTAACAACAGCTCACGCAACATCATTCCACGATGAAGTAGTTCATTTACCTATATTTGATTCATTTAATTTACACGGTGATCACAAATTTTACATTTTTGATTTTTCACCAAAATTCGATGGATTACTAGGTATTGACTTTCTACAAAACATCGGTGCAAGCATAAATTTGCGGGATTCATGTCTAGAAACAGATTATTCCATTATTCCTCTGGAATATCAGAAAACCACAAAAGAAAAAAACAATTACATTCAATCTCAATCACCTTATGAAATCTTGATTCCACCTAGAATTTCACAAAAAGTAAAAATCCCAGTTAATCAAAAGAGCGGTATTGGAATATTAAATTATATAGATTTTGGAAAAGCAGAAATGCCAGAAGCATTAGTAGAAATAACTGACAATTTTGCCACCACAATGATAACAAATACACAAGAAAATCCAGTAAAAGTCCAAATCTTCGAACCACTTAATATAGAACCAATCAATGAATCCGAAATGAATTTCATTTCAGACCAATTTTCGGAAATTTCGGAAAATAATCATGATACTAATCACTTTGATACTTTACAAAAACAAAATCTAAAACACCTAAGGCTGAAACACTGTAATAAAGAAGAATATGATAAAATCAAGAGATTATGTTATGAGTACAGAGATATTTTCTACTGTGAAAATACACCTCTAACATTTACAAATCAAATTAAACACCAAATTAATCTAACTGACGAATCACCAATCTTTACAAAATCGTATAGATATCCTTACGTACATAAGCAAGAGGTAAACAATCAAATTTCAAAAATGCTACAAAATAATATCATTCAAGAGTCTATATCTCCTTGGAGTAGCCCAATATGGATAGTCCCCAAAAAATTAGACGCCTCAGGTAAAAAGAAATGGCGAATAGTCATAGATTATAGAAAACTAAACGAAAAAACGATCGACGATAAATTCCCACTTCCCAACATTTCAGAAATACTTGACAAATTAGGCAAAGCACAATACTTTACAACTTTGGACCTTGCGAATGGATTCCACCAAATAGAAATGAATAAGGTTGACATCCAAAAAACTGCTTTTTCAACTGATACAGGACACTATGAATTTAAACGTATGCCCTTCGGTTTAAAAAATGCCCCTTCAACATTCCAGCGTGTGATGAATAATGTATTGCGTGGTTTCCAGAACGAAATATGTCTTGTATATCTAGATGATATTATTATTTTTTCCACTTCCTTGCAAGAGCATATAGAAAGACTAAAATCAGTATTCGAGCGACTAAGGCAAGCCAACTTCAAAATCCAGTTGGATAAAAGTGAGTTTCTACATAAAGAAGTAGCATATCTTGGTCATAAAATAACCAGTGAAGGAGTCAAACCAAATCCAGATAAAGTCGAAGCCGTCAAAAATTTCCCTCTCCCTAGGAGTCAAAAAGAAATAAAATCATTCTTGGGTTTAGCCGGTTATTACAGACGCTTCATTAAAGATTTTGCAAAAATTACCAAACCTCTCACTTTATGTTTAAAAAAAGGTGCAAAAGTCGATCATTCACCCTCTTTCATAAAATCTTTTAATCATCTCAAACATCTTCTAATCAATGCTCCAATACTAAAATATTTAGACTTTAGTCAGACATTTGTACTGACAACTGACGCTTCAAACATTGCTCTTGGTGCCGTTTTATCACAAGGGAACCCTCCGAACGATCAACCAATCGCTTATGCTTCCCGAACACTTAATGAGACAGAACAAAAATATTCGACAATAGAAAAAGAACTTCTAGGTATCGTATGGGCCTGTAAATATTTTCGTCCGTATTTGTATGGCAGAAAATTCAAAATTTATACAGATCATCGTCCTCTTGTTTGGCTTGATAATTTGAAAGAACCCAATAACAAATTCATTCGTTGGAAAATGAAATTAGCTGAATATGAATACGACATCATCTATAAGAAAGGTAAACAGAATACTAATGCTGATGCTCTTTCACGAATCCAACTTAACGCATTAGAGACAGAATCAATCACTAACTATCCAGGTGATATCGATCAAGAAATAGCTAAGTTTCTAAATGAAAATTTCGACCCCAATTCTCTCCAAACTGAAACAGTCACAGAAGTACTTCAAAACATTGAACAACCCAGAAGCTCAAAGATCAATATCATTTCCGATATCCAAATAAAACCTCCAAATTTCAGAAATACCCAGTTAACAATGTCAAATATTACTGTTCATAGTACTAATAATGATCATAATCACGAATCCATGTCACTACTTGATGATATAATTAACAATAAATCCAAACAAATAATCATTAAGAAATTCCCATATGACACCTACATCAAAATAGAACGTGAAAATTTTGATGGAAATAAAATAATACACGCGACTATTTTCCTAAATATGACAAAGATAATAGAATTCCTTAGAGAATATCTATCAGATACAACAATGTACATATATTTACTTTCAAAAGAAATGAGAACTTATTTTCATCAAGCAATATCAAATCACTTTCAAAAATACAAATTAATAGAATGTTCAAAACTAATAAATAACGTACAAGAAAATGAGAGACAACTACTAATCCAATACAAACACGAAGGTAAAACAAATCATCGAGGTATAGAGGAGACCCTCAAATTTCTCAAAGCGAATTATTACTGGAAGTCGTTAAAAAACGATGTCACAAATTTCATAAATAATTGTGAAGTCTGTCAACGCACAAAATATAATCGAAAACCACCCAATCAACCTTTAGTTTTGACCGAAACACCCAGTAAACCATTCTAAATAATTCACATCGACACCTTCATAGTAGGAAAACAGAAATTCCTAACATTTTTGGATAAATTCTCAAAATTGGGACAAGCACTTCCTTATTTTGGTAACGCAATTTCTTGTAGCGAACAACTTGTGAAATTTTTCTCATTTTTTGGAATACCCAAGTGTATAATATCTGATAACGGCTCAGAATTCAAAAATGAAATAGTTCAGGGACTCCTAAAGTCACATGACATAAAAATACATTTCACAACCCCTTTTCATCATGAATCTAATTCACCAGTGGAAAGACTACATTCAACTCTAATCGAACACCTTCGATTATTAAGAGACAAAGACCCAAACGCAGAAATAATTGATCTTATGCCTTATGCCATCATTGCATACAACAGCACAATACATTCTAGCACAAATTTTACTCCATTCGAATTAATTTTAGGGCACACTGATTCCAGAGATCCAATGAATCTTGTGACTTCTCATGTTTTCACAGAATACTTGGAAAATCATACAAATAAAACACAAGCTCTTTATGAGAAAATTTCGGATGAATCTAAAGAAAGAAAACAAAAAATAATCGACAAAATTAACCAAAATAAATCGGAACAAAAATTAGAAATAGGTTGCCGAATCTATAAGAAATCCGATCAACGATCTAGTAAAATTAAAAATCGATATTTAGGACCTTTCATTCTAATTAACATTTTAGAAAACAACAAAATTGAAATAGAACACCCAAAAACAAAAAAGAAAGAAATAATTCACATAAATGAATGTAAAATAAAATCAATTGTTCCAGATGGATTTGCCCAATCCAATACAGCAATGCATTTGCTGTAAAATTCAACAACCTAAACAACTATCCTGGTATACTTCCATTTAAATTGGGAACTGCAAAAATTGTTTCCAATCAGTGGAACTTCGTTCAGACCTTTGCCCTTAAACCCCTAATCAAAGAATTCAACAACTTGAAAAACCACACCTTTCAACTCAACCTACATTTAAGTAATAATAGTGAGTATTATAATGAATATTATAATTCCATAATCCCATTGTATAGTGTAGAAAACCGTATTGATAATCTTATTAATCAAATATTACCTTCTAGAATAAGTAAAAGTAAAAGAGGTTTACTTAATCCATTAGGCTCATTAATAAAATGCATCACAGGCAACCTAGATCAACATGATGCCGAAATATTCGATCAAAAGATCAAGAGTCTTCAAGAAAATCAAAATAAATTAAGAATTGATTCGATCAATCAAATATCATTATTGGACCAAACAATAAATAGATTCAAAGACTCAATGTCAAACATCACCCACAATCAAATGATCTTAAAAACACGTATCACGCAGATCGAAAGCTCAATCAAAGAAAATGACTTACATAATGCTCAACTTCACGAAACCCAACACATATTTAATGTGATAAATCAAATAACATTATTGTATCAAACCATCTACAATATATTGAATAAAATCGAAGTTGCAATAACATTCTCAAAAATCAATGTGTTACATAATTCGATCATTGAACCAAAAGAATTATTTTCAAAAATCAAAGAACTTAAAACACACCTACAGACGAATCAAATACCTGTAGAGGTCGAACTCAATAATCTATTACTGATAGAAAAGCTTATAGAAATAAAAAGCTTTATTAAAGACAAAGAAATAACTTTCATCTTGGAACTTCCATTAGTAGAAATAGAAAATTATCAATATTACAATCTACATCCCCTTCCAATACCAACTAACAACTCAAAGTTCCAATTTAACATTCCGTATAAACCCTACCTGGCACTTAGCAACTCGAAGTTCGCATATGAAGAAAGCAAATGCTTAGAAGTTCAACCAAGTCAATTCATCTGCAAAGGAACCCATTGTCAAACTATAGACGATCATCCCCCATGTGCTGTGCAAATTCTTCGTCATCAAGCAAATGTTACCACTTGCCACCACTTTGAAGTCCAAATGCATGAAACTCAAGTCACCAAAGTAACGAATGGTGTTTGGTTAGTGACCCTTCCCAAGAAAACAATTGTCAAAACAAGTTGCCAAAACTTAGAAGAAATTATCCCTCTTCATGGTTCCTACCTCATCGAAATCCCACAAGGATGCAAAACTCAAATGAAAGCGGTAATTTTGGAAAATTACCAACCCATCCATCTGCACTTTGACGATATCAGCCTACCTTCACTCAATTGGTCCATGATCACTCAGACGAGACCAGTATTCAATCCACCCGTGATCGATATGAAGTCAATCGATCAACATAATGTCGATGAGATCCAAAAGAACCTCCAAAAACAAAAAGAAGACCTCGAGTCCATGAATACAAATGTGTATATTGATAGAGCCAGCCTATGGACCATTTTATTGTACATCTTAATTGCCTTATCTTTAGTTTACTTATTAATCAAATTATTTATAAGCAAATTTAAGAAACCAGTCAAGAAACCGAATAATTCAACGATCGATCAAAATATATTTGATCAGTGAATATTCCACTCATGTACAAAAAATCCCATAAGAGCAGTTGAATTTTCGGAGGCTTACAGCGAATATTCCACTCATGTACAAAAAATCCCATAAGAGCAGTTGAATTTTCGGAGGCTTACAGCGATAACACCAAATCGAAAATACCACTCTGTCATGGCAACACAAATAAACACGTTGCCAGAGCAATCGATATGGCAACGACAATTTTTTGACACAAATAACCACGTTGTCAGGGCAATCAACATGGCAACGCAAATTTGGTGAAGGTATATTCTAGAATTCGTGAAATATTCTTCTAAATACCATTCGTGCTTTAAAATTAACCGGTAAAATTTTCGCTCATGCGTGTTTTCTCTACAAATTTCACTCGACCTTCGGTCTCGTAAAATTTTGAGAAAACACGCATTCGTGAAAATTTATCGGTAATTTTTAAGCACTCGTGGTATTACCTTCGAAAACACACCCCTAAGAGGATATGTTTTCATCTTTTGGCGGGAGGAGTTACATTCTATGAAATGTATATTCAACAGTTCTAATATTAGATTTCCTAGATTTACAGATCAGCATTCTTTAGTTTATATAAGCTTGGTCAAGTTAAAACTTAGGTATTCCTATTCACATAAGCCATCAAGTTGAGTTGAAAATAAATTTTTAAAAACGATTTTGCTTTTTGCATTATCAAAACTTTCCGTCTTTTTTTCTGAGTTTTGTAAGGTAGGTGATCAAAGTAATGTTCATAGGCTTCTAGAGAAATATATTAAGTATATGCGTTATTTTCTACAGGTTCTAGAATTCAGAATGCAAGTCTATGACTTTCAAAGAAAAATCAATCCATGCAGGTAAGAGATGGCAAGCCCTGGAGGAAATAGAGAAGAATGTGAGTAATTTTAATCCACAATATAATTTATTTTTTTAATTTAAGTTAGTTTATTAATACTATGTTATTAGTGTCATCTTTTTATTGGTATAAAAAGGGTGATCAACTAAGGATAGCGAGCGGCCATATCTCGGAAACTATTCATCGTAGAGGCTTGCGGCAAAAGAATTTAATACCAAGACGGCGAAGAAGAATAATGAAATTTCTATAGAATTTTGCCTCGTGAAAATATATCGATGATACCATTTTCATATTAACTGACTGTGTATCTACACTTTTTGTCAAAAACGTTTTTTTCTATTTGTCAAAATAAAGCGGTGGAGGAAGTTCAATTGTTTTTTAAACAAACCAAGATTTCTCCCGTTTCGCTTGAACGATTTTAACCACCTTTAGCTCATATAAAAGAGCATAATCCACTATAATGCTTATTTGCTTTTGAATTTGTGACCTAACTGAAACGATAGCATATTTTTGCGTTTTTTTCCCAAAATCAAATGTAATGGTGTATTTATTTTTATACATTTCACAAGAGGATACATTTTTCTATTAAAAAATTTAAGATAAAAAAACAAAATAAAATGATAAATTTTTTTTGTTTTTGTTTGTATATTCAATAACTAATGGATGATGGAAACGTTTTCGGAAAAACGCTCCGACACGTCGATTGCTATTTGGGGTTGTGCATTTTTTCCAGCAAAAACATTTTATACAGTGTGTGTCATGTGAATGGCAGTGGCTGAACTTTGTTATTTCAAATACAACACCCAGTACCTATATATTATTCAATTTTTGGATGCTTTAGAGAATTCTTGAAATATGTCATGTACTATATCTTTAGCTCTTTTGCTAATATCAATTGTTTTCAGATCAATTACAAAAATAAATTTATTTTATGCCAGAAATTCGCTAGAACACACTCAAAAATTAATAAATGGCAAGATGTAATACTGTCTATTTCTTAATAATGTAAAAAAAAATTAAGTTGACAACTATTGTCATATGCAATCAGGCAATCTTTTAATATTTCATATTAGTAGAAACACGCGCTGAAATGGTTTTCACCTACTTTCTCATTATCCAGACCTAAATGGGAGATAAATAAGTATTGATTGTGTTCAAGCAAATTTCTTTTTTTCATTTCTTTAATGAATCTGAAAACACTGAAACATTCCAAAACAGAAGAGAAGATATAGGTACAAGAGATATAAGATAGGTTAAAATAACAAAGTGGTATCAGATCAGCCACTGATACATGACACACCCTGTATAAAATGTTTTTGCTGGAAAAAATGTACAACCAAAAATATCAATGGACGTGTCCGTGCGTTTCTCTAAAACGTCAACATTCATTTGTTATCGAATTTATTCCATTTCCATTTGGCTGTTCCACACTATATAAATAAATAGCACCAGCCGAAAATGTTTGAAGAAATCATGAAAATTTTTTGCTACGTTAAACATTTTATAGCTAGCCCTTTCGATGGGTATTTATCAAGGGTTGGGTACATGGAAAAAAGTTTTTTTAAACCTTGTTTTGAACGTGATGAAAAAGCAGCAAACAATGTTTTGAAAGAACGAATTTCTTTATTTAATTTAATTTAATGTTAGAATACGACATCCACCCTCATGTTATGCAACCGACAAGAGTGAGTAACACAAGTTCGACTTGTATAGATAATATATTCTCTAATATGAGTACAAAGGGCGATGCGTATGTCGCGCCTGTTTTCTATTCAGATCATATGTACCAAATTTGTGAATTCTATTTCAATGTTACTGATAATACAACAAAAACAAACATTGTACGCCGAAATCTCTATGATGTCAACATGGAAAAATTCTATAATGCTTTGGAAAATGAGACATGGCAGGATATGTATGATGCCGCTAGCTTTCAGAGCTCATTTTCTGCATTTTACAACACTCTAGTTCATCACTATGACTGTAATTTTCCTATAAAAACTTTGAACAACCAAAATGATGAAATATGGTTCTCCCCGGAGTTGAAGGAGGTGCATAGTTTTTTATGTGAAATGAAAGTCACTGAAAGGTTCTTGAATAATCCCGTTTATTCCCAAAAGCACAGAGAGCTTCTTAAAGCATATAAAGAATTGGCTGCGTCTTGCGGAAGGCAAAGGAATTCTAAAAGACTTGCAAATACAACAAATATATCTCGCGAAAGTTGGAAAATTGTTAATGAGCATAGAAATAAGGGGGCAAATGTGATTCCTGGATGTTTGGTTGACTTGGAAGGAAATGTAATCAAAGAACCCACGAGTATATGTGACACATTCAATGAATATTTTTTAAATATCTCAATTGTCCTGAACCAAAATTCCAAAAACTTCATTTCAAATTTCACGGTCCCTCTAGTCTATTTCTGAGTGCTGTCACACCCTGGGAGGTGAAGGACCAGACCTGCTTTTGAAAACTACCAAAAAGCCAACAGCAGGCGTTGATGGAATACATGGTAAAGTTTTAAGAGCAGTAAAAGATCTGATTTGTCACCCAATCTCCTATTCAATTAATAAATCATTCGAATGTGGAGAATTCCCAGAACTGATAAAAAAATTTAATTGTGTTCCAGTCTATAAAAATAAAGGTAGCAACAAAGACCCGTCAAACTATAGACCAATATGTGTTCAAAGTCAGATTTCAAAAGTTTTCGAACTTTGCTTCCTAGAAAGATTAACACAGTTCTTAAAAATGAATGATATCCTCAGTCAACGTCAGCATGGTTTTTGTCATGGGGGATCCACAGTTACTGCTCTTCTAGATGTCATTGAGTTTGTATATGATGCTCTTAATAATGGACAAGCTGCTATTGCACTCTTTTATGACTTGAGTCGTGCTTTTGACACAATTAACCATCAACTTTTATTAAGCAAATTGTACGCTGCGGGAGTACGTGGAGTAGCACATAGCTGGATCACATCTTATTTGGCCAATAGGGAACAGGTCGTTGTTATTAAAGATTCAAAATCAAGTTTAGGGCGGAGCGATCTGGGGGTACCGCAGGGGTCCATACTTGGACCTATGTTATTTATTCTTTTTGTTAATGATATTGAGGAATGCTGTGATGGAACTGGCCGTCCTGTATTGTACGCTGATGACACAACTCTCTAATTAAGCAATAGTTGTTTGAATGAATTGGTCGAAGACAGTAAAAACATGTGCAACAATTTCAGTAAATATTGTCATAACAATGGATTGGTTCTTAATTCTCAAAAGACTGTTTTTATGCAATTTTTTCCCAAGAACACAACTATTGATGTTAGTCTTTTCATTAAGCTGAACGGCCAGTCCATAAAAGGTATGCCTTTCACTAAATTTTTGAGCGTAACTGTAGATCAAAAACTCACCTGGATGAACCATATTACGCTACTTTGTACTAGACTAAGTTCTTTGTGTTTTTTAATTCGGCAAATAAGGGACACTGTTGATACAAATATACTAAGAAATGTATATCACGGACTAGTGCAATCAATCTTGCAGTATGGCCTGATTTTCTGGGGCTCCTCAGCTCATATTAACAAAGTGTTCATTGCACAGAAAAAAAATCTAAGATGTATGGATAAATTGCCTCCCCATGTATCATGTAAGGATTTGTTTCTTAAACACAACATCCTGACACTTCATAGTCTATATATATTCAAATTAGTGCAATATATGAGTAAAAACGAGGTTTTATTAAAAAAAACTCGGATATAGATCAATATGAAACGAGACGTGCTCTAGAATTTAGAATGCCATACTCAAGACTCGCTGTAGGTCAAAATTCCCCTTGGTATATTGGGGTTAAGTGTATAAATAAGGCTTATGGTCTCTTAGGTAGTGATAATTGTAAAAAAGGTGGTCTTCTAAAATTTTTGTTGAATAATCCTTTTTACTCCGTTCAGGAGTTTCTAGATTATAAATAAATATCCAGCATTTTTCTTATCTTGACTAGACTTATAAATTGTTTGTAACAATTTCTATGTTGAATAAACGAATTTGAAAAAATCGTCAGGAAGCGTAAACTGACAAATCAATTGTAGTTCTTAAATCCGATGAAGTATCATAATTTCATAAAACTTTAGGCTGGTGCTATTAATATGACCATGACTATAAGGTATTTTCTTTTTAGAAATATAGAGACAAATGTTAAATGATGGACAGTAATTATGGAACTCAAGTGAGAGAGAATGATAGAACTCAGGTTAGTACCGGACTAATTAGGTAGGTACCTATTATTCCATCGATTATTGAGACACTACATATAGGTAGGTGACATAATTTACAGATTACATTTAATATGTTTCTAGGTACGTACCTGGTTTGTTTGTAAAAGGACGTGTTGCAGATAGCTCCGATACTAAACTCAATTCCGGGAAGTATCGAGTTCTAGAAGTAACACAAGTATATACGCAAATTAGACAGTGTCAAGCGTAAGCCATTAGGAAATCAACAGAAAGGTTCAAAGCATTAATTATTGAGACAAAACGTAAACCCCGTATCACACTAAGAGTGAGGTTAACGGACTACTGTCTCACACTACCGCGGTGTGACAGTGTTGTCGGTTTGGAGCTTGAGCACTCCACGAACAACAGAGACGGATTAAGGGAAAAATGGACTCCGACGATTATTCAACAGATGATGGAAAACGAAGAAGAGAAGGTGATGATATAACTGAGAACGCTAATAAAAACAAGAAATGTATGAGGAGCCCGGATCAAGTTGCTAGAAGAGAAGAGAGAATGGAGATGGTTATCCAAATGCTACAAAACTTAACCACGGAGATGAAAGAACTACGAAAAGAACAAAGAGACTTCAAAGAAGAAATACTGACTCTGAGAACAGAGAATGAAAACATTAAAAAAGAAAATCAAGCAATGAAGATGGAAATCGGAAACATAAATCAAAAATGGGATGCAATGGAAAAGGAAAAAAAAAAGAAATAATATTGTAATCAAGGGGATAAAAATAGCAGGAAAACCAGGAGAAGAACAAAAAACCGAGGTATCAAAATTTATTACGGAGAAATTAGAAGTTAGAGTGGACATTAAAAATGTATACAAAATCGGGGAAAAAATGTGGCTGGTCGAAGTCAACAATAAAAACGATAAGCTAACAATCATGAAAAACAAACAGAAGCTGAGAAAACTTGAGTACCCTATACATAAAGATGATGACATGACGAAAGATGAGAGAATTATACAATCCAAAATCAGGAACAAGGCTAAATTAGAAAAGGAAAGAGGACAAAATGTGAAAATTGGCTTTCAAAAAATCATCATAAACAATGAAGAATGGAAATGGAACAACGAACAACAAAATTTTACAAGGATGGTGAAAGTACAACCAAAAACTTAAAAAACAAAAAAACAAGCACGAGACAAAATGGTAAAACGACAAAGGATTTCGAAATGGACATTGATAAGGAGAACCGAAAAGAAAAGTTGAACAAAAATAAGGAAGAATTTGAAAATTGGAGGATAGGAACATGGAACATGAAAACAATTCAAGGAAAACAGGACGAACTAGAGACAGAATTTGAAAGAGCAAATTTGGACATACTGACATCAACAGAAACAAAAAAGAAAGGTAATGGAGATATCATAATGCAAAATGAACATGTACTCATATACAGTGGTGTATCTAAAGAGGAGCGTGCAAGAGCAGGAGTCGGATGTATAGTTCATAAAAATATGAAGAAAAATCTACAGAAATGGACGGCTGTGTCTGAAAGAATTTTAGTAGTTGAACTCAAGAATGAAAATGGGAACACAAGAACCATAGTGGCAGTATATGGACCAAACGAAGATGAGGCAACAAGAAAAAAAGACCTGTTCTGGGAGGAGTTGACAAAAACTATGGAAACACTGAAGGAAGAGATCTATCTAACAGGTGACTTCAACAGCAGAGTAGGAAGAAAGGATGAAAATTACCCAACAGTGATTGGCCAATATGGAGAAGATACAAGAAACAACAATGGCAAACGGCTGCTTGACTTCTGTGTGATGCATGACCTAGTCATTACAAATACACTCTTCCAGCACAAAGATATACACAAATACACAAGAGAAGTTATTTCCAGAAAAGAGAGATCAATTATTGACTATGTGGTTGTAGAGCAGAAAAACAAACCAAATATAATAGACACACGAGTGAAGAGAGGACCAGAAATCGGAAGCGACCACTTCTTGGTAACAACAAAGATTAGAGGAAGACAAGAATACCGTAAAAGAATAGAGAAAAATCATACAAACCTGAAACCAAAACATGAAAATATCAAAGCCTACAAACTGACAGAAAAAGAAGTGGCAGAAAAATATGCACAAGAAATTTCCAAAAAATGTGAGAGATTAAGAGAGCATATACATCTACGAACTATTCAGGAGATGTGGATTAATTTCAAACAAATTATAATGGAAACAGCTTCTGAGACGTGTGGAATCAGCAGAATACTAACTAAACAAAAACAAACGGCATGGTGGAACAATGAAATCAAAGAGCAGATAAAGAAAAAGAAGGAAGCCTGGAAGAACTACCTCAAGGTGAAAACGACAGAAAAATATGAAATATATACAGAGGAAAGAAAAAAGGTAAAAAATAGGGTGAATCAAGAGAAAAAGAAAAAATGGGAGGAATTTGGACAAAAAATCGAAAATGCGGCGAAGGGAAACCAAAAGCTTTTCTACAATATAGTGAAATCATGCAGAGGCGAACCCAAAGGACAAAAAACATTCAACATAAAAAGTAAGAAGGAGGAAATATTAACAGATGAACAAGGAATCATGCAGAGATGGGTCGAATACTTTAAAGAATTGCTAGAGGCAAACAAAAATACAGAAGCAACAGAAGGGATAGAAGAGGAAACAATGAGTTCGACTTGGGAGACGCAAGATGAACACATAACATTTGAGGAACTTGAAAAGGCAATAAGGAAACTTAAAAATGGAAAAGCACCAGGAACCGACAACATCACAAGCGAAATGATAAAATACATGGGTGACGAAGGAAAAGAAATATTACTGGTAATCTACAATCAAATATGGAAAGAAGAAGAGCTACCGGAAGAATGGAAAACATCACTCATCGTGCCGATTTATAAAAAAGGAAATAAGCAAGACTGTAATAACTACAGAGGAATAACACTTATCTGCACAGCAATGAAAATATTGGAAAAAATTATAAACAGTAAAATGAGCAACATTATAGAGAATTCAATGCACGAAGCACAAAGTGCATTTCGGAAAGGAAGAAGTACACAAGACCATATATTCACAGTGAGACAAATCACAGAAAAGAGAATGGAACAAGGAAAAAATACTTACCTGGCTTTCATAGATTTGGAAAAAGCTTTCGATAAAATACAAAGGAGTAAATTGTGGGACATATTAAGAAAGAAAGAAGTTCAACCAAAGGTAATAAGACTGATAAAGGAAATGTATGGCAACAACAAAAACTTCGTAATCAGCCAATGCAGACGCTCAAACTGTTTCAAAATTGAAGAGGGCCTAAGACAAGGAGGTGGATTAAGCCCAGTCTTATTTACCATATATATGGATGAAATAATAAGAAGGTGTACAATCAGGACAAAGAAACTGCAAGTAGGCTACAGAAACATGCAAAATATACAAATATCAGAGGCAGCTTTTGCAGACGACATTGTATTATTTGCAGAAAATGAAAGAGACCTTAACAGTGACATCAACATATGGAGTCAGGTGACAAAAGAATATGGAATGCAAATCAACAAAACCAAAACAAAAGTTATGATAGTTGGAAAAAACATTCATCAAATGAACATTCAAGTGGAAGGAGAGAGAATAGAGCAGGTCAAAACTTATAAATACTTAGGGGTGGAACTGGACCAATTAGGAACAGCAGAACCAGAAGTCAACAGACGAATAGAGACCTCAACAAAACTTTACTATGCAATAAACAAAAAAAATAATAAACAGAAAAGAAATATCCAAAAACACAAAGATGAAAGTATTCAAAACTATCTACAGACCAGTACTGACATATGGATGTGAATCATGGATACTATCTCAGAGACAAGAAAGCAAAATACAGGCCATGGAAATGAAATACTTAAGAAGAGTAATGGGGGTAACAAGGATGGACAAGATCAAGATCAACGACATCAGGGATAAAATGGATATAGAATCAATCCTAGAATTTATTGAAAAGAGAAAATTGAGTTGGTGGGGACATTTACAAAGAATGGGGAGCAATAGGCAGGTGAAACAAATCTGGGAAGCAAGAGCGGGAGGAAGAAGGATGAGAGGAAGACCAAAAAAAACATGGAACCAGACTGTAGGGGATGCACTGGAGAAAAGAGAAAAATCATGGAATGAGGCTAAAGCATTGACCAGAAATAAGAAGAAATGGGCCAGATTCGTGCACAATTAATGTAAATTGAGAAAAAAAAAAAAAAATGTAGACATGTATACACCCGACACCATTTCAAATGGTACAGTATGGGGTTTTTTGATAATATATATATATATGTTTCTAGGTTAAACAAAGGTAATTTAATTTGCTTTCAATTTTTGGTAGGTACAATTTTTTTAAATTATGGTAAAGGCTGTTTTGTGTTGTAATATAGTAGAAACTTATGACTGAAGTGATGGTTGATTTTTTCTGAAAGCAACGGAGGCTCATGATATATTTTCAGGGAACCACAAAACTGATATTTATCATCACAAAACATAGGTACCTACCAGCATCTGGATGGGCAACAAATCTATCCAAATGTTGGTGGGCAGCTATTTTTTGTGATGAGTCATAAATATATCCAAATATTATTTGAACCCCCTGAAAATATATCACGTGCCGCCCTTGTCTGGAGGTTTTATCAGTCATTTTAATATTCATCATCATCATCAAATAGCCTCTGAAGTACACTGCTGAACGTAGGCCTCTCGCATGTCCGTCCAAACGCTCCTCTTTTTTTTTTTTTAGGTATGAATAAAACTAAGTATGTGTTTGAGAGACAAAAAAATCACTAATTTGGTAGGGTGTTATTTTCAAGGGGAGTATTTTTTTCGATATTTCTAGAGGAGAAAAAGTGGCAATGATGAACTGTAATCTACCTTGAAATATCTTTTCAAATAATCTCAGGACATAATAAATAAATACGTTTTTGCAAAAATTCCTTTTTTTTAGAATATGTTCGGAAGTTGTCGGCATTTAATTTATTTTAAATTGAAATTTTGTTGAGCATAAAAATGCGCAACTTTGCATCCATTTAACCGACATTGTATTTCTTATAACAACTTACACTTTATCTACAAGGTCACCAAAAGTAAACAAACTCCATATGATTAGACATAGAGAAACGATTGAACTAGTCACATGTGTTGGTTTATCTCACGTTGCCTTTCAATAATTTCACTTTGTTTTATCACGTGTTCTTTGTTTACATTTTTTATTCTGAGGTTAATCTTCTACTATATAAAAATGGAAATATTCCTGTTTGTGTCCTAATAACTCAAGTACCGCAGAGAGAAGTTGAATGAAAATTTGCAGAGTTATCAGCTTAATTCTGGAATAGTCCAAAGACATGGTTTTATTCGTCAACTCATAGCTGATTTTGAGAAATTAAGATTTATATTCAAATTTTTTGGTTAAATACCATCATTTGTCAGCATTTGCTGTTTCCTGTCAATTAATGACAATGACAGTAAGTTCAGGTATGCTCTATTAATACGTACAAAACATCAAGCCGCGTTCACATCAAATAATTATTAGTGTTGTGGAGTGAATGTAAATTAGAAACGTCAAGTAGAATAGTGATATTGTTTTAGATAAATCTGTGAGAACATATTATCATTTGTAGTATATTAACCCTTTTTTATAAAGAATATTGAATCGATGTTTGTTAGTTTATATAAACATACAGACAGGCGAGCAAAGTTGCGGGTTTTCCAGCTAGTTGCCTATAAAAATCAAGACAACAATAAAACTCTTGAATTTGGATCTAATTTTGTATTGAACAAGACTAAGACTATCATCTAAGTACATACTACAGATACAGGTACAAATTTGTGGAATACATATATGGATATAAAACGGCAATGAAAAAAAAATATAATTATCTATTTTGCCCAGTATTCTGGAATTATTTTAAAGTAAAAACCAATATTATGCATGAATACTAGAAAATAAAACGCAAAATATACAGCGTTATTTTATAATATTATTAAAAATATATTTAGCGATATGTAGTAGTTTCATTTGTTTATAATCATTATCCTGTTAGATGTTGATACCAATTTGTATATCCATTTTAGTATATATGCAGCAGTTGCGGTCAAAACTTCAAGGCTGAATATCGTCTTAGATACCACATGAAAACATGTGGTAATGTGGATTTGAAATGTCAAATATGCCAAAAGGAACTCAAAACTTTCCAGGGACTCCAGACACACCTACGTTTTGTTCACAACAAAGAACGCTTGCATTCTTGTCCGAAATGTAACAAGCAATTCATATGTCGTGCAGATTTAATATCACATCACAATATCCATGAAGGTGAACGGTTCACATGTATAATAATTCTTTTTTCTACGAGCGTGCGCAAAGTAACCACTTCGCACACTCATTTGCGTGTGCAAAGTAGCCTTTTCCCGCACTAGTGCGGGAAAATTTTTTCCCGCACTCAAATGTCAACTCAAATAACTACCTACCAATTTGTTGTTTTAAACCTCGTTTCCATACCAACCAAACTGTAGATAATGCACTTTGTAATGCACAAAATAATGTTCTTGTTACTTTTCAATTTTCGGTCAAAATCAAAATGAAACACACAATTCTTTTTTTGCGTTGAAAACGCATTCGCCAGTAACGTAAACAAACATTAATAATGACGACTTTCAATCGGCATTTGTGAGTTGTTCTTGCTTGATTTCGGTGCAAACTACTGTGTTTATCGGAAATCTTCGAAAGATTTGAGCTGAATACTGGCATCAAAAAAACCTGATCATGTATACAAACAAACGTATAAAAGTATAAACGATTAAACGAAGACTGACGCAGCTGTCTAGAGTGTCATGTCAAATCAAAACAGTGTTGCCAATAGCAGGGAATAAGGCGACAAAAGAGGAAATTTTATGAACAGTGATCGGACATGCCCTTGCATTTCAAATATAAAATAAATCAATTATGATTTTGATTATACCCATATTATCCAATTTCCAGCTGCCGCCACAAACTGTTCTTTCAATATAAATATATTGTTAAGCATAAATAATTATTATTCTCAAGTTCTATGTTTTTAAGTGCGTTCAAATAATATATTATCTAAAGTTTTTCGTGTCTAATCTGTGAACGCTCGTAGAAAAAATATTGTTCCTAAAACGTTCGCAAAGTGTCTTTCCCGCCCTTAAAGCATATCCGAACTCCGCTTCGCGTCGTTCGTCTAACTGCTTTTGCGTGCGGGAAAGCATCACTTTGCGAACTTGGTAGGAAAATAACTATATTTAGCATCAGCTATAACAAAACAAATACAATAAAATAACAATGAAATAAAATAGGTGAACCGAACTTACTAACATACAAGTGCAATAGGGCGATAAAATTCGATAACACATATAGTTACCTAAGACTTATTACAAACTAAAAACGCAAAAATACTACAATTATTTAAAAGTGTTTAATTATTATATCATGATAAAAGATGTATTTTAAAGCTAGACTTAAAATTACTCAAATTTTCGGAATTTTTTATTCTACTTGGGAGATCATTGAACTGTGTGAGACCTTTAAAAAAAAACACTATCTTTGGTTTGACTCAGTCTTGTGGACGATACATAGAAATGATCAGCACTCCTTGTGTAATAATCATGGACATCACATACAAAATTTAGCTTTCGAGATAAATATTCAGGTATCATTTTGTTTTTCATTTTATAGATAAAAACATATGTTTTGAACAAAATTATTTGTTCCACGTTCATTAAATCAAACGTAGCAAGCATGAGCCCAATTGTTGTATACCTATCACAGTGAAGAATTGTACGCATACAACGATTTTGGATTTTTTGTGATTGCTGTTTTTTTGTCTTCGATAGCAGAAACAATATGGTTGAACAGAATTCCAAATGTAAAGCCATAATAGATTTAAATAATAATAGTTTTACATAAGTTGATACATCATTGCCAATTCTTTGAAGAAAGAATGCCTTTTTTGCCATTTTAGCGCTAATGTAATCGGCATGGTTATTAAAATCAAGGTTTTCATCCAGCATCACTCCTAAGTATTTAATCGTTTTAACACGCTCAATACATTGACCAATAATACTTAAACTATAACTATCACAATTTTCTAACTTTTTTAACATAGTAGGTGTGCCGAATACGATATATTTTGACTTATTAACATTTAAAGCCATATCATTATCACATAACCACTCATGAATACTTCTTAGGTCACACTGAATTTTTTGTAACATGGAGTTCATACTTAGACGACTAATATATGGTATCATCTGCAAACAACTTGATATTAAAGTATTTCACATGTTTAATTATATCATTGATATATATCGAGAACAAAATTGTTCCAAGTACAGAGCCTTGCGGTACACCGGATTTAATTTCTATGCTAGGTGACAATGTTTGATTAAATTTAACTTTTTGTGTCCGATTATTCATGTAAGATGTAAGCCACTGATGGGCAGTACCCCGTATACCTATTTTATATAATTTGTGTAATAACAGGTCTCTATTCACTGTTTCAAAGGCGCGTCTTAAGTCTAGAAATACTGATATCACAAACACACCACCATCTATTCTAAGCTGCCGATCGTTACACACATTTAAAATCACAGTTTCACATGAATGTTTATTTCTAAATCCCGATTGAGCCTCATTGATCACATTATTATTATCACAGTAATTCAGGATTTGGTCTTCAACAGTTATTTCAAGAACTCATTCATATGGTGGAGCAGTATTGATCGGTCGAAAGTCCTAAACTTTGTTTGAATTTTGAACTTTTTGTACGGGTGTTATAATTGAATATTTCCAATTTTCTGGGAAAGTCCCATACACCAAAGAACTTTTTATAACACCCATAAACCCGAGGGGTAGTCCGCAGGGGTATAATGGTGTACAAATTTGGGGTAATGTAGGTATTATTCCGGGTATTAGTGGGTATTGTTTGGGTATTAGTAGGTATTGTTGGGGTATTAATAAGTATTGTTGGGTATTAAAGATATTATTTGAGGTATTATGGGTAATTCTCAAGGTATTGGAGGTACTAGTTGAGGTATTATAGGTAATAGTGCAGGTATTGAAGGTATCATTTCAGTTATCAAACATATGATAAATGTGTTGTTTCAGCTCATTAACTCTGCCAACTATTGATTTAAAGAAGGCACTGCATATTTCGTAATTTGTACTCCGTTTCCCCACTTAGTAAACTCAGTTTATTAAGGAAGAATAGTATAATTTTGCTCCAATAAAAACCAGTCCAGAGAATTTCGCGAAACTTGGCATGGCTGTATACTCACTCTTCTGCTGTCAAATTTTCGCTTGGCAATCATATCGTACCATCCACATTAAATTTAAAGTAAGCGTGACTTTGAACACAAATTAATTTTAGATGGTGGAATAAGATTCTCGTTTGGCAAGCGGAAATTTGACAGTTCCAATTCGAAAACAAATTGAATGTAAACCTCGATGTAAACCTTACATGACGAAGGAACAGGGACAGACGGAATATTGACATTATTGACCGATGATAGTATGGTTGTCGCATGTGAAATGATTGCGATTAATCGGATTTTTTCTATGTGGAAAACAAAACGTCTAACGTCTACTAAGCAACTATAAAATAAAAGTGAACATATCTAGTGAGAGTTATACAATTTACGGTAAGTGAACTAATGATAAACGTGCAATTACTCTAAGTTTAACTCAAAACAAAAAGATTGCAGATTGATTGTTATAAAATATAAATTGATTCAGAATAATATATGTGGTTCTATTTGGGGTTATGTTTCTTGACAGCTTAGGGCTCGTTTATACGATGCATGTTTTGTTGCGAAAGAGCTGCAAGTATTTGATCAATGTAAACTGTGTTTCAGATACCTAATAATGATAATAATTATTGCTCAAGGGGTTGGACAAGAAGAAATAGTTTGCGAGTATACTTGACGGAGGGTCTAATTTTATTGCGTGCTAGAGCTTGTATACCACCAAACTTGCATCATGTAAACGTGTCTTAAATAAAAAAATATCAATGTAGATATGTACCTACCTACTACATACATACAAAAAGTTGAAAATATTTCCAGTAATAGATTATTAAAACTATGAAAAGTTATTGAAGAAACAGAACTAAAATGTTCATATACATATATAATTGTGTCATAATCAAGTTTGGATTTGTCTTTCAGAAAATCATAGATATCAGTATTCTCGTGTCAGTTAGGTATAGTATTCTGCTTGTTTTTCAGAAATCTAACCCCGACCTATGCGCATAAAAATTCCTTGATCATCACAATTGAAGTAACAAAATGAATAATAACTCGGATGATGATCAGGAACCGGAACAGGTGAGTTTTATGTTAAATTATCAAGTACATAATATTATAGTTTGGTAATTAGCTCGGTATAATTCAGGGTATCCAGAAATTAGACGTCAATATTTCAACCTCAACCTCGACCTCAACCATATATTTTACGCCCTAAAATAAAGATAAAAATGTCTATAAACTTCCACAACTTCTTTGTGAGACCTGATGACGGTTTTTTGTTAATATTTTCGAGATCAAAACAATTGTTTAATAAAATTGAAATAAAATTCGCTACAGAGTTGTAATCGAGGTTGTAATAATTATTGTCATTTTGCAGCTTATGGCAACAATTTCAAGGACTGATCACTAATAAATAATTAATACTAATCAAATCTTTATAAATGTAGCCACAATCCACTCACAACCTTGAATGTGGGTATACATTTCAAATACAGTTATTTATGCCCGAAACCAAAACCTTGAGAGTCTTTTGGAACTTGGTATCAAAATTGGATTTCATTTTAACATATTACATATTTTTGAACTCTCAGGATTGAAAAACATACATTGTGACCAATTTGTATTCGAGTCATCCTGAAAAAAGTTTATTAATTGAACGATTTGGCTCCAGTTTTTTTTTTTTTATTGTGGAGAGAGCTTGACAAACTGTATCTTCTCACCATCCAAGGCCTACTTTGCCAGTTCTCAGGTGCAAAATTTTATTAAACCACTCTCGAAACCACTCTAGCGAAAAATCTATGCACGCCCAAAACCAAAACAAATTTAACCGATAACTTTACAGAAAAAAATGTATTCATTTATTTCATTTTTTTGATCAACGAAATAGTTTTCACTTGATACTTTCTGGTAAAAGATGGCGTAGGCCCGTTTTGTGGGATGCTGAATCCAGTGGCGTGCATACATTTTTTTGTGAAAATTTTGCTCCTGAGAACTGGCAAAGTAGGCCTTGTATTTTGTATGAGTGAGAACCCAAACTAACCCAAATCGGTCAATAAATAAACTTTTTTTCAGGGTGACCCGATAACAAATGTGTCACACTGTATATTTTTTCTTACAGATACCAGAAATTCTTCGGAATGACCTAGGGAATGTCGAAGAAAGTATTTGGCTAGAAGCTGAACATAAGCTTGAAATAAAAATTCCCGACAGCAACAAGAAAATGCTATTTATCAATGGCTTTGAAAATGAAACTTTGATAGCTACAATTGATGATAAGACAATTTCAGAAATGGAAATATTTGCTCAAACTGACCTACTAGAAATTATAAATAAAGAACACTACAAAGAATATTACGGAATCTATGCAGAGAAACCAACAAAATTCAAGTTTTTAGTGGGACACAGAAAATTAATTTTGATGCTGGTGGACTTTTTCAAAAATAAGATAGCCAGTGTTAAAACGCCAACTGTCAAGAAGAAAAAGCCGGAATTAGAAAGACCTCTGCCTGGACTTCAGACAAATCAGAATTTGCCAAGCTCAACTGAAGAGACACTGAAAGTGTTGAACACTCTCAAAAACTGGGCAAAACTTAGGGTTGAAGTTGATTGGCAATCTTTTGAAAACAAATTTGACTCTATCAGTATCGACATCCAGCATCCAAAAGAAGCCAATAGACCGCCTTATTGTATGATTCACTGTTTTTGTGGATCTGTCTACAGAATACCCAAACTTGCCAAAACCAGTTCAGGATCGCCAAGATGGGTTTACTCAAATTACCAATCGCACCTTTCAGAAAAACACTTGAAAGATACCATCCTCGATTCCACTATTCAACAATGAAAAATGGCCCAAAAAATATCTACTAGACCAATAGATTCATATTTTAGAAAAAATCCAAATAAATCGATAAGTATTCTACAAGATCCTGCTCAGTGTCCTACGACATCCGAAGATTTATCGCAAGAAATATTCAATGTAGAAGACTCGATCGAAGATAACATGCCTCAGTCAAATTCCTCAAACTTGCCATCTGATCGTATCTCTAAATCAAAAATCATTTTTTCTGAGAATCAGCCAAGAAATCGGTCACATCAGGATGACGGAAATGCCCCGGAGACTTCTAGAGATCCAAAATCCAAGTGGAAAAACATCAAATACAGCAGATCTGAAAGATTAAGACGGGAAAGGGAAAATAGCATAACTGTCAACCAAACTCTGATTACTGATTACTACAGTCTTGTTAATGATATATGCAGTACTTTGTCACCCGAAGCTACGAATACAATTTTGGAACATATTCCGGAAGCAAGCGTATTATATAATTCAAACACGAGTTCAAACAGTTCAACAGAGAGCAGAAAAAATTACCTGTCATCATTTTTGAATAAAATGTTGGAAAATGCTTTGGAAAACTCAAACAACAAAGATAACAAGAACACTTTTGATGATTTCACGAAGAAGATATCGCTTTACTTATTTTATACTGCTGGAAGATTAGTATACGAAACTCTACAAGCAAATCTTAAAGATAGTTTACCTTCAGTGTCAACTCTTTATCGTTTTGTGGGTGAAAAGCATACTAGACTCGATGAAGGTATCATTGACTTTAGCGGCTTGAACAACTTTCTCGAAAAAAAGAAGCTTCCCAAAGTTATTTGGATGTCTGAAGATGGAACCAGAGTCAACGGCAAAATCGAGTACGATAAATGTTCTAACAAAGTTGTTGGATTTGTGTTGCCACACAGCCAGGGAGTTCTAGAAAAAGATGCTTTTCTTGCCACGTCTGCTACAGCAATGCAACGTGCTTTTCAAACTGGAGTTAAAGCAGCCTACGCATACGTCATTGTTGCCCAACCACTAACACCAGGATCACCGGCTTACTGTATGGGATTGTTTGGCACAGACAATAAATTTACGTATAAAGACGTCATTGCACGATGGCGTAATTTGAAAGAAGACGCAGCTAAATTTGGTATTACTATACTTGGATATTCAGCCGATGGTGACACACGATTACTTAAAGCTATGCGACTTCTTTCTGGATTGGGCACCCTCGAAAAACCTCTCTACGGTATAGCAGAATCCCCGACAGAAACTGGATACGAATGGTATCATATGGATATCAATACAAGAAATGACTGTTACTTCCAAGATTTTATTCACATCCTAACCAAGTTGAGAGTAAGGTATTTAAAAAGCACTAATCGTCTAATAATAGGGAACTATGAAGCTTCTCCTCAACATCTTATCAATATCATTAATAACGTTTCCAAGGACAAGCACCTTCTCACTATGACCGATGTTAATGCAGAGGACAAAATGAATTTTTCTTCGGCTGAAAAAATTTGTTCAGATCGAGTTCTTGAAATTTTGAGTAAAACTCCCAATTCAGATGGATCACGAATTTACTTACAGATGATGAATCATATTATATCAGCTTTCTTGGGTGATCCAAAGACCGAGAAAATCACCCTCTCTGAAAGGATATATAGGATATGGTATGTGGTCTTTCTTCTTCGTGTTTGGAGGTCATCGATTAAACGAAATAAAAACTTTACTCTAAAAGAAAACTTTATTTCTACGAACTGTTATAACTGCATTGAGCTGAATGCACATACCATCATCAAAGTAGTTTTATTTTTCAAGTTCAATAGCGATCAACTTGATTTGAAAAGCGATATGTTGCATTTCCCGAATATGAGCAGCCAACCATGTGAACAGCTTTTCCGAGCTGCTAGGTCGATGACGTCTACCTATTCTACAATCATCAACTTTAGTATCAAAGATCTTTTGTATAGAGTTAGCCGAATCAATACAATTAATGACATAATAGGCGAAATAAACGCAGACTTTCTTTTTCCACGAGATGTGAAAAAACGCCGAGACCGTCAGAATACAATGACCCAGGAGGAAATAGTTAATGTCAACGTAGAATTGGTTGTTGTAAGAGCTTTGAATGATGCCAAAATAGAAGCTGGTAAACTGGGATTCAATGCAACACAGGATGATTTTATTAAATTAGACCTCAAATTGGATTTGAACCGAGAATTTGATATTTTCGAAAACAACAATGATGAACTGGACGAGCTTGATGACGAGACAAAAATAGACGATAATTTAGATCAAATAGACACAGTCGAGGACTCAGATGAAAATGGTCCACAAAATTTGAACTTTGATCTTGAAAAAGAAGACAGATTGGATCTGAAAGACTACTCTGATAAAGTTGAGAATCCTGATGAAAACTCCGGATACGTGGAAGTTCAATTGAAAGATGGAACAAAAATTATTAAAAAATCTTCTTATTGCTGGCTTCTAGCCGAAAATAACGGACGAGTGAGTAACGATAGACTTAAACGGTTTATAGTTAGCGCACCGCAAAAGCCAAACCCTCGGCCAAATTTGAAAAGACGTCGAATCAAAGTGGCAGGAGGTACCAAATCCCCGACTGAAGCTAATATGAGTATTAAAGGACCGAGTAAACGACTTAAGAAGAAGGATTTAAATAGCAGCATGTGTAGCACTAGTTCGGAGGATAACGAGGAGGATAATATAAGCTTTTGTGACAAGTCAGATACAGAAGAAAATTCTGATCCCGATTTTGATTCAGATCCGAACTCGGATCCGAATGTTCGTGATTTAGAAAATGATATTCAGTTGGACAAATATTATGCGGTAGCATACGATAAACAATGGTTTATAGGACGAATCACAGAAGTAGTGAACGAAAATACCTCGGAAAATAAGTATAAAGTAACGTTTCTCAAACGTACTCAAAATCACTTCGTTTGGCCCAGACAAATCGATACCGATATTGTGGAAAAAAAACATGTTTTTTACGGACCTTTTGAGCTTTTAGGGGAGGGCCCATTTAATTTGAAAAGACACGATTTAATCAACATTGAGAAGAAATATTAGCTAACAATTTCTTAATTATTTTTTTTACGTGGTTGACAAATTGACGTTTTTATTTGAAGAGGAAAGTTTTTGCAAAATGTTTTCACTAGGTATTAGTTCCTAATACTATTGAAGAGAATATGTTTTCGTTGTGTTCTGTATGTTTTTTTATGAATATGTTGTGGGTTCAAATGTTTCGTTCATCATCATGCGTTCATCATAACAAACCACATATGTGACAGATTTTTTACCATTTGGCAAAAGAGTTTTTAGATTTTTCCATAGACGTTGGGAGCTACTTTTCAAGAATCTCCAACCAATATTGGTTTTTTGATTTTCTTATAAGACTCACAATTTCATTCCGCATCGCTTTATATTCAGTCCATAAAAATCACTCCCTGAAAAAACTGCTGACCTATATTTATCGTCTCCAACTTTCATATTTGCTAGAATATCTGGCGATATCCATCTGTAACTTCCAAATTTTGGAAAAAATTGTTTTTGTTTTACCACTGTCATTTCTTCTAATGGATAATTTAAGGATGAGATCACGAACTGTTCCATTGACTTTCTATTATGGATGTCAAAAATTCCTGCCTGTTGTAAATTAATTTGTTCACTTTCATTAGTCTATTTGACACAGAAGTAGATGCGGTCTTGATTGATATGACGTTGTGGTCGCTAGTTTTTGGAGATAACAGGACATCACAAGTAAGGGTTTTTTCATTTGTAATCACATTATCAATTCACGTTTTACTATGACTTGTTATTCTAGTGTAGTCTTCAACTATTTGTGAAAACCCATCAATTTTGATTATGTTATTGCATTTATTAGAATAGTAGCTATCCCCATAGAAATCATAATTGAAATCCTCCATGATGATTTGAAGACCATTACAGCTATTCAACTAATCAATAAGGTTTTCCAACTCCTCCATAAAAATTTTGTCTGAGCCGGATGGTGATCTACAGGGTGTTTCCTAACCTCTGTGACAAAATGAAAGGGGTGATTCTTCGCTTAATTTTAAGACGAAAATGTGGTATAACTTTTTTTCGAATTTCGCTTTGTTTCCAAAATACAGGGTATTTAATTTTTTTTTTGATCAGTTTTTTATTTTTAATTAATTTATCTTTTACTCGATTTTGTTGAAGTTTGGTAACGGTATTTATAGTGATAACGGGCTCATTTTGCCATGAACAAATAAAAATTATCGAATACAGTGGCGTCCCGAGCGGCACTTCAACCAATATTATTGGGAAACAAATGTACGCCACTGACTTTTTGTGTCATTTTAATTTTACTCTAAAAGAAAACTTTATTTCTACGAACTGTTATAACTGCATTGAGCTGAATGCACATACCATCATCAAAGTAGTTTTATTTTTCAAGTTCAATAGCGATCAACTTGATTTGAAAAGCGATATGTTGCATTTCCCGAATATGAGCAGCCAACCATGTGAACAGCTTTTCCGAGCTGCTAGGTCGATGACGTCTACCTATTCTACAATCATCAACTTTAGTATCAAAGATCTTTTGTATAGAGTTAGCCGAATCAATACAATTAATGACATAATAGGCGAAATAAACGCAGACTTTCTTTTTCCGCGAGATGTGAAAAAACGCCGAGACCGTCAGAATACAATGACCCAGGAGGAAATAGTTAATGTCAACGTAGAATTGGTTGTTGTAAGAGCTTTGAATGATGCCAAAATAGAAGCTAGTAAACTGGGATTCAATGCAACACAGGATGATTTTATTAAATTAGACCTCAAATTGGATTTGAACCGAGAATTTGATATTTTCGAAAACAACAATGATGAACTGGACGAGCTTGATGACGAGACAAAAATAGACGATAATTTAGATCAAATAGACACAGTCGAGGACTCAGATGAAAATGGTCCACAAAATTTGAACTTTGATCTTGAAAAAGAAGACAGATTGGATCTGAAAGACTACTCTGATAAAGTTGAGAATCCTGATGAAAACTCCGGATACGTGGAAGTTCAATTGAAAGATGGAACAAAAATTATTAAAAAATCTTCTTATTGCTGGCTTCTAGCCGAAAATAACGGACGAGTGAGTAACGATAGACTTAAACGGTTTATAGTTAGCGCACCGCAAAAGCCAAACCCTCGGCCAAATTTGAAAAGACGTCGAATCAAAGTGGCAGGAGGTACCAAATCCCCGACTGAAGCTAATATGAGTATTAAAGGACCGAGTAAACGACTTAAGAAGAAGGATTTAAATAGCAGCATGTGTAGCACTAGTTCGGAGGATAACGAGGAGGATAATATAAGCTTTTGTGACAAGTCAGATACAGAAGAAAATTCTGATCCCGATTTTGATTCAGATCCGAACTCGGATCCGAATGTTCGTGATTTAGAAAATGATATTCAGTTGGACAAATATTATGCGGTAGCATACGATAAACAATGGTTTATAGGACGAATCACAGAAGTAGTGAACGAAAATACCTCGGAAAATAAGTATAAAGTAACGTTTCTCAAACGTACTCAAAATCACTTCGTTTGGCCCAGACAAATCGATACCGATATTGTGGAAAAAAAACATGTTTTTTACGGACCTTTTGAGCTTTTAGGGGAGGGCCCATTCAATTTGAAAAGACACGATTTAATCAACATTGAGAAGAAATATTAGTTAACAATTTCTTAATTATTTTTTTTACGTGGTTGACAAATTGACGTTTTTATTTGAAGAGGAAAGTTTTTGCAAAATGTTTTCACTAGGTATTAGTTCCTAATACTATTGAAGAGAATATGTTTTCGTTGTGTTCTGTATGTTTTTTTATGAATATGTTGTGGGTTCAAATGTTTCGTTCATCATCATGCGTTCATCATAACAAACCACATATGTGACAGATTTTTTACCATTTGGCAAAAGAGTTTTTAGATTTTTCCATAGACGTTGGGAGCTACTTTTCAAGAATCTCCAACCAATATTGGTTTTTTGATTTTCTTATAAGACTCACAATTTCATTCCGCATCGCTTTATATTCAGTCCATAAAAATCACTTCCTGAAAAAACTGCTGACCTATATTTATCGTCTCCAACTTTCATATTTGCTAGAATATCTGGCGATATCCATCTGTAACTTCCAAATTTTGGAAAAAATTGTTTTTGTTTTACCACTGTCAGTAGTAAGAGCTGTGGCGGTTCGGCCTCATTTCCCAAAATGCCCGCTAGGTGGCGCCACGATACGGTGGCGCCACGATAGCGCGACCGTCACCACGTGCGCGTGACGTCATCCGTCGTCGGCGTGTTGTGTGGGGGTTGAGGTGGGGTGTGGGGGACTTTGCGACCACGTGCGCGTGACGTCATCCGTCGGTGGGCGGTGTGACCGTTGGTGGGGGTGGGGGTGGGGGGTTTGGGATGACATTACATTTTATGAACAAAAAAAGTTCATGATTCAAGCCTTGAAGAAATTGAATATTGCGGGTAAGTGTTATCATCATTCAGTTCTAAATTTAGCTCGAATGCACGGTTCTCTTATCAGTAACAAACGAGTCTCAGCACGCGGTATTCTTATCACCAGTAGACAGCATGTGGTTTTCACGTCACACTCCTCTTATCAATAGTTCTAAATTTAGCTCGAATGCGCGGTGTTCTTATCAATAACTGACGCCTCATGGTCTGCAGGAAACTATAGTTTGATATTTATCCATGTAAAATTATCTCATTTCAATTTTATTCATTTTTTCAGAACCAATATATCAGTACGAAAATTCAATGCAAATAATTGTGGACAATTGTCAATCGAATTTCTATATAATAATATGACATGATCGAGAACCATCAGTAGCGTTGAGAGTGTCATCATGACTAGAACTATAACAATAACGGGAAATACTTCTGTGTTGAAAGCAGAATTCAATCCACCCATATTTTTGGATGAAAATAAAGAATATTTTTTGGGGTTGGCTGATTTTGAATCGTTTATGAGTATACCTAACATACAACCGGGTAGCAATAAAATATATGTAGCGGATAAAGTTATCACAATTCCAGAAGGAACTTACGATTTAAAAGATATTGAAACATATATTAATTCTGTAATTGATGACATTTTTGGAGAAAAAGTTGGGTTTAAGATGAAAGCAAACCCCAATACATTAAAATGTCAGCTTTATTGCACAAAGGAAATAGATTTCACACCAAGTGACTCCATAGCGAAAATATTGGGTTTTAAGAAACGAAAAATTGCATCAAATGAATTTTCTGAATCGGATGAAGTTGTTAATATATTTAAAGTTAATGCAATTTGTGTTGATTGCGACATTTGCATTGGATCATATAGTAATGGTCTACCCGTTCATATAATTCATCAGTTTTTTCCTTCTGTTCCTCCAGGGTATAAAATAGTGGAATCACCATTACCAATACTTTATTTCCCCATCAGCGTCAAGACAATCAACAACATCACTGTTAAAATAGTAGATCAAGACGGTGATTTGATTAATTTCCGAAACGAGACCATAACAGTTCGATTACATCTTAAACATTAGAAAATATTATGGTTATTAAATACAACTATCGCTATTTCAAACAATCGCCATATAAAAGGGAGAAGCTGTCTATAGAAACCAGTCCAAGACGAAACTCCAACCAGTTAACATCACAAGAAACCAGCCCAAGACGAGACTCCAGCAAGTTAACATCACAAAATCACCAATTTCTTATATCTCTGGGGTTAAAAGTATTGAAATAATGGATATATTAAACGTTGATGAAAAATTATATGTAGATAATTCAATAATAAGCTCTGAGCTTCATTCATATCAACCGTTTGTCTCTTCAAAATTTGAATACAATGATGAAATTCGCATACCTGTTCAAGAACTTGATATATACACACTACCTTCAGGGAGTCATCTTTACATTGAAGGTACCTTGACCAACAATAAGGGTGCCTATTCTAAAAAATTACAATTTGTCAACAATGGTATAGCTTATTTGTTTCGAGAAATTCGCTATGAACTTAATGGAGTTACTATAGATTCCGTAAGAAATGTTGGTTTAGCTTCAACCTTGAAGGGTTATCTTTCATATAATACAAATGAAAGTCTAAAGCTGCAAAATGCTGGATGGTTTCCAAATAGAGATGAAAAGGAAAACATTTTAGTTGATGATAAAGGAAAATTTAATGTATCTATACCTTTGAAAATGTTGATGGGATTTTTTGAAGACTATAAAAAAATAATCTTGAATATGAAACAAGAACTGGTTTTGATCCGAGCCAGCGATGATGTTGATGCAGTTTTATATGTTGAAGATATGCAAAATCCGTCACCCGAAGCGGAAAATCCAAAAGTTACATTTGACAAGATCTATTGGAAAGTACCTCATATTCAAGTTGATATACCACAACAACTAGCTTTAACACAAATTCTTGAAACAAATAAAGATCTGTTACTTGGATTTCGTAGTTGGGAAATTGTTGAATATTCCTCACTACCTGAAGCGACCCGTCATACTTGGCCTGTTAAAACAAGTAGTAAACTTGAAGCACCTCGTCATATAATAATTGGTTTTCAAGAAAATAGAAAAGGACACATCATGAAAGATGCTAGTCAATTCGATAATATAAATCTCTCAAATATTAGAGTATTTTTGAATTCTGAAAGATATCCATATCATGATTTGTATTTGAATTTCAATGATAACAAGTTTTCAGCTCTCTATGAAATGTTTGCAAACTTTAAAAATTCCTACTATGATATACCAAACGAACCAATTTTCAACCCTCAAAACTTTAAAAATAAGTGTCCAATCGCACATATTGATTGTTCCCACCAGAAAGAAACACTTCAAACAGGTACTGTTGTTTTGAGAGTTGAATTCGAGACAAATAATAATACAAAAAAGGATACATCAGTATATTGTCTGATTTTACATGATAAATTATTTAGCTACAATCCTTTAACAAAAATAGTCAAGCAATTGTAATACGCATGTTCTCAAATAATTATATAAACCATTTTATTTCTCTAAATGATGTTCAGTATGTCTCGAGAATTGAAGCTCTGCTTATCTTACCATTTAAAGAGATCGAAAGAATTGAAAAACAAATTCAAGATTATAGTGGTGAATAGCAGATGATGGTGAAATTCTCACAATTGAAAATATGAAACTACTCGTTTTGGATGTACAAGGATTTATAATTGAAAACAAAAAATTTATTCCTAAAGAACTGGCTGCCTATGATGGAGAAAAAATATGTCATTATATATTTAGATGTCCCTTTTCTATGGAACACTTGCCTCCAGAACTGCGTAAACAAGCAAACTGGTTGATGAAAAATCATCATTGTATTTCATGGAATGAAGGATTTACGCAATCACATAAGTTTTCCGACATTATGAAAAACATAACAAGAAACGTGGATCATGTGTACGTGAAAGGAAAAGAAAAGGCGCAATACATTGGGAAATATTCATCGAAGCCCGTTATCGAACTTGATGACAAACCACCTTTATCGTTGGAAAAACCACATTGTCTATACCATTTATCATCACCCGCAATGTGTGCACTTACTAATGTTTTTAATTTGTATAAAACATGTTTAATGATTGAATAAATCACATTTTTGATTACATTTTTTATTTTATTTCAAACACCTTTTTATAAATATTTACAGGTAGGTATTCACAAATTTTCAACCCTCAAAAATAAGTGTCGAATCACACACACAGTGATTGTTCTCATCACAAAGAAACACTTCAAGCAGGATATACTGCTTTGTTTTGAGAGTTGAATTCGAAACAAATAATAATATACAAGAAGGATTCATCAGTATATTGTCTGATTTTTACATGATAAATTATTAAGCTATAATCCTTTGACAAAAATAGTCAAGCAGTTGTAATTCGCATGTTCTCAAATAATTATATAAACCATCTATTTCTCTAAATGATGTTCAGTATCTCCCAGAATTGAAGCTTCGCTTATCTAACCATTTAGTATGAGAATTTTATGGTGACTTACAAATAAAAGGTTCTGTATTGATTGCAAATAAAACAGTTCAATAATGAATACTATCAAAGAAGATGTGGTGAGTGAGCTACACAAACCAGCCAGAAGATTTTTTAAAAGAAGAGCAGTAATTGTAAAGGGGATCAATGATCTTTTTCAAGCAGATTTAGTTGAAATGCAACCATATTCAAAAATAAACAAAGGATATAGATATATTCTGGTTATAATTAATGTGTTTTCAAAATTTGTTTGGGCAATTCCTGTCAAAACAAAGACTGCTAAAGATGTAACCACAGCCATGAAATTAATTTTAAACAGTGTAAAAACACCCCCTAAAAATCTGCAGACTGATCAGGGAAAGGAATTCTATAATACAGAGTTCCAAGATTTGATGAAAAAATTCAACATCAATCACTACTCAACATTTTCCAATATGAAAGCTAGCATCGTAGAGAGGGTGAACAGAACATTGAAAAACAGAATGTGGAAAAAATTCAGTTTGCAGGGAAACTATAAATGGTTAAAAATATTACCTGAGATAGTATCAGAATACAATAATACCAAACATTCTGTTATTGGAATGAAACCTATACAAGTATCTAAGGAACATGAGAAGCACCTACTATCAAAAGTTTATGGTCGCATAAAAACAGTGAATCCTTCCAAATATGAAAAGGGAGACTATGTGCGAATAAGTAAGTTTCGTGAGATGTTTTCAAAAGGGTATACACCTAACTGGTCAAATGAAATCTTTGTGATTAAAAAAATAAAAATCACAAATCCAACAACCTACATATTGGAGGATCATAGAGGTGAAGAGATACAGGGTGCATTTTATAAGGAGGAGTTGCAAAAAGTTAAACATCCTGACGTGTATTTGGTAGAAAAGATTCTAAGACGGAAGGGAAATAAAGTTTATGTTAAATGGTTGGGCATGAATAATTCACATAATTCATGGGTTATGAAAAATAATGTATTGTAATATCTTGTAATTCAATAAAAAACACTTGCTAGTAGATAATTCTTTTATTTCTATACAAATATACTCCTAGAATGGGTAGCATGATACAAAAAATGAATGCAAAGATTGATATAATAGCGAATTCTATATGATTTTTACATTCAAACGAATCAATAAGTACATTCCAGTTTGTTGGTTTAAAATTTTCATCTACAAAATAAAGTCTTAACTTAAAAGCTAAATATGACAAATTTTTAATTGACTCATCAATTTTTAGCCAATCAATCCATTATTAACAATTAATTTTTCTCAGTTTGATGGTCAAGAGTCATTATGATTGGTTGATATGCAAATAAACGTTTCTTGTATATTTGAATCCACTTGTATATACAAGGTATTGTTAAAAAGGCGCTCAGAAACAATACTTTTGCTGGAAGTCCTGTTGTCATTGCTAATTTTTATACTAAGGGATATATCGTGGCAATATTTATGTGTTCTAGTGTTCTTGTTTTCTTGTTGTCTTGTTTTCTTGTGTTCTAGTGTTCTTGTTTTCTTGTTTTCTTGTTGTCTTGTTGTCTTGTTTTCTTGTTTTCATGTTTTCTTGTGTTCTTGTTTTCTTGTGTTCTAGTGTTCTTGTTTTCTTGTTTTCTTGTGTTCTAGTGTTCTTGTTTTCATGTTTTCTTGTGTTCTTGTTTCCTTGTTTTCTTGTGTTCTAGTGTTCTTGTTTTCATGTTTCCTTGTTTTCTTGTGTTCTTGTGTTCTTGTTTTCTTGTTTTCTTGTGTTCTAGTGTTCTTGTTTTCATGTTTTCTTGTGTTCTTGTTTTCATGTTTTCTTGTGTTCTTGTTTTCTTGTTTTCTTGTGTTCTAGTGTTCTTGTTTTCTTGTTTTCTTGTGTTCTAGTGTTCTTGTTTTCATGTTTTCTTGTGTTCTTGTTTTCTTGTTTTCATGTTTTCTTGTGTTCTTGTTTTCTTGTTTTCTTGTGTTCTTGTGTTCTTGTTTTCATGTTTTCATGTTTTCTTGTCTTGTGTTCTTGTGTTCTTGTTTTCTTGTGTTCTTGTTTTCTTGTTTTCATGTTTTCTTGTGTTCTTGTTTTCTTGTTTTCTTGTTTTCTTGTTGTGTCCAATCACACACACACAGTGATTGTTCTCATCACAAAGAAACACTTCAAGCAGGATTTGTTTTGAGAGTTGAATTCGAAACAAATAATAATACAAGAAGGATTCATCAGTATATTGTCTGATTTTTACATGATAAATTATTAAGCTATAATCCTTTGACAAAAATAGTCAAGCAGTTGTAATACACATGTTCTCAGAAAAGAAAATGACTAGATTGAAGGCTATTTGTGATTGACAGCTCCTTGATTTTGAAATCTTCTGCCAAATTGAAGCCCTGCATGTCTATTGCAATGATTGTTTCATACGAATACCAGGATTCATGGCCTTTGTAATGAGTTCTCAAATAATTAACGAGTTTGATAGGTGGTCTCAAGTCTCCATAACCATCAAAATAAAACGCTTAATTTTCATTTATTATGTATGCAGTACAATGAGTTCCATGATTTTGTTAACTTTCTAGATTCAAAATACCACATTCCTTCACTTTAAATTTTTTTTTGAGGAGGTTGTCACACATAAATACACCTCTTTAATGTGAGATATTCAATATTTTCACATATTTTAGTATATCGTTATTTGAAAGGGATCTCTGCGAAAATATTATTTGATTTTTTTTTATGGTTTTTTTCTTGATAGTGCCTCCTTTGTAGGGTTTAATGTATAATCCACCACCCTGCTTGGAAAGTTTTTCCATTTCTTTATTGTGTCGATGTAATTCTTCGAGTTGCTCCTTTGATACTTTAATATCATTAACGGCCTTAGCTATTCCAGCTGCACCACCGCCTAAAGCTCCTAGTGCACCCAAAATTGGAAGTAATAATGGAAGAAATCCACCAATTTTTTTGGGGGGTTTGATAACTCGTGTTTTCTTTTTTCTTTCGGTTCTCTTGATCCCCATTCCAAGTTTCCGTTTACCTTTCATAATTCCACTTACTGTTAGAGCAGCAATTCTTTCTCCTACCAAGGAATCTTTTGCTCCAACTCTCTGCCAAGCTTTATCTGCTAGAGCTTTATCCGCTCGATGTCGTTGAGGTAAATCAGTTGTTTGTGAGTATGCGATATCGTGTTCTCGACACGCAGCATCCAATGGATTGATACCAGACTCTCCCCTATTCAATCTTTCTTCTAAATTTGTACCAGGACCACAAAATTGATAGCCAGGAATATGAAGCTCAACAGGTAGTCTATTAATCAGAGTGTTTATTAAACCTCGACCTTCCCTCTTGGAGTGTTTGGAGGAAGTGTACTTTCGTGAAGCGTGTACAATCATTTTATACCTATAGAGGTTTGTGTGTATCATTTAAATACTATTTTCAGTTTAAAAATTTGCAACACGATTGTCTATCGATTTCATGCTATCTGATCAATATGTCCATCTGATTAATGTATAAATACTTTTGCAAAAAACAATTCTGTTTATTGATATCTAGAATGCGGATTGAAAAACAATCGTTTTCCTTACCCATCACAAACCATGATGTGAAGGATTTTACGAAACCAATTTAAAAACATGGCGATTTATTTGGTGGGGAATCGAAAAGATGTCTCATTGTTGGACCATCTGGTTCAGGTAAAACCAACGTGATGTTGGCTTTACTTGAGCATCCAAATGGAATAAGATTTGCAAACGTGTACCTTTATTCCAAATCATTACAACAGCCAAAGTATGAATATTTAAGACAACTATTGGCACCCATGGAAGAGATTGGATATTTCGAGTATGAGAGCGATGAAAATATCATTCCTCCTCATGAAATAGCACCAGAATCGGTCATCATATTTGATGATATACCATGTGGAACACAAACTATAATAAGGGACTATTTCACACATTCGAGACATAAAAATACAGACTGCTTTTTTATTTTTCAAGGTTATTCATCAATTCAGAAAAGACTTATACGTGAGAACGCTAATTTGCTAATTTTATTCAAGCAGGATTCTATGAATTTGAATCATATATATAATGATCATTGTATGCTGGATATGTCATTTGAGCAATTGAAGCAACTCTGCGCACACTGTTGGAAAGAACCTTATAATTTTCTGGTTATTGATAAAGATTGTGAACTGAATTGCGGAAGATATAGGAAAAATTTTGATTCATTCATATATCTATAAAATGGATAAGCGGTTGGCTGAGGAATTGATGAAGTCAAGAAAAGCTGTCAAGGATAAATATAATAGTCTAAAATTAGCTATGACCACTACACAATCACAACTAGAGCAAGCTTACAAACCAATAACTCAACCGCTACAACAACTCATTTCCAAAATAAATGAACCTTTCAACATAAAGGAAGAATTCAAAGAAGAAGAAGAAGAACCTGAAACTTCTATGTTTCACACAACACCATTAAAACCTAAACCAAGTTTTTCAAGATTATTTTATGAGACATCAACACCTACAAGACCTACAAGAACTGGTAGAACTCCTATTCTACCGATGGAAATACCATCATTTTTTGATACAAGCCTTGCATCTGTTAGCCAGTTACCATCTATACAAGAACCTAGTCAGTTACCTAATACTATACAAGAACGTAGTCAGTTACCAACTATACTAGAAACTAGTGTTATAGCTCAAACCAACCCCTTCGAAAGCTCGGAAAATCAAAATCTTTCAGATATATTGGAACAGTCAAGGCAATCGGTTCAAAATTTAATCGACACGCAACCATATGAAATATGGTTAAAAAGTTTTGATCCACTACCAAGAGATTATATTGATGCTAGTGTGAAGGATACTGAACATAATTTTGATCATCATTATGGAATAGTACATGACATAGATACTGATAAATTCTATTTGGGGACCACACTTAAATATGTAGAAATTATTGGAAAAAATGTGAAAGTAGATGGAAAAATTTATGATGGTACAAAAGGATTGTATGAATTACTATTTAAAAAATATCCTAAAGACTATGAAGATGAGGATTTGGATAATTATATGGATATTTTAGCTAAAACCAATGCATATCGAAGAAATAATGATCCAAATGAACGTGTGCAGGGAAATGGATCATCAAAATATATAACTATAATAGGACCATACCTACAAAAACATGGCATAACAAAAACACGACACATCAAACCATTATATTCTCGTTTTTTAAAGAAACTAAAACCTCCAATAACTAGAATGCGAACGGGAAAGGGGTTGTGGAATATCAATAAAAACGATATAGATTATGTTTATTGGGATAATATCAACGAACTTGTTGATAGATTGAGACTAATAACAGCTTCCATGAGAGCTGGTCATACTGGTCATAATAATGAAATACTATCAATAATCGAAGAGTTACGTGAAGCTAAAGTAATTGCATAAATACATCCTCAAATACGTAAAACGAATCAATCCGAAAATGTCACTCAACAAGTTCGGTTCTCATTTATTCAAGAGAGATGAAACAGAAAACAGTATCAAGTTATTTAATTTTTCTGAGGTTAATTTATCTTATGTAATGGTTTTACCATTTATTGGTCGCTATACACCAACAGAAAAAAATTTCGTGTTGATGCAAGATGGAAGAACTTCATACCGTTTCCCATTTGAAAAAGGAATCATTTTATTCGGTGAATATCCTAAAAAAGACGTTTCCATGTTGGTTAATGGAAAAGCAGGAAAGCTGGAAAATAGATCTATTAAGAAAGGTGATTTGATAGCGTTTAGACGTGAAACGGATAGTAAAATAACAGAATTTTATGGTGAATTACAAATAAAATGCCCCGTAGTGATTGAAAATAAAACAGTTCAATAATGAGTACTATCAATGAAGATGTGGTGGATGAGCTACCTACACAAACCAACAAACAGATTTAGATGAAATGTAGCCATATTCAACAATAAAAAAGGATATTATACCTAGATATATTTTAGTTATGAAAAAACACATTTTCTATACCATTTATCATCACCTGCAATGTGTGCACTTACTAATGTTTATAATTTGTATAAAACATGTTTATTGATTGAATAAATCACATTTTTGATTACATTTTTTATTTTATTTCAAACGCCTTTTTATAAATATTTACAGGTACGTATTCACAAATTTTCAACCCTCAAAAATAAGTGTCCAATCACAGTGATTGTTCTCATCACAAAGAAACACTTCAAGCAGGATATACTGTTTTGTTTTGAGAGTTGAATTCGAAACAAATAATAATACAAGAAGGGGAAAAATTGTGGATAATGAGTTTGAAATCAAAAATGTTCACCTCAAAAGCTCTACCGATTCGTCTACTACTTAAATTCCTGCCACCGTTTGAAAAACTAACAGCTGTGTATAAAAGACCATCGGGGCAGATAGCTGTAGTTATAAATGATTATTTATATATACTTAGCGAGGATAGATTTAGATTAATTGACCGAATCAATATAACAAAAAGATTTGAACCATTTGTGGATGGTAGAAAGTTACTTGGAGCAGTCAATACCTATTCTGGAAAAACCATCTTCTTTTATGATGATAATGCCTTTGTAAATTTGGATGAGTGTACTCTACAGCCAGAGTCCTTTGGCTACACATCAATACATTTTAATGGTATACCACCCCTATTCACCACAGTTTTTCGATATGTGAATGGATTGTTATACTTCATTCAAGATGGTCGCTTTTTTGAATATAATGAATTTGAAAATTCCCTACAAAATTCCGGTAAATTGGAGTTCAATACATTTGGTATAGAGTGTCCCATGATATCTTTATATGAACAACTTAGACTGTTACTTAGGCAAATTGTAAGTAAAATTCCTATGAATTCATAGTTTTAATTTATTAATAAAGTACAGCAACTATAGCGCCAAGTTCAAGGTTGTGGTTGACTGATAAAGAGACACGCGGTCGATGTACTATTGTGAATTCCAAGGTTGTTGTTGACTGATAAAGAGACACGCGTCCGATGTGCTATTGTGAATAAAATTCTTGTGAAATAAAACATTGTTTGTTTTAATTAAATAACTTGATATTGTTTTCTGTTTCATCTCTCTTGAATAAATGAGAACCGAACTTGTTGAGTGACATTTTCGGATTGATTCGTTTTACGTATTTGAGGGTTGTAATTTCAACTAGGTGAATCAATTTATAGTCGAGAAAAAACCAGAGGCTGACACATGTTACTGATAAGAACACTGCATTTGAGCTAAATTTAGAACTGTTGATAAGAGGAGTGTGATAGGAAACCCACATGTTGTCTACTGGTGATAAGAAAACTGCAGGCTGAGACTCGTTGTTACTGATAAGAAAACCGTGAGCTAAATTTAGAACTGAACGATGATAACACTTACCCACAATATTCAATTTCTTCAAGCATGAACTGTTCATAAAATGTAATGTCATCCCAAACCCCCCACCCCCACCCCCACCAACGGTCACACCGCCCACCGACGGATGACGTCACGCGCACGTGGTCGCAAAGTCCCCCACACCCCACCTCAACCACCACACAACACGCCGACGACGGATGACGTCACGCGCACGTGGTGACGGTCGCGCTATCGTGGCGCCACCGTATCGTGGCGCCACCTAGCGGGCATTTTGGGAAATGAGGCCGAACCGCCACAGCTCTTACTACTACTGTCATTTCTTCTAATGGATAATTTAAGGATGAGATCACGAACTGTTCCATTGACTTTCTATTATGGATGTCAAAAATTCCTGCCTGTTGTAAATTAATTTGTTCACTTTCATTAGTCTATTTGACACAGAAGTAGATGCGGTCTTGATTGATATGACGTTGTGGTCGCTAGTTTTTGGAGATAACAGGACATCACAAGTAAGGGTTTTTTCATTTGTAATCACATTATCAATTCACGTTTTACTATGACTTGTTATTCTAGTGTAGTCTTCAACTATTTGTGAAAACCCATCAATTTTGATTATGTTTTTGCATTTATTAGAATAGTAGCTATCCCCATAGAAATCATAATTGAAATCCTCCATGATGATTTGAAGACCATTACAGCTATTCAACTAATCAATAAGGTTTTCCAACTCCTCCATAAAAATTTTGTCTGAGCCGGATGGTGATCTACAGGGTGTTTCCTAACCTCTGTGACAAAATGAAAGGGGTGATTCTTCGCTTAATTTTAAGACGAAAATGTGGTATAACTTTTTTTCGAATTTCGCTTTGTTTCCAAAATACAGGGTATTTAAATTTTTTTTGATCAGTTTTTTATTTTTAATTAATTTATCTTTTACTCGATTTTGTTGAAGTTTGGTAACGGTATTTATAGTGATAACGGGCTCATTTTGCCATGAACAAATAAAAATTATCGAATACAGTGGCGTCCCGAGCGGCACTTCAACCAATATTATTGGGAAACAAATGTACGCCACTGACTTTTTGTGTCATTTTAATTTTTTTCTCAGGTTATTCAACTAAAAATGCAACTTTTTGATCTCTTAAATTTTTATCGTATCTTGCGTAATTTTTGAGATAAACCACTTTATTGCATGTCTCTGGACTACACAAAAATAACAATATGATGCAAAGTAGGCTTTTTGCTTCGATCTACGGCAACCACATTATTTGTTTTCTTCATGACATTTGCCTACTGTATGAAAGTTTCCAATAATGTATTTAAGTAACTATTGTTTTTTAATTTATTCGTAATAGATTACGTTCTCTTCATAATGGCTGAGTTTACCAATCAAGAAATGGCTCAAATGCATTTTATGTACGGTTTAGCGGATGGAAATGCCCGAGAGGCGAGACGTTTGTATGCAGAACGTTTTCCTAATAGACAAGTACCATGTTCGGCAACATTTACAAGGTTACATCTCCGGTTAGAGGAAACAGGTAGTTTTGCAAAAAGCCAAATAGGCGGCCGACCACTTACGGTTAGGACCGCCCAACTTGAGGAAGAAGTCTTGATCATGGTAGAAGAATCTCCAAACATGAGTACTAGGAAAATTGAAAGTGAATTGAATGTGAGTCACAAAACAGTCTGGAGTATCTTAAAAGACTATTTACTCTATCCTTACCACATATAAAGAGTACAAGCTTTGTTGCCCAGAGACTTTCCAGCTCGCGTTGATTTTGGTAACTGGTTTCAAGAAATTTCTTTACGAGTACCTCATTTTTCGGCAAAAGTACTATTTACCGATGAAGCCAATTTTTCTAGAGATGGAATAATGAATTTGCACAACAACCATGTTTGGGCAGAAGAGAATCCTCATGCTATCGTCGAAGGACATCACCAGTATACATTTTCATTTGATATTTGGGCAGGGTTTATTGGAGATGTTGGACCGTATTTTTTCCCAAATCGACTTACTGGTGAGGTCTATTACAACTTCGTTAGAGATGAATTACCCGAATTGATGGAAGCAGTGCCATTGAGAACGCGATCTCTAATGTGGTTCATGCATGACGGCGCTCTCCCTCACTTTGCAATTTGTGTTCGAAATTATTTAGATCAGCAATATCCTGATCGTTGGATCGGTAGAGGAGGACCTCACCCATGGCCACCACGTTCACCGGATCTGAATCCATTAGATTTTTATTTTTGGGGACATCTTAAGCAACTTGTTTATAGCACACCCATTCAATCCGAAGAAGACCTACGAATGCGTATTAATAATGGATTCAATACGATTTCCGCCAGTCCCGAACTTTTCCGGTCGGTGAGAGATAACTTAGCACGTCGTGTACATGGATGTTTACTGGCTCGTGGAGGACATTTTCAGCAGTTTATTTAACTTTTTTTTTATCTATTTAGTGTTTTTGAATTCTCCATTAAAATGATAATTGATTGCTGTATTTGTTAGAAAATCTAACATCAGCGATAAAATTACTTTTTGCGTCAAAACTCACTCAACTAGATTTAATTTTTTATCTCAAAAATTAGGCAAGATACGATAAAAATTCAAGAGATCAAAAAGTTGCGTTTTTAGTTGAATAACCTGAGAAAAAATTAAAATGACACAAAAAGTCAGTGGCGTACATTTTTTTCCCAATAATATTGGTTGAAGTGCCGCTCGGGACGCCACTGTATTCGATAATTTTTATTTGTTCATGGCAAAATGAGCCCGTAATCACTATAAATACCGTTACCATACTTCAACAAAATCGAGTAAAAGATAAATTGATTAAAAATAAAAAACTAATCAAAAAAAAAATTAAACACCCTGTATTTTGGAAACAAAGCGAAATTCGAAAAAAAGTTATACCACATTTTCGTCTTAAAATTAAGCGAAGAATCACCCCTTCCATTTTGTCACAGAGGTTAGGAAACACCCTGTATAACTCCTACGAACCCTTTTATTACGATATTTAATTTTTCGGTTCAGGTTAAAGGGCGGTGTGATATTGAATTTTGTTCGTGTAGAGATATTTGGTGATTGATCGATGTCATTGAATAAACTTGAGGAAAATTTGAACTCCTGGGCCGAATCGGTAATTCCGGACATCTGAAGAAGAGATTTTAGCGCTAGCCTCAATAATTTCCTTATAAATCTTTTTCCATTTATTCAGCTTTGACGTGATTATAATCGGGGGTATGTTTATTTTTTTGTTGTTATTTGACTGTGTATGAGTGGTTTCAGAAGTTGGTTTCTTTGTTATAGATGAGGGTGTGATCACTGGGATGCTAGCTGTCTTGTTCAGTGTGTAATGCGGTGTGAGAGTGAGTTGAGTGGTGGCTGTTGTTGAATAACTGTTTTTTTTATTGGAGGAAAATCTAAGTTGGGGTCCGGGTTGAAATTATCTGTCTCCAAGGGGAAGTCATGATCAGGTTCACGGTGTCTCTTGGAGGATGAAGAGGAGGAGTCCATAAAACGGTCCTCTTGATGAGTTACTTTGGTATTTAATTTGGATTTAAATTCGTCCAGTTGTTTATCTTTAATTTTGAGTTGTAGAGGCAAGTTATTTGATTCCTCTTTATGGGAAATTAACATAGAGTCTATTTGCTACACAAATTTGTTTTGAATCGTTATGTGGTTAAGCCTATCTGCATTTAGTTCGTCAATGATTTTTTTTTTATCTAGATTGACTGTTTTCATTTTGTTGAGGTCTAGGGTTGAATGGTAAATCTGCTTCGCAAGATTTTCGGTATTAGGAGTAAGTTTTTTGAATATGTCTTCAGTTGTCTCCAGCTGATTGATTGTGGGTGGGGGGGTGTTGAGGGGTACTTGTGCTTGAATCGTGTGTATCCATTGTTTCGTTCGTGATGGTATTGGTATTTTCTCTCAAGGATGCAGGAGGTTTGAAAATTAATTTTGAAAAGAGGATTTCAATAATAGGTGATTAAATATGGGCATTACTTAAAATGATTTTATCAAAAATGTCAGAATTATCGAAAAAAGAACCGCCTTCAGAAGAGATGGATCCCAAGTTATGTACAGAGGTGTCACTAAGGTAGGTATTAGGGGATGGAGAATATGTACTAATGGGAATGGGAACAATGCGCTCACCTGTTGTATTGTTGTTCTTCAACTGCTCATCAGTTGGCGGCTGGGTAAGGGGGATGTGGTCCTTTTGTTTATGGCTGTTGTCCAAGGATGTAGAGGGCACGTTTATGTTGTCCAACGATGTTGAGGGCACGTTTTTGGGGGTCTTCATTTGTTCAGCATATGGTGCTGAGGTGGTATTGGGGTGGTTCTTTTGTTTAGAGTCCTTGCCGTGGGGGTCCGATGCCTTGGAGAAGTTCTCACAATAAGTTGTGTGTCTCTCCGATGATCGTGATTATTTATAGCTGATTATTATAGTCAGATATCAATAAGGTAGAAAGATTGATAATTGCTCGAAAACGATTTTATTATTATCGCTCGACCATACACTGCCAATGCTTGATATTGACTGCCTTCCGAATTTTTTCTTATTGGCACGAGTACGGGCTATAGTGCCTGTGGGCACCTTTTCCCAACTGTTGGTTGCAATAGCTTTTTAATGATATGAATGGGGTGAGAAGAGGGGGGCCAGAGATGAGCCGGCAGGTATTGGGATTTTTATTTGAAATATGGTTTTGATAATGGGAAAATGGAATGGGAAGTTAGGTGTGGGAGGGGGAGTGTTGGAGACTAGGTCTCACGTAAGATAGTGATATTAATAATTACTAAGGATTATGAATTGGGAAAGGTGGTGGAGGTGGAACATTATCCATGATAGGGATGATGTCGTATATCTCAAAGGTCTGAGACCACACACCTCTGAATCTGGTCTTTTTTGTTTTGATCGAATATTTTAGGATTTTAAGCTTTTTTATGTCTTTCAATATTATTAGACAGTCCTATTTTGAGTTTAAGTTTGTATTTTTTGTCAAGAATGGTATGGTAAAAAGGTTTTATTCCGTAGTTGCTAAAAACATCCCGGGTGCGCATATACCACGGGATGGAGTCCCATCTTCTTACAAACTTATTTTGAATTCGTTGTATGTGTGTTGGTGACGATTTTCTGATGTTCATCGTCCCTACTGCATACGTTATTTTGAGCATAATGGCTATTTTATTTTTGGTTTTCAGTTTGCTGGAGAAAACCAATAATGGGTACAATGCGCCGTGGAGTCTACTTATTTCTTTGATCTTCGTAGATATGTGGTTATTCCAGTTTAGTTTATTGTTTATTAAGACGCCAAGATATTTAATTTCGTTTTTCCAGGTGATGGAAGTGTTGTTAATCCAAATTGATGGATTCCTGGTCTTTCTTGAGGCAACCACCATAGCCTGTGTTTTTGTATGGTTTATCTTGATTTTCCAGCTTTCGAAAAAATGATAATTCTCGTTTATGTGATTTTGTATTACCAGCTGGGCAGAGGCTATGTTATTTGATGTTGTATACAGTAGAGTGTCATCAGCGTATAACGATAGTTTTGATTTTCTATGAATGGGGGTGTTGGCAGCATATAGGTTATACATTTAGTAAAGGAGACAGGACAGAGCCTTATGGGACTTTTTTCCCGACTGTTTTTTCCGGTAGCTGGTTACCATATTTGACATAAAAATGCCGGTCTTTCAGAAAGCTTTTGATGATGATCATGATTTGTTTTGAAAAGCCAGCTTTCAATAATTTCAGCTCCAGACCTTGTCGAAAGCTTTTTCAATATCCAAAGCTATTAAAATTGTGCAATGATTTTTACATTGAAGCCCTCTTGCACAGTCTTCTACCAGTCTGGCAACAAGGAGCTCGGTACTGAGGCTTTCCACGAAACCAAACTGATGCTCAGGAATTGCTGACAACAGTGCGGCTTGAACTTTGAGTTTGTCCAAGATGAGCTTTTCTAGGTTATTACCCATACCGTTCAGTAGGGCAATTGGTCTATGGTTTGAGGCTACTGAGAGTTCGGAGTCTTTTTTTGGTATAAGGATGATGATGGCCTCCTTCCAGGCTGTAGGGAAATAGCCGAGTTTCATACAATAATTGTAAATTTTCAGAAGAAACTGTCGGATGAAGTTTTTTATGATCTTGTTTGTGATTGCGTCTTTTCCCGGGGCTTTTCCAATGGCTAGATTTAGTTCTTCTGATGTAAATTCATCAATTTCTTGTGATTCCTGTGAGAAGATGAAGCTTGCCGCGTCTGGTTGATTGACAGGATGCCTCATCACCATGTCCTTAAAGTCTGGATCTCCAATATTGTTGATGGTGAACTAGTCCTGCAGAGAGTTGGTAAATGCCCGAATTTTTTCTTCGTCACTACGGAGCGTTTGGCCCGAATAAATAATAGGAATAGGTTTTTTTTCTCTTCGAGGATTGGCAAATCTTTTGTATATGCTCCAGAATAGTGAGCTACAGTGCTCCATTTTCTCAATTTCTTTGTGAAAATTATCATTTCTCGCTATTATAATTTCCTTTTTCATAATGTTTGTTAGTCTGTTTGCCTGTTTAAAAAGGTGTTTTGTGTCCCATTTTTTAGCCTTGTCCCTCAGGTAATAACGGTCTTTAATTTGCCGTAATACATCAGAAGGGAGCTTATTTGGCATGTAGTACTTTGTTCTGATGTCCTTTGAAAGTCCTGAATGGCTGTATTAATAGAGTCAGTGAGAGAGTTTATAGCATGGTCAATCTGTGTGGGGGAGTTGATTGAGTGATTTTTTGGTAAATAAGCTAATTTCTTTTCGAGAAGGTTAAAGTTGGTGATTTTTTTGAATGGTTCATTTTCCTCTGTCTGGATATCTTCTAAAACTAGATGAACCGGATCATGGTCGGACCTCATGTCCGACTTGCAGGTGATACTGGTGCTATAGTGGACATCTCTTAATAGGGCAATATCCAAAATATCTGCCTTCTTTGAGTGATGAAAAAAGTGCGTAGGCGTGTGTGGTGCTAGGACGTCTATTTGGTTTTCTAGACAGTATTTACCTTCAACATTCTCCCCTCTTGATTCTCCACTTTACAGCTCGAATCCAAGGATTTACTATTCTAGTCCCCCATGGCAATCGTGGTGGTGCCATAGGGGAGGATGATGTCCATGTCGCGGTCATTGATTTTGGCAGTATGGGCCTGTAGACCGATGCTATTCTGAGTGGCCCTTGCTCCGTTTCCAGAGTAATTGTTGTGGATCCTATTTTAGCTTGAGTTGGTTGAATAAGAGGTTTGAAGTTTAGTCCCCGACGGACCAATATTGCAGTGCCTCCTCCTATGCGTCCAATCCTATCGTCCCTATGAGTTGAGTAGTTGGGTATGTTGAATGGTGTGGGTGGCTTTGGGAAAGTTTCTTGCAGTAAAAGCACGTCGGGTTTTTCCAGACGGAAGTATTGAATTAGTTCTTGCTTACTTTAAATAACGCTGTTCGCGTTCCAGGTAATGATTTCAATTTTGTTCAACGTGCTTTTATATTTATTAGAAATTGGTGGATTCGTTAATCTTTGACTTGTAGAACCGGTTCTCCAGTGCAGCAAGTTTAAGGCTGGTGGATGCTTCCAGGTTGCTGAAGAGGGACTTAACTTTTTTTGTGTTGGTCTCTAGAAGGTTGAGTCGTGTGGAAAAAGATGTCAACTCATTCAGTACTCTATGGAGAAATATTTCAGTTTTATACGGATGATTTTGAGGTCCAGTCATTGATGGAGAAGGGTTTTGCGTTATTTTGCTGGCGTAAGTATTAGAGCGGGTAATAGGCAGTGGAGTGGTTAATTGTTGTCGGGTGATGTTTTTTAGTTCTGCTTGTTGTGAAATTCTCTGTTGTTTTTGCTTTTTAATAAAGTTGGGGTTTTTCGGGCAGTTAAAATAGTTTGCTGAATGGTCCCCTATGCAGTTGCAACAGAGGAGGGGAAGATCTTTCGATTTTTTACAAGTAGAAATGATTCTCACCGAACTTGTGACAACGAGACGTGTTGCAACATGATGTAAGAGAGTGTCCCCAGTGTTGGCACCTGTGGCATTGGGGAATGCGTCCTGGGTCGGTTCTCTGATGCTCAAGGCGTGATATTATGTAGTGCTAGTTCTTCTTTGATCTCTTGGATGTCTGTTCCTGTCCAGTCCTTTGATAATTAAGTTCATTTTTTTCTTGTCAGGGAGAAGTCTGGTATGATGTTGAATTTTATTTTGGTATAAATGACTCGTGATCATACGATGGTCTGTAGAGGATCTAGGTGATACCTCTATTCCAGGGTCAAATCTGTATTTTTTCACATCAGGGGGGGTGATTTTAATCCTTTTTTCAATAAAAGCCTTATATAGAAGTGACCACTCCTTCAGACCGGAGGTAATCACGATTGGTGGGATGTCACGGCTTGTCTCAGAGCTTGGAGGGCCAGCTTTGCTAAGCTGTCTCACAGGACTGATGATGGTATGTACACAGTGTCCATGTCCATTTTGTTGAAACTGTTTTTTGAGACTGATTTTGACGGAGTAATGGGGCATCCTCTTATACTGTCCTTACTACGGTGGAGGATCCGGGTGGGGTTCCGATGCGTACGTGGAGATCCTTGATATGAACTTTGTTTATTTTCCTTCCGGTCTTATTTTTCAACTGATAAACGTTATTTGACCATTTTTTGTATACTGTTTATGGCCCTGCAAATTTTGGTGCTAATTTTGCGTTAAAACTCTTTGCTGCGTTTGACAGATTATATTTTTTTCTCATGACCAAATCGCCCAACTTGGGGCCCCAATCTTGGCGTCTCAGGTTGTAAAAATGGCTCTGTGATGAAAAATCTTTTGCCAGGTTCACTTTCACTAATTCGAAAGATATCACGCAAAAATTTAAGCGCAAGCTTAGCTCAAGCACTCTCAGTCCTGCAATTATCAAACCTCTCAATTGAAAGCCACGTTGGCTAAGCTTACCCGGAACTCAGAGTTCTGGAGCTTTGGGGGGGGTTTATTTAAAGTGGGCGCCAGAGATTCGTGCAGGTGAATCCCAACCTTCGAGGTCTTCTCGATTCCAATTGAGTTTATTTAACAATTAACGAAAGAAAGTACGTAGCTGCCTTACTTACCGCCGACAAAACCAGGGATCAGGTCCACCAACTCTCAAATCCAACTAGTTAATTAATTCCCAAGACACTTGCGTATATTAAAATCCAAAAATCCAATATAATCTTACACAGAAATACCGTGCCTACTTGCAAAGTACTCAAAACATACGTCCGTATCGTATGTACAAGAAATCGGTAAATAATAAACTTGTATTTTCCAAAACTCAGTTCAACTATATGTGCAATTTATGTAATGAATCGGCATCAAGAAAAAGGTTCAGTACAAATCCGCTCATTAATAATTAAAAACGCTATAACCTCAATAACGTTATTCTGTCAAATTTTTATAATCCAACAAGCGAGCAGTTGAACCGATTAATTTATAAAAAGATCACTCACAAACTGAGTTGCCGTTATGTGACGTCACAACGCTTCACAAAAGTATTCATAAAAAAAAAATAGATAAATCTCGACCGACCGTAACACTGACGTAAATAAAACAATATATAGATACGGCTCACCGCAACAGCTTGCTAGGTTCTTAACTCCACCAAAAACCAAGAAGAGAAAAACCCCAAAACAGTCCGTGTAGGCTGTACTGTACCAGTTCCCCAAGCAGATGAACGATCTATATGGAAAACCTGTTTTAGCATTGCATAGTCATCATAATTGAACTGCACTTTTCACCCAAATACAATAAAACCCAATAAAATAATCCCCAGAGTTGAATACATTCACAGCTTATTATCAATAACCCATAATATGTCTATTTTCCACAATTGACGATTAACTGACTTATTTATCAGTTAAATTTCAGCCCAACCTGAACCCAGTCCGACCCGACTTGAGTCGAATTCAGAACAAATAAATTAAATAAATAACCATATTTTGCTCGAGTCACGAAAAGTAATTAGTTTGATCATGATTGATATTTACCCCAATTAAGACTTGAAAAATAATCAACAATCAACCCCATAGTTCACTCAAAACGTTCATTAAACGTGCAACTTTAATATAAAAAACGAATGTCAATTCAGCAAAAACGACATACCTTGACCGGTTTTTTTATTCAAGCTTCACTCAACAACTCCTCAAGGATTGGTAATTAATCCCATGCTCAGGTTCGGCAATTAAGCAATTAGGGTGGAGTGGATCAATCACGGTCGTGGTAGGGAAGAAAACACCCTTAACGTGGTACCTACATCAGTGGGAGGTGGTCATCATCCTAGGCCTGAATGCGTACAAACGTTGAAGAAAAAATGCTCAACTCAATGAAAGGAAAACGAGTTACCTGAATGGACTATCTTGGGGTTACTTATTTTCTACCCCCTGGATCTAACACATGGAGATGCGAATGTCTTCCAACCGTTCGCTACCAAGGTCGAGTTCGAAAAGAAAGATACGTTTAATGAAAAACTGACATCAGACATCAGCGACGTACAAGACTTTCAACCAGTGCGCTGTTGCCAGTAAATCAAACGACTACAGGGGAGATCGAAAAAGTAACATACCACATTAATTGTTGTTTCTTGATATTTTAATGTATTTTAATTGTGAGATGTGAGAGAAAGTGACTTTTCTTTGAAGGTTTTTTATTGACAATGACAATACTATAACTGGTGATTAATTATTTTGTAACAATAAAAGAACGTTCAACATTCTCCGGCCCCAGGAGTTGGGTATCCGAATCTGATAGGTGCCTTGGAGACTCTTCCACTTCTCGTTGTCCTTTCAGATTCATCGTCATGTTTCTTTTCTGCAAAATGTGTATCCTCTGGTTCTGTTGTCAACTTTGGTTCCACGTTTGTAGGTTTGCAGTTGTGTGGTAGTTCCAATGGATAAACACGTTGCACCGGTCTAACCAGTTCCCCAGCTTTCGTTCTCAACTTCACAACTCGAATCAACCCATCTTTTCCTGTGATTACTTCGCAGACTTTTCCCATGGGCCAATTTATCCTCTTCTTGTTGTCATCACCAATCAGAACCACATCACCAACCTGCACACATCCTATTTGCCTTTGACTTTTACTTTTATTGACCAGTTCCGCAAGATATTCTTTTTTGAATCTATCCCTAATTAAAGTCCTCGTCTTTTGAATATGCTCAAAAATACCCCTTAAGTAGCGAGAATCAACTAGATCTAGATCAATAACTTCGTTAGAAAAACTCTCTCCTGTTGAAGCTCCATGCAATGGCTTTAAGAATTTTGCAGGACTAAGAATCTCCCACTCATCGTCATCGGAAACATATGTTAGTGGTCTTTCATTTACTACTGCCTCAATATCACACAAAACTGTATAGAATTCGACGTAATATAACAATGCTTTTCCCAAAGTACGACGCAACAATTCTTTTATAACCCTTACCAACCTCTCCCACCATCCGCCCCACCACGAAGCAGAAGGTGGATTAAATATCCATTTAATCCTTTTTACTCCAGAAAAATTCTCTATTTCCTCCCAATTTAATTTGCTGAAAAAATTGTCACTGCCATGGAAATTTGTCCCATTGTCTGAGTAAACTATTCTAGGTCTTCCCCTTCTACTAATAAAACGTCGAAGAGCATATAAAAATGCATCAGTGGCAAGAGATTTTACAAGCTCAAGATGAACTGCTCTGTAGACTGCACACGTAAACAATACAACCCAAACTTTACTTCCGTCTTTTAGAATTAAGGGTCCTGCTAGATCTACTCCGGTTATTTCAAAAACTCCAGCATCGTTTATTCTATTTTTTGGTAAAGGTGCAAAAGGCATTTTAATTGGTTTACTGTTCTGCTTTTTACATACTACGCAAGAATAAATAATAGAGTTCAATATCTTCCTTGCTTTTGGCAACCAGAATTTTTCGCGAATAACCCCCAACAATATTTTTGGACCTGCGTGACAGCTTTTTTCATGTTCTTCTCTTAATAGTTTTTTAACCAAATCATTTTTGCTTGGAAGGATGACTGGGTATTTAAAATCTTCAGAAAACTCACCGAATTGAAGTCTTGTCTTTATCCTTAGAACACCGTTTGGATCTTCAAAAATTTCGAATTTTCGTAATCCATTCAAATCATTTTCTAAATCCCTCTTTTGAACTATCTTAACAAGACATATTTCTGCCTTTTCCATTTCTTCCATTTTTAAATAGTCAATTTTCCTTTTCCTATTGTTCTCCAAGCAGTTGCTCCTCTGTTTGTTTTTTGAATTATGATAAAATCTAAAAATCCATCCAATAACTCTTTTGATTCTGGTGTAATCAGAAAAATTATTTATTTTTTCCCAGAAATCGTCATCTACTATTTCCTCTACGAAATTTGTGTTGACAACTTTTCTACTTTCATCGTCAATTTCTTCTTCGCCAACACTAATTTCTTCGTTTGGCCAATTTTCTTCACATTCTTCTAGCCAACTAGGACCTTGCCACCACCTCTTCTCAATCAGCTGCTTTCCACTACAACCTCGAGATAAAACGTCTGCTATATTTATCTGACCTGGTACATGACGCCACTGATCTACAGCACTGAATTTTCTTATTTCTTTTATCCTGTTTCCAACAAAGGTATTCCACAAACCTTTTGTCTTTATCCATGTCAGGACTATCATTGAATCAGTCCAGTAGGTCGTTTTCAAATCTCTAAATTCATGTACTTCTTTTATCGTTTCTGTCAGTCTAACGCCTATAAGAGCAGCCATCAGTTCAAGCCTTGGAAGTGTGATAGGTTTTACTGGACTTAATCTTGATTTTGCTAATAATAATCTGACAAAACCTGAATTTCCAACCTCAAACCGTAGAAAAACACATGCTGCGTAAGCAAATTTGGACGCATCAACAAAAACATGAAGAGTCTTCTCTTTTATCATGTCTTCTACCGGATCTGCTAAGTATCTAGGAATACTACAATAATTGAGTAATTTCACACTTTTCAACCATTGTTCGAAACGTTTTCTAATGTCCTCGGGTAGTACCTGATCCCATGTCATCTTTAAGCTCCAAGTTTCTTGTAACATTAACTTTGATAACAATGTAAATGGAGATGTGAAGCCAATAGGGTCAAAAACTCGTTGTGTGGCTGATAGAATGCCACGTTTGGTTTTTGGAATCTCATCAATTGAATCTAAGTTTTTAATTTCACATTTCAAAACATCAAGCTGATAGTTCCATTGTATTCCTAGTACTGAAATAACTTTGCTTTCTTCATTTTTGCCCAGTTCCAAATTTTCAGCTATTCCCTTGTTATAAGTCCACTGTCTTAATTCAAAATTTCCCTTTTTTAGAATATCTTTTGACTCATCTATAAATTTATTTAATTCAACCTCATTGTTCACGCTGTAAACACAGTTATCGACATAAAATGCCTTTGAAAGTTTATTTGCCGTTTCCTTTAGTGTTTCCTCGTTTTTTAAATGAAAATCTAATGTGGCTGCTAAAAGAAACGGACTTGGTCTCAACCCAAAAACTACTCTACAATGTCGAAATATTTTTATTTTCCTTTGTTCATAATTTTCCCACCAAAGAAAACGCAAGTAATCCCTATCTTTTTCCGAAATACTTATTTGTCAAAACGCCTTTGCAGTATCTGCGGACACACCTATTTTATGTAGTCTAAATTTCAAAATTAGTGGAATGATTAACTCAATCATATTTGGACCTTTTTCTAGTAAATCATTTAAAGAATTGCCGTTTTTATCTTTTGCTGAGGCATCAAATACCGGCCTGATTTTTGTGGTACAACTAGATTCCTTGATGACAGCGTGATGCGCCAAATAGTGGACGTTTCCATCTGCCTCATCTTGATTCACTTCTTCTATAATTCCCATTTTTTCCCAATCATCAAATATTTTTTTATAATCCAATAATTTATTCAATTTTATCAATCGTCTTGTATTTGAAAATAATCGGTTTTCCGCTAATTTAAAATTTGTTCCTATAGCCGGATAACCCTCAATCCATGGCAAGCACACTTCATATCTATTCTCTTCATTTATCACGGTGCTCTCCATGGATTTATTCAACACCTGTATCTCCAACTCTTCTCTGCATTTTCTTTCTGCAGGTTCCTTAATACCCAACACATCTAGATTCCATAAATTCGACAAAGAAGAATCCGTAAGATAAGTAGAAACAAACCCATTTATATTCTTACACTTTTGTTGGCCCATTATGGTCCACCCAAAGTTTGTTTCCATAGCTATCAGAGAATCATTCACATTTACTAAATTCCCTGTGATAATTTTTCCAAAAATATCTGCTCCTATTAATAAACTAACTTCAAAATCAGTGGTAACAGTATCGTTTATTTCAATATTTTGTTTTCTCAATTGATCGATTATTCTTTTATCATTTAGCTTTGGAATATGGTTGCAAATTTTCGATTGTTCTAGCAATGATAAACTTAAGTTAAAAGACCTCTCTAAGCTTTGAATGTCTGCCCTGAATAAACGATGTATCTTTGGAGTACTTTTGAGCCCACCGAACATTCCTTGAATAATGTTCTCTTCGCCAATTATATTGAGATCCAGTTCTTCCGCGCAATTTGTTAAAATATAGGACCGCTGAGAACCCGAATCTAGCAGGGCCCTTACTATTTTTGACTTATTCTTGGAAGTAATTTGTCCGTTGATAGTTTGAAGAAGAGTTTCCGAGACAACATTAGTCATAGTTTGCTCAATTTTTTCTTGTTCATTTGAATGCCTCTTCTCTTTTTCTTTTTCATTCAAATCAGGACACATAATAACATAGTGCTTTTTAGAACATTTTATACATCTTACAACTGATCTGCACACTCTAGAACTGTGAAATTGCTTTAAGCACGAGAAATAACCTTTTTTCTTGGCAACAATACCTTTTTTCTGCTCCAATGTCATTTTCTGTGCTTTTATGCAGTCCTGACTTGAATGAGAGCTGCATTCGCAAAAAATACAAGAAAACATTCGCTTACCTTTGTTTTCAGAATTATTGTTAACGTGTAGCATTTCCACAGAACACCCATTTTTAGCTATTTTCTCACCTTTCTGCATTGAAAAACTGTATTGTGCAAGCTTTATACGTTCCTCTCCTTCCACTTCGGCTTTGAGAAATTTTAACAGACCCTGTAAATCATTAGAGTTACTTTTATTGGTCGATACACGATAACGCTCCCAAATTTTTAGCAATTCATAAGGCAGTGATGATTCGACTAGTGGCAAAAGCATCGCAGCATATTTATCGCTAGTAACTCCCAATGTTTCCAATGCCCTGAGTTGGGTCTCTAGTTTGTCATACAAAATAGATAAAGCCATACCTGAGTTTTCCTTTGACACTTGACCTAGAACAAGATTTAAAAGTTCCCTCACGTATACCTCTATCAAAATTTCATCTCTTGCGAATCTGTTTTTCAGTTGGTCAATGGCAATTTGATAATTGTCTGGTGATGGTGGAAAGCTTTCTATCAAATTTCTTGCTGGAGAATGTTCTTCGGTTGATTGGATAAGGTATTGAAACTTATCTCCACTGGGCAACTCCGTATCCTCGTGAATTTTCCTGAACTGTCCCCAAAAATTGATCCAATTCTTGACATTTCCGTCAAACTTTTTAATTTCCAACTTTGGCAGGTTAACATTTCTTGTCAATCTCGTTTCTTTTCTTGTTTCTTCAGTTTTTACATTTTCTTTCACTTTGTTCATTAGAAATTTGCATTTGTTCGTGTACTTTATTACATCAGCTCGAAAGTCCTCTTCTTCTATAGATTCATTTCTTGATACTTCCTCGCTAACTTCTTCATTGAACAGCAACTCTTTTAAACTTGCGTCTAGGACGAACACTCTTTCTGCTTTATCCGTGACTTGTTGCAGAAACTCATTAATATTCTCCTCGTCCTCGATGTCTACCTTCTCAATTGCTTGAAAATACTTTCTCACCGAATTCCTTATTATTTCCCGTTCCAGTTTCAACGAATTCATTTTTTCTAAAGACCAGGGATGCCAATAATGTTGTTTCTTGATATTTTAATGTATTTTAATAGTGAGATGTGAGAGAAAGTGACTTTTCTTTGAAGGTTTTTTATTGACAATGACAATACTATAACTGGTGATTAATTATTTTGTAACAATAAAAGAACGTTCAACATTAATGTTGATTAATAGTAATGGGACAAGCAGTGATAACGCTTTTGGCCCGTGATAAGTTTTTGGAATTGGAAATTTTTTGATAGCACTAATTTTATCTGGATTAGGCTTAACTCCATTTGGCGTAACAACATGACCTAAATAATTAACTTCTTTTCTTAAGAATTCCGATTTGTCCAATTGAATTTTAAAATTTGCTTGTCTTGAACGATTGAAAACCTTTTTCAATCTGTCCATGTGTTCGGAAAGAGACGTACTAAAAATAACAATATCGTCAAGATAAACCAAACATTCTTCATTTTGTAAACCTTTTAGAATATTATCCATCACTCGTTGGAAAGTTGATGGTGCGTTTTTCAATCCAAAAGGCATTCTTTTAAATTCGTAATGTCCGTTTTCTGTTGAAAATGCTGTTTTTTGTATATCGGAAGGTTTCATTTCAATCTGATGAAAACCGCTTGCTAAGTCCAATATTGTAAAATATTGGCATCGGCCTTATTTATCTAAAATGTCACTTATATTTGGAAGGGGGTATTTATCATTAATTGTTTTTTCATTTAGTTCACGATAATCAATTACAAGACGCCATTTTCTATTTCCTGAAGCATCTAGCTTTTTGGGAACAATCCAAATAGGACTTGACAAAGGAGAAATTGAATTTTGAATAATTCCTTGTTCTAGCATTTTTTGAATTTGATCTTTAACTTCTTTTTTATGAATTTCTGGGTATCGATAACTCTTAGTGAAAATTGCTGTTTCGTCACTTAAATTGATAGGGTGTTGTATTTGATTAGTAAAAGTCAAGGGTAATTGGTCACAATGAAAAATATCTCTAAATTCAAAACAAAGGTCTCTTATAGCTTTTCTTTCTTCGAGATTGCAATGTTCTAATCTTAGATTTTTCAAATAATTTTCAAATTTCAAAGTATTATCTTTATTTTTGTCAGATTCAGGTGTTTGTGAAAAATTGTTTTTTTCTACAAAGTTTACTTCATTGATATTTAAACTTTCAACTTCAAAGGGTTTATGAATTCGAAGTCTGATTGATTCATCACGTCCGTTAGCAATTGAAGTATATGCGAAATTATTTTGAACTTTGACAACAGCTTGAGGAGTTTCTACTAAATTCCCAAATTTTAAATAGTCAAAGAAAGCAAAACCATTTTCCAAATTTACTGGTAGTTTTACGATCATATTTGTTCTCGGGGGTATTTCAATAGAATAATTGTCATTTAAATTTTTATTTTGTTTTGGTGTTTGAACTTCATTTTGGATAATTGGGACTCTAACCAAAGGTGTTAATATTTCTTTTTTACCAATGTCAAGTACTGCTATGAGTTGTTTCAATAAATCAATACCAATTAATCCATCGTATTTTTTACTGAATTCAAAAATATAAAATTTGTGAAATTCATTTACTTTAAACATGTCAAAAATTGGAATTTGGATAACTTTATCGTGAAAAGTTATCATGTGTGCTGTTTCAATTTGGAAATCTTCATTAAAAATTCTGTGTGGATAAAACTTTTCAACAATTTTCGGAGAAATTAAACTTTTTGTACTTCCAGTATCAATCAAAAACTTAGCGTTGAGTTGGGGTATTATTATATGTGGTAAAGTTGATGAAATATTATTTAAATGTATTAAGTTTTGTCGTCCTGAAAACTGTCCAAGGTAAAATTTCCATCATGCATATTATATGGATGAATGTTATCTACATGGGACAATGGTTCATTGTCAGAACAATGGTTTCTGTTTTCATTTTTTGAGTCAGCATTACCGTTTCCTATGAATGAGTCATAAGAGTTGACCTCAGGGTTATCTGCTAGTGACGCATTTTCTTGATAATTAATTTCCGCAAAATTTAAGGGTTGATTTCTTTTCACAAAACTTGAAAAAGATGATGTGTTCCGGCTGATTAGAATTAAATTGATTGTGTCTCACATTTTGAGATGGTGGTTTAAAAATTTGTCTCTGAAAACTCCTCTGTTGCAAATAACTTGGTTGAAATTGATTTCTATTAAATCCAAAATTTTGTCTGAAAATTATTATTCATTTGTGGTCTTTGAAAATTCTGATTTAAGTTTGGTCTGTGAAAATTGGGGTTGAAACTTTGTCTTTGAAAATTATTATTCATTTGTGGTCTTTGAAAATTATGATTGAAGATTCGTTGAAAATTCGGATTTAAACCTTGTCTTTGGAAATTTGCGTTATTCATGTTATTTTGGTAATTAATTGGTCTTACATTTTGTTGTTGATTAAATGGGGTTATTCGTGGATTCGGTTTGAATTGTTGTAAATTAAGTAAATGTCCACGATTTTGACTGTACATGAAATTTTCTTCCTCGATAACTAATGCCATTGCATTTTCTAGATTTTGAGGGTCTCTCAATCGAATATTATTTTGAAGTTGCCCTGTTAAATTTCTCACAAATGTTTTTGAAGCTAATTCTTCGTAGTTTCTTAATCTCATTACTCTTTCAGCATTTGTAAATTCTGCTGAGTTTAGTTTTGAAAAAATTAGAGAACGTGCATCTTGGCATCTCATGCCAAAATTATAAGGAGTTTCACTTTTGGTAGGACTTAATGCAATCAAATCTTGAACTAAGCAATCTAAATTTCTCTCCAAAACTCAATTGAAGCGCATTTTTAACATCTTCCCATGAAAGAAGTTCATTTACTCGCGAACCTATCAAACTTAAGGCTCGACCTGATAATTTCTCAATAATAGCTCGCATAATAAAATTATTGAGAATTTCATCTCCTTCTCTATGAAAATTCGTTATAAAATTAGTACAACTAGTGATGAAAATCTGTAATGTATGAGGATTTCCCTCAAAAACAGGAATAGTATTAACATATAACTTCAGTAATTGATAATTAACAACAGGCTCCGGTGCTACTACTTGTTCCATTGTGGTTCTTGAAAGATTATTTCTTAGAGAATCAATATTTTCTTGTCTTCGATTAGAAAATAAATTGGTTAAATTGAATTTGTTTATAATATCCTCAATTTCATTTTCAGAATCAGATATCGACATAAGATAAAAATCAATAAAGAGCAGAAATCACATCAATAATCAAAATGTACTTACAAAAATAAAATCACGATCTGCATTCCTGTAGTAAATATGTGCTTTGAATATAACTCTAGGGTTGCTGGTTTCGGCGATGTGTGTCCTCTACCAACGGGGTTGTTTTTGGTTTCAGCGATGTGTGTCTTCCACCAAAAGGGGTTGTTTTTGGCTTTGGCGATGTTTGTCCCCGACCAAAAAAGGGGTTGTTGGCTTCCGCGATGTGTGTCTTCCACCAACGGCTCCAAAATCGTACTTTTTCACCGTCCACTGCGTTGTTTCGGAATTGGCAATTAACTGTTAAGACAGAACTACTCCGCGATGTGTGTCGGATATGTTTGCCAATCCTACCGACTGCGCCAAATAAATGTTGTAACGCAGATGAATGGTTTTTAAAAAAGATTTTATTTTGGAGTAAGTGAACTTTAAAACATCTAGACCTTACTGGTTCAAGAGTTTAGACATGATAAAGCTAATGACTAAGGCTGGTTACTATATTTATAAACTAACAATTGCTGACTAAGCTAAATTATTGCAGTACTACGCATAAATTGAATACAATAGAAAGGGTTGTTCAGCATCCCATAACTAGGCATTGATTTACATAACCATAACCATAACAGTTTTCTATTTCGATTTTCAACTATGTACTTTATGTAAATTATTCCTCAGATGAAGAAGACCCACTCAAAATTATTGAAGCACCGCCGGCGCTGGGGGAGGAAGAGCGGGAACCGCCGGGGGAACGCGAGCAAGCATCGCCGGGAGAGGGGGAGCAAGCACCGCCTGAACCGATCTTCGAAGTACCGGACTAGCAATTCGAAGACGCTGCGCAGATAGCTTTTTGTTGGTAGGTTTGACAGAAGAAGATCGCCGATAAAGATTTGATCTAGTGTTTGCATGGTGAAGTCGCATTTTGTTTCGAGCAGTTATTTTATTAAATTATTATTTAGCGCGAAAAAAAAACAGATATACTTCACAATATCGTCCCCTTCTTCTAAACCTCCAGTGGCGGCTTGTGTCTTAACAAATATATAGGTGGGGCCACAACGCACGTGCCCCGCCAGAGATGGAAAAATGTTTGGTGCCACAGCACCTTGGAAATATATTCCGCTATTATTCATTCTACAAAATAAAAATCTACATAAAAAGTTCTGCATCACAATATTATCAATAATCTGGAATCAATTTTTAGTGATAGTGATAGGTTGATACTGCGAGGTGCACCTTATACAATGACTTTCGGAAGCAGTTCATGGCGATCATGTGGTCCGAAACTATATATAGGGTGTTCTCTTTGAAATATGTCAATATTTGACATTTACTCAAATTTTTCGACTTTTAAATTTGGTCTGAAAATTCTCAAACCTAAAAAAAAACACGAGAATTTCTATTTATCTGATTTTATTATCTTTTCAAATAGACTCTCTTGGTGGGGTACAAAAATATATCGGAAAGCTCTTTGCATATTGCGGACGTCTAAGAAATCAAACAAGTTCTTATAAACAAATGTTGGTTGAGATACATGGTCGCAAGCTGTATGGTGTCACAAGTTGAATAGTTCTCATTTTTCTTCCTTGTGAATAACTTTTGAATTAATTTTGTTATTGGAATAAAATCTTGTATCGAAGGGTGTTTCGAAAAAACTAAATCAAATTTGTTGTTAGTTTGTCTCTGTCGTGTGTTGCCGCCACCTACATATCTTTCCATTCGTTTAAAGCGTCATATCTTTGCTATACATACTTGTATCACATTTTGTAGTACAAAAATCGATTTGTCAATAATTTTTGTCCAAAAGAAAATTACAACTTCAACGATAAATTAGGAATCGGGTTGTTATCATATTATATTTATTACTTTCAAAAATAATAGGACCGATTTTTTTGACAACATAATCTCAAGACTAACAGCTTACTTAACGTTCAAAGAGACTTATTTACTTGTTTAGACGTCAGCAATATGCTCCCGAAATCCTGAATTCTACACGTACCTACTCTGTATAACGAAACGTATATATTTTTTTGAAAACTTATAAGATGCAATCATTGGGTTGGAGGTGGACAATGAATGGGCCCCTGGACCGGACGAGGGTAGGAAATCAGTTCTCGAGTCGACTGATGAAATAATCGTTGTTATTGTTACTTCTCAGATATCGAAAACAAGAATGATACTGACATGTGCCTCATCTGCCTAACGAGGAAGTTGCGCTTTGTAATGCGGCCATGTGGGCATAGAATCTGCGGCTATTGCGCCGTTAGGTCCTACAACCCGGCAAGGGTGGAAAGCAGATGCCCACATTGTCGAATGAGGCTGTCTGATCCTCCGAAGAGGTAACTTTTAAGGTGAGATATCGCTACTTGACTTCCATCGACATTACCTCTTCAATGTCTTCCAGGTTGTTAAACAATTTGAGCCCGTCCACCTCCACCACCGCCAACTAGACCTCAACACCGGACATAAAACAATATAGAACACAAACAGGAGGAATCTCAAGAAGTTCAAGCCACCCACTCTGTATAAGATGCCACTGACACTGAAACAGGAGGTCAAGTACCTCGGGGTGGTCTTGGACAGTGAGTTATTTTGGAAATCCCATATTGAAAGGACAGTCAAAAAGGGCATAGCCACATTGGGGCTGCTGCGCTGACCGGTGGGAAGGCGGTGGACCCTAAAACCACACGTCGTTCACTCGCTTTATCGAGCCGTAATAAGACCAAGGATCTCATACGGAGCCATGGTCTGGTGGCCGGCTACCGAAAAAGCCACTCACGAAATCAGACTAACCAGACTTCACAGGATGGCCTGTCTGAGTATCACCGGTTCAATGAGGACTACTCCAGGAGCTACACTGAACATTCTTCTTGCGTTGCCAGAACTGGCAATCTGGATAAAGAAGGAACCGAAGACAGCATACGTAAGGATGTTTGCTCAGGAAGTATGGAAGGACAGAGGCACAGAGGTCGGCCACAGTCTGCCACACTAGATTATTTTGTATTGTGAGGCGTGAGATCCCGTTACTGGCGGCGGGGTTGGCAGACATGGAAGACTCAGACTTCATAGAAATTCTGAGGTACACCTTCCATCCAAGGACGAGTGGCGGACCACACCGGCAGAACCACCAGGTAACACGCAGATCTGGATCACCGACAGCTCAAAGGCCAACACTCAAGCTACGGGAGCCGTACAAAGACTGGACAGGAATGCCGGGGAGGCTTTCCTTCTCGGAAAGCTTTCAACGGTCTTCCAAGCAGAGGTTTTTGCTATCCTGGAGATAGTAACTGGGAAAGAGGTTCAAAGAGAGGCACAAGACAACATAGTTATCTATTCTGACAGTCAAGTGGTACTAAGGACATTATGCAAGCCAAGGAGCAGCTGCCCGATGGTTCAAGAGTGCAGTGATGCTCTGCACGCCCTCGACGAGAGCAAGAAGGTCAAACTGGTCTGGGTACTTTATGTATATTATTCCTCAGATGAAGAAGATCCTCTCAGAATTATAGAATTATCACAATATCGCCCACTTCTTAAAAACCACCAGTGGCGGGTTGTATTTTAACACATATATAGGTGGGGCCACCACGTTCGTGCCCCGCCAGAGATGGAGAAATTCCTGGTGCCACAGCACCTTAAGAATATATTCCGTTATTATTTATTTACAAAATAAAAATCTACATGAAAAGTTATGCATGTAAAAGGATCATCGTCATATCCAGTAAAACAAGTATCGTTTAATACATCTATTTAATGAATTCCAGAAATCAGTACATTATGAGTGTCGATACAATATGCTTACATATTTCGTAAAGAGCGATAAACCTCAAACTAGGTCTCGTCGATACGCAATAATGATTGCTATGCAAAACTAACTGAAATAATAGAACGTTCAAAGTAATAATATCCTTTATATAATGCCTAATTCTTGGTCCCTTACATAATCTGATCCTTTGAATCTATTTATTGTGCACAATTTAAAAATATCATCACCTAGGTTTGATTTTAGCTTATTTATGCTTGAATCGCCAGCTATAATTTTAAGCTGGGACAACAATTGCTCTACACCTTTTTCAGTTGAAATTGAGAAACGGTCTATTGTATTTCAGAAATCGTCAAATGTGATTGAGAATAGTCGAATGTAATTGAGAAAGCGTCAATTGAAATTGAGAATAGTCAAATGTAATTGAGAAACCGTGAAATGTGATTAAGAATAGTCAAATGAAATTGAGAATGCGTCAATTGTAAGTGAGAATAGCCAAATGTAATCGAAAAAGCGGTAAATGTAATTCAGAAAGTATCAAATGAGAATGGGTCAATTGAAATTGAGATCATGAAAAACTCGAACTTTCCACCTAGTTTATGATTAAAACAGTCATAATTGTTTGACATGACAATAGTGACTGTCATGTGACAAAGTAATTTTGTATAAAACTCTTTAAAAAACATCCTTTCAAATCACGTTAAAAGCAAGTCGGTGTTTTTAATTTGATCCACATTTTGAAACATGGAACTCATAGACAACTGTGCAATTTATCGAGTGAAGATGACGAGGGGTACCGTTGCCAAACTCCAACCGTGTAGTCATTATTTATTGCATGAAAAATGTGCGGCACCGATCCTAAACGCCCCAAACCCGCCTTGTCATATTTGTAGGGCTGCTGTAACCGGATCAAGAACTGTTGTGCGAAAGAAATATTGAAAAAAAAACACAAATAGTGACCGAGAAAAGAACGTTATCTGCGCTTACCGTGGAGATGATTGAGTAAAGTTAGCTAGAACACTGGGTATAAGCTACAAAACTGCATTCCGTTGGGTGTCGTCCTGAAGACCTCGTATGTCAAGAAAAGGTGGCAATAAACCAAAAAGTTTAACGGAAGAGGAGATTGATACCATAATTTCATGGGTAGAAAATTCAGTCGACCTCACATTGCAGCAAATAATTAAAAACAGAGTGAGAAATGAATTGAATAAAGAAGTATGTCTTACAACGATAGGGAACTACCTAGAACGAAGAGTATTTACCGTTAAACAAGTTCATAGGGAACCTATAAATATGAACAATGATGAAAATCGAAGAAGAATGTGCACAATCTGAACAATTATATCAGGGATGGAAAACAAGTGGTTTGGATGGATAAGACCAATTTCAATAAATTTTGTCGGAGAACAAGGGGTCGCTCTCTAAAAGGCAGTGGGGCCCGTTCAAATACTACCTGTTGCAAGAGGACAAAATGTGCACCTGATTGAAGCAATATCAGCAGCAGGCGTAGTTTTCATGGAACGTCGAAGGGGCTCATTTACGGCAAATCTGGCGAATGACTGGGTTGAAAGGTTGTTGATTCAGTGGCAGGATGCAGGAAATGAAGTAGCCGATCTGGTTATCGTCTGCGACAATGCACCCTAACATTCTCGAGTGGAGAAGGCTATAGCTGGATCAGAAGCAATGATCTTGAGGCTACCTCCTTATTTGCCAATGCTCAATCCCATCGAGAATATTTGGTCCAAAATAAAAATCGTTGTTGAATGTAACCTACGAGTACCAGAAGTGAATGGGCCTGGAGTAGTTGAGCAGCGATTAGTTTATTTAGAAGAAGTAGTGGATCATGCTGAAACCAGTATAGTCAATGGAGAGATATTGCCAATTGCAATAACGCATGCGTTGCGGTAATTACTCCGCGTTTTCTTATTACGCCAGGCGTTAAACATGTCAAACAGACAGAATGTCAAATGTTTCATACAACACAACTTGAGCTGACATACAAGATTATCAATGTCATTGAAAATTATAGTGATATTCCAATAGCATCATGAATGAAGCAGCAGTAATATTGGCCGGAGCTAACGAACATAACATGGAATATCTTATTTTGCATAATACACTTGGACAGGAATCAGTGTCGCATTTTCCATTACGCACAGTACGCCTCGGCGTAGAGCGGCAAAATTTGAGGAGCGGCAAATTTTCAAAGAATAATCAAAGAAAAAATACGACGATGGCCAGCGCAATTATTATAGAAGATTATTGAAGGATGATCCGAAATTGACTTGATTAAATAAGTAGGTATCTTAAGAGTCAATCCAAAGCGCCAAAAACGTACAAGAATGTTATATGACCTGGAAGATGATTTTTCAAAAGACTCAAAATTTTTTGGAAATAGTTGAAAAAAGCGATATTCATATATTTGTACTCTTGATTTGGAAGCAGTTTTTCCGAACGTAAAAACTGCTTCACGCATATTCGTGGCCATGGCGGTAATAGTTTGCTCAGCGGAATGCTCATTTTCCACCTTGAAACGTTTTAGCTTTTATTTAAGATCTACCATGGAGCAAGACTAGTGATGTAGGTATTTCCGTCGGAAATAATGGAAATATTGGAAATTTTAAATTCATCAAAAAATCGTGTTCCCATATGCATGTTGGAGGTCTATAATAATAGTAGATTGGAATAACATAATTTGAGCGAAAAAGTCGGGGAAGTTTATTTCTTTGGGACGAAAAACAGAACAGTCATATTAGAAACCAAATCATCCAAAACACAATCAACGCTTAAGAAACCCAATGTATTCATTTTTGGCTGTCGAAAATAGGTGATTCAAAAATGTATCGCCTGCGGCGCATTTTAAAGCATCTCGCATGACATAACCGCCCCCCCAACATTTTGCTACAGAACCGCCGTTGAATGGTTTAGCACTCGCTATACAGGGTGTTTCAGAATAACATGCTAATAATAAAGGGGGTGATTCTTGGGCTCATTTTCAGAAAAAAAATTCATATGAACGTATGTCCTAAAAAATTTTTCTATTTCCCAAAAAATATGCAAACCAAAACCCGCATGGACGGCACTGGTCAGAATAATTAAATTGTTGGTGCATCAAAAAATGAGTATTAATGCCTAAAATACATGACCCAAATTTCATAAAGATATCTACAGTAATGACAAAGTTATTGTAAAAAAAGTATCTATTTTTTAAAACTTTGACAACCTGTATCTCAAAAGTTAAGGCGTTTAGGACATACGTTCATATGATTTTTTTCTTAAAATGAGCCCAAGAATCACCCCCTTTATTATTAGCATGTTATTCTGAAACACCCTGTATATTAGTTTTGTATTTTAATAATGGATTAAAATATTATGTTCTAACCTATTGTTTCACTAAATTTTCCAAAATCACGATAATTTATACGAAACAGTCCCATTTTTTCAACTCACATCTGCACCAAGTGCATAGACTGATTTTTTGGACATCAAAAATATTTTTTTGATTTTACTATTTTAATGAATATTTATTTGAGTGTAATATTTGTAGTTCCTTCTCAAGAGTCTTTTGTTGAAAGCTTTATTAAAGGTTTTTTTAATAAAACCTGGTTCTTGGAAATCTATGTTTCCAATATTTCCATATATTTCCGGATATATACTACACCTGCTAAATATCATAATATAGTTGTTGCAATTAGGGGTATGGTTGCAATACCCACTATGTGACTAAAAAAATATATCAAAAACTCAATTTCCTTTAACATATAAGATCAATTTAAGTATAAACACTATAAACCAAATTATTTTTTGTACTTTTAATTATCGAAAACATTTTTCTATAGTTCCTATTTGTAGATTTATTCAGTTTTTTTCTTAGGTGTGTGTCTTGAGTGGGGGGTGGGGAGTGGGGGGTGGAGAGGGAGAGGTTGAACACATAAGTAAAACACACTCTTGTTAAACTGTTTTTATTTCAAAATAGGAACAAACTTTTCAACATCTTCTTAATAACCCTCGAAATCTAGACGCTTTATGGTCTGCAGGAAACTATGCAAGTCTGATGTATCCGCAGGAACAGATCGCAGGCGTCGGCAGCTTCTTCATATTTTTCAGTAATCCTTCTACATTCCTCTTCACTATGAAATCTCTCAAAACCATAGATAGCCTCGTGTTCAGCATCAAATTGCAAATTTCGAAATCGTTGTGACAAGCTTTCTACAGCGGAAACCAGATTATGTTATCATATAGTCCCAATACCGGTGTAAGCTAACCACATCTTGAGTGCTAAATGCGGAATGTCGAACCTTCTTTATAGTGGATCTAACCACAGTCGGTGAACTGATAAAAAAACCGCAGACAGATGCTAATAATTGAATGTGGTGAGCGGCGGCGTCGGTTTGATTGTGAGTGTATAAATAGTCTTGCGGTTTCTAGGCGCCTAATCATTTACGATTGAGTTGTTGTTTGAAGTTGAGTCCTACTGTTACAAACAATAATTATTACAACATGTAATTATTCGAAGAAATTGCAACCTTGAGCAGTTGCATTGTTGCAAAGTACCAAGAGGCATATCCCCTACTATGTACTGCTGAGGATCAAAAGCGCTGGCTGCGGAATATAAATCGAAGCATCCGAGACGTCCAAAGGGCGATGGCTGCACCACTATCCATTGGATTAAGAAAAAGGTTGGTGGCCAATTTGAGCCATTTGAAAAGTTTCCGGATGCTTATCAAGTCGCGATTTGATGCACATGTGGGTGGAGGGCACAAGCGCAGTAGTCGAGTCAAGTGGGAGGACCTGAAAACATCGTGTGACTCTCGCATAAGGACTGGGGTAATTATCACTTATAATCTCCCCGCAGCTCGAATTATTTTCGGTTTTTAATTCGAGCTCGCGGGAGATTCGGCAAGAAAATTTCTTGCCAAAACTATTTGAGAAGATTTAATAGTAGCGGCTGGACTCACCTCGCATTTAGTGGAAGAAACCAACGGCTCCTTACTCTACTCGCCATTAAGGAAGAAAGAAGGGAATCAGGATTTTATAAAACATTTGGAAGTTATAACCAATCTTGTCCATAATTGATAACATTGCAACTTTGTATTGGAAATTGTAAATAAATCATTTATCAAAAATATTTGTCATTGTCTTTAACAGCTGTCAAGCACTCGCGGCTGGATGTAGCTCCCATGCACCAACCACAGTGTTGCCGTTTGCCTTATCTCTGTCTGTGAAAGTTGGGTTGGGTTGGGATTGTTAGGGAGAGTGGGGGCGGCAACACTGTAATCATATGGGAGCTACATCCAGATGCGCAAAGCCAGGGAAATTCCACTTAATAATCTTTCAGTCACGTGATTATGAGCAGGGAAATTTCCGATAAAATTAGGTCGTTGCCATAGCAGCATAACAAAATGCAAGCCTATGATTGGTTAGAATTGACTGGTAGGAAATTTTCAATCGAACACACTTGAATCTGGGGGATTTTTTTAGTGATTCATTTTTCCTATTTAAAGTAAGAATCAACAAAAGTTTGAAAGAGTTCAGTGCCATATGTTGGAGATGACTCAAAATAAAAAGAATGAATTCTTTAGCGTTCTACCTTGTAGGTTAACAGCTGAAAAATTGGAAAAACACGTCAACCTACTCATCATTCAAAATAAATATTTTCCAAAAATTAATGATTTTGAACCGTTACCCAACATTGAAAATGAGATTGGGATTTCTTATCATTATTGCTTGATAAAGGATCTATCCAGGTTAGTGAGATCACAAATAAGAGAAAAAAATAGACATAAAATATTCATTTGTGATAGATGTTTGAACTATTTCCAGTCTCAGGAACGGTTGAGTGAACATTCAAGTGTGTGAAACAAAAAATGACTCAAAAATTTCATTCCTCAAATATGATCATGTTTCCTTGAGAAATCATATTTATAAATAAGAAGCACCATTCATCATATATGGGGATTTCGAATCAATTTTGAAGAAAATTCCCGGTGAGTTAACACATTTGAAAACTGTCAATTTCCAAGAGCATATTCCATTCAGCATTGGATTTTTATTCAAGCGTTCCTATGACGACTCGCTAACCTTTTACAAAAGCTACCGCGGCGAAGATTGCTAAGATTGGTTTGGGGATCAACTAAAAAATATTGCGAAATTTGTTGAAGATAAGTTGTCTAAAATTGTGCCCATGTCGGAAGTGTTGGACAAGAGTATAGCAAAAGAGTGTCACATTTGTGAGAAACCTTTTATTGACACAGATCAGATTGTTGTCGATCATGATCATTTCACAGGAGATGTTAGAGGTTTTGCCCACTCAAATTGTAATTTAAATTTCAAAAAACAATTCATTGTTCCCATCGTATTCCACAATCTCTCAGGTTACGATTCCCATTTCATCCTAAATGCCATAGGAAGGGTGGAAAAAGAGAAAAAGGAAAGAGAATTTGCTTCATGTAATTCAAAACAATTTGAATTATTGACACGTAAGGGGTTTTTTTATTATGATTATGTTGATAATATGACTAAATTGGAGAAAACAAGTTTACCACCCAAAGAAATGTTCTATTCAAAATTATAATATGATGAAAATATTAGTGATAGGGAGTATTCACATGCCCAAAAAGTATGGGATGAATTAAATATTCAGAATTTAGTTCAATACAGCGATCTGTATTCAAAAACAGATGTGTTGTTGTTGAGTGCTGTCTTTGAAAACTTTAGAATCAATGCACACAACATTTATGGTTTGGATCCAGCGTGGTATTACACTTTACCAGGTTATACTTGGGATTGTATGCTGAAATATACAAAATGTGAGCTGAGGCTGTTGAAAGACATTGATCAAATTAAGTTTATTGAAAAGGGGTTGAGAGGGGGAATTTCAATGTGCTCAAATAGGTATGCTGAAGCAATTAATAAATGGATGGCAGAATATGATGAATCCAAACCATCAAACTACCTACTCTACCTCGATGTGAATAATCTCCATGGGCAATGATTCAACATCTACCATACGATGGATTCGGGTGGGTTGATCCCATTGATTTACCAAATTGCGATGTTACTTTGATCGAGGATAATGCTCCAGAGTGTTATATTCTGGAGGTGGATTTGGAATACCCTGAAACACTTCACGACTTGCACAGCGATTTTCCATTCTGCCCTGAACATATGAAAACTATTAAGAACTCTTCACAACAAAATAAAATATGTTATTCATTACCGCAATTTAAAGCAAGCTGTGAGTAATGGTGTCAAGATTACGCAGATACATAGAAATTTAAAATTCAAGCAAAGTTCTTGGTTAAAGGCATACATCGAACTAAACAGTCAACTTCGAACAGCAGCCACAAACGATTTTATGAGGAATCTCTTCAAGTTAATTAATAATGCTGTATTTGGTAAAACATTGGAAAACATTCGAAAACATCGTATTGTGAAATTGGTTAATAAATGGGGGAGTCGATATGGTGCAAACAATCTGATTTCCAATGCAGCATTTCATAATTTAACAATTTTCGCCGAACATCTGGTGGCTATAGAAATGGAGAAAACAAATCTCAGTAGTTATAGCTATGTCACTTCTGGATCATTTCCTAAAATTACCGATAGGTGGCGCCGCGATCACGAAATGTAATTTTTTTATCTCCGCATGTCTTATCACACAGACTTCCGTTCATATATGTGTTATCTCTGTTTAGTATACGGGGTGTGCAAAAAAAAAAGTGTGCGGAATGTGGAGATTTGAAGGTATGACGTCATGGCGTTTGTTTGTGGTGTGTGGAACCAAGTATGTGGCGCGCAATGTATAGAATTTTAAAATGTGCATTTTTGAATGTGGAATTGCTTGAATTTGGCTTTGTATAGTTTTGGTCTTATCTCCCCATTTTATTCTCATGGACTTCCGGTGGTTAAAATAATTAGGCGGAACCAAGATCGTATATTTGTGCAGGAAATTGTTATCACGTTCCAGCTGATAAGATGAAATTGCACTGTTGTCACTGTTTATAGTTAGATTTATGGAAATATGGATTGAATAGCAAATGTATGTAGTAGTAAATTGTTGTAAGTCAATGAGGATAGTCAACGCTGCAACCCGTGAGCTGTGTGTGTGTGTGTGTGAATTCAATATGTAGCGGAAATGATGCAATTATCGACAACGTCCTGCTAAAAGGAAATGGTGACTCATGTTATTGCGGTTGGTATGATATCAAACAATATGCCCAGTGCAGGATGTGATTTTCTAATTATTAACATAGGAGATTGTGGTCTAAAGATTCATTTGTAATCGAGACATCAGACAATTCGTTTAGCCAACATATCGCTCCAAATAACCAACATCAAATTGATAAGCTAGTTGAAATTAGTTCTCTTTCATTGTTATCATCTGCTGCATTGGTAAGTCAACCCACTCGCCCCATTTAAGTGGTGTTTTAAAATATCAATTTTAGATAGATCAAATCATGAGTTCTTTCGAAGAAATTGCCTCTTTGAGTAGTGACATTGTGACAAAGTTCAAAGAGGCATACCCCAAGTTATGTGCCGTCAGAAAAGAGGAGAAAAAGCGGTGGCTGCGGAATATAAATCGAAGCATCCGAGACTTCCAAAGGGTGATGGCTGCACCAATATCTATTGGATCAAGGAAAAAATTGGTGACGAATTTGGGTCATTTGAAGAGGTTCCGGATGCTTCTCAAGTCACAAATCTCCAAGACGCATGTGGGTGAAGGAATGGAACCAAATCTTACCAGGCGGGTCAAGTGGGAAGACTTGAAAACATCCTTTGAGTCTCGCATAAGAACTGGAGTGATTATTAATCAAACAAACGTGAATCTAGGGGATTTTTTTGATGATTCCTTTGTCTTGTTCAGGGAAAAAATCAACGAACTTTTGAAAGTGTTCAGTGCTATAAAGGTGAATGCGACTTTTTGTGGTGAGTTCATTGTAAACAAAAATAATGTTGAAAACCTTGATTTTAAATATTTTCATACCAAAAATGAAGTATTGGATAAGGGTATAGATTTGATTGAGTGGTTTGTCAATTTTATCAGCAAGCCAATTTTACAAAAAATGGAGGATTTTCAAGAACGTGACAGTGGGTGGGCATTAAGAAGAATTATCAGTTTAGAGATTTGTATTAATAAACATAGCTTTGGGGTGGGTGCTTCATCCTACATTCCTTTGCCCAATCAAATTTCGAAGAAAAAAGCATGTATTAACATTAAAAATGATGATAACGCGTGCTTTTATTGGTGTATAGTCAGTGCTTTGTACCCTAGTAAAATCAATTCAGATAGAGACAGCTCATATCCTCATTACACCCGTGTCCTTAATACAGAGGGCTTGGATTTTCCAATGAGAGTCAACAAAATTCATAAATTTGAAAAATTAAATAATATAAGTGTAAATGTTTATATGTTGGAAATGGTTCAAAATAAAAAGAACGAATTGTTCAGTGTAGTACCATGTCGATTAACGAACAATAAGTTGGAAAATCATGTCAATTTACTAATTATTCAAAACAAATATTTTCCAAAAATTAATGATTTTGAACCGTTACCCAACATTGAAAATGAGATTGGGATTTCTTATCATTATTGCTTGATAAAGGATTTATCCAGGTTAGTGAGATCACAAATAAGAGAAAAAAATAGACATAAAATATTCATTTGTGATAGATGTTTGAACTATTTCCAGTCTCAGGAACGGTTGAGTGAACATTCAAGTGTGTGTGAAACAAAAAATGCTTCAAAGATTTCATTTCCCAAATATGATCACGTTTCGTTCAAAAATCACATTTATAAACAAAAACGCCATTCATCATATATGGGGATTTTGAATCAATTTTACAAAAAATTCCTGATGAATTAACACATTTGAAAACTGTCAATTTTCAAAAGCATATTCCATTCAGTATTGGATTTTTATTCAAGTGTTCCTATGACGACTCGCTAACCTTTTACAAAAGCTACCGCGGCAAAGATTGTTTAGATTGGTTTGGGGATCAACTTAAAAATATTGCGAAATTTGTTGAAGATAAGTTGTCTAAAGTTGTTCCCATGTCAGAAGTGTTGGACAAGAGTATAGCAAAAGATTGTCACATTTGCGAAAAACCGTTTATTGACACAGATCAGATTGTTGTTGATCATGATCATTTTACAGGTGAAGTCAGAGGATTTGCTCACTCAAACTGTAATTTAAATTTCAAGAAACAATTCATTGTTCCAATTGTATTTCACAATCTCTCAGGTTACGATTCCCATTTCATCTTAAAAGCAATAGGAAGGGTGGAAAAATTCAGTATTCTTCCAATTAATAATGAAAAATACATTTCTTTCACTCAGTTTGATGATGAAACTAGTATAAAGTTTAGATATATCGATTCACTATGATTTTTAAATTCATCTTTGAGTTCATTAGCATCTACATTGAAATTGGGTGATTTGATAAATCTAAAGAGGGAATTTGCTTCATGTAATTCAAACCAATTCGAATTATCAAGACGTAAGGGGGTCTTTTGCTATGATTATGTTGATAACATGGCTAAATTGGAGAAAACAAGTTTACCACCCAAAGAAATGTTCTATTCAAAATTATATGATGAAAATATTAGTGATGAGGAGTATTTACATGCCCAAAAAGTATGGGATGAATTCAATATTCAGAATTTGGGTCAATACAGCGATCTGTATTTGAAAACAGATGTGTTGTTGTTGAGTGATGTCTTTGAAAACTTTAGAATCAATGCACATAACATTTATGGTTTGGACCCAGCGTGGTATTACACTTTACCAGGTTATACTTGGGATTGTATGCTGAAATATACAAAATGTGAGCTGAGGCTGTTGAAAGACATTGATCAAATTATGTTTATTGAAAAGGGGTTGAGAGGGGGAATTTCAATGTGCTCAAATAGGTATGCTGAAGCAAATAATAAATACATGGCAGAATATGATGAATCCAAGCCATCAAACTACCTACTCTACCTCGATGTGAATAATCTCCATGGGCAATGATTCAACATCTACCATACGATGGATTCGGGTGGGTTGATCCCATTGATTTACCAAATTGCGATGTTACTTTGATCGAGGATAATGCTCCAGAGTGTTATATTCTGGAGGTGGATTTGGAATACCCTGAAACACTTCACGACTTGCACAGCGATTTTCCATTCTGTCCTGAACATATGGCACCTCCAAAGTCCAAATTTCCAAAATTATTAACAACTCTTTACAACAAAACAAAATACGTCATCCATTACCGCAATTTAAAGCAAGCTCTGAGCAATGGTATTAAAATTACACAAATACATAGAATTTTGAAATTCAAGCAAAGTCCTTGGTTAAAGTCATACATCGAACTAAACACTCAACTTCGATCAACAGCCACTAACGATTTCAGCAAAAATCTCTTCAAGTTAATGAATAATGCTGTATTTGGTAAAACAATGGAAAACATTCGAAAACATCGTATTGTGAAACTGGTTAATAAATGGGAGGGTCGATATGGTGCAAGCAATCTGATTTCCAATGCAGAATTTCATAACCTAACAATCTTCGCCAAAGATCTGGTGGCTATAGAAATGAGGAAAACGAATCTCATTTTCAATAAACCACTTTACATCGGTATGTGTATTTTGGACATTTCAAAAATTGCAATGTATGATTTTCATTATAATTTCATGCTTGAAAAATCTTTTTCCGAAAAACCTAAGCTTCTGTATACAGACACGGATAGTTTCATCTATGAAATCAAGTGTAATGATGTGTATGATGAACTCATCAAAAAAAATCTTTCAAAATTTGACACCAGCGATTATCCTTCAGATAACGTTTATCAGATTCCATTGGTAAATAAAAAAGTTTTGGGGCTGATGAAGGATGAAGCAAATGGTAGAATTATGACACATTTTGTGGGATTGAGGTCAAAAATGTACTCATATAAAATTCAAGGTGTTCAAAAATGTACGGAAAAAGCGAAAGGGGTAAAGTCTTGTATTGTAAAAAACAAAATAACTTTTGATGATTATGTGAAATGTTTAAAGACAAATGTGGAAAAAATGGTTAAACAATGTACAATCCGATCAGTCAAACATTCCGTTTACAGCACTTAACAAACCAAATTAGCCCTTAATGCCCTAGATGATAAACGCTGTTTGATTGATAACAGTCACGACACTCTCCCATGGGGCCACTACAGTCTAGACTAGAAATTTGTTGTGTAAGATTTGGGGAAGTAGGCTTAATAACTGATGGTTTGGAGTAAAGTAGATAAATATTGTCACAGTAGTATAATCCATTCAGTATAAAAAAAAAATTAACAATGATGATGTCAACAGGACTTCCAGCAGGAGTATTGTTTCTGAGCGCTTTTTTTAACAATACCTTGTATATACAAGTAGATTTAAATATACAAGAAACGTTTATTTGCGTATCAGCCAATCATAATGACTCTTGGCCATCAAACTGGAAAAAATTGATTGTTAATAATGGATTGATTAGCTATAAAATTGATGAGTCCTTTAGAAATGTGTCATATTTAGCTTACAAGTTAAGACTTTATTTTGTAGATGAAAATTTTGAACCAACAAACTGGAATGTACTTATTGATTCGTTTGAATGTGAAAATCATATAGAATTAGTCATTATATCAATCTTTGCATTCATTTTTTGTAACATGCTACCCATTCTAGGATATTTGTATAGAAATAAAAGAATTATCTACTAGCAAGTGTTTTTATTGAATTACAAGATATTACAATACATTATTTTTCATAACCCATGAATTATGAGTAGTATCCATTCCCAGCCATTTAACATAAACTTTATTCCCCTTCCGTCTTAGAATTTTCTCAACCAAGTAAACGTCAGGATGTTTAACTTTCTGTAATTCTTCCTGATAGAATGCACCTTGTATCTCCTCACCTCTATGATCTCGCAAAATGTATGTTGTGGGATTAGAAATTTTAATCTTTTCAATCACAAATATTTCATTTGACCAATTTGGCGTATAGCCCTTTGAAAACATTTCCCGGAACTTGCTTATTCGTACATAATCCCCCTTTTTAAATTTTGAAGGAGTAATTGTTTTTATACGACCATAAACTTTTGATAGTAACTGCTTTTCATGTTTTTTAGATACTTGTATAGGTTTCATTCCAATAACAGAATGTTTGGTATTATTGTATTCTGATACTATCTCAGGTAATATTTTTAACCATTTATAGTTTCCCTGCAAACTGAATTTTTTCCACATTCTGTTTCTCAATGTTCTGTTCACCCTTTCTACGATGCTAGCTTTCATGTTGGAAAATGTTGAGTAGTGATTGATGTTGAATTTTTTCATCAAATCTTGGAACTCTGTATTAAAAAATTCCTTTCCATGATCTGTTTGCAAATTTTTAGGAGGTATTTTTAAACTGGTTAAAATTAGTTTCATTGCTGTGGTCACATCCTTAGCAGTTTTGGTTTTGACAGGAATTGCCCAAACAAATTTTGAAAACACATTAATTATGACCAAAATATATCTATATCCTTTGTTTATTTTTGAATATGGTTGCATTTCAACTAAATCTGCTTGAAAAAGATCATTGATTCCCTTTACAATTACTGCTCTTCTTTTAAAAAATCTTCTGGCTGGTTTGTGTAGCTCACTCACCACATCTTCTTTGATAGTATTCATTATTGAACTGTTTTATTTTCAATCAATACAGGACATTTTATTTGTAATTCGCCATAAAATTCTTTTATTTTACTATTAGCTTCACGTCTAAACGCAATCAAGTCATTTTTTTTAACACTTCTGTTTTCTAATTTTCCCCCTTTACCATTAATTAACAATGAGACATCTTTCTTCAAATATTCTCCATACAAAATGTTTCCCTGTTCGAAAGGAAATCTATATGATTGTTTTCCATCCGGCATTAAAACAAAATTTGTCTCGCCTTCTACATATCGGCCAATAAATGGTAAAACCATTACATAAGATAAATTAACCTCAGAAAGATTAAATAACTTGATATTGTTTTCTGTTTCATCTCTCTTGAATAAATGAGAACCGAACTTGTTGAGTGACATTTTCGGATTGATTCGTTTTACGTATTTGAGTTTGTATTTATGCAATGACTTTAGCTTCACGCAGTTCTTCGATTATTGATAGTATTTCATTATTATGACCAGTATGACCAGCTCTCATAGAAGCTGTTATTAGTCTCAATCTATCGACAAGTTCGTTGATATTATTCCAATAAACATAGTCTGTATCTCTTTTATTAATCTTCCACAATCCCTTTCCTGTCCGAGCTGCTCTACTACTACTACTTATTGGAGGTTTCAGTTTCTTTAAAAAACGAGAATATAATGGTTTGATGTGTCGTGTTTTTGTTATGCCATGTTTTTGTAGGTATGGTCCTATTATGGTTATATATTTTGAAGATCCATTTCCCTGCACACGTTCATTTGGATCATAATTTCTTCGATGTGCATTGGTTTTAGCTAAAATATCCATATAATTATCCAAATCCTCATCTTCATAGTCTTTAGGATATTTTTTAAATAGTAATTCGTACAATCCTAAACCATCATAAATTTTTCCATCTACTTTTACATTTTTTCCAATAATTTCTACAAATTTAAGTGTGGTCCCCAAATAGAATTTATCAGTATCTACATCATGTACTATTCCATAATGATGATCAAAATTATGTTCAGTATCCTTCACACTAGCATCGATATAAACTCTTGGTAGTGGATCAAAACTTTGTAACCATATTTCATATGGTTGAGTGTCGATTAAATCTTGAATCGATTGCCTTGACTGTTCCAATATATCTGAAACATTTAAATTATCCGAAGTTTCGGGGGAAGTTTGAGCTATAACACTAGTTTCTAGTATAGTTGGTAGCTGACTACGTTCTTGTATATTGGTAGGTAACTGACTAGGTTCTTGTATAGATGGTAATTGACTAACAGATGCAAGGCTTGTATCAAAAAATGATGGTATTTCCATCGGTAGAATGTGGGTTTTACCAGTTCTTGTCGTAGGTCTTGTAGGTGTTGATGTCTCATAAAATAATCTTGAAGTTAAACTTGGTTTAGGTTTTTTAAATGGTGTTGCGTAATACATAGAAGTTTCAGGTTCTTCTTTTACTTCTTCAAATTCTTCCTTTATGTTGAAAGGTTCATTTATTTTAGAAATAAGTTGCTGTAGTGGTTGAGTTATTGGTTTGTAAGCTTGCTCTAGTTGTGATTGTGTAGTGGTCATAGCTAATTTTAGACTATTATATTTATCCTTGACAGCTTTTCTTGACTTTATCAATTCCTCAGCCATCCTCTTATCCATTTTTATTTATTTTATAAATATATGAATGAATCGAAATTTTTCCTATATCTTCCAGAATTCAGTTCACAATCTTTATCAATAACCAGAAAACTATAAGGCTCTTTCCAACAGTGTGCGCAGAGTTCCTTTAATTGCTCAAATGACATATCCAGCATACAATGATCATTATATATATGATTTAAATTCATAGAATCCTGCTTGAATAAAATTAGCAAATTTGCGTTCTCACGTATAAGTCTTTTCTGAATTGATGAATAACCTTGAAAAATAAAAAAGCAGTCTGTATTTTTATGCCTCGAATGCGTGAAATAGTCCCTTATTATAGTTTGACTTCCACATGGTATATCATCAAATATGATGACTGAATTTGGTGCTATTTCATGAGGAGGAATAATATTTTCATCGCTTTCATACTCGAAATATCCAATCTCTTTCATGGGTGCCAATAGTTGTCTTAAATATCCATACTTTGGCTGTTGTAATGATTTGGAATAAAGGTAAACGTTTGCAAATCTTATTCCATTTGGATGCTCAAGTAAAGCCAACATCACATTGGTTTTACCTGAAGCAGATGGTCCAACAATGAGACACCTTTTTGATTCCCCACCAAATAAATCACCATGCTTTTGGATTGATTTCGTAAAATTCTTCACATCATGGTTTGTGATGGGTAAGGAAAACGATTGTTTTTCTATCCGCATTCTAGCTATCAATAAACAGAATTGTTTTTTGCGAAAGTATTTATACATTAATCAGATGGACATATTGAACAGATAGCATCAAATCGATAGACAATCTTGTTGCAAATTTTTAAACTGAAAAATAGTATTTAAATAATACCCACAAACCTCTATAGGTATAAAATGATTGTACATGCTTCACGAAAGTATACTTCCTCCAAACACTCCAAGAGGAAAGGTCGAGGTTTAATAAACACTCTAATTAATAAAGTACCAGTTGAGCTTCATATCCCTGGCTATCAATTTTGTGGTCCTGGTACAAATTTAGAAGAAAGATTGAATAGGGGGGAGTCTGGTATTAATCCGTTGGATGCTGCGTGTCGAGAACACGATATCGCTTACTCACAAACAACTGATTTACCTCAACGACACCGGGCGGATAAAGTTCTAGCAGATAAAGCTTGGCAAAGAGTTAGAGCAAAAGATTCCTCGGTAGGAGAAAGAATTGCTGCTCTAGCAGTTACTGGAATTATGAAAGGTAAACGGAAACTTGGAATGGGGATGAGGAGAACTGAAAGAAAGAAGAAAAAACGAGTTATCAAACCTCCTAAAAAAATTGGTGGATTTCTTCCATTATTACTTCCAATTTTGGGTGCACTAGGAGCTTTAGGCGGTGGTGCAGCTGGAATAGCTAAGGCCGTTAATGATATAAAAGTATCAAAGGATCGAGCAACTTGAGGAATTACATCGACACAATAAAGAAATGGAAAATCTTTCCAAGCAGGGCAGGGGATTATACATTAAACCCTACAAAGGAGGCACTATCAAGAAAAAATCCATAAAAAAAAAAATCAAATAAAATTTCCACAGAGACCCCTTTCAAATATAGATATATTAAAATATGTAAAAATATTGAAGATCCCACATTTTAGAGGTGTATTTATGCGTGACAACCTACCCAAAAAATGTAAAGTGAAGGAATGTGGTATCTTGAATCTAGATAGTGAACAAAATCAAGGAACTCATTGGACTGCATACATAAAAAATAAAAATAAAGCGTTTTACTTTGATAGTTATGGAAACTTGAAACCACCCATCGAACTTGTTAATTATTTGAAAACTCATGACAAAACCCAAATCTGGTATTCTTATGAAACAGTACAAAAATTCAATACAAATAATTGTGGACAATTGTCAATCGAGTTTCTATATAATAATATGACATGATTGAGAACCAACAGTAACGTTGAGAGTGTCATCATGACTAGCACTATAACAATAACAGGAGATACTTCTGTGTTAAAAGCAGAATTTAATCCACCTATATTTTTGGATGAAAATAAAGAATATTTTCTAGGATTAGCTGATTTTGAATCGTTTATGAGTATACCTAACATACAACCAGGCAGCAATAAAATATATGTAGCAGATAAAGTTATTACAATTCCAGAAGGAACTTATGATTTAAAAGATATTGAAACATATATTAATTATGTAATTGACGACATTTTTGGAGAAAAAGTTGGGTTTATGATGAAAGCAAATCCAAATACATTAAAATATCAGATTTATTGCACAAAGGAAATAGATTTCACACCAAATGACTCTATAGCGAAAATATTGGGTTTTAAAAAACGAAAAATCGCATCAAATGAATTATCTGAATCGGATGAAGTTGTTAATATATGTAAAGTAAATGCAATTTGTGTTGATTGCGACATTTGCATAGGATCATATAGTAATGGTCTACCCGTTCATATAATTCATCAGTTTTTTCCATCTGTTCCTCCAGGGTATAAAATAGTGGAATCACCATTACCAATACTTTATTTCCCCATCAGCGTCAAGACAATCAACAACATCACTGTTAAAATAGTAGATCAAGACGGTGATTTGATTAATTTCCGAAACGAGACCATAACTATATATTTCGATCTCCTTTTGCGGTAGAACACTTGCCTCCAGAACTGCGAAATCAAGCAAATTGGTTGATAAAAAATCACCATTGTATTTCGTGGAATGAAGGATTTACTCAATTACACAAGTTCTCTAATATTGTGAAAAATTTAACGAAAAACGTGGATCATGTGTACGTGAAAGGAAAAGAAAAGGCGCAATACATTAGGAAATATTCATCGAAGCCCGTAATCGAACTTGATGACAATCCAGCTTTATCGTTAGAAAAACCACATTGTTTGTTTCATTTATCATCACCTGCAATGTGTGCACTTACTAATGTTTATAATTTGTATAATAATTGTTTATTGGTTGAATAAATACCGTTTACCAAAAAATTATTTTTTATTGAAATTTTCATCGAAAAGAAATTTTCACTCTGTGAGAAGCCGATGCATAGACCTCTACACCACAACGCCCACCATTTTTACAAATAAAACACCATATCTATTAAATGAACTTTTTTATTCCAATTCAAATACTTCTTTATAAATATTGACAGGTATAAATTTTTCAAGATCAATCAAATAACCTACAAGATTCATTTCCTTCATAGTCTCCAAGAAAAATCGTAGGTCCGATGTATACAGAAATAAATCGCAGGCTTCAGCAGCTTTCCGATATTTTTCTTCCAGATTTTTGCACTCTCCTTCAGTGTAAAATCTCTCCATACCATAAACCGCCTCATGTTCTGCGTCATATTGAAGATCTCGAAATTCTCTAGCCAGTTCCTCCATTGCAGCAACCATGCCGTATGATGGTATCATCTTGATTAGATAGAACTTGTATGATGGTTATACTTGGATGGAACTTGACTTGATTGATGAATAAAACGGAATGTCTGAGATTAAATAGCAAACTCTTAAGGAGAGGGGGAAGTAAAGAAAACAATATGTACGAAACATATTTTCTATTGCTTAGTAATTTTTTTTAACAATTCATCACATGCGAATTCTGCATCTGTACTAATTTGATCAGGGTGTAAATGAAGGATTTCAAGTACACAGTATATATTCACATTATTTATGTTTTTTAAAGGGGAAATAATATTATATACATTTGTTATCAAATCACCATTCAACATATGAACATCCTTTAACAAAGTTTTGTAATATGATAAAAATTCTTGCGATTTCAACAAATTTAAACGATACAAGACTAATTCAGCTATATTCACCACTTGATTGATAGTATCTCTAGCCAAGAAAATCTCACATCCACTATACTGCAAAATCTTGATAACTCGTGTTTTACCAAAAAACACAAAATGGATCTCGAAATCATCTCCTTGAATAGGTTGCCATCCAAAGTCAGTTGAATGAAGGAAGTTCAGCATCACATCTTGATGAAACAAGAATGATAACCATTGTTTTTCACTGAAATTCACATTTTGGTCGTATTTGTTTCCACATAGTTTGACGATGGGAATGAATTTCTCACTCAAAGATAAACCGACACTGAGCCACTTGGATTTGGATTTATTCAGATAGTGCACTGTTTCGTTAATTAAAGTGCAAGGTTTTTTGAGCTGATTGATTGGAATGGAGTGCTCCATTTTATGAATTCTATTTCAAGTATTCAAGTAGACTGATCAGACTCTGAGACTGTGTAGCTTTTATTCATTTAAATACTAAGAGAAGGTGGTGGGGATTACTTTTCTGTTCCTATTCAAAAATATTAATTTGTAATCTTGGACGAGATTTTGGGTCTCATAAAAATTTTAAAAATATTCTACTGAGTGTTTTTATTACAAATAAAGCATTTCTCTTGTGATCTGGCAGGTCCATCGAAATGTGTTGTTTCATGAGGTGGGTTATAATGTATGAAACATGGAAGTTTGATTTGAAGCGAATATTCATTCCTATATCTTATTGGTAGTTTTCCCCAAATATTTAACAGTTCATATGGTCTTACATTTTTCAGTAAATAATTTAAAGGAAACATTTCCAATTCTTCGCTTGCAAAATCTTCCAGCTGTTTTTCCCCATTTATATGTAACATAATAATTTCTATGGATGAACAACAATTATTATTCATGATTGGGAAAGTGACTTCAAACTAATATCTTTTCAGAGATTAGGTGTGTGTGCGACTTATTTTTATCAACAGCCCAAGTTCAAGGTTGCAGCGTTGACTATCCTCATTGACTTACAACAATTTACTACTACATACATTTGCTATTCAATCCATATTTCCATAAATCTAACTATAAACAGTGACAACAATGCAATTTCATCTTATCAGCTGGAACGTGATAACAATTTCCTGCACAAATATACGATCTTGGTTCCGCCTAATTATTTTAACCACCGGAAGTCCATGAGAATAACATGGGGAGATAAGACCAAAACTATATAAAGCCAAATTCAAGCAATTCCACATTCAAAAATGCACATTTTAAAATTCTATACATTGCGCGCCACATACTTGGTTCCACACACCACAAACAAACGCCATGACGTCATACCTTCAAATCTCCACATTCCGCACACTTTTTTTTTTTTTTTTGCACACCCCGTATACTAAACAGAGATAACACATATATGAACGTCTGTCTGTGTGATAAGACATGCGGGGATAAAAAAATTACATTTCGTGATCGCGGCGCCACCTATCGGTAATTTTAGGAAATGATCCAGAAGTGACATAGCTATAACTACTAATCTCATTTTCAATAAACCACTTTACATTGGTATGTGTATTTTAGACATTTCAAAGATTGTAATGCATGGTTTTCATTATAATTTCATGCTAAAAAAATATTTTTCTAAAAAACCTTAGCTTCTGTCTACAGACACGGACAGTTTCATTTACGATATTTAGTGCAATGATGTGTATGATGAGCTCATCAAAAAAGATCTTTCAAAATTCGACACCAGCGATTATCCCTCAGATAACGTTTATCAGATTCCATTGGTAAATAAGAAAGTTTTGGGGTTAATGAAGGACGAAGCAAATGGTAAAATCATGACACATTTTGTGGGATTGAGGTCAAAAATGTATTCATATAAAATTCATGGTGTTCAAAAATGTATGAAAAAAGCAAAAGGTGTAAAGTCTTGTATTGTCAAGAACAAAATTACTTTTGATGATTATGTAGAATGTTTAAAAGAAAATGTTAAAAAAATTGTTAACCAATGTACAATCCGCTCAGTAAAGTATTCCGTTTATAGCACTGAACAAACTAAATTAGCCCTAAATGCCTTAGATGATAAACGCTGTTTGATTGATAATAGTCACGACACCCTCCCATGGGGTCACTATAGTTCACAAGATATTGTTAACTGACGGAATAAAACATTTTGATGGTCACATTTTTTTATTCATCCCAATTGTCATCATAAGGAACCGGCGGCGGTCTCTAGTATATAAAATTAAGCATAACCTAAGTACTCGGTGGACTTGATCCATTACACTTAAATGAATTTTAACTATATGATGAATCTGGTACGGAAGTATGCATGTTTATAGATTTTTTACAAAAACAAAATACATGTTCACAATCTGGACAGCATACTGAGCCGATAACACCACGACCACCACCATTTCTAGAAACATGTTTATAGGAGTCCTGAAATAAAGCCAATTGTTTGATAGTGAAAACGATTCTGGTGCGGGAGCTGGTTCGAAACACATACGACTGAGCTCTGAATCCTAGGGTGGTTAATCACTGTTAAGCTAAATTAAAAAATTAAGTCACACTTACCATCACTCAGAGTTTTTTAATCATCCCAACTGTTATCAATCATGATGGGGTTATTATGAATGTGTGCCGGCCACGGCACCCCCTCAGGCTCATACCGCGGCTCACATGTCCGCAAATGAACAGCCATTTTCTCCTTACGGGCACACATGGAGATCCGAGATTGCCTCAGGATCCTATAGGTTAAATCACTGATAAGCTTAATCAAAAAAATAAATCACACTCACCATCATTCTGAGCGGCGTTTTTGGTGGGTTTGAGGGGTATTGATTGGCAGCAGAGGAGGATGTGGAGGAATTCTGGAATATGTTGTGTCAGCTCACTGAACAAAAAAAAAATTGCACTCACCATTATCACCGGCTAAGATTGTTATGTGTGTGTGTGTCGAGTTGAGACAGAATAATTCACAAATCACTCCGTATCCATATTTATATGTTTTTGTGTGCGGTAGCTTGCTGATATGGCAAAACCACTATGAAATCTAATGTGATTACTGGTGATGAGAAATTAAACTTTCTTTCATTTTATACGCTCTATTTTATCCAGATCAGTTAACAATCTATTTCGATCATGATACATGATTTGTTTTAAACAATAAGTTTCTATACATGGAGATTTTTTATGAAAATTTTAAATAACATCCTCAATAGGAACATGTGTACAACTTTTACTAATCAATTCATGTAAAGTATTTAAAATCGTATTATAATATTTGGGGAAATCTAACTGCTTCAGTTTCCGGAGTCTTATGATCATAAAATGTTTATTAACAATGCAAAGGTCATGTACATTATTTTCAGTAAAATTCATTATTTGATCATGTTTTGAAATTGACACTGATTTCGCTCCATTATCCATCGGGAAACTGCCAATCAGCAAGTCATTATGCGAGAATGCTGGGTGGATGTGGGGTTCCAAATTCCATCCATCGAGGAGTCAATTGAGATAGTTCATCATTATATTCCACACATCATCTTCAAAAATTAATGTCTGCTGCTCACCAATGGGTATTCTGATTATGGGTTGGAGATTGCGTTGCAAACTTAATTCCACATAAATCTTGATGTCACTAGTGGTACAGAAAAACATCGTGCTAAGTAGAGATTTTGTTCGAACATCACTCGCAGCCTTCTCATACCCAGCACAGTAAACTAATATAACTTAGTATTGCAAGCTCGGCGTTCCCGCCAAAAACTCTTAGGCTTCGGGAATACAGGCATCAGGGGGCGCCAATGTTCTTCAGCTTGATATCTACCCCGTGACTTTATGTGATTAAAGCCACCTCCTAATCACGTGACGATTCAGATCATGTCGAACCTACTCGTATCATGTCTGACTCCGACTGACGCGTCGCTGCCATCTGCCATTTTGATTTCTACCGTTACTGTGAATTATTGCTTTTTGGATTTTCGTTAGTGTTCTTGAGTTCTTGTGTGTTTTCTTGTTATTTTTCTTTAATTCGACAATGTGGTCACTTTTACTAATACTTGTCGCTTGGATGAATTTGGGAGAGGTCCGGCGAAGAAAAGTTAAACCTTGTTGTGTCCCTCTTTGCCGAAATCTAACGGCTAAAAGACATAGATTCCCAAAAAGATTTCCAGAGATGTTCAATGCCTGGGTAGAGAAGATTAAACCTTTCAACTATGAGGTGTTATCAACAGATGAAATTTATAATACATTTGTTGTATGTGAGGACCATTTTTGTCCTGAAGATATTGTTCCAGGTAATAGAGGTCTGAAAGTAACTGCAGTTCCATAATTGAATTTACCAGGTAAGTCTCTTTTCTTTGGTATTTTTTTTATCAAAATTTTATAATTATTACGCACAGTACTTACATACCTATTCGTTTTAATTCAACCAAGAAATAACCTCACCTCAAAACGGGTCAAATTTTGATAACTTGAGTCATTTGAGATCCATTTTTTTGGAAACACCTACGCCAAGAAGGTATACAAAATTCAAATACGAAAAAACTTTCTCCTCAAAAAATGTTAGACTATTTTGGGTTTTCACCCTCGTTTATCTTTGATTCCACTTAAAACCCTAACGTGAGGTTTATATCGAGGTTTATATAGATTTAAAATCATTGTTTACACTGAAAGTTTGTTTTTTAACTACAATGATGAAATTTTATTTCTTTATTAATTATATATTTCTATATGGAAAGATATTGACTTGTAGTTTCCATCGAAGTTTCCTCTTCACATTTTATAGAAATTGACGAAACCAACTTAACATCGTGGACACAGTCGTGGATTAGGCAGCAATTATTAAAATGAAAATATTTTTTAAATGTCTAAATACGAATTCTGATATCTCTGCAGTTTTTGGAAAACTGAGTAGATCAAACAGACCGATCTTTCGTCAGAATATGAATCCCGTGCTGAATCACCTTCTAAATCACTCCGAAGAGTTGGAAGCCCTACGGACTCCCCAATACCTTCGAAAAGAACGAAAACCGATGAAGGTATGTACATCTACAGTGTGTCTCCAGATCGACGCATGAATAGGTAAAAAATACAACAAAAATTTGAATAATTGAAATTTCATCTTCTGAGATTCAGCCCTACTTGGATACTTACTTATTGTGTCATAATTTTAGTTGCAAAAAATCAAATGTATTGGAAATTTACTCAGAAGCTATATTCCTCACTAGTTAAGTGCTTTTTCTGTTGAAGATACGACAAAATGTTATAAAATGAAGTTGTTCTGAATAAAAAACAAGAAGTGAGATTGCAAAATTTTAAAACCCACCGCCTACTTTGATATTTTTAAAAAATCAGAAAAGATCATTGGCAAAAGTTCTTTTAAATGACGAATTACGCAAATTGCACATACAAAAGTATTTTAAAATTGACAAACACAAACAAACGCTCAAAATAATATTAGGATCAGATATATTTCCATGTTATTCTAAAAACTCAGAATGGAAAAATACAAACTATCAAAGCAGGTGGAGGGATTTGAAGTTTTGCATTCTCACTTAGTTTTCCATTCTAAAGAACTTTCCTGAATAACATTTTGTCGTATCTCCTATGGAAGAAGCACTTGACTAGTAAGAAAAATAGATTCTAGGTTGATTTCCACAACATACATAACTTTTTAAAACTGAAATTATGACACACATAAGTTTCTATCCAAGCAGGGCTGAACCCTAGAATATGGACACTCAATCATTATTTTTTGTTTTTTTCACTTATTCATAAACACTGAATGTAAGGTAGGGAGTAAGAGATACTTTTAATCATCATTAATTTCATTTGCTTTTCATATTAATTTGCTGGATATTAAAATGTATTCATGACTATTATAGCTACTCTTTCTTATATCCATTTTACGTTCTTTTTTGATTCCTAGAATGATCCATCCATTCATTCTAGGAACCAAAAAATCAGAATGTTTGGCCCTAAAAAAGCACGAAATAACAATAACTATATAAAAATGGACAAACAAAAATTTTTGCCTTAAACCAAATAATAATTTCATCAACAGAGAAAAAAAATGATTAGGTACAGGGTGATCCACCATAATGTCGCCCCCCTTTAACTTTTTTATCTCACGTGTCCCAAAAAATTTGAAGGTATGGTTTTGTGGGTACTAAAAAATACATTTTCTCTACTTATACAAGAAGTTTGAAAAATCAATAGTATACCGACAAAATCAAAAAGTTTTTTTTAAATGAATCACCCTCTATTTGAATGTATTTTTGAATTCCTTGTAAAATTCTAAGCATAATTTATACAACATACCATCTACTTAAATTGAACGGTTTTCGAAATATTCGCATTTGAAACACGGTTTTTCACATAACGCTAAAAAATACGTATTCATTGGTGTCAACTCGGGGCAGTTCGGAGACCGTGCAATTGGCAGAATTATTCTTCCGATTCATTCAAGAAACCTCTCCAATTTTTTTGTTTTGAAATATTCCTTTGAAAAAATATTTTATGTCAACATTGCAAATTTTCAAATGCGAATATTTCAGAAACGGTTGAATTTAGGCATATGGTATATTATATGAGTTATGGTTAGAATTTCACCCACTCGTACAAAAAAGTATTTTCGAATACCTACATGACCATACCTTCAAATTTTATGTGACACTTGAAATAACAAAGTTAAATGGGAGCGAAATTAACAGAACCAAATTTAATTTTTCAAAGGCCGTTGTATTGTTTGGGTAGGTAATCAAGAAATAAATGAACCAAAAGTCATGAATAAAAAACTATTGTTTATAAAAAATGTCATGATTTTCAGATTCAGAGATATTACAAGACAACGCAATTCTGATGCAATCTGATGATCTTCAAACAACTGAAGCGGTTGAAAGTGCTACTGCCACATCTCCAACTCCCAGATCGTCACCAAAACTTGCAATAGTCAAGCAAGGTCTTATTTCTGCTCTTTATTTTGTTCAATCATATTCATGTAGGAAATGAACTATTTTTTTTCCTTAAATATATTAATCATAGACGTAACACGAAAAAGATCAAATTAATAGACTTAAAAGCGATCATACATCCTGAAAATGCCTTAAAGTATTAACAATTTAAACAAAAGGAATCAATATTGCTGAAAAAATGAGGATCAGTTTCCTTGCATCAAAATAAGAAAAAATTAACAACATTTGTCCGGAAAAAGGATAATAATAAAATATCTACAAAATATTTTTTTTTAAATAACATCCTTTAGATTGAAATTTGGACACGATATGTGTATATGAACATTTTTTCTTATTTTGAAGTAAGGAAACTACTGTTCCTGAATTTTTTGTCTCAAAATTACAATAATCATCTGTTAAACTTATGGTACAGTCAAGTGCATTAATCCTTTAGGTTTCTAACATGTCTTGTGAATACCGTGAACCGGGGTAAGTTTGTGACTAGATTATCAATTTGGGACTCCCAGCACTGTTCTCACATTTTGCTATGCAAACATTTTCCATCTTTAAACGTGTTAGTTATAGGCATTGAACACCATACTACGTACCTGGAACGGACCCGCTTATTATTGAAAGCGAAAAAGTAGAGATAGCGATTGTTACAGATCTCTATTTCTTTCTAACTCATTGGCCTATATGCATGGAGTAGAGAGAGAGATAGCGATAGTTACCAAAGTTCTTGATGATGGAACCATTGTAAATGTCATGACGCCCTATGGAAAACAATGGAAATGGCTATTTCATAAAGTAGAAATATTTCATTAAACATTTTTCGTTGATGTTGTTTCACAGCAACAAAAACTCCATAATTAATTATTAGCGATCACTACACTAAAATAATCATATTAATCGTATTATTTAACAGTTCATGTGTCTTGGTCTCGGACTAAAAATAAAACAGACAGAGGCAGTCATTCATATACACTTATACAGGGTGTTTCCTAACCTCTGTGACAAAATGAAAGAGGTGATTCTTCGCTTAATTTTAAGACGAAAATGTAGTATAACTTTTTTTCGAATTTCGCTTTGTTTTCAAAATACAGGGTGTTTAATTTTTTTTTTCTTGATTAGTTTTTTATTTTTAATTAATTTATCTTTTACTCGATTTTGTTGAAGTTTGGTAACGGTATTTATAGTGATAACGGGCTCATTTTCCCATGAACAAATAAAAATTATCGAATATAGTGGCGTCCGAGCGGCACTTCAACCAATATTATTGGGAAAAAAATGTACGCCACTGACTTTTTGTGTCATTTTCATATTTTTCACAGGTTATTCAACTAAAAACGCAACTTTTTGATCTCTTAAATTTTTATCGTATCTTGCGTAATTTTAGAGCCGTGACTCCCCTACAAAAACAATAGTCTATCGCCTACGTTATGAATGAAAATGAAAACAAAAACCGTTTTACAATAAATTTCTACAGTCGTTCACTATAGGCGCTTTCGGTATAGAATGATTCGATAAACCAATATCATCCGCTGCCGAGTTTTTCTCTTTTTGATTCACGTTAATAAAAAGAGACAAAAGATGATCGACTTGAGCGAATTACCGTTCCCGTAAGCGCCTATTTTAAGGGGAATGGTGTTACGGTTATTTTTAGTTATTTATTTTAGAAAGATTTTTTTTTAGTAGTACAGTTCGGTCTCCAAAATTGGTTTTCAAGTTAGTATTAATTAGTGATAGTATTAAGCCTAGTAATTAAGAAATTAGTTTATAAGTTGATATCGATCTCGGCATCAGTTCTGACCATGGTCTTATGAGTTGAACAGTTTCACAGTAAAATTCACTTCGTTCATTTCAGTAATTTCATTCACGTCATTCACTTCATTCATTTTATTCATTTCATTCAATTATTTACCTTGGTTAATTGTGGTACCTATTTTAATTAATCAATATTCGTCAGTTTTGCTGGAGCCCCAAATTCAGTCATTAACCTCAAATTTCACGTCTTTGTTTATAATTATTTAGGGTCTTTCACTGTCACATTTAGTAATTTCATTCTTGCCAACCTATTTCGTAAGACTTGACATTCTCCGGGTCCATTGACCTATCAGCTGAGCGCTACAAGTTCAATGACCAATCAAGGCAGTTCATGGTCATGGTCAAGGTTATCATCGTCAAGATCTAGGGACATTTAATTGGGAAACGGTTTTGAGGGTCCGATGACATTCATTTTTCTGAAAAGTGGTTGCCAGGTGCACACTTGAGTCGCTCCGTTTGCTAATTTCAGAAAATAATTATCTTCAGTCATCCCTCTCTTGGTTGAATATTTACGAGGTAAATTAATGCAATTTTGCATATTTCTTGAAAGGGATTGAGGGTTAGTGAAGATTTTTGTCGAAGAACCCGAACCAAAGGCCACATTACATCTCCGGTGAGTTAATTTGCCCTACTTGACCCCTTTTTAAACCCTCAGTTGATAGTTATTTGTCATTTTCTATAATGTTTCCAAATCCTATTCGTATTCACTTTTAATTCAAATTTTGATCACGTACCCCCTTAAATGGACGAATTTTTGAGACGTATCTATCTTTTTCAGGCCTTCATTCATTGATCCATCACTTCATTTATCAATTCATTCCTTCATTCTTTGCTGTTTATTGTCTTGCATTTGACAATAATTGTTCAGAACCAAGTATTAAACCTTTTGAAGTACTTGTGTTGCTACGGTCATTATTTATGATCCATTTGGAATTACTCATCACCACCACCGGTTGATGCTAAGCTATCGTCCATACAACCTACCCCTGGACTACCTGTTCAATTACTTGGGGACTGATTGTGAGGAGTTTGCCTTCCAGTACGAATAGGGCCCCCTTATTGGGATCCCACCAGCACAACTCCCACAGGACCTCCAGAGGCTGAATAACCATAGCACAGGTACCACCACACTTTATGGAACGTAATTCCAAGCTTATTCAATTCAGACATTATTTTTATTTTGATCACCCTTCCCATACCCGTTAATTTTAGCACCTGGTGACGTGAGGTTATTGTTATTGACAGTTTGTGAGAATTTGTCATATGATTCATGACAATTCTGGTTAGGGCTGGTGCCTGAGAATCGATATCGGTTTAATTAGTAGTAAGGGTCTAATTTATTAAGGTCTGGTAATATTAATTTACAAGGGGTGTTTTCCTGCTTTTTGTTTACCGAGCGGCTGACTTTACTTTTCGGAGGATTGAAGTAGGTGGCGTCCTTATTTGGCAATATACCCCCGCACTCTTCGACATAGCCTGGGTATTACTCCGATAAGTGAGCCACTCCATCACCTCTAGTGTTTATTTTTTTTTTAGTAAAAAAGCCACCTATATTTATAGACCTTTTTGTTTTATTTACATTTTTTTTTTAAAGTAGCAATGGCATTTTTCATACAGGAGGCCGTTTGAGCGAAGTTGCTGCATCTAATTGATAATCATTGTAAATACTAATTTTATGTTTTTGATGAAAAAATCATCTTATTATTATTATATTGTTTAGAACTTGAAATTATCAAAAGCGAATGCCAAGAACATCTTCAATGGTTTTTGCCATAGACAAAATAGACAATGAACATTTGCAAACTGATTTTCACGAATTTTTAAAGCATGCATTTGCGGAGAGATTCCTTGTGTTTGCCATTAGCAATTTGGCGTTTACCGCATATTGCTCAGAATGTGAGTTGACGTCTATGCTCCATCAAAATAATGTAAACAAATCTGTCTATTTTATTTATAGTCTAAGGTCTCGCTTATTGAAAATATATCTATACAGGGTCCTTCATTAGTGCGTCGGGCAATCCTAGCGTGGTTATTTACAAAAGTAGAAAAAAAAGTTTTATACAAAAGTTGTAGAATGTGACTTTATGCATATTTTAAAAATATTTTCAAACATACAGGGTGCGTCACAAAAGTATGGCACGAAAAAGTATGATTTTTTTAAATGGAACCCCCTGTATATTGATTGATATTTCAATTCTTCCTTCAATTTGGAACAAAAATTGTGATACAACTAATGTTCCTAAATTGAACCGTTATCGAGATATCGCGTTTTAAAAATGGCATTTTTGCAACTTTGACATGCTATAAAACTCAAACTATTTAAGTTAGAGAAAAATGGATTGCACATTCCTATCTTAACTTTTCAAGAGCTATTCAAGGAGATTAAATCCATTATTGTGAAAAAATGTCAAAATGTGCCGAAAAAAGTTGACAGTTGACGTTACCTTCTATCCAAATGACAGAAGAGCTCTTGAAAAGTTGAGATAGGAAAGTGCAAACCATTTTCCTCTAACTTGAATAGTTTGAGTTTTATAGCATGTCAAAGTTGCAAAAATGCCATTTTTAAAACGCGATATCTCGATAACGGTTGAATTTAGGAACATTAGTTGTATCACAATTTTTGTTCCAAATTGAAGAAAGAATTGAAATATCAATTAATATACAGGGGGTTCCATTTAAAAAAATCATACTTTTTCGTGCCATACTTTTGTGACGCACCCTGTATGTTTGAAAATATTTTTAAAATATGCATAAAGTCACATTCTACAACTTTTGTATAAAACTTTTTTTTCTACTTTTGTAAATAACCACGCTAGGATTACCCGACGCACTAATGAAGGACCCTGTATTTTACATAAATAAAACCTCAAGTTTTTTTTTGCTTTATTCCCCTACACTTTTCAAAATATCGTCGCCTGAGAACCCGTTCATTCTATGTCCACTTTTTGCCAAAATTGAGATTTTATTATTAGTGTTTTATTTCCGAAGCTCTCCGTTGAATCGTCGAATTTATACTATGTCCATTTAAAGGTTTTAATATTAGAACCATGTTAGTCTATGGCCTTTGCCAGCCAATAGGATTTGGCCATCTGCACCACGTGCGGACATAGAATAATTTGGCAAAAATATTTCAATCATAAACATTTTGAACAACGGGTACGTGTGGATGAGCGGTATCATTGTTTACAGTTTATTTGTTCATAAAAATAGGGTAAAAACTTCAATTATTTCCGTTTTACAGTATTAGAAAGAGTGGTTGTGGACATAGAAATTCTATGTCCGGACCAAATTATTTTTTTGTGAAAAATTTTCCTAGACAGTCAATGTTTTTAGTATTTTTTCGGGTCACCCTATTTTGTGCACCTTTAAACCTAACTAATGTACAGAACTAAAAAGAAAAAATTAATAACATGTACACAATAAAAGCTGGTGAATTTCAAAAATGCTCTACTTAAAAGTTTTGAAAAATGGACCTGTTTCTCAGGCGACGATATGTCAGAAAAATGATTTTTCGGGTGCTCTTTGAATTGAAAATATAATGCAACGTCCATCTTTGGAACGCACACCTATAAAAAAACACCTATATGAAATATTAATATAAATAGTCAGCGTACCAAAGTTACCCTACTCGATGTGGTTACTTTTGGAGATTTTCAAAACTCATCATCTCAACCAACACCATAAAAATCATGTATTCATACGTATACTACAGTTACTCCAATAAATAGCAGCTTAATCGTAATTATTCACGCAAGTCCAAGTTAAATTTTGAAAAATCGTACCAAAGTTACGCCAGTCTACGGTAGGACTTTCCTTGACAGAAAACATAAAAGTCAAAACATGGCCGGATTTTTGTCTTATCATGTTTTTTATACCTACCCTTCGACCATTTTTTATGGTCAAACTTTTTTATTTGAAGAGATAGGTAAACTAGTACTTCCAAAAGGAAAATAGTGTTGTTTGTTGTTGTATTCTCAAGGCGTACTATGGCTATTTTAACTGATCCGTATTGTGTTCACTGTTATGGACTTCAGTTCATCTTAAATTTTTCGCCCGATTACGCAAAAACGGCTACTCAAATCAAAAAGTTCAGAATTTTGAAATCTATTGCACTGTGTAAAAAAATGCCATGTTGCCATTAACGAAAATATCTTTTTCGCGTCTGCTGCGAAATCTGGCACGACTGAATTTTTTTTTCTTCATTTTTCTTAGTTAGGTCATTTCACACGAGTTTCCTTTTGGAAGTACTAGTCTATCTATCCAAATAAAAAAGTCGGCCTGTCAGGTTTTAAAAATTTAACACTATAATAAAGTTAGGTAGGTATAGCAAATAAGTTGTTTATTATACTATGCAAATAATGATAATAATTCGGTCATGGTTTGACTTTGAAGTTTTATGTCAATGGAATAAGTTCAATTTACATGTAACAAAACTCCTTGTCCAACGAATCAATGCACATGACTGTACGTAATGGTGTTGATCATATTTATCACAAATTTTTGGCTGAAGTATGTTGATGCTGTCAGCGAATTTTTGATTGAAAACCATGTAACCACAAAGTGTCAAAAATTTACTTTTCAATAAATGGAGTGGAAATTGTATTTTTATAATACTTATTTATTTTTGGGAATTCGTCATAACAGATCCTCGTTGTTAAAGTTGGTGAATGTAACCAGAGAGAATCAACTGACACCTAAAGCCAAAGTTTTTTATCAAACATTAAAAAAATGGAGGGGCAAAATGGTTCAAATCCAAAGGAAAGTGAGTTCATACCAGGAAACATTGGCTGCAGCAGAAAAGCTACAGAAAACAAACAATTATTCCAACTTGCTCAAAAATGTAAACACACCAACATTTAATTTTATAATGTGCCAAATGAGGAATCAGAAATTGATGGCCAAGGCAATGAGGTTTACGTTGGAGGAGAAAATTTTGGCGCTGTCACTCTTCAAGGGAAGTGCAAAGGGGTACCGATTGTTATCGAAGATATTCACTCTTCCTTCCTCTAGAACTCTACGAGCTCTTATACAAAGGGTTCCAATCAAAGCTGGAATCAATAAGCACATATTTGATTCATTGAAGAAGCAGGTGCAAAAAATGAAAAACGAGAGTGAAAGAACATGTGTACTAGTCTTCGACGAAATGGAACTCACTACCCACCTAAAATATGATAGGTTCAGCGATGAGGTTATTGGGCTGCAAGATGATGGCCAGGAAAAAAAAGCTTCTTTTGCTAATCATGCCAATGTGTTCATGTTAAGAGGGGTTTCAAAGCAGTGGAAGCAGCCCGTAGTATTCACCTTTAGCAATGGCCCAATAAAAAATATCCAACCTAAAGACCTTAATAAAAGACATCATCACTGAATGTTTTTCAATTGGTTTAGATGTGGTGGCTACCATATGCGACCAAGGGTCTTCAAATCAAGCGGCCATAAACTCACTCCTCAAAGACACTGAAGAGCATTTCAAGAGGAACAACGAAGAAAATCCTTGTATTGGCTACATTGTGGACAACAGGGAAATTATCCATTTGTATGATGTTCCACACTTGTTCAAGTGCCTGCGAAACAACTTATTAAACAAAAATTTGCAATTTGTTTTGGACGGTGTTGAGAGAGTGGCTGAATGGGTACATATACAGCAGCTCTACCAGTTAGATGCATCTGAACCAGCTCTAAGATTATGCAGCAAACTGACAGATGCCCATGTCATTCCAGCAAAAATCAAAAAAATGAAAAACTGTACGCAAGTGTTTAGCAACACTGTTGGTTCTCTTATGGGAAACATCGCTAAATTCAAGCGATTGAAAAGAGTAAACTTTGACTTATGAGTACGTTATTAGAATCAGTGGTGCCTACACTTCATCACCAAAATTGACATAATAGGCGGATTTTGGCATTAACCAGGTTACGAATTTCCTAACCTAACTTTCCTTCACAGTAGGGGCAAATCTCTTGGGAGGTACCTGATAAGGTATCTACCGTAAACCATAAATGTTACTCACTTAGTAACCAGAACGTTTTGGCGTTCGATCCCGAGCTGGTATCGATATAGTAACCAATCACTTACCAAACCAGGTAACAAAAAACGCGTAACCTGGTTAACACCAAAATCCGCCTAATCTGTCATAGATTGAAAATAAATTATAGTTTAAAAAACTATAAAACACGCTTTTGAACTAAAAAGTAAAAAATAGTTTTTAATTGGAGACTAGAATGGTTATCAAGAAAATGAATGTCATTGTGATGAAAGCGTGGGTTCGATATCAATTGTTGTGATTCCTTACTAATTTTTATTTCGAAGTGCAGAGTTAGTGTATAAACTGTTACAAAGCACTCCACGCTTTTATCACAATGACATTAATTTTCTCGTTACTTAATCATTTTATTTTTGAATTAAAAATTATTTTTTACTTTTTAGTTCAAAAGCGTGTTTTTTAGTTTTTTAAACTATGATTTATTTCTAATATTATATTAATTAATAATATTAATTTTTGATATCAATAATTATTACAGTGATGTATAGGTAGTTCGAACCCCCCATAATCCAAAATCTGTGGGCCGTTTAAGAATTAAATGGCCCACAGACAGACGATGCAGTTTGTTGCACGACTGCATCGTACAACATTGTCAAACATTGACAACTATAGTTCAGTATGTTCAGTCTGTATCTATTATTGTTCAACATGGCACCAATTTTATGAAAAAAAAGCATCCGCTGCTGTAGTAGTCGGGTTGTTTCCGGATGATGCAAGTGATAGAGTAAAAAAGAAGAGAGAGTTGTGATGTATAATGGTTCCTTAAAAAGACAAATCTATATCCATATGAATTTACGTAACGAACTACGCATCACATAGCCAATAAATAGACACATACGTCAAGCTTGACGTGTATCTAGTAACCAAGTTGTACGACAGATTGCATCGTCTGTGGATCGTTTTACCGTCACGTCCATCTTTTATCTATGCTCTTTTCAACCAATCTTTCAGCGCTGAACTGTCATACAAGACAAATGTCAAATATTCTCCAAAACTACGATTTTTCTCTAATTACAATTCATTGTCTACTTTTAAGCTATTTTTTTATTGCAATTCTTGTATGTATTGTCATCGGCCCTTGATATGTGTGCAAAGTTTCGAATAATTCTGGGCATTTAAAGTGGGTAAAAATCAAGTCCGAAGATTCCGTTACAAACCAACTCACATACAAGTGAAGCTCATATAAAGCGTGTAAAAAAAGAAGTATGATATGTTTATTATTCTTGAACTTAATTAAATTAAATTAATAAATCAATCACACGATAACAGTTACATTCAGGACACTATCGATGAAGGGGGCTGTATCAATGTCCTATATTGTTCACAAATATATTTTGACGCTTAATCCCAATCAAGCATATCATAGCAATCGGTGAGTTTGTTATGCTCGACTAGGGCACACCTTTTTACACTTTTCTACACTGCAACACTCAGTGTGGCTTTGATTGTGAAATGTTTGTCTGTTTTTTAGGATAGAATATCTTCACTAAACGTACCAACTCGTTTTGGTGAATTTCCTTTACACTGGTTGGTAGACATTAATTACAACATCAATCTGCATTACACTATCCTACACCGAAATAACAAACACACCTAATATGTGAACTATGATAGTCATAGCAGTCTAGACACTCCATCTTATGCGTTTATTTTATTTTTCAGACATCAGGGACAACAATAAACTATCACCTGAAGCAGTGGACACAGCGGAGCTGATTTTGTTTTTTGACAAGCTGTTCGACAGCTTCAATGTAATGAAATAAACAAAGGTTGATGCAGCCAAACCACTGAAATGTCCCGTGAAGAAAGACTCCTTTCACTCACAATTTTGGAGTAAAGCTGAAGAAGTAGCCAAGACAATGAAGTTTTTTTCTTTGAAGAAGCAGTGTTTCGTCAAAATACCATGTGTCAAAAACTTGATCTTCACAATCAAAGGATTTTCCAAGCTTTCAAAGATGCTATTGGAGGAAAGAAGTTTTAGATTTATGCTAACAGGTAGTTTCAATCAAGACTGTGTGAAAAATTTCTTCAGCCACATCAGGAGCCACGGAGCCAGAAATGTAAATCCAGATGCATATCATTTCATGACATCATATAAGTCATTAGTAATAAATAATTATATAGCAGCTCATTCTCAAGGACCAAATTGTCTAGAACATCACAAATTTGAAGCTCTCGACAATTTGAGAGAATTTTTGACGGGCGAAGTGATTGCTGGTATTTCCCCGTTGGAGACTGTAGACATAACATTTCCAGTTATTCCTAAGGAAGTAGGATTGTCAAAAAAACAACGTATAGGTCGATCTATCATGATGTACGTCAGTGGGGCCATAGTAAGAATGCTTAGGCAAAATGAAAAAATAAAAGATTGCCCTATTTGCCAGAGCAAGCTCACAAAGAGGCTGTCAGGAGAACCGTTGCCTGATGATGAGGTGATAGAGGCCAGGCAATACAAAAGAGGCAATTTAATTAGACCCGGGGTGTTTTTAAACTTTCTCGTGGATATTTCTTTAAATTACCTGTTTCATTTAAATCCCCGCATGTGTTCTAAAAGTAGAGTGGGAAAAAAATGGGCCGAAATACTTATGAAGGAGTTAGAAGGGTTCAGAATAATGAATTGTGCCCAACACGATTGGGCAGAGAAGTTGTGCCAGGTTATTGTAAGATGTTCACTTAATTGGTGGGAGAAACACGTTAATCAAATCTTGGATGGACAAGATAGCAAATACAGGAGTTATTTGGCTACCACCAACGATAAGGCATTGGATCCGATCAAAGTGGAAGCCGTACAGATATGGCAGAAGAAACAAAATGTGCCAGGATGGAAGCGATGAGAAAAAATTTGCGTAAAAACTGAATGTTAAATTCTTGGTTACGAGCTAAATATTCACTACTGTTTAGTCTTTGAACTACCATCTTGAGTTTATTAGTTTTCATTTGACATTTGTTCAAGTTCATGATACAGAATTTATCATTCAGGAGACTAGTGCAAAAAGGTGTTAACTCATTTTTTAAAGATTTCATATGTTTGTAATGCAAAAATATATTAACCTGGTACCTACTTTATGCGTTGGTACATTTTATAATACTGAGAGATTTTTGAATGTATCTTGATTCATTATGCCATATTAAACTATTCATGTTCAGCTTAGGTTAGTTCCTAGCAACTTAACGTCAATGAGTCGTATTAATAAAAAAAAGTAAATTCTTTGTCTATACTGCTGTCTCTCTCAGTTGCTTATAAAATGTACAAGTTCATCTCAAAATTTTTAGGTAAAAACATTTACTTATTTGTTATTAATATCACCCATTTTGAAGACTCCAAAAATGAGTCGACAACTTTTTGCAATATAGTCTAAGATACATATACAGGTTTTCCTGAAATGTTTAATTTTTACTACCAGCTACAAAAATAGTATTTTTTTTTTATTTCAATCGAGATTTGAATCGGATTCCTTTATTTAAAATTTGAATCAGATTTTTTTTTTGGAGTGTCTGTCTTTGGATTTTATTTACTGATTCACAGCTCTTATTCGACAAGGATTCATCTTGATCTTTTTGCTCGAAATCTGGAATGTCATTAACCCCACTCCTAAAATACAAACCTCGAAAAGATTTTACTGAAGTAAATCTATTTTTTTAATTAATTGACACCATCACAACAGCAAGTGTGACATTAATTTCGCTTATGAATAAATTTTTATACTCCTCTCGATAGTTCTACCTACAGTGTGACCCATTTGTTTTGGGAACACCCTGATAAAAAGTTTATTTCTTAACCGATTTGGTTCGTTTTTTTTTTGGATTGTAGAGCTCGAAAAATTGTATATTCTTGGCAAAAAGTGACCTTCGCCATTTTGACTTCAAGGCCTACTATGTTAGTTTTTAAGAGCAAAATTTCAGGAAACCATATTAGCGATTTTTTTGGAAAAAATCTGTGTGCGCCACTGGATTCAGCATCCTTCAAAACGGGTCTATACAAATTTTCAACCGAAAATATCAAGTTGAAAAAATTAAAAATTCGCACTTTAACAATCTTTGATTCTATCAAAAGAAATGATAAATGCATTGAAGTTGATGGTGGTTTGGTAGAAGTTACAAATTTTTAGTTTTATGTCATTTTTATTTGTTTTGATAGAATCAAAGATTGTTAAAGTGCGAATTTTTAATTTTTTTCAACTTGATATTTTCGCTTGAAAATTTGTATAGACCCGTTTTAAAGGATGCTGAATCCAGTGGCGCACACAGATTTTTCCTAAAAAAATCGCTAATATGGTTTCCTGAAATTTTGCTCTTAAAAACTAACATAGTAGGCCTTGAAGTCAAAATGGCGAAGGTCACTTTTTGCCAAGAATATACAATTTTTCGAGCTCTACAATCCAAAAAAAAAACGAACCAAATCGGTTAAGAAATAAACTTTTTATCAGGGTGTTCCCAAAACAAATGGGTCACACTGTATATAAATTTTACAGTTAGTTCTACATTATTTTAAGCATTTGAATAAGTCGATTTTTTTATATTGATTAAAAGGCTATCCGATTAAAATCACAAAAATTTAACTAAAAGAAAACCCGTATAGTTCAAGAGGCAACGACGATTCAGTTATCACATTAGATATTTGGATTGGGAGTTTCACATTATATCAATTTATATCGAGAATGTTAGCAAATCATTTTCCTACGGGTCGTAGAAAAACTGGTATGTATTTACAGACATTTTTCGTGACGTCTATGCTCTCAATAAATTTTTCAAATCAATTATTATTATAAGTATCGACTGTGTAAATATGTATTATATTTTATATAAGCAAATAAATTCACAAAACAAAGCCTTGAAAATTTCGTTTGGGATAATTGAATTACTTATTGTAGCTACCTGAATAAGTACTCTGTTTCCTGCAAATATGGTTAATTTTGGAATAGATTCTTTCATTTTCTTGAATAATCATTTTCTTAATGGAAAGACTTCGATTTCTGATTTATTTCTCTGTCATTATTATTTATCATAACAGTTCGACCGTAGAGGTTGGAATAAATTCATTTGAAATTCAGGGATTTGTTTTGTGGAAAAGCTCTCGCACACGTCGATATTTATTTTTGACTGCTGTTTTTTTGATGATAATTTTATGTGTACAGGGTGGACCAAAAATAAGTAACGACCATCAACTCCAGTTTTTCAAAAGGAAAAACCTTTTTTTATTTCATTTTTGAATTCTACATCGAGTTCTTAGTAAGTTTCATATAATGAAATGAACTTAATGATCGTAACTTATTTTTGATCCACCCTGTACGTCCAGGGTGTTTACTGCTAAATGGACCTCCCCCCATTATTTTTTCAATTTGATGTTTGGGAAAAAATGTTGCAAATGAAAGTTTAATGGTTCGAAATGAATTTTGTGAAAACCTTGTTCTCACATATATAGGGTGTTTTAGAAGTTCTAGGCGTGGTCCAACTTTCTTATTTCAAATCGCAACCCTTTTTTTATATTTTATTTTTGCATTCTCGAGAAAATTCTAAACATTTTTCATATAACATACCCTAAACCCAAATTCAATCAGAAAGAAGATATTAACGTCAGAAATTTGCTATTTTTCCGAACATGTTTTAAAATGTATGGTATTATTTGGAAACCTTGGAAAGAAGGTAATTGTTAATAGATGTCAACTTCTCAAAAAATATTTGAACATGCTGCATTGCGAAGAGAGAGATTATAAAATATTCTCTTCATTTATCCGACACTATTTAAAATTTAGATTCAACTAATTAAAATAAACACTCTTTATTCTTGGACATTTATTCTGAGAAACGATGAAATACCCCCTCGAACCATGACAAAAACAACTCAAACAATAGTATATCCATTTTTAAAAAAGCTTCTAGAAAAAAACTAAATATTTTAGCAATTTTCATTGAATAAAAATTGTTCATTTTAATTATCTCGTAAAATATAAATTTTAAATATTGTAGTATAAAACTGGGCCACCCTGTATGTATAAAGAAAATATTTAAAATTTTTCCTCTTCGCAATATACCTACCATGTTTAAATATTTTTTGAGAAGTTTACATCTATTAACAATTAGGTACAGGGTGATTCACTATATATTGACCCCCTCCTATAACTCATTCTATACAAGGTGTACAGAAAAAAAATTTTGGAGAAAAGTTGTTTGGTTTATACTAGATTTTGTTAATTTAGCAGTATCATTTATACAGGGTCTCCCAAAAGCTGTCCGCAGCACCCAACTTTGATATTTTAAATGGGACACCCTGTATTTTTTCTCATTTTTAGATTCTACGTTAAATTTCTAGTCAAATGTGCATGAGGTATATTCATCTTATCTCTTGTCGCTTTCGAGATAAAAGTTTTTAAATTTTTTGGAAAATCCAATAGTTTGACCACCCTCTAACTCATTTTACACAAGGCGTGGAAAAAAAGTGTGATACAAAAGTTGTTTGGTTTATACTGAATTGTCTAAATCGGGCTATATCATTTATACAGGGTGTCCCAAAAGCAACACCCAACTTTAAAATTTTAAATAAGACACCCTGTATTTTATTTTATTTCAAGATTATACGTTGAATTTCAAGTCAAATCTATATAAAATGATTCTATCATATTGTCACAATAGGCGTAGATTGGGCCTTCGACTGGGCCCTCACCTATCGTGCGCTAGGGACGTAGTTGTCAGATGGAAGGAAAACTCCAGGAGGTTCCGAATAATCTTCTATATATTTGCTTCAACAGTTAATACAGCTACCCAAGTAATATAGGAACGAGCATGGTAACGTACGGCCCCAATCGCGTATGTTTAATAGTACGTCCCTGAAGGGGTTATAACTTCCCACTGACTAAGTAAATCAACTAGGCAGACTACAAGTCAAAGATTAACAGTGACTGTACGCTTCGTTGGTAGTTAGTAGGATGACTAGGCGGGGTTTTAGCCAAAGATTAACAGTGGCTACACGCTTCGTCGGTGGTTGGTAGGTTTGAGTCAGAAGATGCTTCTGACTGGTTTCTGTAACGCTCCGGACCCATATTTATATCTGCGAAATTGCTGACTGCGTGCAATCTGCAAACTCGGTCAAGCGTCGTTCATGGTAAAATCACCATTGAGTTGATTTACCCAGTCTACACTTGATCCATTGATCAATTAATTTGACATATGCCCCCCCCCAATAGCATTGGCCTCCAATGCTCAAAAAAAAAAAAAGAAAGAAAAACATGCTCGTCCCTTACAAAATTTCTCTAAAACTATATCCCCTATATTCCTGCTCCGGTCCTGTGCTTCTCATCGAAGCCTTGTACTGTTCAGCGTGCTAAGTAGGGTCCTGCCTGACGTGGTCCGCCGCTGGTGATTGCTGACGCTGCAACGATGGTTGGTCTATGTGTCGTCATTGCGGCTTGACCATGAAATTGCAGTATTACCGGTTACAGGGTGATTCCACAGGAGATACCGGGTGCCCCTGCTCAATCCAGGACACTGTATTCCTGTGGTGTCCTGATGTTTCTGTTTGGCGGGATCCGTACACTTCAAGGACCGGTCGCAGCCTTTGTGTAATACATATTGAACTATTTTTATAACGGCGTGTCAAATTACGCTGATTCCGTTTCGGGTTTATGCCTTGGCTGAATATTATGGCTGATTATGACTCGAACTGAAAAGCGTTTGATTTGTCCCAGTTGAAGTAGTTTCTGTGGTGTGATTTGTTTCTTTGTGCCCCAGGATTCCAGGATCGATAATGGTGAGTTGGTTTGTCGATTTTTCTGTAACATTATTGATAAATTTTGAATAGGAGACATATGATAATTATATTAAAAATATTGGAACAGAGATGGACGTTATTGCGTCATGATGACGATATAGGGTTTAACACGAACGATTGGGGTGTCGTTCATGCTGCTGGTAGCGTGTGTATTATTGTCAACCCTCTTCTGTTTTTTGGACAAGGACATCATTTAGGGATCATAAGTTTCCTGACTGCAGGTCCATGATGAATTGCTTCAGTGAACCGGGGTAGGTAGCATAATATTGTCTTTTTGAAATTTACAGTGCCCGTGGTTTAACGCGTTTTTCCGTTTATAGGTAGAAAGTGCATTCTGCTATGGGAGCTCATGACATTTGGAGGCTTCGAGGCTATAGTTACTGTGCGGCAGTTCCAGCGCTGTTTAGCTTGGCAGTCGATTCGGAGGGTGGATGGTTCAGTGATGCTCATCGGTATGTGTCGGTGTTTGCTACTATTATCTTCTATTATTTATCAGTCTTTTCCTTCCATATTTTTACAGGTGTTCGCTACGTTATTTGCTCTTCTATGTTACTTATATCTTAAGTTCTCCTTACTAGTCGTTTCATTCTTCTTCTCCTTCTTCACTACTAAAATAATCCTCGTTTACTCCTTCTTCTTCTACTAGTTCCTGTATTGGGGCTTCTTCTATTGGAGCTTCTTCTATTGGAGCTTCTTCCGTCCAGGGATCGTTATATGGCAGCATCCTGCTTACATGTACTGTGTCCGTCTTCGATTTGCCTCCAATCCTTTTCACTTCATAATTAACTTCCCCCATCTTTTTTGTTACTTCGTAAGGCCCAAACCATCTTAGTAGGAGTTTCTCGCTTCTTCCTACTTTTCTCACGGGAATAAAAACCTTCACCTTATCGCCAGCTTCAAATTGTAGGTCTCTGTGTTTGTCGTCAAAACGCACCTTGTCACTCTTCTGTCTCCTTTGAATATTCTCCGCTGCCACTGCTCTTTTCGCCAATGCTTTTTCTCGAAGTTTCAGTGCGTCTGTTGAAGAGTTGTTGTCCAAGAGTCCTGCTTCTGGCGGTAGTGTAGGTTCTCTTGCGAAAGGTAAGCATAAACGGGTTGAATTTTGTCGTATCTTGAATGGCAGTGTTATATGCAAAGGTGACAAAAGGCACGTAACTGCACCAGTCAGTTTGCTCTGTATTGCAATACATTGCTAGCATATCGGCCATGGTTTTATTCAGACGTTCGGTCAATCCATTGCAACAGGGATGATAAGCTGTGGTGAACTGTCTTCTTACGCCCATAATTTGTGTGAGTTCCTTCACTAGCTCTGATTGGAACACTTTTCCTCTGTCGCTCAGAATTGTCCTTGGTGCCCCGTGAATGAGAATGACTTTTTCCAGAATAAATTGCGCGACCGCCTCTGCTTTTCCGTTTGGTAATGCGGCTGTTATTGCATACCTAGACGCGTAGTCAGTTGTAACCACTATCATCGTCTTTCCCTTGCTACTTCTTCGGAAAGGCCCTAATAGGTCAATACCTATTTTGTCAAAAATTGTTCCCACGGGAATTGGCTGTAGGAAACCAGGGGTTTTCCTGTAGGGCTGGCCTTTCCTAGCTTGGCAGTCAATGCAACCTTTCACGTATTTCTCAACATCTTTAGACATCCCAGTCCAGTAGAATCTATTCTTGACCTTGTCCAGAGTCTTACTTAATCCCAGGTGACCACAGGTTGGTGCGGCGTGCAATTCCCACATTATCTCTTCTTTCATGGACCTCGGTACTACAAGCAGGTATTCTACATCCCCCCGACCTGTGTTGACTTTGTACAGGCAGTCATCTCTTAGTCTAAAGTTTCTGGCGCGTCTTCTGAGGGCTATTGGTGAGTTGTCTGGATTTGTGATGGTTTGTATAAGCATTCGAAGTTCTGGATCCTTCATTTGTAGCTCGGCTATTTCCTGACTTCTGATGGCGAAGGTGGGGACTTCATTTTGATTTTCGATCTCCTGTTCATCTGCTGGGGGTAATACTGGGTTTCGCGACAAGCAATCATTTATAAGTCTGGAAAGACCCACATGGACGGGTCTTTCCAGACTTATAAAGGACCTTATAATCGAACTCAGCGATTTTTAAAGCCCATCTTGCTAGACGCCGATTGTTATCTTTGATGGAGTCTAGCCAGCATAACGCGTGGTGATCGGAAACGATGGTGACAGGTCGTCCATAGATCAGATGCCGAAGGTATCCCATAGCTCATACTATGCTGAGCAGCTCCAGCTCACTGATGGAGTAGTTCTTCTCACAGGAAGACTTCGGCTGATATAAGCTACTAGATGATTCTTCCCATCTTCACCTTCCTGCAGGAGGATTGCTCCAATTCCCACTGTCGACGCGTCAGTGTGCAAGATTGTCTCCTTTCCAGGGTTGAAGTGCTGTAGAACAGGGGCGGACACCAGTTTTCGTTTTAGTTCATTGAACGCCTGTTCTTCTTTCTGACCCCAATCAAACTTCCTACTTTTCTTGGTCAACTCGTGCAATGGTCTTGCAATGGTTGCAAAGTTTTCAATAAATTTTCTGTAAAAGTAACATAGCCCCAGAAAACTTTGTACCTCTTTGACCTTCCTTGGGGTCGGAAATTCTTTCACGCACGTGATTTTTTCGTCGTCTGGAAGTATGCCGTCTTTACCCACTTTGTATCCTAGGACCCTCATTTCTTCTTTCATGTACTCGCTTTTGTTTGGCTTCAAAGACAGGTTTGCTTGTCGAAGCCGATCGAATACTTTTCTTAATTTTGAAAGGTGTTTCTCTTTGGTCTTTGAAAAAATGATGATATCGTCAAGGTATATCAAGATTTCCTTCCATTTTAGGTCCCAGAATACTTTATCTGCCAATTCCTGGAAAGTATCTGGAGCGTTACACAATCCAAAGCTGAGTACATTGAACTCGTAGGTACCATGGCCTTGTGCAACAAATGCAGTGTACTGCTTGGAATTTTCTTCAATCGGTACTTGCCAGTAGCCTGAAAACATGTCCAGCGTGCTGAAATATTTTGCTTCCCCCAGGTAAGTCAAAATATCGTCGATTTGAGGTAATGGCCAGTTTGATTTTTTGGTGACCGAATTTATCTTTCTATAATCGACGCAAAAACTCGTCTTCCCATCTTTTTTCTTGACGAGTACAACTGGACTTGCCCATGGTGAGTGACACGGTCTGATAACTTCCCCTTCAAGCATCTCCTTTATTTTTTCATCTATGACTTGTCGCTCTTTTTGGGAGACTCTATATGGCCTACTTTTGACCGGCTACGTCTATGACGTGCTCAGTCAAATTTGTTCGCCCCATCGTTCTTGTTGATTTGGAGAAAATATCCTGATATTCGACGAGCATATTTTCCATGCTGTATCTGGTGTCCCTGTCCTCGATATTGTCCAGACTTTGATCGGCTAAGGTTATTTTGTCTTCATTCCCGTCTTCTTGCAGATGAAAGTTCCATGAGCTACTCGGTTCCTGTTCAGCATTTCCCAGCGTGGCTATCGTCGTGCCCTTGTATATCCTCACTACTTCGTTAGATGTTGACCTCAGCTTTACGAACAATTTATCTCCATCCGAGAAAATATGCGAATGTACCTGCATTTTGATTCTGGCTAACCCGTCTAAATTGTATAGACATGAGTACGCCATCACCTCCGCCGACAATCCTACCGTGATTGTGTCCCCTGGACTGATTTTATGGTCGTCGTATGCCACCAATTTTTGTTTGACGGGCTCCACCTCTATGGCCATATTCATCAGAGCATTTTGTCCGACTGTTGTCCGTTTTTTCCTGCATACTAGTACCCGTATTCCACCGTCTTTGAAGATGGTGTAGATCATTTTTTCAAAGACTTTCCACTCATCCTGGGACAAACGCCATCCTTTTCTTTCGACAGCCACCTCCTTGTAACCTTTTTCCTTGGCCAGTTGTTTTAGCGTCGACAAGCTTTCGTAGAGATCCTCCCATGCTGGCTTTTCTTTTGTTGATCTTCTCACATGCATAAAGAATGCTGTTTTTCCCTTGTGCTTCGAGACCGAGACTGCCCCAAGTGACCGGCTTTGTTTTCTGGACACTGCTGGGAATGCCCTACGGAGGATGCTGCCGTTGTTTCTTGTCCGATAGTCGCCAGTCACCGCAAAGATCCGGGCTACCGACCTGTGAAGGTTGTAGATGTTCTTAAACTTGTCGTTTAGCACGGTCCCTATTCTATCATTCTCTATAAGAGAGTGACAAGCCCAGAAAGCCTCTGATCGGACCGCGGGATTTCTGTTGTTCCTTAGGATAAGACCCGAGATTGATGTGGCTTTTTGTTCTCCGATGTGCGTTTGTGATAGCCGAATTTTGAATCGTCCATTAAGGAGAGCTAATGTCTGTTTTGGGAGGTCTATGACCGCTTTGTTTTTAGTCAGGAACTCTATGCCGAGGATTAACGAGAATGGTGAACTCTCAATTACTTTGACGTCTATGATGCTAGTAAACTGCCCTATACGTAAATGCATCTTAGCTTCACCAATCACTGAGATTCTATGGCCTCCTGCCGTGGTTAAGACTGTATTGCTGTTTTTTATTGTGATGTTTTCTGCCCAATCTCGGTGTACCACATTGTTCTGTGCTCCTGTGTCTACCAGAGCCTGTAACACTTGATTATTTAACTTGACGGTGATGTGAGGTATGCTTGATCGAAAGGGGTCCCCTTGCGCGTGGATGGCTGGGACTCTTAGGTTTGCCATCCTCTTGCGTTTGGGTACTGCGTTCTGCACGAGGCAGCAAAGTGGCCTGTCCTACCACAGTTGTAGCACCTGGGGTTGTTATTGACGTTCCTGGGTCTATAGGTCCTAGGTTGTTCAGGGGGGCGTCGATAGCTTCTTTCGGGCTGAGGAGCATTTTGCCAGTTGCCTTTGTTATTTCGGTATTCCCCATTCTGGGGACGGAACTATCCATCTCTGAATGGGCCATTGTACTTGTGATGTTGGATCTCCTGTGAACCTGCTGGTGCTATTGGCACCCTGACCTCTGGAGCTATCTTCTTCCGTGGGGCTTTATCAATGGTTAATGCAACCTTTTTCAACTCTTACAAAGAGCTCGGAGGACGATTGGGAGGACTGGTCAGCCAATGGTAGTGGTAATAGGCTTCCTCCGTCATGCCTTTGCTGACGAATTGCCTGAATTCTTCCATGTCCAGCTCTTGTTTGTAGTTGTGATAAAGGACCGGTATGTCGTATATAAAGCTCATCACGGGTTCCCCTTCTGCCAGTTTTCTATTTTCTACTCTTCCCCTTCTTTCCTCTGTATAGTCGGTGTCCTCGAATTCTGTCCTGAAATCTTCCTCTATGTCGCTCCAAACGCGGTTTTGTCTATCTTTTTTGTATGCTTGAAACCAGATGTTTGCCGCGCCATCCAAAAACGTTTCGAAATAGGCTATCTTTAACGAGTCATCCCATCCATTAGCTACCGCCGACCTCTCGTATGCTTTCAAAAACTCCCTCGCAGAGTTTTTCCCGGGGTGGAAAACTGGAGGGCTCACAAATTGGGGTAGCGTAGCTTGTCTAGTCGCGTTAAAAGCATCAGAAATTGTGATGTTGGCCATTTTGTTCATTATAACAGTACGGTGTTGCTCTTGATCAGCTGGGAATGCACTTTTTGAAGGGCTATCTAGGAATTCCTCTTGCTTACCTACTGTTATCTCCGAGATTTCAGTTTCTGTAAACGATTCTTCTCGTTGTACTCCTGGGGGGCTATGAAACTGAACCTTTGTCACCAGACGTGGAATAGGGGATGTTGGTGGTGTAGTGTCTCGCGTTCTGGTCGGGGTTGATGTCTCTGGGGCTGTAGAGCTTCTTTGGGCAGGCTGAAAGTTGTCTGGTGCTCCGGTATCGCTCGTCGATCGTAGATTGTACCGCGGCATTCAGGCTTGATCTATTTCTTATATTTTTCTCCTTTCTAGGCTACTGGACTCTGCTTGACTGCGGGAGTGATCGGAGGCGCCTCCACCAAATGTCACAATAGGCGTAGATTGGGCCTTCGACTGGGCCCTCACATATCGTGCGCTAGGGACGTAGTTGTCAGATGGAAGGAAAACTCCAGGAGGATCCGAATAATCTTCTATATATTTGCTTCAACAGTTAATACAGCTACCCAAGTAATATAGGAAAGAGCATGGTAACGTACGTCCCAAATCGCGTATGTTTAATAGTACGTCCCTGAAGGGGTTATAACTTCCCACTGACTGAGTAAATCAACTAGGCAGACTACAAGTCAAAGATTAACAGTGACTGTACGCTTTGTTGGTAGTTAGTACGATGACTAGGCGGGGTTTTAGCCAAAGATTAACAGTGGCTACACGCTTCGTCGGTGGTAAGTAGGTTTGAGTCAGAAGATGCTTCTGACTGGTTTCTGTAACGCTCCGGACCCATATTTATATCTGCGAAATTGCTGACTGCGTGCAATCTGCAAACTCGGTCAAGCGTCGTTCATGGTAAAATCACCATTGAGTTGATTTACCCAGTCTACACTTGATCCATTGATCAATTAATTTGACAATATTTTGCCACTTTCTAGATAAAGTCTGTTCAATTTTGTGAGAAATCCGAAATTCAGGATTTGTTTCTTGATAACAATATTGAATAAGGATTGCTTTGAAGCTTTAGTCTGCCTCATAAAAGATAAAAAAGTATTCTAGTTTAGTTCAAAATCAGCTACTTTCCATTTGGAAAAGGCTCACACTTTATTATGTTCTGTAGCACTAAAAATGAGGTAAAATATAACAGCTTTCATCTCAAAAACGGCCAAAGATAAGATAGATCTATCTTCTACAGATTCAACTTGGAATTCAACGTATAATATAAAAATGAAATAAAATACAGGATGTCCCATGTAAAATTTTAAAGTTGGATGATTTCGTCAGCTTTTGGGACACCCCGTATAAACGATACTGCTAGAATTAAAAGATTTAGTATAAACCAAACAACTTTTGCATACAACTTTTTTTTGTGAACCTTGTATCAAATGAGTTAGAGGGGGGTCAAAATATAGTGAATTTTGTTACAGCCTTTGTTTCAAAAACGGCAAAAGATAATATAAATCTACCATATAGGTTTGACTTAGAATTCAATGTAGAATCCAAGAACGAAATGAAATACAGGGCGTCCCATTCAAAATTTCAAAGTCGGGAGCTGTGGACAGCTTCTGGGACACCCTGTATAAATGATATTGCCCAATTCAAAAAATTTAGTATGAACCAAACAACTTATGTATTGAACTTTTTTTTGTATACCTTGTTAAAAATGAGTTAGAGGGGGGGTCAATAATATAGTGAATCACCATGTACCTCGTTTTTAAGGTTTTCAAATAATTCCATACATTTTAAAACATGCTCGAAAAAATAGCAAAGTTCTGACGTTAATATCTTTTTATTGGTTGAATTTGGGTATAGGGTATGTTGATATGAAAAATAGATAAATGTTTGGAATTTTCCGGAGAATGCAAAAATCAAATGAAAAAATAGGGTTGTGTTTTGAAATAAGAAAGTTGAACCACGCCCGGAACTTCTGAAACACCCTGTATATGTGAAAACCTTGTTTTCATAAAATTAATTTTGCACCATTCAACTTTCATTTAAAACATTTTTTTCCCAAATATCAAATTAAAAGTTGTCCATTTATCTATGAACACATAAAATCACCATAAAAAAAAACCGCAGTCAAAAATAAAAATTGATGTGTCCGAACGTTTTCCTACAAAACTCCTGAATTTTAAATGAATTTATTCCAATCTTTACGGTCGCACTGTATTATGACGCTTACTTTTCCATAATACATTTATGCCAAAACAAACTCGGTTATCAGAAATGAATGTCTGCATTGATAAAGATTTTTCAAGAAAATAATTGAATTTATTCCATAACCTTCAATCTACAAAATCAAAACAAAGTATTATCTACCCCCACCATTGTAGGGGAATTTCACAACCTCCCCTACCGAGGTAAAAGAGATTTCTACTTTTCCCTTGTAGTTCGGGAATACAGGTATTAGGCAGCGCTGTGAAAAGTGTTGTGTAGGGTTATATGGGACTTTCCGGTCTATATTCGTTAGTGACCTGTGATACCCAGCCAACAATTGTTCACTTTGATCATCGCCAGTGTACCCCTCTTCACACATGTTTAAAGACTGATCACATTTTTCTCATCCAACTCCCAAATGTTTTAAGCATGCGCAACTTATAATATATTATCAACTCCAATCCAACTAGTGTGCGTATTATCAAATCCAAGCCATTTCTCATAGACCTTGGTACCCTTTCTGCGCAACACCCTTTCCACCAAATACACATTCTCCTGTTTTGTTTTTTGCAATTCTTGTTCATAAAATACACCCATTATTGGTTTGGCATACATATCCTCCAGAAGATAGGTTACTGGATTACCAAACTTAACTTTAACAACTTTGAATAATTCGGTTGTCCATTTGAGTGTATAACCCTTTTCAAAGACATGCTTCGCTTTGCTAATGCGCACTACGTCACCAACTTTGATTTTACGTGGATGAGTTGCAACTTTTATATGATTATATACGGTATTTAATAGAACATTTTGAAAGTTTTTATTACCAAACAAATCGCAGGGTCTCATTCTAGTTACACTATGTTTTTGCTCATTATAGGTTTGTACAATATTCGAAATGATATCTATCCATTTATACGTTCCATTCAAACTGAAATATTTGAATAATTTCTCTTTTATCGTTCTTATTGAACGCTCGACAATTGCCGCTTTCTTATCAGTGGAACACATCACTCAATAAGTCCGTAGGATAACCAAGAAAAACACATTTTTTTGGCAAAATTCGATCTTATTCATCAACATACATTCCTTCAAGAGTGATACAATCAGTCCAACGCCGCTCTAGCATTTCAACACCTTTTTTGTAAAATGATTCGTCCTTGGTCTCAAAATAAGCTTCAGTTTCAGCGATCACCTCTTCATTCGAAACAAATTTTTTTCCGGCGAGCATTTTTTTCAGGTCTGCGAACAGGTAGTAGTCGCTGGGGGCCAAATCTGGAGAATACGGTAGGTGCGGAAGCAATTCGAAGCCCAACTAGTGCAATTTGGCCATCGTTGCGATCGACTTGTGACACGGTGCAATATCTTGGTGAAAGAGAATTTTTTTCTTCCTCATGTGGGGCCGTTTTTTGGCAATTTCTTCCTTCAAACGCACTAATAATGCCATATTGTATTCGCTGTTGATTCTTCTTCCTTTCTCAAGATAGTCGATGAACAAAATTCCGTGTGCATCCCAAAATACAGACGCCATAACCTTACCAGCCGACTTTTGCGATTTTGGTCGCTTTGGACGTGGTTCTCCGGCTGCAGTCCACTCAGCTGACTGCCGATTTAACTTTGGAGTGTGGTGGTGGATCCTTGTTTCATCCATTGTTACATACCGACGCAAAAAGTCATTTTTATTCCGGCTAAACAGCTCCAAACAGCTCTCAGAATCATTGACACGTTATTGTTTTTGGTCCACAGTGAGAAAACGCGGCACCCACTTTGAGAACAGCTTTCTCATGGACAAATGTTCATGCAAAATAGTGTGCACACTGCCTTCTGATATCTTCAAGGTGTCAGCTATCTCACGCGATTTCACTTTTCGGTTTTCCAAAACGATTCGGTGGACTTTTCCGATTTCTTCCGGTGTAACCACCTCAATTGGCCTTCCAGAGCGTTCAGCATCGTCAGTGCCTGTACGGCCACGTTTAAAATCAGCAAACCACTTTTCCACCGTTTGCCTCGATGGGGCAGAGTCCGGATAACACTTATCAAGCCATGCTTTGGCTGTGATAGTATTTTTACCCATCAAAAACCAATGATAAATCAACACACGAAATTCCTTTGAATTAATTTTTTTTTTAACTCAAAAGTAGCGTCACCTGAACCTCTGTAACTTGTAAACTAATCGTCGGATTGTCATGAGATTTTGACAGATATGTTTTTAAGGTTGGTACTTCCTACAAATCATATGGATTATTACATAGCAACGCCATCTATGTATCATCCTACGGACTTATTGAGTGATGTAGTTTGTGTTATAATGATTAATATTATATTGTTGCATGAGATGTTGAAAATGGTTATTATAGAATTCCGTTTCCTGATCAGTCTGCAGATTTTTAGGATGGCGATTTGATTTTTTTAGAATACGTGCGATAGTCTTTGTCACATCATCCCCAGTTTTGGATTTTATTGGTTCAATCCAGATGTATTTTGAAAAGCAGTCAATGATAATGAGAAAATATTTGAATCCTTTGTTATCTTTCTGATAGATATGCATTTGGCCTAAATCAGCTTGCCATAGATCATCCAAACCTTTGATGATTGTACGACGTCTGGGAAATTTTCTTCTTATGGGTTTGAATAGTTCCTCAACAAGCTGAGTCTTTGACATATGAAATTGGATTCTGTTACAGAGACACCGGCATTCGAGCACTTGAAACCCTTAGGACTCTTATTTTGTTTTTCAACTCATTAATGATATTTATATGCTCCTCTAAAATCTTTTTTTCATCACTCATTTTATCACCCAAATCATCCGAGGCGCTTTTTAGATCCCTGTGAAGCCCAAGATTTACTCTTGAAATGGATTCATCAACATAAATTTTTGTAGCCATATGCTCATCAACAATGGGGATTTTACGTTCAATAAATTCATTAATATTAATCAATTTTTCAATTAGGGTTATATATTTATGTTGTACATCTTGAAGCAGATCATCAACATATTTTTTATTTGTAGCATCAAGACTTTCTGTTGGTTGTTTAAGATTAGATATTCTCAAATTTTCCATATTGATATCTCCCTCAGATGTGTGAGCTAATTGTAACCTTGGAGTTGGTTGATACGTTTGCACTCCCACCCTACGTCCAAACTTGTCAAGACTCATTTTGCTACTGACTCATACTCATTCATATTTTAAAAGTATAATTTCAATGTTTGAAGTTGACTTTGCATAAATGCAACATGTTGATCAAACATTTCGAGTCGGCTTTCATACTTTTGGAGTAAATCAATAACATATTATTGATCCGCCTTCAGCACCTCTAATTTCACCAATCTTTTTTCAACTATATCAAGCAATATATGTAGATTGTTTTCATACTTTAAAAATGTAGCATCAACATATTTTTCAATCACCATGAAATCATCTCTTTTTTGAATTTCACGTCGTAATATCTCAGAATCCTCAATAATTTTTTTGATTGGCTTTTTCACTCTCAGTTTATCCGCAGAGTGGATTTTTGAATGACCAAATTTATCCAAGCTCATCTTGCGACTGATTTTATAACCCCAGCTTCCTCAAGTTCTTCAATCAAGGATGATATTTCATTATCATGAGAGGTGTCACCAGCTTGTTTTGATCCAATTAATAATCTCAGTCTATCCACTAACTCATCTATATCATTCCAGTATACATAATCAATTGGATTTGAATTGTAGAGCATTGTGGACAACCCACTTCCTTCTGGGTGAATAATTTGAATTATCGGGCGAATAATTTTCTTATGTTTATAACCCACATTGCCCTTGATTTTTCCCGATGGTATGAACCCAATTCGATATACATTTGTTATCTCTTAAATGGTTTTATATGAGTCTAAATCAGTCTGGGTGTATTTTTTAGGTTCCTTGAGAAATATCAATTCATAGAGTCCCTCTGAACCGACAAATTGTTCATTATCGATTACAATATCACCATTTTTCCGAAAATCAATTGGTGTGATACCAAGCACCCATTTTGATGATGATTCATCATATTTAGGTCCTGTACTTTTATCAATATTTCCCGATAAATTATGATAAGCTGATATATACTTTTGTGCGATTTCCAAATAATTTTCATAATTTGGAATTAATTTTTCAGGGGAATGAAAAACATCTAGCATACTTGCATCACTATCATCATCATCAATAGGTGTTTGGGGAGTTTTGAAGAAATGCTTTGGGTGTGATTTCAGACGTTTTAAAGGTTTTAGGTGTTTTTGTGGGGACTTTTGGTGGTATTTACATATTTTCGAGGTGTCTCTGAGGTGTCCTTGAGGAGTTTCAGGTGAGCTTGAGGTGTCTTCGAGGTGTTTCTTAGGTGTTTTTGAGGTGAATCTGAGGTGTTCTTGAGGAGTTTCAGGTGTCCTTAAGGTGTCTTCGAGGTGTCTCTGAGGTCTCTTGAGGTGACTTCGAGGTGTTCTTGAGGTGTTCTTGAGGTGTCTTCGAGGTGTCTCTGAGGTGTTTCTGAGGTGGTTTGAAGGTTTTCTTTACCATGTTTTGCAATTTTCCTCAATGGTGTTGTAATGGGCTTGAAAATTCGCTTGAGGGACTCATCTGTTTCAGACCGACCCAATTTCAAAGCAAGATATTTTTTTCAAATATCTTTTGCTATGTGACATATTTTTTGCTTACTTTCTACATCTGACTGATTCAACAGCTTCATGAATAATGAGGTGTTACAAGTCACCAACCCTTATTAACTCATCAAACCCCCTACGATATCTTCTATCGTTTAAATCAAATTCCTTAACCACTACAAGAGCTCCAAATTTATGCCCATTCCAACATTCTGAGCATATCATTTTGAAGTCATCATAAGATATATCAGGTGATACATAGACATGTCGCAAATTAACATCATCCTGTTTAAACAATACAACCATATTACAATTATCACGTATCAATTGCTTTGGTATTTTTGAGTAGGTCTGATTAAGATATACAACATCAATCTCCTTATGCCGACACATGGAAAAATAGTTTCTAATTTTATTCTGCTTTTCACACGCCACATCATCAAATATGAATACTGAATTTTTTCACGCCTGCATTGGATCCATAATCATGTCATTGTCACTATATGGAAAGTATGAAACCTCATTCACACCCCTCAAGACATCCTTCAATAATTTATATTTAGTTTGATATAATGATTTTGAATAGACATATACATTTTCAAAACGTAACCCATTCCTGTTTAATAATAATGCGAAAAGACAGTTTGTCTTCCCGCATCCACTTGGACCGCAAAAAATGGCACGAACATAATTTGGTAATAACTTATCATGTCTCGAATAATGCGCAACTTTTTCACTCAGATCAAAATTTTCTATTGGGAGCTGTCCTTGTGGTACCACATGCATATTGAGAGTGTATGTAGTATGTGATGTGTTATAGGTGGGAGTGGTTTGGAAATGCTGGTGTTATGTTAACCTTTGAACATAAAGGTTGTGGATAAGTCAATTCAATCATCAATAAACTACCAGTTGAACTCCATCTACCAGGATATCAATTTTGTGGTCCTGGAACCAAATCAGCGCAACGTTTACAGCTAGGAGATACAGGTGTAGATCCACTTGACGCCGCTTGTACACAGCACGATATTGCATATTCACAAAGTTCTTGACTGTCAGATCGACATAAAGTAGATTGGGAATTGGAAAATCGAGCGTGGGAGCGAGTAAAAGATAAAAATTCTAGTTTAGGTGAAAAAACATTTGCTTGGCTAGTGACTACGGGGATGAAGGCTAAAAGGAAGCTTGGAATGGGTCATTCATTCAATAAAAAAGTGATTATACCTGCTTCCATGTCTTTAAAAAATTGTGATGAATCAAATTTGAGGAAAAGTAGCATGATTGCATTACGCGCAGCTCGAAAAGCAGTGAAAAGAGTTGGAGGTCGATGAAAAATAAGAATTCCCCGAATCATTCCCATTGAATCAAAATCTGGTGGAATTATCCCATTAATTCCTCTGTTTGCTGGACTCAGTGCTCTAGGAAGTCTTGCGGGGGGAGCTGCAGCTATAGCTAAAACGGTGGTGGACACGAAAAATGCAAGAAAGCAAATTGACGAGAATAAGTGACATAATCTGTCAATGGAGCTTGGTCGAAAGGGGTCGGGCATTTATTTGAAAAAGAATCCACGTGGATTTGGATTGTTTTTGAAAAAACAAAGAAAAACACCAATAAAGCTACCCAACAGAGCCCTATACGACTATGAAATTAAACTGTTTGTAAAAAAATTGAAAATTCCATATTTTCGAGGTGTATTCATGCAAGACACTTTGCCTCAAAAATTACACATCAATGAGAGTGCTGTTTTGAATTTGGATACAAATGACCATAGTCAAGAAGCGTGGATATTTAGTTAACTATTTTGATAGTTTTGGTAATTTGAAACCACCAATCGAGCTTACAACTTATCTTGGTGATAAGGCGCACATCCCGTACACCCGGGATTGTTATCAAAAATTTAATACATCAAATTGTGGACATTTATGTCTTGAATTTCTCTATAAAAACCAATAAAGTGATGAAAATTTGTCAGTCATGTCCTTAATCTTCACAGTGAAAGGTCGTACATCAACACTATCCACAGACTTTACTCCACCCATTCAACTTGATCCCGATTATCAATACGGGTTGGCTGTCCTAGGATTTAATTCCTACAACACTATTCTCAACATTGATGAGAATACAAAATTTCATTATTTGGATAGGGAGAAAAAGTCTCAATCTATTGCAATACCATCGGGTGCCTACGAAATCGGTGATATCAATACATATCTACAAAACTTTTTATCACAAAAACTTTCATTAAAACCATATAATAACACTCTCAAGTGCGAAATTTTCCATCCTCATTTTGATATAGTATTTGAAAAGTAGGATTCGCTTGCCAAATTGTTGGAGTTCTCATCCAGAATTCTTCCAGCAGGTATAACACATCAATCAGATTTACCTGTGAATATTGTAAAAGTTCGTACAATTCTAATTGATTCTAATATTTTACCAGTGGAGCATATTACAACAAAAAACCGTCGCACACTCTTCACGAATTTCCCATCAGTGTGGACCCAGGGTTTGCAATCGACGAGATTCCCAAAAACTTGATTTATCTACCAATAACGAATCACGAGATAAATAATATCACTCTAATCTCAAATCAATTGGTTATGTTATCAAAACAAGTATTTGATCTGTATCGAAAGCCAATACATGATGATACGATTAACCACATGGAATGTCGCACTTATCTCCCGTTTATCAAGTCATTCCGGAATAATGATAATATTGAAATTACTATTAATCGCAACGATGCATGGCTTTAGAAGAAAGAAGCGGCGCCAATAATCAAAGGTTCATTGAAGGAAAAAACTGGAACGGGGGATGTTAATCTACTAAATAATGCTGGTGCGTTTTTCTTTGATTCAATCACTTATGAATTGAATGGTATCGAGGTGGAACAAGTGAAAAATACGGGAATTGTTAGTTTATTCCGTGGATATTTATGTTATGCAAATGAGGATACCAAACATTTACAAATTGCTGGTTGGACCTATCCAGACAAACGAAAATTATCTGAAGGGCGATTTTATATGCGAATTCTGTTGAGTCATTTTTTGGGCTCTTTAAGGATTATAAAACCGCAATTTGTGGTAAACACACCATTCGTTTGGTAAGATCACGCAATGATTTCAATTGTATGCAGATTAGGGAAAAAGTTGATGCGAAAGAAAGGACCACTGCAGAACTTTCAATAGATGCTATTGAGTTGAAAGCTAAACATATAGTCGGCAATGATGCCATCAAACTCCAATTAATGAAATCCATTCGAAGTGATCAAGCTATTCATATACCGTTTAGAAAATGGGAGATATATGAGCTACCTGCCTTGCAGACAGATGCAACCAAAGAAGTTTGGAGTATTAAAACAACAACCAGTGTTGATTGTCCACGATATGCAATCATTGCTTTTCAAATAGATCGTGTTGATAAAGTAGCATCAGCCATAACGCAATTGGATCATTTGAATATATCAGACATTCGATTGTTTCTAAATGAGGATTATTATCCATATGAACGGATAAGCCTCAATTTTGAAAAGGATGATTATTCAGAAGCTCACTACAACTATACGGAATTTTACAAACACTTTGGGGGTGGATAACAAGAGACCACTTTTAGATTATACCAAATTCAAAACTCATGCATTATTTGTCATCGACTGCTCTCGACGTGATGAAGCCCTAAAAGCATCAACCATAGATGTAAAAGTGGAGATTGAGTCACGTGATGGATTTTCCACCAGAACAAAAGCCTACTGCATAATTATCCATGATTGTGTTATGGAGTACCTTCCTCTAAGTGGAATTGTGAGAAAATTGAATTAGTATGATGGAGACGCTTGAAGAGCTTGTTCGCAAATGGCAAGAGGTGTTCCAGTCAAGGACCAGATTTGCAGTACACCATGAAACATTTAAAAAAATTGTAGCAATTATGACTAAATAGAAACTTTGTGTAAAATTGTTTGCATTATTATTATTAACAACACCTTCATTTTTCGATAATGCCGATAGTGAGCATTTTGACCAAACTTAGGTGAGATTAGGTGTGTGTGCGACTTATTTTTATCAACACCTCAAGTTCATTTTGTGGTAATGCAGAAAGCGAGCAAAATTTTATTCGAATATGGATTGATATTGGTGAGCTTGGTCAGATTATGTGTCTGCGGCAAATTTTGAATATGGATTGATATGGGTGAGCTTGGTCAGATTATGTATCTGCGGCATATTTTTATCTACACCACCTTAGTATTTAAGCGGTGTTTTTCAAGAGTAAGACTATTATAGTCATCAACATGAGCCAGTATGAACGTCCACCCAACGATACTTCTTCTTCTTCTTCCCTACACCCGCTGATGCGGTAAGTATAAGAAATTGTTTGAAGATGATTATTGTTTTTAGACTATCAAATGGATCGCTGCGACTTCAGCCTGTGAATCATTATGAGCCCGCCCCAATGTCACATGATTTTCTCGCTCCTGCCAATCAACATCCGCCAGCTCCTCCATCGTCACCTCAATATGTGCCGATGCATCCATCCCACGATACCCACGATACCCCCGTACACCCCCCGCTGATACAGTAGGAGATTGTTAATTTATTATCTTAATTTAAAAATTTGTTTTTTCAAGATCGAAAAAGCCACGGATTCAAACGCCGCCACCACCACCATGTACAACACCACCACACACATTGCCAATGGGGCCAGCGGTGTCAGAGTTGATAATCACTGCAAGGATGGCGACTGGCTTCACACAATCCATGATGTTGTCGGGAGAAGGGGAACAGATGTCTGGTGCCCATGCTATCTGTGTAGAGGGGGCGCATGGAAATAACATATTTTATATGAATTTTTAATAGAACAAATTAAAACAAACAATGTTTTATTCCACAAGAATTTTATTCATCAATAACACATCAGACGCGTGTCTCTTTATCAGTCAACCACAACGTTGAACTTGGCGCTAGTTGCTATGTACTTTATAGATAAATTAAAACTATGAATTCATAGGAATTTTACTCACAATTTGCCTCAGTAACATTCTAAGTTGTTCATATAAAGATATCATGGGACACTCTACATCAAATGTATTGAACTCCAATTTACCGGAATTTTCAAATTCATTATATTCAAAAAAGCGACCATCTTGAATGAAGTATAACAATCCATTCACATATCGAAAAACTGTAGTGAATAATGGTGGTATACCATTAAAATGTATTGGCAGTAGAGTACACTCATCAAAATTTACAAAGTTAAAAGAAGATGATTCTTCCAGAATAGGTATTGACTGCTCCAAGTAACTTTCTACCATCCACAAATGGTTCAAATCTTTTTGTTATATTGATTCGGTCAATGAATCTAGATTTATCCTCGCTAAGTATATATAAATAATCATTTAGAACTACAGCTATCTGTCCCGATGGACTTTTATACACATCTGTTAGTTTTTCAAGCGGTGGTAGGAATTTAAGTAGCAGAAGAATCGGTAGAGCTTTTGAGGTGAACATTTTTGATTTCAAACTCATTATCCACAATTTTTCCCTATAAAAAATATATAAATGTTGTCTGTGTATGAGATATAACAATTGACTTGGATCGGCATCACAAATATCATAGATTTGAGAATTTTTTAGATTTGAAGCGTCAATTTGAGTTGTTACAGGTAGTTGGCTTATCGGTGATGGTGGACTTGTTAGAACTTGCTTTCTCACACCATATAAGTTTTGTATGCCTTTGATATCATCTTGATTCAGAGCGGTTTTTCAATACAATGGAAACATAAGTGAACTATTATCCAATGAATGACCTAAACCTAAGACGTGACCAATTTCATGTGCCAAACTTGATAAAAAGTTAAGCTGATTGTCAGGTATTTCTCCATCAAGTCCATAGTACCAATTTTCACTGGAATCCATATGAATTTCACGACAATGATTGTCTTGTGGTGGGAAAGCGTGTGCCAAGACTTTACCGGAACCATCAAATGGGAAGTCGCAATGACCACTCATACATCTTTGATTATAACTATGATTGAATGATGCAAATGAAATGATTATTATATTTGCATGTTCAGACCACATTGCAAATGCTCTCTCAATCACAGGATTCACATCTTGTGCGAGTGTTGTTCGACTGTAGTGTAACGAAGATACAAAATTTCCGGATTTTTATACCGTAATTTACAAATTTTCAAAGTCATTTCCCGTCTCTAATTGTTTAATTCATATCTCTACAAAACTCTTTTATTTATCTATCAAAAGATCCCGTATTTTTTTTTCTAAAATAATGTTGACCGTGAACTAATTAATAATCTATTAGTCAAATTCAGAACAAAATACTCCTTCTTAGTTCTTCGTGCTTCAAGACAATTAATTGTTCAATCCACAATGCCAACCGATATCGACATTTCGCGGAAGATTCAAACAGCAATTCCCCACTTTTGGGCTGAAGGCAGAACACCGCTTCGGGAGGAGACGGAGAGCCAGTACTGGTACGAAAGGTATCGAGAGCAGCAGAACCACGTGGGAGCCCGCTTCAAGTACCCGACCCGGCCCGTTGCGAAGTACGACGAAATTTATGATTCTTGGCTATTTTTGAATTTTTTCTGTTCCTATTACCACGAGGTGAGACTTTCTGTGATGTGAGTTCAGGGAAATGTTTTGTCGGGTGGGATTTCAGGGGAATTTTCTGGGAATAGGCTGTAGCTTCATTCGTCCTGTTGGCTTGTGAAGCGGGTCTGTTTCCGAAGAAAATTCATATTCTTATTTGCCTAAATAATGGGATTTCAGGGGAGTGAATTTTGCCGCGTGGGATTTCAGGGGAGTTTTATTGGGAAGGGGCCTTAGCTTCATTCGACCTGTTGGCTTGTGAAGCGGGTCTTATTTCTGAAAAGAACTCATGTTTTTTTTTCATTTTTGTGTTTCTTTTGAATTACTAAAATAATTGCGTTCAGGGGAGGTAATTTTGCCAAAGGGAATATCACAGTCGATCTACTGAGGGACTCCTGGAGTTGTCGCGCGAACGTGTTCAGCATTTTGCTCTTCGTGTTTAGACCCGTTTTCATCCCGTTCGCGTCAATTTTCCCGCTCTGTTGTATTATTTTTTTTTCTCTACGTCGTCGAAAAAAAACCGTATTCTCCAAAACCGCTTTTCTGTTTGATATTTCGCCGTGAAAACCCGACCCGTCGCTGTTAAATCATCTGCGTTACACACCTCTTTTCACGTTTTATTTTGCCGGTTTTAGTCTGCAAAATTCCTGTTTCATTTGACTGTAGTTTTGATTCTCCACCGGGAAAAAATAGACCAATGTACAAGTATTATTTCTTTTGTGATATTTTTGGTTGATTCTTGCTGATCGAAGATCAGACTTTTCTTTGGTGATTTTGGTTATTATTTTATTGACTGGTTGGGAACCAGTCCAATTGTAAAATTGGGATAAATAGACTGTTTGATTTATTTTTATTAACATCGTGTTTCTATTAAGAAAGTGGAAATTTGCGGAAATTTTGGAAATAACGAACGCCTGGATTTTCTTCACTGTCTAAAAGCTACCCGATAGGCACTGTGGGCCCTCTACCACATAGATCCAGGGGGTGGCGCTCGAGCATTTTATTTAACATCAACGAATTTCCTCATCCCCGTCGGGATTCAAACCAGGAAAATTTCGGGGCACGTCACAAATTGGCGCCCGAGCAGGGACCCTTATTTTTCATTTTCCCTCATTTTCCGGGACGGGGACATCTTCATAAACCGAATGCCTAAATTCTATTTGTCCCAAAAACCCGTTCTTCGTCGCGAAACCACTTTCCACACGTAGAGACCCGTTTAAATTATTTTGGTAATTTCCTTTGGACCAGAAGGAAAAGTTTTTCAATTTTTTTCGTCGCGTTCAAAAGTACTGCGTTTTCAGACTTTTTCAAGACGTGCGTTTCTCATAACCGCGGATCCCGTTAGTTTTTTTTCCTAGAGCAAGGTGCGAATGGACTGTCGGTAGGCCCTTGCACAGCCAAAATTGTCTTAACTAGATAATTATCCGAGAAGTAATTGTCCGGGAGTGGAAGAAATCACCGGAAATTCCGTTTTCAGTTTTTTGATCCTTAGTAAATTGTCTAGGATGTAAAGATTCATCGCTGGAAATTACTACACTCTGCCTACCTCCCGGAAAATCGCAACCGTAACGCTCGAAGAGAGGAAAATTCCGGACCGTCGGGAGATATTTTTTGTTTTTTTCAATTCCCTACTAAACCGGCTAGACGTCGGAGGTTCGTTTTCTTAAAATTTACAGATTTTAAGCTAAACGACGGGAAAAATGCCGCTTCGTCGCGAGAAATAAAAAACGCAGCAACATTCCGTACGCCTGAACTTTTTAGTCTAATCGGAAAAAAACCGTCAGCATGTTGTTTTTACAATAACATTTGCTTGACCTTCACATTTCTGGTCCATAGCAACGTGCTAAATTGGTGCATGTTTGGTACCTGAAATTTGCTACCAAAACCCGTCTCAATTTTGGCGTATCGAGGCATTGTGTCGTCACAGCTCTCCCACTCCATACCTAAGGCCCAACCTCCTGCCTTGGAGAAGCCAAGCGGAGATATAGGGCTAGAGTTTGGGGAGACGTGCATCAGCCTTCGTCAAGTAGAGACGTACCTGAAGAGAAGTGAGTCAAACCACCCGCCGGTACCTTTAACCGAAAAGTTATTTCAATTACTTCCAAGATCCGAACTTGGAATATTTTCTGTGTTTTCTTATTTATCTTGATACTTGATCGGTCCGTACTTGCGGTTTTTTTTTAATTTTTCTTTAAAAATTAATTTTCTGAGCCACTTCTCTCCTCATTGCAACCCCGTATATATATAAATTTTTTTCTTCCCTTTGCTTTCTTTTTGCGTTAATTTATGCACTCGGACGTGAGACAAAGTGCCGGGTTTATGATGCCGAAACCTGATAAGATTTTGGAAGTCGCGTTAAATCTACTTCTAGGTCAACATCATCAGCCTTTCTCAAGAAACACTTCTTCGGTTCAACAAATGGGGCCCGAGAGGCTGGAAATGATGCAATTTGAAGAAAACCACCGTTGCAAACGATAAGCACACACGTTTTCACGGATTCATCGACCCGTTAACCTATATCTGCACCAAAATAACTCCAGGAGGGCCGTGTCTCCTGCCCACCCCAACATATCGACTGTTTTTTTTCGTCTTATTCTTTTTCTTCTTTTCTTTTTTTTTCCCCACTCTCTTTAGAATGCCAAAAAGGACTTGGAAAGAGCCTCCCCGAGGCTATCGGCCTAAGGGGGTAATCCACCCGCAAGCCGATCTCTACCGGAGACAGTTGGGAGCCACCCTGCGATTGGCTCGTATTAAAGAGTTGGTTGGGGCTGGTGAGTGTCATCCCCGTTCCTTTGAGGAGGAACTACGACTGGCCGACCGGGTTTATACTCATTCTGGAAAGGTCAGGCGGAGGCACTCGAGAGTCTGCCAGGAAGTACTTCCTAGCAAGGGACCCGCGCTGTGCTACTTGCTGTGGGTGTTCTGGCAGGCTCCCAACAAACGCATTTGGGTGGCGGATCAGGCCAAAGTATTCGGCACAGAACCCGAGGCGGTAGCGGTAGCGTCCTTCCGAACAAGTAAAAGGCGCGGATTGCGCCTGATTTTCCAGGGCACCAATTCATTCGTACGACTGCCGATACCCAAGGTAAAGGTGGGTAAACGCGCGTCGAGGTTCACCCGTACGAAACCGAAAAGGAAAAAAATATAAAAAAATCCCTTGAGCAAGCAACAGCTGTGGAAGACTCACTGGAAAATTCTTAAATCCACTAAAAATTTTTGTGTTCACAGATCATGGCCAGCCAGTCATCGCCAAGCTTCGTCCTTCATGTCCAGGAGGAGGAAATGGACGGGCTGTCAATCCGCCCCAGTACCTCGCACGCGTCCAACGCCGCCCAAGGAAGAGCCCCGACGCCCACCACGTACGTGAAGGTGGGACCGGACGTTTGCTGGAGGTGTGGTAGCCAGGGGAATTTACGAGAGGACTGTACCCGGCGTACGTTCCTGTTTTGCTCCAGGTGCGGGAAAACCAATGTGAGGTCCCGGGAGTGCGGATGTACCTCGACCCCACGCCCAAATCCGGCCCCACGCCCAACTCTGGCACCACGCCCAACACCACGCCCAACTCCGGCACCACGCCCTAACCTGGCCCCTCGCACCACCTCGACCCCTCGACCACGAACACCAGCAACCAAGCGGGTGAGGTTTTCCACCCCAGCAGACACGGACCACCTTCAACCCCGACCTGGATGCTCCCGAGCGCCACCACCGGACACGACCCCTCAGCCGGAGCTCGACGAACTCAACGACTGCCAGAAGCCGCAGCCGATTGATTATCCTCGTCGGATCTACCCGACGTGTCATTGTTGTGGGTGCCCTTATGCTGGCATGCAGCACCACCCAACGTTTATCAGACCATATTTTGGTTGAGTTATTTTTTTAAAAAAAAAAACAAAGTTCCTTTATATCTTTAATATTTTTTTTTCTCCCGGTTAAGCAGCAATTTTATATAATAATTTTTTTTTCGTGTCATATTTTTTTTTTATATCATTTGAGTTTTCAGGGTTGAGCATAGCTTAGGGAAAAATGATCGTAAACTCACATTTTTTTTTATAAGTGGAGAGAGTGTGTAACGAAGTTACAGAATTTCCGGATTTTTCTACCGTAATTTACAAATTTTCAAAGTCATTTCCCGTCTCTTATTGTTTAATTCATATTTCTACAAAACTCTTTTATTTATCTATCAAGAGATCCCGTATTTTTTTTCTAAAATAATGTTGACCGTGAACTAATTAATAATCTATTAATCAAATTCAGAACGAAATACTCCTTAGTTCTTCGCGCTTTAAGACAATTGATTGTTCAATCCACAATGCCAACCGATATCGACATTTCGCGCAAGATTCAAACAGCAATTCCCCACTTTTGGGCTGAAGGCAGAACACCGCTTCGGGAGGAGACGGAGAGCCAGTACTGGTACGAAAGGTATCGAGAGCAGCAGAACCACGTGGGAGCCCGCTTCAAGTACCCGACCCGGCCCGTTGCGAAGTACGACAAAATTTATGATTCTTGGCTATTTTTGAATTTCTTCTGTTCCTATTACCACGAGGTGAGACTTTCTGTGATGTGAGTTCAGGGAAATGTTTTGTCGGGTGGGATTTCAGGGGAATGTTCTGGAAATAGGCTGTAGCTTCATTCGTCCTGTTGGCTTGTGAAGCGGGTCTGTTTCCGAAGAAAATTCATATTCTTATTTGCTTAAATATTGGGATTTCAGGGGAGTGAATTTTGCCGGGTGGGATTTCAGGGGAGTTTCATCAGGAAGGAGCCTTAGTTTCATTCGACCTGTTGGCTTGTGAAGCGGGTCTTATTTCTGAGAAGAACTCATGTTTTTTTTTAATTTTTGTGTCTCTTTCAAATTACTAAAATAATTGCGTTCAGGGGAGGTAATTTTGCCAAAGGGAATATCACAGTCAATCTACGGAGGGACTCCTGGAGTTGTCGCGCGAACGTGTTCAGCATTTTGCTCTTCGTGTTTAGACCCGTTTTCATTCTCGTGAAAATAACCCGTTCGCGTCAATTTTCTCGCTCTTTTGTATAATTTTTTTTTCTCTACGTCGTCGGAGAAAAACCGTATTCTTCAAAACCGCTTTTCTGCCAAATATTTCGCCGTGAAAACCCGACCCGTCGCTGTTAAATTATCTGCGTTACGCACCTCTTTTCACGTTTTATTTTGCCGGTTCTAGTCTGCAAAATTCCTGTTTCATTTGGCTGTAGTTTTATTTCTCCACCGGGAGAAAATAGACCAATGTACAATTATTATTTCTTTTGTGATATTTTTGGTTAATCCATGCTGATCGAAGATCAGACTTTTCTTTGGTGATTTTGGTAATTATTTTATTGACTGGTTGGGAACCAGTCCAATTGTAAAATTGGGATAAATAGACTGTTTTATTTATTTTCATTAACATCGTGTTTTTATTAAGAAAGTTCAGTTATCCATTTCACAGCGGAAATTTGCGGAAGTTTTGGAAATAACGAACGCCTGGACTTTCTTCACTGTCTAAAAGCTACCCGATAGGCACTGTGGGCCCTCTACCACATAAATCCAGGGGGTGGCGCTCGAGCATTTTATTTAACATCAACGAATTCCCTCATCCCCGTCGGGATTCAAACCCGGAAAATCTCGGGGCACGTCACAGTAGTATTTTTCATTTCAAAACTTGTTTATTCCAAGCGTTTTTTAGTATAAATGACTCTGGATAATCACTCATACCACATCTCGGTCTGCTCATAAACTCTAATGTTTCATTATTTTCAGAACCATCAACCGGTAATAAGTAGTTCTCCTGAAATTGCACCAATGCATCTGTTTGTAATGCATTCTCCATAGGTGTATTATATCCATATCTTATCAGATACTCTGTAACATTCACTTCAGCTGTGGTGGAGTGAAAGCACATCAAAATCATTAGATGTATCATTGTCACCCGTTATCGCTAAACTGATTAAAATTCACAATTCAAACCCCTCTAATAAAGTTTTTTTATTCAAATAATGTTTTGATACAAATATGACAGGCGAGCTTATATGTACAATATGGATCCTCATCGATTCCAGAATCATCTTCATCCGTATGACCCCAACATGGTTCAAGAAATTTCTCCAAAAGTTCCTCGGGAAGATTCTTCAAGTATTGTATGTATGATGGGTTGAGTTGGTGAAGGGTTGCACGTATTTTTGCAACTTCTTGAGGTGACATACTGATAAAGTTCCCAAATTGCTTTGAGGGTGAGAAGTGAGATACTGGTTGTGATATAATACAACAGACTTGGCACTGTGGTGGGGATGTGAGTTTAGGGGACAGTGGATCACTATCACCATGTGTTTGACCACCTTGAAAAAACATCCGTACTTTGTAGTCCATCACATCTGTGGGTAATGGAATGCTGAACATTTTCGCATCATAATTCACTTGTGGCTGCATCTTCAACCAATTAGTTGGCCTAGTGTCATTCGTTTTATTAAAACAAATAAACATTTTAATCACATTAGCAGGTTGATGCACATAAAATATATTATTGAAAAGCGCAGTAAGCAGAATATAATTTGATGCTAATAGGACCATGGTTGATGTTGAACTAATACACAAATACATTTTTCCAAGCATTTATTACAATTTTTGTCTAATTCAATCATGAAGAATCTTGCAGTTGCGCAGACTACACATGTAAAACTTATCACTCAAATGGTTGAAGCAGACTGGAACATCCTTTTGATATGTGGGGGGAAGCTGTAGACCAAGGTCTTCATCTGCATCAATAATTTCAGGTTGGTGTGCTGATGTACAATCTCAAAGGATGTTTGTGAGAAGAGTCTTTTGTAGGGGACCTCGAACATATACTCGATCAACAAAGCATAAGTGTGACCAGATGATCTTGGGTAGATCTTCATAATTCACATATCCAGATGTATAGACAATGCCATGATTGTTGGTTGCCTTAACCACTCTTCTTCTATCCTCATATGATAATGAATGGAATGGGACATCTGGTTTGAACAGAAAATGACTTGTTTGAAGACCATTTGTGATTGATAGCTCCTTGATTTTGGATTCTAGTGCCAAATTGAAGCCCTGCATGTCTATTGAAATGATTTTCATGATGGATTGGTACTGGAAAAAAAAATAAAATTGAAATGAGATAATTTTGAAAAATGATACTAACCTACAACTATTGTAGATGCTGCAACGCCGACTAATTATCAACTATTTCAAAATCAGATGTCGTTTTATTATTAGATAGCTGCAGCACCGACTTACAAAGTATTGCATATTTAAATGGTTCAAAGTATTCTAGGTTGTCTAGAATTGGTTGAGTGTATCGTTGTGGAAGAAAAACCATATTTTCCTTCAGTTCCACTAGAGGTACATCACCAGATTTGGATGGAACTATACGCATCTCCATAATGGGAAATTTTACATTCGGTGTTAATTCTGATATTTTGATTGTTTTTTAATGAAGAGCTTTGCATGAAAAATTTTTTTGTGCAAGATCCATTTTCTAAAAAATTATAATGGTTAACCGCAGCACTAGTTGAATGTGGGTGGTGGTGAAGAGTCGACTTACCGATGCAGCAGCTACTAACAAGTGAACTAATTTTAACTAGATGAATATCAATTTATAGTTGAGAAAAACCGCAGGCTGAGACTTGTTATTGATAAGAAAACCACATTCAACCTAAATTTAGAACTGTTGATAAGAGTGTGACGTGAAAACGACATCCTGTTCACTGTTAATAAGAAAACCACATTCGAGCTAAATTTAGAACAGTTGATAAGAGTGTGACGAGAAAACCACATCCTGTTTACTATTGATAAGAAAACCACATTCAGGCTAAATTTGGAACTGTTGATAAGAGTGTGACGTGAAAACCACATCCTGTCTACTGTTGATAAGAAAACCACATTCGGGCTAAATTTAGTACTGTTGTTAAGGCTGTGGTTCTTGTGATAAGAAACCCACATCTGGTTTAAATATAGAACTGTTGCGGTTGGTGTGAAAACCACAACGATGATGATGATAACACTTACCCACAATACTCAATTTCTTCAAGGCTTGAATCATGAACTTTTTTTGTTCATAGAATGTTATGTCATTCCTTAGCTGTTCCAATCGTCTACAGAATTCCGTATTTTTTCTGCATCTGTTTTGTCCATCGTCTCGCACACAACTGATCCACCTGCCCCACTTTGGTGGTGCTCAACGTCTCCGAATGAATCATTGGATTTTTATCGCAGATAAATTCACCCATGTTTGATTTTGTTGAGTGACAGTAACGTTTTACAATCCATCGCAAATTACCATTGATACGAACTGCATTAATGGTTATTTCAATATGACTTTAGGATGGTATGTGTGAAACACATTTGCAGCAACAATAACTGTATGACTCACATTCGGAGCAGGCTAAGCCATCAACTTGTAAACTTGGGGTGATAAAACATTTTTTCTCCCAACAGAAATGTGACATCTTGGATGACAAACTATAGTCAACTCCTCCACCGCAACCTACTGAGGACATTTTTTGGAAATATGAAAAATATAATGATTAGTAAGTACTGATGCCATTGATGTTTAAAAAATCAACCTACGACCTCTAATAATGTAGAAATCACCGATTAAAGAGCGCCAATCAACATCCACTACGTCACAGAATACACTATCTATCTCTGTCTGACGTATTGACAGAGATGACTCTCTCTCTCTCGGGAGGGTAATATGGCCTCACCCCTTTTGCGTTCATGCAGTGAAATTCGCGTCTTCTTTTTCATTTATTTAGGTTATTTTTGGGTATTTTTAAAAAATTCGCTGGTGACTTTCAAATAATGTCTAGAATACGTATATAAAATTTCAAGTCATTTGAAAATGTATGCAAATTGTCCATTTTGTTTTCACAAAATTCATTTTGAACCATTGAACTTTTATTTGGAACCAAAAGTTAATGGGGGGGTCCTTTTATCTGTGAACACCCTGTACATACAATATTGGACAAAGCTTCAGAGCGACAGCCTAAAATTTGATAAAACTTTGATACTGCACCAGTTATCAAAGAAGTAATGGTGGATTCCAAAACGTCAATCGATTTGTCAGCATACGTGTCTTGGCAATGTTTCCAAGAAATTTTCTACATAGTGCCTAGTGCCCTTTGGTCATGTCCAAAAAAAGGGAAAAAAATAGAATTTTTGATGTGTAACTTTTCATACAAATAGTTAGCATTATTTGAAAGATGGAAAAACATCATGTACTTTCTGAAAATGTTATAAAAATTGAACGAAGGATAGTCTACAAACCTATAAAATCTTGAACTTGGCAAAAAAAACATTTTTTATGGTCTAATTTTGTTTTTCAAGTTCCAAATTTTAAAGCTATGTGACTTTTTTGTTCAAAAATGATCATGGAATGATCAGCAAAAACATAACATTTTGCCCTATATTTCAATTTGTATCAAAGATTACACAAAAAGATTTATCTTCAACCATTTGTTTAAATATGACAAAACAGCTCTAACATCATTTGGAAAAAATTTGACACGTGAAAAGATAAATGGATTGAGGTTGAATGCACTATTTCTTCTTGTATAACTGATGCAGTATCTTTTTTTTTCAAATTTAAGCTCAATTTTTTTTTCATTGTCCCACCATATTTTCTAAAGCAAGCATGAAATGTGGTCGACTGTTGTGCTGCACTTTCGCAGTCACCCCCTCTCTAGTCTCTTTGCTAATGGCAATAATTTGCTCCAAATCAAATCAAAATCAAAATCAAAAGCATATATTACTAATTAATAGGCAGTAATTACATACTATAAAATACTTAATTACGGAAATATTAGCACCTAAGCTGAGCTTGTATTGTGCCCAGGGTTTAATTTATATAAATAAAAATTATTTTGAATGCTTAAAATGTTTATAGAACTAAATCTAAATCTATACAGAATTGCTAACTAGACAATAGTGTTAAATGGACTGAAGAGACACCGAGGAGGGTTGATGTGCTATTTCGTGAAATTAATATTTTTATATTATTGCGTAATGTTATTAGATATCAAATATTGCTTGAGGTTTTCTCTAAATCTGTATTTGGGTAAGATTCTGATGTTTAGGGGTATTTTATTATAATAATAGGGGCCTAGATAGTCCGGGAAGTTTTGATTGTGAGTTTTGGTGTATGTTGGTACTGATAAGTTTTGGTTGTTTAAAGTTCTAGTATGATAGATGTGTTCTAATGTTCGTATCTATGTATATTTTTTTGAATAGAACAAATTGCTTCAAGCTGATAATGTTTTTTTAAGTCAAGTATATCAAGTTGTAGAAACAAAGCTTCACTAGAGTATAAACGAGGTTTTTTTAGGATTATTTTTAGTTTTGATTTTTGTATAATTTGTAACGGATTTAAGCAATTGTCATAAGCTCCACCCCAGATCACAATTGCATATCGTGAAAGAGATTCGGTTAAAGATATACAGGGTGGACCAGAAGTAATGGGTCATACGGCAACAGTAGATTCCTCACACAAAAATATTGCGATAGACCTCAACTTGTTGAATCCGAAAGTTGATATCAACAGAGATACAGGGTGTCAAAGTTGAATTTTAATATTTGATTCTTTCAAATACCTTTTGAAATAATCAAGTTATATCGATAAAATTTGATACATGGGGATTGTTTGACATGCAAAATCCAAATCTGAGCACGGAATTGTTCCTACTTGTAGGGGGCGCCACTTACACATCTTTCCACTCATTCAAATAGTCAGAACTTTTTTGTACGCACTCGTACATATTTTTAACATCGAAAAAATGATTTTTTGATCATGTTTACATAAAAAAGGTAGGGTTTGTAGAAGTGCCTAGGAGCAACCTTTATCAAGATATTTGAACTTGAAGTAGTCCATGCAATGGTGTTTTAAATGGAAAATTTTTGAAATTAACATAAGGGGCATCAAAAACGCTGTTTGTTACAGTTTTTTTTTTGAAACGTCGCGTTATGTTTCCAAAATTAGACGTTCAAGAATTAATTTTAATGGGTAGAATTTAAGTTTATACAAAAATGTTATGAAATCTTGGGTTATTATCATTTTACCACTGCAATTACTTTACTGACCTGTCTGTCATGGTTGATTTATGGGAATTTTTAGCTTTAGACAATCATGGTATAGTTTTTTTTAGTCCTGGTAATTTTTAGTATACACTGTGGGCCGAAATAAAGGAGTACATTTTTTAATTGAAAATATATTTTTTGTTTTTTGGACGATTTAATTTCTTTTTGCAGGACTAATAACCGAACATGTCCTCAACATGACTGTAAATTAGAAAGCAAAAATAATGCACAGGGTCGGACTTATAAAAAAAATTATATAACAGTGGATTTGAAGTCGTTGCAAATGAAAACTGTCTTAGCTAAAATTGTACTAATATGCCTTTTCGGTAGATAAACTATCCAGAACACTTCAGTAAAAAGAAAATTTTCCAAAATTACTGGATTCGCGAAATACCATTTTTTTATTAAATCACTTTTTAACAAATAACACATTTATGAAAACAGTTTAGTAATTTTCAAACTTGGAGTAAAATATTATGGATGTGGCCACCATTATTGTTTACCACTTCTTGAAGTCGTCTGCGCCATAAATTGATAGCCCCATTTATTGCACCCTGTTCAAAATTGTTCCAAACAAACTGCATTTTTTCTTTGAGCTGCTGGATTGTTTCAAATTCTTGTCCGTCATACAAATTTTGTTCGAAAATTCCCCAAATTGAATAATCAACTGGATTTAATTCTGGGCTGTTAGGTGGCCACATTTCTGGCTCAATATAATCCGGGCAATTTTCACTCAAGAACATCCTTGTACTGTGGGAAGTGTGCGAGGGAGCACCATCCTGTTGGAAAGTGTAATCGTAACAAACATCTTCAATTTCTGGCAATAGGTGCTGCAAGATTTGTTCTTGATACGTTTCTGAATTGAGTTTTACCCCAGCATCAACAAAAATTAGACGAGATTTTCCCAACATGGATACTGCAACAGAGACCATTACACCTTTTGAGAAATGACTTATTAATCAAAAGATGCTCTAAAGGTATTTCTCTCTTAAATTGTACGTCAGAATATACCCTATTATTCTGGGTATTTTTAGGTGGCCGTAAATAAAACATTTTTTCATCTGAAAACCATATTTTTCCAATGTCTTCGCGGGAGCGGAATCTTCGTAATAGCAAATTACATCTTTCCAATCGTTTTTCTCTTACATTGGCCGTAAGTCTTTGACAGTAAACTTTTTTAAATATTTTAAGATGGCAGTCTTCTTTAATGATTCTTCGAACTGACGTACGGAAAATCCTAGTTACTTTTGCGATTTTCCTTGTTCCAACAGTTTGGCCAGGTTGCAAATTTCCTAAAACAACCCTTACTTTACCAATATTTTCTTCAGTTCTCGAGCTTCGCTTCCTTCCTCTTCCACGTTTATTTTCAATAGACCCATCGTTTTCCCTTAGATGTCTTAAGAACTTTCCTATCGTTCCAATATGCCAATTTTTCTCAGGAAATTCATTTACAATTTTTCTTGCACCATAATTATATTTTTCACAAAAATATTTGATTAATAATCTGTCCTCTTTGCTCAAAAGTGGCATTATCAACTGACTAATTTACTTATTTAGCTGTAAATGTCAAACAAATTCCATGGCAACCTGAGCAGTATGGCCTACTAAGTAAAATTGACATAAAAGAAGTGGTAAACAATAATGGTGGCCACATTCATAATATTTTACTCTAAGTTTTAAAATTACTAAACTGTTTTCATAAATGTGTCATTGGTTAAAATGTTATTTAATAAAAAAATGGTATTTCGCGAATCCGATAATTTCGGAAAATTTCCTTTTTACTGAAGTGTTCCGGATAGTTTATCTACCGAAAAAGCATATTAGTACAATTTTAGCTAAGACAGTTTTCATTTGCAACGAGCTCAAATGCACTGTTATATATATTTTTTTATAAGTCCCACCCTGTACATTATTTTTGCTTTCAAATTTACAGTCATATTGAGGACATGTTAGGTTATTAGCCCTGCAAAAAGAAATTGAATCGCCAAAAAAATAAAAAAATATTTTCAATTAAAAAATGTACTCCTTTATTTCGGCCCACAGTGTAGATCCATTCTCGACATCGATTCTCTTCCTTTGCGTCAATTAAATCTCATAATTCTCGCTGCTCTGGTAATTTGGGCCTCTTTTTTACCTATATTCGAATTTCAAAACATGTCAGTGCCAATTTCTAGTCAGAACCTTTTGTCAAAAGTTAGTAACTTTTAAATTTAACCAACTGTTGCAATTATTGTTGAACAATAAGTTTTACGGACCAATCAGGTGCCTTCAAGTTCAGTGTCAAGTTCAAAATATCCGGTTTTAGGGACTTTTTGGCCGTAGGGGATATTGAGATTGACAGTTGAGTGCAAAGATTTAAAAATTCTTCGGAAAGTGGTTGCCGACTGCACACTTGAATCGCCTTATTTGCGAACTTGAGAAAATCCTTAATCATCCCCCTTATTTTCGTATATCTTGGTCAAGAAACTATGCCATTTTGCATATTTATTGGAAAAGGGATTGATTACTAGAGGATTGTGGAATTTTAACGAGAAACTCTCAAAAGGCCACATTACAACTTCGGTGAGTAAAGCTTGAATGATTTAACCCCTTTAAAATCAGTCAAAAATGACTCAATTCTCACAAAATACAGTTTTATTTGCAAATTAATCTCTCAGTTGGTTTGAGTCTCTTCAAGACAAAAGTTCAGTCATCTAGGACAAAAGAACACATTTCTAAGTCACGTATTTCTTTTTAGGCCTTCTAGCTTCTTATCTGCTCACTTTCTTACTGTCGGTCAGTTATTTCTTGTCGACTTTCTTGAACTTTGAAAACTACCAAAACTCTCTGACTGGAATAGACCTGATATGAGTGAGATTAGCATCTGGAATATGGACCTTATGGCCATCAACTAAACTATTATCCGCCCGGTGCCATGCAGAAGGGCCCCATTTGAGTCGTACTGAAACGAAATACAATAACCCCACTATCTCAATTGGAACACGACAACACGCACCAGAACCACGATTCGTACGAACAGTCCAGGTATTTCCACTCATGCTTATTTACTTCGTGATATTTTTCCGGTTCACTGGGAAACTTGGAAAATGCGTTAGTAAACAGCTGATATTCGAAAAACTGTCAGTTGAAGTTGACGTTATAATACGCAGTAGGAATGAGGTCGAGAATCGATTAACGTTTAGGCAAAATAGGGATTAAGTACATAGTTTATTTAGGTAATTTAGGGTTTAGGGTACATTTGAAAGGGTTGTTTGCATTGTGGAAAAACGTAACGACATAACAATAGATAATATATTATTGAACAGTCAGTGTGCTTTATTGGGAATCTTGTGGGCATTTCCTGCTTTTGTGACGATCGAGGAGTTCACTTTCCTAAGGGCTTGAAGTAGGTGGCGCTCCGGCATTTATTTACCCTCCAATCTACGGCGAAAGCTAGCCTGGTCGCCCTACAAGTGGATCACTCCTGCCTTCGATGTTTTTGCGTTTCCGATAGCCACCTCGAGTTTATCAAGTCTCCATCTATTACAAAAATTGTTGGAAGTTACGGCCAACAATTTTAAAACTGCCCTACTCACCCGTCTGTTAAAGGATACGTAACAAATTGGCGCCCAACCACGTGTAAGGGTTGGTTTTGTTTAGCCGTTAGGTTCAAACTGTTACTGGTTCATGTCACTTTTAAAGGTTATAGACACTTGTCAGTTTGGTACAGTCGTCAGCTTGCTTTGACGGAGGACTTGGCAACGTTGTTGTTGGCCTGATTGATAGAATTTTGTATTTGATTTGTTTTTGCGCTTTTGATAAATCAAGCTAATTGGAGCTTGGTAGTGTCTTTTATTTGTGATAGACATTTGTTTACAATTGTACAAGTTCACGTAACTTGATCCCGACATTATTTTGCGGTGATTCCGACCCATACCTACTTGCTGCGATATTTTGTATGTTTTTATTGAATATGTTTTGATACTATCGGTTTATTCAGTTGATATAATTGGTTTTTTTGCGTTCGTTCATACAATACGCAATTAGGTGTATTGTTGCTGATATTTATTTGGGATATTTTTATATTTGATTTGTGTTGATTTATTTTTGATTTTTTTTTGCGCCTAATTTTGGAAATATTGTTTTTCGCGGAAGTTGTTTTTTTTTGCCTTTGACTTCTGAGGAGTTAGGTTGGTTTTTGTAGTAGGTTTTTGACATTTTTTTTTTCTTTTATTTTTCGGGTGAGAGTTGGGTTGCGCTTTTTAGACTCTCACCATAGTTGCCAAATTTAACTCAAATTTTTATAAAGATAGTTTTTTTTCTTATTTCGACTTCGTTAATATATTTTTGATTTGGAAAATGGACAGCAATAGAGTCGATGATTTAATAATGTTGGACTTTGATGCAGAAAGTCAATCTCAGTTTCGTCAAAATTTTGGGATTGGAAGTTCAAAAGCTACTGAATCAAATCAAAATGCGGACTCTTGATTAGGAACGACTGTAGAACAACTCATAGATGTGGAGGATCTAGACGCATTGCCATCTGGTTACGTTAGATATCTAGCGCAAGCGACACAAACCGATGTTCCCGACCCAACGACCACTTCAGTACGAACGACCTTACCCACAACTTCGGTAGAAACGAATCGTGATCACATACCGGATGAGTCGAATAGAGTACGAAGAATCAATTGGCATCAGTCTAGTGTTCGATTCAACCAACCCAGACCTGAAAACAACTCCTCGTTTTATCCGGATGCTGAGATGAATTCAGTCAGTGGAAATCCTTTTACAGAAAGGAGATTCTCACCTGCCTCAGACCCTAGCAGGATCCCGCATTCGTCTCCATCATCACTACGACGTCAGTAGGTGGAACATCACGTCAATTGGTCAAACTAGCGTCAATAGCTTCCTAGAGAGACTTAAAGAGTTGAGATTGTCCAGACGTGTGACGAAGGATCAACTTCTGAAGTCAGCGCCTGAACTCTTATCTGGGGATGCGTTATTATGGTTTAGAACCGAGACATTTTTTGATTGGGATGATCTGGTATTTCAGCTTCGCCAATCTTTCCAGCCTTATGATTACGAGTTTGGTCTGGGAGGAGATCATGAAAAGAACCCAGGGAGCTCAAGAGAAAGTGTTGAACTATGTGGTTGCAATGCAAAACCTATTCCGGAAGCTGGCAGCCGACGGAAAATACCAAGCTAGCTCTCATTCGTCGAAACCTATTGCCTTACCTCCAAAGTCGTTTGGCTACATACGAGATCAACAACCCTCAAGATCTCTTACGGTTGGCCAGAGCAATAGAGGTGACTGAAGTAAGGATACAGCGTTTCGTCCTCCCTCCGACCAATGTCAGGCAGCTGCTGGAACCGCAGCTAGGCTACAAAAGAACCAGTTGCAATCTTGCACCCGTTCACTTATCGATTGTGAGGGACCTTCTTCATCGTCAACACCATCTTCAACTCATGTGGACGTCGTACAGCAGAGCTCGCTGATTTGTTGGAACTGTGATGGAATTGGTCATCGTTCTCGCTCCTGTGACAAACCCAAAACCGTCTTTTGTTATAGATGTGGCAAAAAGAATGTGACCACCAGAACATGTGAGATTTGTTCAAAAAACGGGAATCAGGCAAGACGCTAGGCCGTCCCCCTTGCCGTATGGACGTCAAATTGGTTACCCATCATGATTATGTCCCGATATTGGATTTTGTTCTAGCACACGCAAGAGATGAGCAGCGACCGTATCTGAATGTGGAGATTTTGTGAAAATGTTTTCTGGGATTATTGGACAGTGGCGCATCTAGGACCATTTTGGGAGAAGCTGGATGGAGAATTCTCAAGCCTCTTTGTACGCTATCGAAATGGACCATTTCAAAGTGTACGGTGGCGAATGGAGACAACTGTGTTGTTCTTGGTACAGTGACTTTACCATTTAAACTTCGACAGCGAGTCATTCTACTTGAAGTACTGGTCGTGCCGTCATTACCACACTCTGTGATTCTAGGAATTGACTTCTGGAGGCGAATGGGGATTGTGCCGGATCTATTAGCTGAAGAATGGTCTTTTCGAAAAAACTCGCTCGAACCAACTCACATAGCCGCAATTCAGCCAGCTGAGTCTCTTCCTGAAGAACAAAAGCTCTAACTAGATGCACTCGTCAGAGATAGTTTTCTGTCTATGGGTAAAAGTCTTGGATGCACAAATTTGGTCAAACTGGTCATCAAAACCGACGCAGCACCTATCAAACAGAGGTACTATACTTTGTCAAAAGCTTTGCAAAACGAAGTCAATGCCGAGTTGGAACAGATGTTGAAGGACGACATCATCGAACCATCAGAATCACCATGGTCGTCACCTATTGTGATGATTCGGAAGAAGTCTGGAGGATGGCGATTTTGTGTTGACTACCGTTCCCTCAAAAAAGTTACGATACCAGACGCTTTCCCGATCCCATATGTTTCAGCTACATTGGACAATTTGCGCGATGCCCGATTTCTGAGTACGTTGGACATCAAGTCCGCATATTGGCAAATCCCGATATCTGCAGAATCGAAACCTCTGACAGCTTTCACCGTTCCAACTAGAGGATTATTCCAGTTTAAGCGGATGCCATTCGGACTTACCAATGCCCCTGCAGTGTGGCAACGACTGATTGATGGCGTCATCGGTGTGGATTTGGAGAAATTTGTGTTTGTCTACTTGGACGATGTGATTGTGTGCACCCCGACTTTTGAGCAACATCTGGAAGTCCTTCAAGAAGTCATTCGTCGAATCCTGAGAGCTGGATTGACTCTGAACAAGGACAAGTGTAATTTTTGCAAGTCAGAGTTGAGATATCTTGGCTATGTAGTAAATGCCAATGGGTTGCTGGTGGATTCGGAGAAGATTGAGGCGATAGTACGAATTCCTACCCCGAAAAATGTGTCTGATGTGCGACGTATCGTTGGACTTGCCTCTTGGTATAGGCGCTCCGTTCCAAATTTTTCAAGCCTAATATCACCACTGACGAGACTTACCAAGAAAAATGCTAGTTTTGATTGGAACGAATACTGTGAGATTGCCTTTAGTAAAGTTAAAGACCATTTAGTTCAAGCTCCCATTCTATCCTGCCCTGATTTTGACAAGGACTTCATCGTACAATGTGATGCTTCTGACTTTGGCCATGGCGCTGTGTTGACTCAAGTACAGGATGGAGAAGAGCGTGCCATCAGTTACCTTAGCCGATCACTGACAAAAGCTGAGAGGAAGTACAGTACAACAGAGAAAGAGTGTCTTGCCGTTTTGTTCGCTATAGAGAAACTTCGTCCCTATATGAAAGGCACTCGTTTCACTGTTGTCACTGATCATTACAGTCTCCTGTGGTTGAATTCCCTAAAAGATCCGGTAGGCAGAATAGCACGATGGGCCGTACGTTTGCAAAAGTACGACTTCAGGATTATCCACAAAAAAGGGAAGGAAAATATCGTTCCAGACGCTCTATCCCGTTCCGTACCTGCCGTGGAAGCTGTCACTGATGCAGATCCCAACTCTATCAATGATGACGATGATCAGACAACGGACAAATGGTATCTTGGGTTGGTCGATAAAATCGAGGAAAAACCTGCCAAGTATCCTCTGTGGCGTATCATCAATGGCAAGCTTCATAAGCGTGCAAGACCACCATATCATGCCCTAGCTGAGTCCGAGGAATCATGTCTGTTAGTACCACCCAGGTCTAAACGAGCAACTATCATTTCAACGCACCATGATCCCCCTACTTGTGGTCATCTGGGAGTTTTCCAAACTGTTTCTCGGATAGCCCAAAAATACTACTGGCCCATCCTGAAGTATGACGTTGCGAAGTACATATCCAGATGTAATACTTGTCTGAAAACCAAACCCGTCCAAAAAGCTTCTACTGGACTTATGTTGAGTCGACAACCGACTGCTGGCCGTCCTTGGCAGATGCTGAGCATTGATCTCGTTGGTCCACTTCCACGCTCAACTTCCGGATATTCGTACGTACCTTCGATTCATGACGTCTTCTCGAAGTATATCCTATTTTATCCACTTCGAACTGCGACATCCAACACTATTTTGAAATGGTTTGGGGACCACGTACTTTTGATCTACGGCATACCCGAGTCGATTATTGCGGATAACGGACCTCAGTTCAGGAGTAAGAAGTTTCAGGATGTGATGAAAGGTTACGGGATTAAAATACATTTCACTGCCAACTACCACCCGCAAGCCTATCCTGTGGAACGAATGCATCGGGTAATGAAGACAATCATATTTGGGTATGTGGAGGATGATCACAAGGCATGGGATAAATTTTTGAGAAAAGCTGCATTTGCTATGAGATCTTTAACAAGTGAGGTAACTGGCCTGACACCAAATTTCGTCATGTTCGGACGAGAAACAACATTCATCCCCACAGTCTGAGATGACCATCAACAAGATCCCGCAATTGATGTCGAGTATGATCCGGTGAAGAGAGCCAATGAACTTAAAAAGGTCTTCAGCGATATCAAGAAACGTCTGAAGATAGCCTTCGAGAGAAGCCGAAAAAAATATGATTTGAGGAAACGAGATGAACGATTTCAACTTAACCGACAAGTGTGGCATAAAAATTACGTTCCGTCCAATGCTGCTAAACAATTTACCTCAAAGTTCGCACCTCGATTTTCTGGGCCATATATAATCACCCGAATTCTCTCACGTTGCTCATACGAGTTTGGCACGCCAGAGACTTGAAATCCCATCCACCCGAAAATCAATTTCCAATAAAATAGTGTGTTGAGGGAGTCGAACGAAAAAACTTTCATTTTCTTTGTTTGTTGTTGTCAAAATGTCATGAACACTCCTTCAACCCTTCAGGCTAGTGGCTGGGAACGCTGCTCTATAGGGAGGGCGACTTGCAATGTTCCCTCAATCAACTTGGCGCGAAACTGGTTGATTGAGTGAATATTCAGGTGAGAATATCTCTGTACCGAGTCCTGGTTGAGGTTGAAGTCCTCTCAGTGCTCAGTGATGATAGACCCCCAGTCATCTCACTGTTTGTTTTTTTTTTAAGTCGGGCGTTCACCCTCACTGAACTACCCGCATAGTCAGTTTTTTTCTCTCTCTATTTGATGACTTGGTCGGTTGCGTTTTAGAATAGATAACGTTACCGACGTTATCGAAGTTTCTCTTTTCAGGATAAACTTCTTTACTAAAAAAAAAAAAAAAAACTTTTCACGGACCAATCAGATGCCTTCAAGTTCAGTGCCAAGTTCAAAATATCCAGTTTTAGGGACTTTTTGGCCCTAGGAGGTTTTGAGATTGACAGTTGAGTGGAAAGATTTAAAAATTCTTCGGAAAGTGGTTGCCGACTGCACACTTGAATCGCCTTATTTGCGAACTTGAGAAAATCCTCAATCATCCCCCTTATTTTCGTATTTCTTGGTCAAGAAACTATGCCATTTTGCATATTTATTAGAAAAGGGATTGATTACTAGAGGATTGTGGAATTTTAACGAGAAACTCTCAAAAGGCCACATTACAACTTCGGTGAGTAAAGCTTGAATAAAAATGACTCAATTCTCACAAAATACAGTTTTATTTGCAAATTAATCTCTCAGTTAGTTTAAGTCTCTTCAAGACAAAAGTTCAGTCATCTAGGACAAAAGAACACATTTCTAAGTCACGTATTTCTTTTTAGGCCTTCTAGCTTCTTATCTGCTTACTTTCTAACTGTCGGTCAGTTATTTCTTGTCGACTTTCTTGAACTTTGAAAACTACCAAAACTCTCTGACTAGAATAGACCTGATATGAGTGAGATTAGCATCTGGAATATGGACTTTATGGCCATCAACTAAACTATTATCCGCCCGGTGCCATGCAGAAAGGGCCCCATTTGAGCCGTACTGAAACGAAATACAATAACCTCACTATCTCCATTGGAACACAACACACACCAGAACCACGATTCGTACGAACAGTCCAGGTATTTCCACTCATGCTTATTTACTTCGTGATATTTTTCCGGTTCACTGGGAAACTTGGAAAATGCGTTAATAAACAGCTGATATTCGAAAAACTGTCAGTTGAAGTTGACGTTATAATACGCAGTAGGAATGAGGTCGAGAATCGATTAACGTTTAGGCAAAATAGGGATCAAGTACATAGTTTATTTGGGTAATTTAGGGTTTAGGGTACATTTGAAAGGGTTGTTTGCATTGTTGTGGAAAAACGTGACGACACAACAATAGATAATATATTATTGAACAGTCAGTGTGCTTTATTGGGAATCTTGTGGGCATTTCTTGCTTTTGTGACGATCGAGGAGTTCACTTTCCTAAGGGCTTGAAGTAGGTGGCGCTCCGGCATTTATTTACCCCCCAATCTACGGCGAAAGCTAGCCTGGTCGCCCTACAAGTGGATCACTCCTGCCTTCGATGTTTTTGCGTTTCCGATAGCCACCTCGAGTTTATCAAGTCTCCATCTATTACAAAAATTGTTGGAAGTTACGGCCAACAATTTTGAAACGGCCCTACTCACCCGTCTGTTGAAGGGTACGTTACATGTTGTCACGGTAATTATGATAAGTGTAACGATGTTCATTGTTTTTTATTAAAAAAAAATCAAAAAAAAAAGTTCAAAAAAATTTCATTGTTTTTTAAAAAAAAATGTAAAATTAGAATAATTTGTTTAAATCAAGAAACATTGAGCATTCAAGCTTATATCAAAATTAACATGATAACGACGTTTTCGATGCCTCCTATGTTCACTTTCAAATTTTTCCATCTAAAACAGCATTGTATGGACTACTTCAAGTTCAAATACCTTGATAAAGGTTGCTCCCAGGCACTTCTAGAAGGGATACCTTTTTCATGTAAACACGGTCGAAAAATTATTTTTTCGATGTTACAAAAATGTACAAATGCGTACAAAAAAGTTCTGACTATTTGAATGAGTGGAAAGATGTGTAAGTGACGTGCATGCATGGGAATCTCATGTGCAAGTAGGAGCAATTCCGTGCTCAGATTTGGATTTTGCATGTCAAACAATCCCCATATATCAAATTTATTCGATATAAGTTGATTATTTCAAAAGTTATTTGAAAAAATCAAATAATAAAATTCAACTTTGACACCCTGTATCTCTGTTAATATCAACTTTCGGATGTGACAAGTTGAGGTCTATCGCAATATTTTTTTGTGAGGAATCTACTGTTACCGTATGACCCATTTCTTCTGGTCCAACCTGTATATGAAATTTTAAGAGTATTTATTGACAGGATTTCCCTTAGTTGGTAGAATTTGTGAAAAGTTTTTCTTATTTTGTCGCATAGGTATACACGGTGTTACAAATTCGATGGGATAGCATTGCTAATTCCTAAACCATAAGAGATACAGCGTCGGTTAAATGGAGGCAAAGTTGCGCATTTTTATGCTCAATGAAATGCCGTTTTGAAATTTAAAAAATTCCGACTGCTTCCGAAAATATCCGGAAAAAATCAATTTTTTCAAAATTCTTTTTTATTCCCTCCTTAGTTAGTTTGAAGGAATTATTGAAAACGAGTGGCACATTTTCATGGCCACTTTTTCTCCTCTTGAAGGTAGGGTGGTCGGAATTTATATCCGACGTTTCGATTTTCCGCAACCATCATCAACTTAATTTTTTCAAATACAAACCCAACTTTTTTTATGCATTTTTGGATAGCTCCTGACTTCCTGAACATCATGATGTGTCACACTTGTCATTCCAAAATATGCAGAATTATAATCCGAGATTTTTCAAAATGTTTGATTTTGAAAAATCTCGGATTATAATAACAACTTGTCACGCCTATGAATAGTTTTGATGATCAAAAACTAGTCGAGAAACTGTTTTTAAGCTGGAGTTTTATTATTCAAGCTCCAAAACTATCCACAGGCGTGACAATTTGTTATTGTTACCATGACTACGATACGCGCATTGCATTACAAAGAGATCAAGAGGTTTGATTTTGAAAAATCTCGGATTATAATTCTGCATATTTTGGAATGACAAGTGTGACACATCATGATGTTCAGGAAGTCAGGAGCTATCCAAAAATGCATAAAAAAAGTTGGGTTTGTATTTGAAAAAATTAAGTTGATGATGGTTGCGGAAAATCGAAACGTCGGATATAAATTCCGACCACCCTACCTTCAAGAGGAGAAAAAGTGGCCATGAAAATGTGCCACTCGTTTTCAATAATTCCTTCAAACTAACTCAGAAGAAAATAAAAAAGAATTTAGAAAAAATTGATTTTTTCCGGATATCTCCGGAAGTGCTCCGAATTTTTTAAGTTTCTCAGCGGCATATTATTGAGTGCCAAAATGCGCAACTTTGCCTCCATTTAACCGACGCTGTATCTCTTATGGTTTAGGAATTAGCAATGCTATCCCATCGAATTTGTAACACCCTGTATAGAATGTTCTTGCCATTTTAGATGCATATCTATCATGACTCCCAAATATTTTATTTTATTTACGGATTTAATTTTAGATTCATTCTCTAGGGTTACGTAATTGTAGGTTGGTTGATAAGATTTATTGATTGAAAAACTTATGAACTTCGTTTTGGTTATATTGAGGGACAAAAGATTATAGTCGAGCCAATTTTGAATTTTTTGTAATTCTGATTTTATTATTGTTTTTAAGTTTTTCCAGGATTCATGTTGAAAAATTATGGCTGTGTCATCTGCGTAGGAAATAAGTTGGCCGTTTAGTTTTAGTGAGCATAAATCGTTTATAAATATTAAAAAGAGTAATGGAGCCAATACAGTTCCCTGAGGCACTCCCATTTGTGTAACTTTTTTTGACTATAACTATCGCCAATTTTTACATATTGTTCCCTGCCCTCAAGGTAGCTCGAGAAGAGATCCAACGCTAGTCCTCTTATTCCGTAAGCTTTTAATTTATTGAGTAATTTCTGGTGAGGCACCGTGTCAAATGCCTTCGCGAGGTCCAGGAAAATAGCAACACACTTTTTATTTTGATCAAGATTTTCATTTATGGTGGATGTGTCTGGACTGTCGATAAAGAGGGTATAAATCCAAATTGGTTATTAGAGAGAATGTTATTTTTGTTTAAAAAAATTTGTAATCTTATTTTAGGGACTTTTTCAAAAATGTTTGCATAATTATCTATTACTAATATTGGACGATAGTTTGATTGTTCTGTTTTCTTGCCGCTCTTGAATATGGGGGTTATTACTGATGTTTTGAATGCAGTAGGGACAAGTCCACTATGAAAAATTAAATTGATAATGTATGTAATTGGTATTTTTATAAATTCTTTTATGCTTTTTATTATATTTAAATATTGCAACCTCTGCTCTTGCATACCCGGACCCGCTACCTCGGAGACTCTGAGATTGGTCTTTACGCCCATATTTGATTTAGCACAAATTGACTCAATCGGATTCAGCATCGGCGAATACGGATCTAATCTCAATAATGCTGCTTCCGTCTCATCAAAAGCCGCCTCCAGCCTAGAGTGACAGGTTGCGTTATCACACACAATTTCTAAATCTGACAAGCGATTGTCCAATTTTTCCATGTCCTCATTATTCTCTGGATCCACTTACTTCTCTGCTCCATCGCTACTACACCAGCAGCAGAAATAGCATCAAATCACGTGTATATTTGGACCTCGAGCTGCTGGAAGCTATTGAACTGCCCGACAACCAGCTCTGGAACGTCCTCGAGATCGTCTACAAAACAGGTTGAAATTTGTCTCGTCGATCCAAATAACTTGTTTTCCTTGTCTGATAAAATCAATCAGTGATGCACATAATCGGCTAATTTGATTTTATTTTCTTGAGTGTTCATAGAAACTGGTTCTGTATGAACTTTTTTCATTGTGAATACTTTTCCTTCCAAATAATTCACAATGGTTACATGTGAATTATTTGCATGGGATAGGCTTATTGAATTCTCTCGGTACCTCCGATTGTAATTGTTTGATTCTTATATCACAAGTTTCTTAAACTCATGATATCAATAAGTCCATTTGTGGTTCACTTAGAACTCTAAGTTTGTTTACACCCTCTTTAAACATAGTATCTCGTCACGATAGATCCCATTGATACGCCGCTACCCAATCATCTCCTCTATTGGCACATGATCCGTTGCCTGTCTTGACTTGAGTTTTTTTTTGTAAGTGTCTTCTACCTTCTCCTCATATTCACTTTTGTGAATTGGACAAATTGGTTCCCTTGACGGCTCTGCACATTTGGCATGCAAAAGATGCCCGCACGGCAATAATCTTATGACTGGGTTTCTTGTCATAGGTATTCTCTAAATTGCACATTTATCTTCAATCTCCATTATTTTCAAACTTTTTAAACGATGCAATTGAATTTGATCAACGTGAAAGTTCTATGTCATTCATTTATCATTATGACAGGATCGATGCAATGCGACAACCTTACTCTGAACATAGCCTATCCTGAAGTGTGATGTCATTACAAAGGTTGGTATCCCTGAAAGGCAGCGGCTATTTGGAAACTATTTCCAATGCTTTTTTCAATGGGAGTTTTGAGTAATCGTTGATAACTTGCTTATTCAATACCTATTTATTCAAAGAAGTACACTGTTAACGCCGGTAGGTATTCTTTATTTGATCACAAACTAAATAATTACTTCCAACTATCTGGCTTCAAAAAAATAGTGGATTTGGGCTTTTTGAGTTCATGTCTTTTCATTGATAAATATTCTATAAACAATATGATAGCTTATTTAGATAATACATGTCAATTTTATCCAGAATCTAGATTGGATTACGGTTAAAGGTGATCATTTTCAGGTTTATTATGGTATGTGTTTTGCTCCAGAACCCCTTAATATAACAGTGCAATGAAAAAATACTCCTCCTTCAGATTCCTAAAAGACCCAGTCTTATACGAGAAATGGATCACCACTTTTGTTTAAGAATCTATTCTTATTTGTTACTTTTAATGATATCATAGAAAGTAAATCATGTTGAAGAAATTTATTTTGAATTTCTCCATGTATAAAATTGAGTAGACGAGATGATAAGATTCACTTTCTTTCAAAATATGATGGCCACTATCAAAAACAATCATTCTGAGACTCCATAGCATTTCTGTTGAACAAAATCAACTTTTCCTCATCTTGTTTGGATGTTTGGAAGAAGTTGGACTTGGTTTCTTTGATTTGTTTGAGAATGAGGAAGGCGATGAATCTGAAGTCATTCAAAGTCATCAGCGTAAAGGAGTCCTCAGAATTAAATATTATGTTGATAAAATTGTTCCTGGACTGCAGGAAAAACAGTTCCAAGAACATTTTGGATTGAGTCGAACAGCATTCGAACTATTACTGCAGATCATTGCTGAGGATTTGAAACGAAAATCTGATAAAGGAAGATTACCTGCAGATCAAAAAAGACAATTTTCAAGTGTTTTATGGATATTGGCAACACCAGATTTCTACAGGTTTGACATGGGAAAGTCTTCAATTTGTGACGCATTTGTCAATGTGGTCAATGCTCTTTGCAATCTTGCCCCAAAAGTAATAGAATGGCCAAATCAGGATGAAAGAGATAGCCAAAAAAGGTTATTCAGGGCAATGGGTGGGTTAGTTGGTGTTGTTGGGGCTGTAGATGGCACATTGGTGCCAATAAAAGCTCCAAAGGAGGATCCTGCAGCTTACATAACAAGAAAATGTAATTTCGCTATGACTCTGCAAGGCATTTGTAATGCTCAACTTAAATTTACCCACTGTTTTGTGGGCTATCCCGGGTCTGTTAACGTTAGGAGGATCATCGAAAACAGTGACATTTATGCTAGAGTATTGAAAAATCATGATGACTGGTTCACGGAAAATCAATTTATTTTGGGAGACAAGGCTTACCCTGCTTTGCAGTGGTGTATTCCACCTTACATAGAGGCAATCTTACTGCTGCACAAATAAATTTTAATAAAAGGAATGCCCAAACACGTAGTACAATTGAAAGATCTTTTGGCCTATTGTTTGGAAGGTTATTGAGATTGAAACTCCTAGATATGAACCGCCTTGACTTGAACACAATATTGGCTTCATGTGTTATTCATAATTTATGTATAGATTTTGATGGTTTGGAGAATGTGAGGGATTATATTACAGAAGAAGAAGTCTTTGACGCAGAAGAAGAAGAAAATAAGGGAATTAGATTCTGGCGCACAGACAACACAGGAGAAATATTTAGAAACTACCTTTGTGAAAGCATTATTCAATAAAAATTCAAGTTTTCAGTCTTGGGATTTATTAATGATCGACCCTCAAAATAACATGTATTTCTGTGTAAAACATAATTTATGCATAGATCATGATCGTCTATCAAATATGGACAACCTCTTAAACTGATATTGAAGATGATAAGTATTGTAGATAAAACCCATGGAAGAAATAACAGAGATGAGCAGAGGGGAACATATCAGAGATGATTGGTGTAATTATTTTTATTGTACTGAAATTAAACCATTTATATTTATATTTTTTCACTTCAAAATTGTATAACTACTTGTCAATAGAGAATGTACAGAGAATAATCAAAGTTTTATTCATAGCATGAAAATAAAACACTTGGTAGGTAGGTATGAACTACAAAATATCGAAATGATAGACAAGGGAATGTGTATATTCCGTGTAAATTCTTTATTAATCAAATGCAGAGCGCTTTCGGCCTAAGCCATCTTCAGTGCCTCCTGAAAGAAGTAAGGATCATAGTTTAGAAAGGCCTGAAGGGCGTTAAATTATACAATTGAAAACGTGGGGAAGAAAAAAGAAACAAACAATCAAAAAAATTTTTGTGTTATGTTAACATATTTTTAAAACTTACTTGAGTCAGGAGCACAGCAACATCACAACAATAGAAACACACAACATGAAGTGTATATGGTGAGCTAACAACATTGAACGTGACAAAAAGGGGGGTACAAATAGCCCCTTATTTAGAGGTGAAGGTGTTGTGTTATATTTGGAAGATGAGACGAGAATGAACCGACGGTCTACGACGAGCTCAATCGCAAATGGTCCCGGAAATTGTTGAAATTTGTTTATTTGGCGGGCTGTTTGAAAAGATTTAAGGATGGAGTCAAAAGGAGAAATTAAGAAATATTTTTTATTTTGAATGAAATTTCAAATTATTGAAGAAGTCGTCTATGTAATGGGATATAGGTTCTGTTAAGATTAATTTTAGTATTAAGACAAGAGACATTGATGTTCAATTCATTATTAATTTCTATGTCCTCCATGAAGTCAACCGATTATAATTTCTTGAAGAGATGTTGTGTATTATTTTAGAATTAAGCGAAGGGTCAAAAATATGATTGGTTGATTTAAGATGTTCGCCAAAGGCTGAAGTGGTTCTCGTTAAGTGTTCTTTTATTCGAGTAGTGAGAGGCCTGAAAATACGCCCTTTATAGGAAGCTTCGCAAGAACCACATTCAAGTTTATAAATACCGCTCCTAGACAGATGATCAACAATTCATGGACAAACTATTGTTAGTTTTAAAAGAAATACAAGCTTTGTTGACAGATTGGCGGATGGAATTTGAAATTTTATTGTTGGTTCGTTCATTGATAAAGGGAAGTGAAAAAAACTTTTTTGGAGGTGATGTTTGAATGGGGTAAGCGAGAGATTGTAGTTTTTTTTTGAACTTAGTCCTTTCAATCAAATTATCAATAATTCTTGGATCGTAACCATTATTATAAGCGATTTGTTTTAAAACTTGTTTTTCTTTATGGAAATTTTCTTTAGAAAGGGGTATGTTCAAAAGTCTGTGAATTTAATAGTGAAAAGCAGCCATTTTATGTTGTTGGGGATGATTAGAAGAAAAAGAAATAATGTGATCAGTTTGAGTTGGTTTTCTATAGATTGAAAATTCAACATCATTAGGGACTCTTTTTAATGATGTGTCTAAAAAATTTATTGATTTGTTGCTTTCAACTTCTAACGTGAATGAAATATTAGGATGAATAGAGTTTAATTTATTAAGTAAAAGTTCTGCCCCTTGTGCATCACAATTTAGAAAACATAAGCAACCGTCCACATATCTAAACCAATGAAGGATTTCAGGGTTGTTGTCAGAAATAATGGTATTATTTTCAAGAAAGTCCATAAACAAGTCTGCCAAGAAAGGCGAGAGGCTACTGCCCATATTTCACTATTACATTCACAGACTTTTGAACATACCCCTTTCTAAAGAAAATTTCCATAAAGAAAAACAAGTTTTAGAACAAATCGCTTATAATAATGGTTACGATCCAAGAATTATTGATAATTTGATTGAAAGGACTAAGTTCAAAAAACTACAATCTCTCGCTTACCCCATTCAAACATCACCTCCAAAAAAGTTTTTTTCACTTCCCTTTATCAATGAACGAACCAACAATAAAATTTCAAATTCCATCCGCCAATCTGTCAACAATGCTTGTATTTCTTTTTAAACTAACAATAGTTTGTCCATGAATTTAGTTAATTCAAAGGATGGTGTTGATCATCTGTCTAGGAGCGGTATTTATAAACTTGAATGTGGTTCTTGCGAAGCTTCCTATATAGGGCGTACTTTCAGGCCTACTCGAATAAAAGAACACTTAACGAGAACCACTTCAGCCTTTGGCGAACATCTTAAATCAACCAATCATATTTTTGACCCTTCGCTTAATTCTAAAATAATACACAACATCTCTTCAAGAAATTATAATCGGTTGGACTTCATGGAGGACATAGAAATTAATAATGAATTGAACATCAATGTCTCTTGTCTTAATACTAAAATTAATCTTAACAGAACCTATATCCCATTACATAGACGACTTCTTCAATAATTTGAAATTTCATTAAAAATAAAAAATATTTTCTATCTTAATTTCTCCTTTTGACTCCATCCTTAAATCTTTTCAAAAAGCCCGCCAAATAAACAAATTTCAACAATTTCCGGGACTATTTGCGATTGAGCTCGTCGTAGACCGTCGGTTCATTCTCGTCAAATCTTCCAAATATAACACAACACCTTCACCTCTAAATAAGGGGCTATTTGTACCCCCCTTTTTGTCACGTTCAATGTTGTTAGGTCACCATATACACTTCATGTTGTGTGTTTCTATTGTTGTGATGTTCCTGTGCTCCTGACTCAAGTAAGTTTTAAAAATATGTTAACATAACCCAAAAGTTTTTTTGATTGTTTGTTTCTTTTTTCTTTCCCACGTTTTTAATTGTATAATTTTACGCCCTTCAGGCCTTTCTAAACTATGTTCCTTACTTCTTTCAGGAGGCACTGAAGATGACTTAGGCCGAAAGCGCTCTGCATTTGATTAATAAAGAATTTACACGGAATATACACATTCCCTTGTCTATCATTTCAACTCTACGCACGTGTACATAGCCCTATCAACCCTTTACAAAATATCATTTATTTTTACTATGAAATGTTTGTATAAAAACAACAAATATAAATAAGCACATCCTGAACAAATAATAATAATATATTATACACAGAAAATAGGAACCTCATTATGAACAAAAAAATATTTCCACTAATTCTTTGGACAAATGGCCTAAAACTAAGCTCTTCAAAAACTAAATTTGAAAATAGAAAACATTAAAATTTCTTTTCTATTACATCAATCAATTTTTCAAAACAAGCATTTGCCTTGTCTTTTCTGGCTAAATTTTCCTGGTGCCTTCTTTCAATATCTTTAACATTATTTGCATGTTTACTTCTTTTTAATGAAGCTGATGTGGTCAAAGCTGGGGTAGGCTCCAAAGCATCATCACCATTGGATTTACTTGTTCCTGTGAGTTCATAATAACTGAGTGCATAAGAATACATATCAATAATCAATCAATCAAGATATGCTTAGAGGTCTAGAATACACTGTATTCATTGAAAAAGCAACAAAAAACAATAATAGAAAAATTAATAATAACGATATTTTCAAAGTTTAAAAGAGTAATAGTAAAAGTAGATTAGGTGGGTACAGTCGTACAGTCAGTTGCAGACAAAAAGTGAAACGTGCACATGGAAAAATGAATAGCTATAATTTTTTCTCAGTGTACCAATTATTTGTTCATATTAATATAGTTGTCATAACATAGTATGAGTCATTTATTTTCTTTCGTGTCAATATTTGACAGAAATTCAAAACGATTTGTTAAAGATGTCAATGCAGCTTTTGATTTGCCTCAAAGCCCAAATAACTCAATTAGAACATAGATGGTCGGTAAGAAGGACCATTTCAATATACAGTGCAGCTCTAGAAGGTCCCCCCCTTTTTTTTTAATGTGTGCACCAAAAATTTTGAAACTTGGCATACTTTAATTGCTGTCAAAATACTACTTTTTGATGTTACTGACGTACTTTTAGTATTCAAGATTTTGAAACATTTTTTTAAATGAAAAGGGGGGTCGTGTGACATCTCATTTTGAAGATCCTGATGAGTACTTTATAACCCTTGAATATCGAGTCGATATCTTTAACCCACAAAATGGTGGTACATTTAATTACTACATTGATGCATACACTTTTAAAAAAAATTGTCAAATTCAATTCAAAAGATGCTGGAAATATTCTTGACATAAGGTTTGGGTTAGGCATAAATGACAAAAAAGCATCTTTTGAATTGAACTTGACAAATTTTTTCAAAAAGTGTATGTATCAATGTAGTAATTAGATGTACCGCCATTTTGTGGTACTTGAAGATATCGACTCAATATTCTAGAGTTATAAAGTACTCATCAGGATCTTCAAAATTAGGTGTCACACGACTCCCCTTTCCATTCAAAAAAATGTTTCAAAATGGCGCCCAGCCGCCATCTTGAATACTTGAAAGTACGTCAGTAACATCAAAAAGTAGTATTTCGACAGCAATTAAAGTATGCCAAGTTTCAAAATATTTGGTCCACACGACCTTTTAGAGCCGCACTGTATGTAAATACTTACATAAAAAAAAAGTTTAGTTGCCTTTTTCATGTGACTAGTATGCTTTTCATATCTGCAACCTACCTATTGTTTTATGAAAATTATCAAATAAATAAAAAATGATTTAGTGTGAAAGTTTGGTAGGATTTTAGTTTTTCATACTTTTTGCTGGATTATTTGGCTGAAGAGAGCTTAATTCTTTCAATGGCTCAGTACAGCTAGCTTTTCCAGACAGTTCATCAAACTCGTCCACAAAATCAAAATGGACGTATTCAGATCCAGTCTGCGTCAGGCCTCTTTATATTTTATTGTATTTCATTTTGAGGTATTTAAATCTATCTCTACACTGTGTTCCAGTCACATTATATCCTTCTTCATTCAATTGTAGAGAAATTTCTTTGAAAATTTGCTAATTTCTAATGCATCCACTTTTTATTTGGGGTTGGTTTTCTTTTTAAAAATGAATCAGACGAAGCATTGAATTTCTACTCCAAACGATATTGTGTTTTTGTCTTAAAGAGGATAATTGTTGATGAATTGTTCTTCCATCTGATTCAGTTGTTCTTTCTTCATCGATCAGTTTCATCAACTGCTCATGAGCATAGAAACCGAAATGTATCTTCACATCTTCAAAAAACATGTCATGAAGTTATCGAGCTTGATGACAAAGTTTCAAACATTAAAGAGGTTTTGAATTAAACAAAATGATGCTGATCACTTACTTGGTAGATGCATCACAATTATGTGACCGTCAATTCCATCACAAAGACGATATTTGCCGTCGTCGTCCAATTCAATTCGGTACTCCATTATAGTTTAATCAATAAGTAAAACAACAAACTCTAATGAAACCGCAATCAAAACAAAACACTTAACACACCTAACCTCAATACCGCTGAAAGATTAAAGTTTTCCAAGCCAAATACTTGGTTAACAATGGGCGCAGACTGGCGTGCAATCAGCCTATTTTCGAACCACGGTAAAATCAACACCAAGCATACGCATTGGATTTCTCGAATGGGTGGTGTGCCCACAGCGTTACCCAGGGTTATTTCGAACGCACTCTCAGAGTACTTCAAACTTTCTAGTCACTATAATTCAAGTTCACTCTATCCACAGCAACCTGAAAAACTCCAATACTGGACAAAATCCCACATCTCTCCGATAGTTTCAAAAAATGTGTTTTTAGAAAATATTATGTAGTTTTTCAGCGTCCATCAGTTTATTTGGAAACAGGCATTGTCAGTAGTGTCACTTTTGACTTAAATTCAGAATTTAGTGCTACCAACATAGTTATGACGTCGAGTCTAATCGAGTCTATTACATGTTCCATCATCTGAAATACAATTTCCTCTTGCTGAATTGTAATTTACAGTTTCTTAATTCCGATTTACTATTCTGAAATACAATTTTCCCATTCTGTAATACAATTTCCTTTTTCTGAATCTCATTTTCCCTATTCTGAAATTGAATTCACGATTCTGAAATTGAGTTTATATTTTCTGAATTACAAGTTCCTTTTCTGAAATACATATTTCCTCATCTGAAATTAAACTTTTATTACTTTTATTTTCAGAATTACAATTGAAAAAGGTGTAGATTTTCGATAATCTAGACAAATCGATACTCCGAGTTATGGGATGCTGAACAACCCTTTCTATTGTATTGAATTTATCCTTAGTATTGCAATAATTTAGCTTAGTCAGCAATTGTTAGTTTATAAATACAGTAACCAGCTTTAGTCATTAGCTTTATCATGTCTAAACTCTTGAACCAGTGAGGTCTAGATGTTTTAAAGTTCACTTTTCCAAAATAAAATCTTTTTTGAAAACCGTTCATCTGCGTCTCAACATTTATTTGGCGCAGTCGGTAGGATTGGCAAACATATCCGACACACATCGCGGAGTAGTTCTGTCTCAACAGTTAATTGCCAATTCCGAAACAATGCAGTGGACGGTGAAAAAGTACGATTTTGGAGCCGTTGGTGGAAGACACACATCGCGGAAGCCTACAACCTCTTTTTTGGTCGGGGACAAACATCGCCAAAGCCAAAAACAACCCCTTTTGGTGGAAGACACACATCGCCAAAACCAAAAACAACCCCGTTGGTAGAGGATACACATCGCCGAAACCAGCAACCCTAGAGTTATATTCAAAGCACATATTTACTACAGGAATGCAGATCGTGATTTTATTTTTGTAAGTACATTTTGATTATTAATGTGATTTCTGCTCTTTATTGATTTTTATCTTATGTCGAGATCTGATTCTGAAAGTGAAATTGAGGATATTATAAACAAATTCAATTTAACCAATTTATTTTCTAATCGAAGACAAGAAAATATTGATTCTCGAAGAAATAATCTTTCAAGAACCACAATGGAACAAGTAGTAGCACCAGAACCTGTTGTTAATTATCAATTACTGAAGTTATATGTTGATACTATTTCTGTTTTTGAGGGAAATCCTCATACATTACAGATTTTCATCACTAGTTGTACTAATTTTATTACGAATTTTCATAGAGAAGGAGATGAGATTCTCAATAATTTTATTATGCGAGCTATTATTGGGAAATTATCAGGTCGAGCCTTAAGTTTGATAGGTTCGCGAGTAAATGAACTTCTTTCATGGAAAGATGTTAAAAATGCGCTTCAATTGAGTTTTGGAGATCAAAGAAATTTAGAATCCTAGTTCAAGATTTGATCGCATTAAGTCCTACTAAAAGTGAAAATCCTTATAATTTTGGTATGAGATGCCAAGATGCACGTTTTTTAATTTTTTCAAAACTAAACTCAGCAGGATTTACAAATGCTGAAAGAGTAATAAGATTAAGGAATTACGAAGAATTAGCTTTAAAAACATTTGTGAGGAATTTAACAGGGCAACTTCAAAATAATATTCGACTGAGAGACCCTCAAACTCTAGAAAATGCAATGGCATTAGTTATTGAGGAAGAAAATTTCATGTACAGTCAAAATCGTGGACATTCACTTAATTCACAACAATTTAAACCAAATCCACGAATAACCCCTTTTAATCAACAACAAAATGTAAGACCAATTAATTACCAAAATAACATGAATAACGCAAATTTTCAAAGACAAGGTTTTAATCCGAATTTTCAACGAAACTTCAATCATAATTTTCAAACACCACAAATGAATCATAATTTTCAAAGACAAAGTTTCAACCCCAATTTTCACAGACCAAACTTCAATCATAATTTTCAAAAACCACAAATGAATAATAATTTTCAAAGACAAAATTCTGGATTTAATAGAAATCAATTTCAATCAAGTTATTCGCAACAGAGGAATTTTCAGAGACCAATTTTTAAGCCACCATCTCAAAATGTGAGACATAATCAATTTAATTCTAATCGGCCGGAACCAATGGACACATCATCTTTTTCAAGTTTTGTGAAAAGAAATCAACCCTTAAATTTTGCGGAAATTAATTATCAAGAAAATGCGTCACTAGCAGATAACCCTGAGGTCAACTCTTATGACTCATTCATAAGAAACGGTAATGCTGACTCACAAAATGAAAACAGAAACCATTGTTCTGACAATGAACCATTGTCCCATGTAGATAACACTCATCCATATAATATGCATGATGGAAATTTTACCTTGGACAGTTTTCAGAACAAAAAAACTTGATACATTTAAATAATATTTCAACAACTACCACACATAATAATACCCCAACTCAACGCTAAGTTTTTGATTGATACTGGAAGTACAAAAAGTTTAATTTCTCCGAAAATTGTTGAAAAGTTTTATCCACACAGAATTTTTAATGAAGATTTTCAAATTGAAACAACACACATGATAACTTTTCACGATAAAGTTATCCAATGAATTTCACAAATTTTATATTTTTGAATTCAGTAAAAAATACGATGGATTAATTGGTATTGATTTATTGAAACAACTCAAAGCAGTACTTGACATTGGTAAAAAAGAAATATTAACACCTTTGGTTAGAGTCCCAATTATCCAAAATGAAGTTCAAACACCAAAACAAAATAAAAATTTGAATGACAATTATTCTATTGAAATACCCCCGAGAACAAATCTGTGGCTGGAAGGCAAAAGGGGATAACTCAAATTTTGGCGAAAATGAGTTATCCACCACAAGATAATCAAAATATTATTTTCTATGTTATGGCAAAAGGATATAAGTGAAATATAAGTAATTAAAGGGGTTTTCAATAAAAATTTGGGTATATTTGATACTCTTTGAAATTTTCTACCTGTCAGAAAGCTGTAACTATAGTTATCCAGTGAAATATTTTTATTCCGACGCAGCAAAGAGAAATAACTTCAGTTACTTTTGATTATTAGAAATTCTTTTCACAGCAAAAAGGATTATGTCGAGTAATCTCTAAGAAATATACCAGTTAAGAACGCGGCAAAATGGTATAACTCAAGATAAATCTTTTTGCCTGATTTAAATGATGCTGATCTCGAGTATTATATGGCTAGATAAGTCTTTTTGCCAGATCAAGAGTCGCGTCCGCGCATAAACGGGTTTTGACAGGGTTGTTTATTGTAGAGTGTAGACTGATTATTGCCAGTGCAATTCGTGCACTTGAATCGATTGCATATTGCTCTGTATAAGAATTCTCGTGTTTTTCTATTTTTGTGTGGTTAGAGATGAAGAGTGAAAATCGAACTCAGCGGATTTTGAGGGCTTGTGCCATTGGTAAGATAATATGTGTTAATCTAGGTATTATGAAATAAATGATACATTTTTTTCAAGATGATCCTGAAAATGGTTTCAAAATTCCTAGTCCTGGAGAAGGTATTTTTTCAAAATACGTAAATAGATAAAATCATGAAGTGCTTTTTTCAGTTTTCACTGTATTCATTGAAAACGAGACTCAAACGTCTCGGTATTTTTGCAATGACTACTCGCTAAGCTATAGAGAAGTCTTAAGAATATTCTCAGCATGTGGTGCTCAAGGTGTGGAAAAAGTCCATGAAAGTGAAATCCGCATTCAACTGCTACAAAATGGTAACACGCCCTAATTTTTTTTTATCTTTAGAATAGCTTAATTTTTCCCTGATTTTTGTCCGCTGGTCCTACTCCTCAATACATTAGAGAGCCTCAATACTATTTTCCGGTAAATAATAACACTGAGAATACAGACGGGTCGATTAAACTGCTACCAAATGGTAACACGCCCTAATTTTTCTTTATTCTTAGAATAGCTCAATTTTTTCCCTGATTTTTTCAGCTGAGCCTGCACCCCCTACTCCTCAAAACATTAGCGAGGCTCAATACGATTTTCCGGTAATCAATAACACTGAAAATACTGACGGGTCGATTCAACTGCTAGAAAATGGTAACACGCCATAATTTTTCTTTATTCTCAGAATAGCTCAATTTTTTCCCTGATTTTTTCAGCTGAGCCTGCACCCCCTACTCCTCAATACATTAGCGAGGCTCAATACGATTTTACGGTAAATAATAACACTGAAAATACTGACGGGTCAATCTACGATACCTATATTCTGAGAGGTTACTATTTTGTAGAGTTCCTTTATTTTTTCATGTAGCTTTTTATGCGTATTTTAGAGACACGCATCCTTCTGATAAAGCTGTCGGACACATCAATGATGATTATTTTTTTGAAATGTCACTCGAAGGTAGCCAAACCATATTCTTATACGAACTTGATTGAACCTTGAAAAAACATTTCAGAAAGAGAAGACGGAATCGATGACAGTGTCAAAGACCCAGATTATAATAACGAGGAAGAAAAGGAATTGAATTCGGAGAAAAATACAGACAGCTCCACAAACAGCAGTAGCGACGACCATTCTCCCTTTAATGATGAAGAGTTAACACCAGACGTACCAGATCGAGCTACCAAGAAAGTGAATGCCAGGATTGAGCGAAAAATGAAAAGAGCTCTGGGACGCGAATATGTTACCGGAAAAGGAAAGGTGGTTAAGAAACGTGAAAGTCAACCTCTGAAAGACTGCAGGCGAAAATGTAATACCAAAGTTGATGACGAAGCAAGAAAAGCATTGTTCAATGATTACTGGAAAATGGGAAGCTATGATCGAAGGGTGACATTCTTTGCATCACTTATATTGATAGATGACAAAAAAGTGAACACTAACCTGAAAAACCCAAAGAAGAATAGAGAACATTCGTTTGCGTAGTACATTGATGTCAAAAATCAACGTGTGCAGGTCTGCAAAGTGTGTTTTTGCGCAATCTTTGGTGAGACGCCAAAGTTTATTCAATCAGTAACAAATAAGAAAAAACAAAGTACTAGTGGAATTCCAGCTTCCAAGAAACGGGGAAAGCATCGGCCGAGTAACAAGCTCTCGGATGAAAAAATGTTGGAGGTTCACAACCACATAAAGAAATTTCCTTCATATGAATCTCACTATTCGCGACGCCACACCTCGAAAAGATACCTATCGTCAAATTTGAACAAGACAATTATGTACAAATTGTATAAAGAAGAATATGTCAGCCCCGTCTCATTCAGCGTGTATGCTAGAGCTATTGACGATCTTGGATTGAAATTCAAAAAGCCAGCTAATGACACCTGTCAAAATTGCGATTCTTTGACAATGAAAATCAATTCTGAAAATGACGAAGTACAGAAGCAACTTCACAAAACCACTTTAGAAAAGCATCATGAAGAAGCAGATAAATCGTATAAAACAAAGCAGCTAGACAAAGAATCCAGTAAAACTGATGCTGGCCTAAAAGTTATAACCTTTGACTTACAACAGATCTTACCTACGCCCTATTTAACAACTGGATCAGTATTTTACAAGCGACAGCTCCACACTTACAATTTGACAATACATGATTGTGACACAAACAAATCGGTGCATTTCATGTGGCATGAAGCCATAGCAGGACGAGGGGCGAACGAGATTGCATCATGCCTGTTTAAATATTTCATTGACTTGGATGAATCTATCAAAAGGGAAATTTGCTATAGTGACACATGTGGTGGACAGAATAAGAACTCACATGTGGCAGCAATGTTCACATACTTGATGACAGTCAAAACATCAATTGAGACCATCGACCATAAGTTCCTTATCCCCGGACATACTCACATGGAATGCGACTCTGACCATGCCATTATAGAGAAATTCAAAAAAAAAGCACCATTCCCAATACACGTTCCAAGAGATTGGTTCAATCTAGTGAGGATGGCTGGAAAATCCACTTCATGCAAAGACTCAAAATTTCAAGTCATAGAAATGACCGCTCCCAACTTTTTTGATTTTTCATTTCTTTTTAAAGGACCTTTGATGCATAAAAAGGTCACTGTAAATAAAGAGAAGTTCACATGGAGGCCCATAAAATGGTTAAGATATGACGGCGAATTCGGAGTTATCCAATTCAAGAACTCACTCCTTGAAACTGACGACTTCGACTCCATTGATTATAAGAGGAAAAACCTTGTGGAGTTCTCCTTAAAGCTTCTTCACACAAAACATCGTCAAATAGACAAAAAGAAAAAAACAAATTTGCTGGAAATGCTGGACTTTATAAACGACAGTGCCAAACAGTTTCACATAGACTTAAATGAGTCAGAAACTACGATGTTGACAGTTTCAAAAGATTCAGATCCTGATATCGACCGGGAATTCAGTGATGTTGAGTTTTAATACCCACCAGAGCAATAAAATGTTTCAATGAAAGGCCTTTTATTTTTTCTCTATAATATTCGTAAGGCGGCGAGATCCGGTTTTGTTTCAATGGTAAAGTAGTGGAGAATAAGTCGAGATGCATCTTTGAAGCAACGGAAAATTCCCAAAGTTTTTCTAATTAAAAGGGTGTAACTTGAGATATGCCTTTTTGACATGCAGAGAGTGCAGATGAACTAGGGAGCATATACTCTTATGCCTTATTGCTTCTCGTTTTAAGTTTTACTTAATCGTCATATTTTCCTCGAATATCTACTTTTCTCTAAATTTGACATTTCCGAAACATAAAATCAACAATTATAAAAATTCTTTGGAGAAGTTTTCGGCACTTGATAGTAATGAATGCAACTAAAATGAATTTATTTACTTATAACCTTTTTTATGCTCTCCTGAATAGTGTCGAAAATTGAGTTATACCCTTCTGCCTTCCAGCCACAGTATTGCCAGTGCAATTCGTGCACTTGAATCGATTGCATATTGCTCTGTATAAGAATTCTCGTGTTTTTCTATTTTTGTGTGGTTAGAGATGAAGAGTGAAAATCGAACTCAGCGGATTTTGAGGGCTTGTGCCATTGGTAAGATAATATGTGTTAATCTAGGTATTATGAAATAAATGATACATTTTTTTCAAGATGATCCTGAAAATGGTTTCAAAATTCCTAGTTCTGGAGAAGGTATTTTTTCAAAATACGTAAATAGATAAAATCATGAAGTACTTTTTTCAGTTTTCACTGTATTGATTGAAAACGAGACTCAAACGTCTCGGTATTTTTGCAATGACTACTCGCTAAGCCATAGAGAAGTCTTAAGAATATTCTCAGCATGTGGTGCTCAAGGTGTGGAAAAAGTCCATGAAAGTGAAATCCGCATTCAACTGCTACAAAATGGTAACACGCCCTAATTTTTCTTTATTCTTAGAATAGCTCAATTTTTTCCCTGATTTTTTCAGCTGAGCCTGCACCCCTACTCCTCAAAACATTAGCGAGGCTCAATACGATTTTCCGGTAATTAATAACACTGAAAATACTGACGGGTCGATTCAACTGCTAGAAAATGGTAACACGCCATAATTTTTCTTTATTCTCAGAATAGCTCAATTTTTTCCCTGATTTTTTCAGCTGAGCCTGCACCCCCTACTCCTCAATACATTAGCGAGGCTCAATACGATTTTACGGTAAATAATAACACTGAAAATACTGACGGGTCAATCTACGATACCTATATTCTGAGAGGTAACTATTTTGTAGAGTTTTTTTATTTTTTCATGTAGCTTTTTATGCGTATTTAAGAAGACACACATCCTTCTGATAAAGCTGTCGGACACATCAATGATGATTATTTTTTTGAAATGTCACTCGAAGGTAGCCAAACCATATTCTTATACGAACTTGATTGAACCTTGAAAAACATTTCAGAAAGAGAAGACGGAATCGATGACAGTGTCAAAGACCCAGATTATAATAACGAGGAAGAAAAGGAATTGAATTCGAAGAAAAATACAGACAGCTCCACAAACAGCAGTAGCGACGACCATTCTCCCTTTAATGATGAAGTGTTAACACCAGACGTACCAGATCGAGCTACCAAGAAAGTGAATGCCAGGATTGAGCGGAAAATGAAAAGAGCTCTGGGACACGAATATGTTACCGGAAAAGGAAAGGTGGTTAAGAAACGTGAAAGTCAACCTCTGAAAGACTGCAGGCGAAAATGTAATACCAAAGTTGATGACGAAGCAAGAAAAGCATTGTTCAATGATAACTGGAAAATGGGAAGCTATGATCGAAGGGTGACATTCATTGCATCACTTATATTGATAGATGACAAAAAAGTGAACACTAACCTGAAAAACCCAAAGAAGAATAGAGAACATTCAATTGCGTACTACATTGGTGTCAAAAATCAACGTGTGCAGGTCTGCAAAGTGTGTTTTTGCGCAATCTTTGGTGAGACGCCAAAGTTTATTCAATCAGTAACAAATAAGAAAAAACAAAGTACTAGTGGAATTCCAGCTTCCGAGAAACGGGGAAAGCATCGGCCGAGTAACAAGCTCTCGGATGAAAAAATGTTGGAGGTTCACAACCACATAAAAAAATTTCCTTCATATGAATCTCACTATTCTCGACGTCACACCTCGAAAAGATACCTAACGTCAAATTTGAACAAGACAATTATGTACAAATTGTATAAAGAAGAATATGTCAGCCCCGTCTCATTCAGCGTGTATGCTAGAGCTATTGACGATCTTCGATCGAAATTCAAAAATCCAGCTAATGACACCTGTCAAACATGCGATTCTTTGACAATGAAAATCAATTCCGAAAATGACGAAGTACAGAAGCAACTTCACAAAACCGCTTTAGAAAAGCATCATGAAGAAGCAGATAAATCGTATAAAACAAAGCAGCTAGACAAAGAATCCAGTAAAACTGATGCTGGCCTAAAAGTTATAACCTTTGACTTACAACAGATCTTACCTACGCCCTATTTAACAACTGGATCAGTATTTTACAAGCGACAGCTCCACACTTACAATTTAACAATACATGATTGTGACACAAACAAATCGGTGCATTTCATGTGGCATGAAGCCATAGCAGGACGAGGGGCGAACGAGATTGCATCATGCCTGTTTAAATATTTCATTGACTTGGATGAATCTATCAAAAGGGAGTTTTGCTATAGTGACACATGTGGTGGACAGAATAAGAACTCACATGTGGCAGCAATGTTCACATACTTGATGACAGTCAAAACATCAATTGAGACCATCGACCATAAGTTCCTTATCCCCGGACATACTCACATGGAATGCGACTCTGACCATGCCATTATAGAGAAATTCAAAAAAAAGCACCATTCCCAATACACGTTCCAAGAGATTGGTTCAATCTAGTGAGGATGGCTGGAAAATCCACTTCATGCAAAGACTCAAAATTTCAAGTGATAGAAATGACCGCTCCCAACTTTTTTGATTTTTCATTTCTTTTTAAAGGACCTTTGATGCATAAAAAGGTCACTGTAAATAAAGAGAAGTTCACATGGAGGCCCATAAAATGGTTAAGATATGACGGCGAATTCGGAGTTATCAAATTCAAGAACTCACTCCTTGAAACTGACGACTTCGACTCCATTGATTATGAGAGGAAAAACCTTGTGGAGTTCTCCTTAAAGCTTCTTCACACAAAACCTCGTCAAATAGACAAAAAGAAAAAAACAAATTTGCTGGAAATGCTGGACTTAATAAACGACAGTGCCAAACAGTTTTACATAGACTTAAATGAGTCAGAAACTACGATGTTGACAGTTTCAAAAGATTCAGATCCTGATATCGACCGGGAATTCAGTGATGTTGAGTTTTAATACCCACCAGAGCAATAAAATGTTTCATTGAAAGGCCTTTTATTTTTTCTCTATAATATTCGTAACGCGGCGAGATCCGGTTTTGTTTCAATGGTAAAGTAGTGGAGAATAAGTCGAGATGCATCTTTGAAGCAACGGAAAATTCCCAAAGTTTCTCTAATTAAAAGGGTGTAACTTGAGATATGCCTTTTTGACATGCAGAGAGTGCAGAAGAACTAGGGAGCATATACTCTTATGCCTTATTGCTTCTCGTTTTAAGTTTTACTTAATCGTCATATTTTCCTCGAATATCTACTTTTCTCTAAATTTGACATTTCCGAAACATAAAATCAACAATTATAAAAATTCTTTGGAGAAGTTTTCGGCACTTGATAGTAATGAATGCAACTAAAATGAATTTATTTACTTATAACCTTTTTTATGCTCTCCTGAATAGTGTCGAAAATTGAGTTATACCCTTCTGCCTTCCAGCCACAGAAATATGATCGTAAAACTACCAGTAAATTTGAAAAATCGTTTTGCTTTTTTTGACTATTTAAAATTTGGGAATTTAGTAGAAACTCCTCAAGCTGTTGTCAAAGTTGAAAATAATTTCGCATTTACTTCAATTTCTAACGGACGTGATGAATCAATCAGACTTCGAGTTCATAAACCCTTTGAAGTTGAAAGTTTAAATATTAATGAAGTAAACTTTGTAGAAAAAAACAATTTTCCACAAACACCTGAATTTGACAAAAATAAAGATAATATTTTGAAATCTAATTTGAAAAATCTAAGATTAGAACATTGCAATCTCGAAGAAAGAAAAGCTATAAGAGACCTTTGTTTTGAATTTAGAGATATTTTTCATTGTGACCAATTACCCTTGACTTTTACTAATCAAATACAACACTCTATCAATTCAAGTGACGAAACAGCAATTTTCACTAAGAGTTATCGATATCCAGAAATTCATAAAAAAGAAGTTAAAGACCAAATTCAAAAAATGCTAGAACAAGGAATTATTCAAAATTCAATTTCTCCTTGGTCAAGTCCTATTTGGATTGTTCCCAAAAAGCTAGATGCTTCAGGAAAAAGAAAATGGCGTCTTTTAATTGATTATCGTGAACTAAATGAAAAAACAATTAACGATAAATACCCCCTTCCAAATATAAGTGACATTTTAGATAAATTAGGCCGATGCCAATATTTTACAACATTGGATTTAGCAAGCGGTTTTCATCAGATTGAAATGAAGCCTTTCGATATACAAAAAACAGCATTTTCAACAAAAACGGACATTACGAATTTAAAAGAATGCCTTTTGGATTAAAAAACGCACAATCAACTTTCCAACGAGTGATGGATAATATTCTAAGAGGTTTACAAAATGAAGAATGTTCAGTTTATCTTGACGATATTGTTATTTTTAGTACGTCTCTTTCCGAACACATGGACAGATTGAAAAAGGTTTTGAAACGTTTATGACAAGCAAATTTTAAAATTCAATTGGACAAATCGGAATTCTTAAGAAAAGAAGTTAATTATTTAGGTCATGTTATTACGCCAAATGGAGTTAAGCCTAATCCAGATAAAATTAGTGCTATCAAAAAATTTCCAATTCCAAAAACTCAAAAAGAAATCAAAAGTTTCCTTGGATTGGTAGGCTATTATAGGAAATTCATAAAAGATTTTGCCAAAGTCACCAAGCCAATGACTCAATGTTTAAAGAAAAATAATAAAGTAATTCATGATCAGAACTTCATAACATCTTTTGAAACTTGTAAAAATTTACTTTGCAACTCCCCAATTTTACAGTACCCCGATTTTTCAAAGTCATTTATTTTAACAGATGCATCAAACGTCGCCTTAGGTGCAGTCTTATCACAAGGTCAAGTCGGTTCGGACAAACCGATTGCGTTTGCATCTTGAACTTTGAATGAAAGTGAATCTAAATATAGTACTATCGAAAAGGAATTGCTAGCCATTGTATGGGCATGCAAATATTTTAGACCGTATTTGTTTGGTAAAAAATTCACAATTTACACTGACCATAGACCTCTAGTTTGGCTTTTAAATCTCCGTGAGCCAAATAGTAAACTCGTAAGGTAGAGATTAAAACTAGAAGAATTTGATTATGATATTGTATATGAGAAAGAAAAATTAAATGTTGACGCCGATTGTTTATCTAGAATTCAAATTAATCCGCTTGATACTGAATCAATGAATAATAATCCTGGAGATCCAGAAGACCAATTTGACTCACTCGACTATCTTAAAAGGATCACCGAAAGTTTTGAAACTTCTAAGACTAGCGAACTAAATAAACCATCTACTAGTAAACATCAAATTGAAGATAAAAAAAAAATGACAATCTTATCAGACGTTCAAATCAAACCACCCTTTCAAATTCAACAAGAAGACTCAAATTCTCAAATACAATACTCAGACTCAAATACACAACATTCCACATTCAATGAAACAACTAACACCGGAATAAAAGTTTTAGACGAAATGATTAATAATAAAGTAAATCAAATTTTAGTTTTTCCCCATATTTTTCCGAAATTAAGTGTGAAACAAGAAAATTATCTACATCATAAAATAATCAAAGTAAATATTCCAAAAAGGGAAAATGAAAATTTAATACTTGAATTTCTCAGAGATTACACAATCACTGGAAAATTCTATTGCATGTATTTTCATACTTTTGAATTATATACTCAGTTCAACGACGTCTACTTGAGACATTTCTCAGAAAAAGGTCCTAAACTAATTAGATGCACAAAAATGGTAAATACAATAACTGATTCAGAAGAACAAATAATTTTGACTTAAAACCATCATGAAGGCAAAAGTAATCACAGAGGTATCAATGAAACTCTTGAATATCTCAAAAGAAACTATTATTGGATAGGAATGAAAAATACAGTGACAAAATTCATAAACTCTTGTGATATTTGTCAACGTGCTAAGTATGCAAGGAAAAATCCATACACCCCTATTATGCTGACTGAAACACCCTCGAAACCTTTTCAAATAGTTCACGTTGATGTTTTCTATTACGACAATCGTTGTTATCCAACTCTTGTCGATGCCTTTACAAAATTTGGACAAGCCATTGAAATACCTGGTAAGAACGCAATCAGTATTTCAAATGCATTAATTAAGTATTTTAGTTTTTGTGGTATTCCCGAAAAATTAGTTATTGATAATGGAACCGAATTTAATAATGAAACAGTGAAGGAAATTCTAAATTTACATAGGATTAAAATTCACTTCACAACCCCACAACATCATGAATCAAACAGTATAGTTGAACGTTTTCATTCCACTCTCATTGAACATTTGAGACTTCTCAAAGAATCTTTTCCTAATGAAGAAAGATCAATAGAATATGCAATTATTGCATATAACAACTCCATCCACGGTTCAACAAAATACACCCCTTTCGAATTAACCCATGGACAGACTAATTCACGTGACCCAAATGACATTTTTGCTTTAAAGGAATTTTTCACAGACTACGCGGAAAATCATAAAAATAAGTTACAACGCGTCTATCAAAAAGTCAAAGAAAATCTTGAAAATCAAAAACAAAAACTTGTTTTTAAACGTAGCATCCACGGTGAAGAAAATAAAGATTTTCATATGGGCCTAGTTTTTAAACAAAACCCTTCTATAAGAAGCAAGAAGAACAATAAATTTCTTGGTCCTTATGTTATCACTGAAATTCTAGAAAGAAATCGTGTTGAAATTTCCCGAAAAAACAACGAAAACAAAAAGCAAATTGTTCATATTAAAGAATTACGGAAACCTCCTCTTGTTCCAGATTCTTCGTCGAAACACTCGGAGAATTAACAAGTCCTAAATTCAACGACCTCAAAAACAATCCAGGTCTACTTCCTTTAAAAATTGGCAATGCACAAAACACGGTTTATTCATGGTCGTTCATCCAAATTTTTGACATTCAACCCCTAACAAGGCAATTTAGAAATATTCAAACTCAATTTAGACGAATTAAAAATGCTCTAGACAAAAACACTACAATAGCAAAAAGCTACAAGGAACAATTTGATAACTACTACACGATAGCTACATCTTTTGAAAACAGAATATTGATTCAAATAGAACAACTGAACCCTACAACAACCATCAGGAAAAAACGAGGCCTAATTAATGGTTTAGGCTCTGTACTCAAATCAATAACTGGTAATCTAGATCAAAATGATGCTGAACGTTTTGAATCAGTCATCAAAAAATTGTCATCAAACCAACAAGACAGTAACTCTGTAGTCAAAAATCAAATATCACTTTTTAAAGAGTCGATTGAAATATTTCAAGGTAACATCAGAAATCTATCGAGAAATGAAATTCAATTGAAAGTCCGCATTGATAAAATTGAGGATACACTTCACAAAATTCATGTGACAAACCTATCAACTTATTACTATTTTTACGTCGAGATGATAGTCTCCCAAATAATAGCGGAATTTCAAATACTCTATGACATTTTCGAGAAAGTTGAAATAGCCATCACTTTTGCAAAGTTAAATACTTTTCATAACTCAATGATCAAACCTGATGAGCTACTAAACGAGATCAAGACAATTTCAAAGTACATAGGGTCAAATAAAATACCTTTTGATCCAAAACCAGAAAACATTTTACTTTTTAAAAAATAATGTCAATTAAAAGTTACAGCAAGGAATCCAAAATTGTTCTAATCATTGAAGTTCCAATCGTTGAAAATGAAAATTATTATTATTTTCATTTGTATCCATTGCCAGTTCAAAAGAATAATTCATTTGAAATGATCATTCCTCAAGCAAAATCTCTAATTTTAAATGAGCAGAATCACATTTTCATTAATAGTCCGTGTAAAGAGATCATTCCTGAAGAATTTATTTGCCACGAATTAACTTCTGAGAAAACTCCTGAGGATCCACCATGTGAACTACAGTTATTGAAGTATTCAAAACAAGTTACAAACTGTCATGTAACAGCAGTCCAAATTCATCGCCTGAAAGTGCAGAAAATTGAAGAAAACAAGTGGATCATCATCAGTCCTTCAACAACGGTTGCAACCCAGAAATGCGGCAAGAACTTCGAAAATGTGCCTCTCCAGGGAACCTACTTACTAGAAATGGACAATAAATGTGAAGTGCTGTTAAAAAAATCATTCAAACCTTTCGAAATTCAAAAACGGAGTTCAAAAATATTGAACTTCCAAAAATCAACTTCGAAAATTTTACCAGTGCTGTAACTACGTCAGAACCTCTGAAATTGGACAATATCAACTTAAGTGAAATTAGTGCGATAGAAAGTGCCTTAAACGACAATATTCGAAAATTAGACACTATCGAACCGGACTCTTTCACTTTTGAAACTATTAATTGCTGGACTCTTGTATTGTACCTTATTATTGGAATTATGGTTTTTGTACTTGGGTTTAAGATTTACAGAAAAAACCTGAAGTTCACGGAAACCGTCCAAAGGACAATCAAACAACCCGATTGTGACATCAGAAGCCTACACTCACTTGAAGCCACGGTACCAAAAAATTCTGTGCCAAACCCCAGAATTTTCCACTTAGGGCGGAGGAGTTATGGGATGCTGAACAACCCTTTCTATTGTATTGAATTTATCCTTAGTATTGCAATAATTTAGCTTAGTCAGCAATTGTTAGTTTATAAATACAGTAACCAGCTTTAGTCATTAGCTTTATCATGTCTAAACTCTTGAACCAGTAAGGTCTAGATGTTTTAAAGTTCACTTTTCCAAAATAAAATCTTTTTTAAAAACCGTTCATCTGCGTCTCAACATTTATTTTCCGAACGGTTCTCTGTAATACCTACTATCATTCGTATTGCTTTGTTATTTCTGGAGAATATTGAGTTCAGTGAAATTATGAAATAGAAATTATGAAATACAGTGCGGCTCTAGAAGGTCCCCTCCTTATAACTTTTGAACCGTTTGGTATATGCAAACGATATTTGGACACACCATATTCAAGGACGTTCTGCATTTTTTCAAAATAGCAGCTGGGCGCCAATTTGAATGAAAAAAATCAAATCGAAAGGGGGGTCGACTCACCTGCAGGTACAGAAGATCTTCAGAAGATCTTCAAAATGAGCTATTCCTCGGTCTTTTTAACGAGGATGAATTTCAACAAAAAAAAGGGTAAAAATACTTGTCCAAAAGATTGAGTAGAAGCTTATCTGAAGATCTGTACCTCATCAAATCCTTTCAGTTTGGAAGTTTGGAGAAGAACTCTTGCGAGTAGGTTATAATTAAGTGACAAAAATGAAGCAAAAAAAAAATTACACGCTGTCATATCAACAGGAAAGATAGCAGAGGCTTGAAACTCGGTAAGTGTAATCAGGGTCAAAGGGCTCCTGAATCAAGGTATCACTCGACCCCCCTTTGCGTTTGATTTTTTCATACAAAATGGCTCCCAGCTGTCATTTTTACATTTTTAGCTGTCACAACTATGTCAAAAAATGCAGAACGTCCTCACACATGTTCTCTCCAAGTTTTGGTCGCATATATCGAACGGTTCAAAAGTTATAAGGAAGGGGAGGTCTTTTCGAGCCGCACTGTTAAGTATCATGTCGATGGGTCCACTTATTTTCGTATGGACTTATATAACTGCGCTTTTAAGCATCGAATTATCAATGTTGGATTTGGGATGACATTATCCTACCTTTCTGAACTTCTAATCCTCTTATTTATTATACTGCTTATTTATTTTCATGCCTGCATCTATCGTTCATGGTTTCTTTAGAATTCCCGCTGTTCAATATGATTATGAAGCAGAAATAGAAATATTCGTCGATGAAAATCATATTACTTGAAACTCCGCAAGCGTCCAGATTAGTGAAAGGTGAATATTAGTTGGAAGGTTATCAGTTTTTTCATTCATTTTTTTCTAGTTGCAGTTGATCTTCTTTTCTAAAAATAAGGTGAATTTGAAACATTTTTTTTTTTCAGGAATGTGTGATGGATAAGGGACGACTTTTTGATGTTGACCATTTATTTCGCCAGACTATAAATGGTGGAAGGCGTGATGCATTTGGCTGTTCTATCGTTGACATGAAAGTTAGAAGCGGAAAAAGAAGCGGATTGCATTGCGAATACATTTTAACATGCCAGATATGCTCGATTCAAACAATAATTACTAATGAAGGGAAATTAGACACTGAACATATTGTGATGTCAATCACAATATGTCACAACTTCATTGGTATTGAATTCAGTTTCGACTGGAACTGGATATTTGCAAATTAATGAAGTAGCAGCATCCCTGAATATGCCGCTTATGTTTCCAGATAATTTCAACAAGTATCACTAGAAAGTATCCCATGTATTTAGAGATTCCGCTTGGAGAAGTATGCAAGAAGCAGCTATTGAGAAAGCAGATATTGCAATAGCGAAAGGTGAGGTCAATGAGAATTGTATAACTGTGGGGACAGATGAAGCATGGAAAAAAAGATCCTACAACTTTAATTATGATGCTGCTTCTGACGTGGTATAAGTGCAATATTTTAGAGATGTGTCAATCGTGAATGATTCGATCACTGTGACCGAATCATCCGAGAGTATTGAACCACCGAATCCTGTACGCTTGAAACGATCGAATCTCTTACTACCGAACTACCGACACGTACGACGATCGACGTTGGTTCTTTTCCCGATGGATCGACGCGCGACGGTTGGTCCGGAGTCACGACCGTATTTATTCGCCGCCGATAGAAATGAACGATAGAGTGGTCTCAGTGTAGAGAGAGATCGAAATCGACGATTGTGTTTGAATTGAGTGTTTTGATCGAAGTTATTATGAATACCTATTTTGTTTCTGCGAATATGATTTTGTGGTCAAGTTTTGAGGTGGGGGAGTTGTTGTTGAAGTTGGAGGATGGGGTATTGTCTATGTCCTAAAATAACGTACTTCATTGAAATTTGGTAAAAATACATTTTTAGGATCGATGATTACAATAATTATTCTTCCAGGTTTAAAATTCAAACATAATGACATTGTCTGCAAAAAAATTGCTATTAATTAGGACGATCGCAGATATTCAATGTTGAAAAAATGAATAATTAAAGAAATTTTGACGGGCTATTCAGTATGATGACATGATATAATGTGAGCTATAATATGGTAAATCAAGGTTCATTTCCATAGTCTGAATGATTTGATAGAAGAACAAATAAAATATATTTCTTGGATAAAAAATAAATCAATAATGGCACATACAACATACATACCTAATAAAAGGATTAAGGCATATAATGGAAAACATAAGAAAAAATAATTCTACAGGTTATGATTCAAAAAGATAACTTGAGAGGCTTTTTCGGGTTTCATTCGACTTCTTTTTTCGTTGATAATTTCTCCAGCCTTCGAAAAAATACGTTCACATGGAACAGACGTGGCGACAATGCATAATCTTCTTTTTGCCAAAGTGTAGAGACGTGGATATATTTGTTTTCGTTCTTCCCACCAATGAAGCGGATCTTCGGTTCTTCTTATGAGTGGCTCGTTTATGAATTTATCGACTTCTACGATACTCGCGGCTAAAGGGTTTGCCACTGATAACACGTTCTTGACAGTCATCAAAATCGTCCCAATGAGATGATTTCACTTTATTTGTGGGTTCAGATTCGGAAGCATTTGAGACCATTTCCATACAAAGCTGGGGTTGAGTTTGAGTGGTGTTCACTTGAAAAGTTGCAATTTTAGCCTTGATTATTCTCAAAGTATTTTCGTACGCCTTGTCCGAAGAAAATCCATATCGTTTAAAGCGAGGATCGAGGAATGTAGCTTGAGTCGTTAGTTCGTTATTTTCAACGTCCTTGAATCTTTCCTTAATTCCATTTCTTAGCTTATTTAAAAGTGCAGAAACTTCAGGAGGGTTCTGTTGAATGTCTAAACATTTTTGAATGTACCTTTGCATAGAATTCACTAAAAGGATTACTTTAGACATTGTGACCGAATTTTCAGCACAAATTTCAACTGTAATATCCTTAAATAGGTTCAAAACCTCCACAGATCTTTCTAAAATGCACCAATCAGATGGGGATAATGTGTTCAGCCGTGGTTCTTCCACTGCTAACAATCCGACGACAGCGTTTTTTATCGAAATTATCCTACTTAACATTTCGTATGTGGAATTCCACCGTGTCACCACATCTTGTTTCAATTTCAAATTTGGCAATCCCATTTGTAATTGCATGCTTTGTAATCTAGCTAAGGCACTGGAACTGTGTTTAAAATGTTGTACAATTTTCTTGACTTTATTGATCTGCTCTTGAATCTCGAGTATCGCATTCTGAAGTACCAAATTAAAGGTATGTGCAAAACAAAGGAAAAAACGCCACTCCGTAATTCTTATTGCAGCAGTGATATTTGCAGCATTGTCGGATATAATGCAGGATACTTTATTAGTTAGGCCCCATTGCTCGACCTCCGATTTCAAAAACTCCGCCAAATCAATTGCTGTATGTCGTTCATCGTACGAAATACAACCCAAAAGACACGATTCAAGCTTGATATTTCCTCCATCATTTCTAATAAAATGAGCAGTAATGGCAATATAGCCCTGAGTGGTAATGGAAGTCCATCCGTCCGTTGTTAAACATACTGCGTCTACTCCTGACATTATTTGTAAAAACTTCTCTCTTATTCCATTATACATTTTTGGTATCAAACTATTTGAAATCGTTTTCCTGGTTGGCATTGCATAATTTGGATTAAGCATATTTACAATTTTTTTAAATTCGGGATCCTCTACTACCTTAAAAGGTTGGTATTCTTTGACAATTACTTGTATTAGTTGTTCATCTAGTTGTATAGACTTTCTAACGGATATTGGACGGGAAATGAAATTTGTTATTTTTTGTTGATTATGCGTTTGAGATTGTGTAATTTTGGCACCACTTTTATTAGCTTTGGAATGTTCGGATGCACCAGCATAAAAATTAGGTGGTGCCGGTTGATTTTCGACATCTGTGATATCTCCATTATCTTCAACTACTTCGAGATCCTGATCCTGATCTTCCAAATTTCTGTGCGCATAAGTGACCTTCTCCAAAGAAACTGACTTATGTACGGTCTTGATATGCCGTCCTAGATTGCCTGTGGCTCCCCCAGCAAAACTTAATATTTTATTGCAATAATTGCACTTTGCTTTTTCATCGCTTACTATAGAAAAATGTTTCCACACTTCACTGCGTTTATTTTTCAAGTCGGACATCTCAATTAGCTCTTCCAAGTTGCACAACTGATTCGTTGAATGAATGTGATAAAAGATAAGAAATATTCACAAAGGTCTAAATACTTTTCACTCCATTGATAGCGAAGTAAAAGTAATATAATCGTGGTGGAAATACCGAAAATCCAAAATAATTGGCTTTCAAACTATTCAAACGTTCAAAATAATTTATAGGTAGTTGTATTACAAAAATAAAGAGTTATTGTTCGTTTCCCCGGCCCCAAAAAGCGATGAAGAAATTAGTCAAACTAAAAAAAAACTAGAGGTTCAAGTTCAAAGTTACAAAAGATTTTCTATTGCCCCAAAACGAATATTAATGATCTATTTGATTTGAAATAATTCTTTAATTTCATAAATACCTTCATATGTTTGCTTTCGACGTCAAAAACTCAAGTTCTACCCATTAAACTAGACTAATTACAAACAAGGATACCACCAAGTTAAAACTATATGTACTACAAACTACAACCACAACTATGAATTAATTTTTTGTGACCTGTGTTGATATTTCTTCAATAAACAAAGCGGAGGACCAAAACTGCAAGATTTTTTATGGAAAATGACAAAAAAAAACTTCAAAAGTTTGGATCCGTTCCACCATGACATGGTAGTGAATGTAGAGGTAGTTAATTAGACCAACTGGAGCTATAGATGTACCCACACTCACATAATATTGTGAATGATGAAAATATTTTAATAATAATAAATCTTAATTCATGTTACTCTGCAGTTTTGATCCGTGAGATCTACGACTAATACCTGAAAACACGACCACAACAACACTACAACACAGTTCTGACTCCAAAACCAAGATCTACTGAACAGTTAAAAAGTCAAATTTGAATGTCCCGATAAAGATATAATATTATAGCCGCAGCACTCATGAGGTTACTAACTGTGACTATGGAAATAAGAATGATGAAAATAAACTAAAAACTAAACAGACAATCCTGGCCCAAACATTCATGCGCTCATGCATGATAGAAAAACATTTGAAACCCAACAATCTTCCCCTGTCGTTTTTCCTGTATCGATAGCCGAGTTTACACTGTTTACACCGACAACTTGGTCCGCGGACCAAGTACTAAATTCGAACCATATCAGAACCAAATATTTGGTTCGAACGGTGTAAACAGTTGCAGACTAAGCTGGTCCGCTCTTGGTTCGGTACTCGCCAGCTGGTGTACCGAACTAAACTTGGTTCGATCTGGATCAAAATTATGCAAAATCAAGGCAATCTGAGCGTACTTACATATGTGTTGTTTGGTCACGAACTGTTTTGATAAATAGTTTCGACTTGTTTGTGACATTTGACGCGTAATCATTTAGTTCACGCGTTGCAATCCGGTGTAAACGGGCGAGAAGCAAGTTTGGTCCTACCGTACTATCCCCACCCACTTGGTCCTATCGGACCGAACTAAACGAGTTATCGGTGTAAACTAGGCTGATGTGTTACCGAAATTGTCTTTGACCGAAATTGTCTTTGACATAGCGGCTAGCGGCAGCGGCGCTATAGGCTGTTAGTGAGTGACTTTATGTTATGGTTATGATATGCATATAAAAATGATTGATTGAATGACCGATCGAAACGATTCGGTCATTTGACAAATCGGTCATTGATCGATTCGGTCACCCGTTAATGATCGAATTACCCATCCCTACAATATTCAGAATAATGCTGGGTTTATACAACATTTTCATAGTCATAATCATAATCATAGTCATAATCACAAAAGTTGAAAGCAGGTTTTCTCATGTACCCGTTTATACAACATGTCGCAGTCGTAATCATAATCATATAAGCATAACTACTGACTTTGGGAGTTGGTAATTTTCATCTTTTAAGACTAAAATTATGACGAGAATGGAACTGCGCAGGCGTGATAATGTTCGACAGTCATTTGTTTATCGATTTGTGGAGTGGAACGTGAGTGGGAACCTGGAACTTGTGGAAAGTGAATATGGTGTTGTTGACAAGCGTTTGTCTGTGTATTTCAATTTTCACTATTTTTGAGTTGATTTTGTGGCGAATTTGGAATCATTGTAGTGACTCTTGTAACATTGAAACTTATTTATGTATTGTGGTTGTGGATTGTGGAATCATGGGGAGTCTCGCCGAAGGAGAAGGATTCTTCATTGAAGCAGTGGAAAAATTTCCAGTAATCTGGGCAAAACTTAAAAATAAATAGGCCAAGCCTATTATTTTCACTTTTTCCTTGCGAACGAACTTCATATTTATCAAAACTCGGTAATTTCAGACAATTTTACACCAAAACTGCAGAATTTGCGCCAAAACTATGAAGGTTAGAAAAACAAATCAATGTCAACATACCACTGATGTATTGCCAGTTTTGAAAGACAAATGACAGTAGTGAAGATGACTTCAATTTTTATGCTTTGACTGTGATGTTGTATAAACCACCTTCTTATGCGTTATGATTATGATTATGATTAAGACTGTGCTTATGACTATGATTATGATTACGACTATGTAAAATGTTGTATAAACCCAGCTTAAGAAGACTGAAATGGCTATTTATCACGCATTCGATAAAATGAGCTATTTAGGTACCTGATTTCTATATAAAATGCTTATTTTACAAAACATTTAATCTAAATCGGTTCACTCACAGGGAACATCTTTACAACGAATTGGGTACATTTGATCTAAAAAGGCTAATGCAGTTTGAACAGGGCAAGCTTATGTATAGAATTCTAAATGAGACACAAAAGTCAAATGTGGAGATTATAATTAGCAATACTGTTCATGAATATGATACTAGGTCACGTGATAACATACAGGGTGTTACTTAATGGTATGTCATAATTTTAAGGGAAAGTTCCTGGATAAATTTTGAGTCGAAAAGGTCATATAAGCTTGGGTTTTAAAATGCTTGGTTTTCAAGATATAGGGCGTTAAGGATTTATCTTATTTTCAGTTTTTAATATATTTTCGGTTACACACATACATACAAAGACGGTTTGAGATATTGAACTGAATTTTGCCACAGGATATTATGGTATAGGAACACATTTTTTTTTATTTTTATTTTTTTATTGGTATTTTATTTTATTTTATTTTATTTATATTTATTTTTTTTAGACCCAAGTTTATATGACCTTTTCGACTTAAAATGTATCCAGGAACTCCCCCTTAAAATTATGACATACCATTAAGCCCTCTCTAACATAATCATGCATTTTGATGCATAGAAGACGTGTACCAAATTTCAAAAAGATATCTGGAATAGTATCAAAGTGATGATTAAAAAAAAGATTGTTTTTTTAAATTTCAACACCCTGTGTCTTAAAATCTATGCTCTTGCGGACCTATGTCCATATGAACTTTTTATCTTAAAATCATCCAAGGATTATCACCCTTAAGTATCGGCATTCAATCAATAAACACCCTGTATTTTCAGATAAGCTTTTATCAAAAGCAAGAATCCTCGAGACCGGAGCGATTTAGCACTGCTTAAAAGTTGATAATGTTAAGGCAAATTGTATCTTTGATATGAAATAAATCGAAGAATTTAAAAAAAGAAGATAAAATCCGTTCTCATTTGAGAATATTCATATCTTTAAATTACTTAATATTTTTTATGCTTGTATTATTGGGTACAGAACAGGAAAAAACTTGTTTCTTGGATTCAGAAATAAGTATTGTTGCCCTTTATTCCTGGTACGAAAATGAAGACATGGACAAAATATTTTGAATAAATAAAGGAAAAAGAAGATAATAATCTAGTTTCCAATTTGCAGCAGTCTGGCTTCCACGATGATATAATAATCGCACTACAACGATTTATTGACAATTCAAGTAGTTTTGAGTATGGAAAATTATCTGGCGGAACACTACAATAACGTAGTTTGCAAATACGTTGGAGGAAAACGTTTTTTTTTTCAAAAAAGGCACATATCAAACATGGTGTGGGGCAGCCTTATCATCTTTTAATTAATGTGGCAGCTTCACTACATCTTATGTGAAACGGCAGTTCATAACAAGAAAAAAACATATTTTTTACAGAAACTGTGGAAAAGTCCAGAGGAAGTGGAAGACATTGAAAAATCAACCATTGAACTTTGGAAAAATCTGCAAGATGTGAGCAAAAACATCAAAGTACGGGTCATTTTGGATTTCAAGAAGACTAACGACGGCGACGTCCAAGTTTCCCAATGTGGTCTTTTCATGGACTATGACAACTTTCATTTAGCGGCAAGCCCAGATGGATGCGTTGGAGACAATGCATTGGTAGAAGTAAACAGTCCGAACGTTATTGCTAAAATGACTACAAATGATGTCATTGAGCAAAAAAAAATCAATTTCGCTCCCTTGGTGAATGAAGTTGAAAAGAAACCACAATTTTTTGCAGGGCCAATAAGCACCTTTTGGTAAGCTAACAGAACGGGTACTAAACCAAAATCATACATTTACAAGTTTCCATGACCTTCATTCGTTTTTTAGATACATCGCGACGTAAAATTCTGGAGCAAGGAAATGTTGCCGAAATTAAAATTTTTCCACGACAATTTCATGTTACCGGAACTTGTTGATCCGCTCCTGCCACAAACTCTACCGATAAGTGATAAGATTTGTGATTTGTCATATAAGCTTGGGTTTTAAAATGCTTGGTTTTCAAGATATAGGGCGTTAAGGATTTATCTTATTTTCAGTTTTTAATATATTTTCGGTTACACACATACATACAAAGACGGTTTGAGATATTGAACTGAATTTTGCCACAGGATATTATGGTATAGGAACACATTTTTTTTTATTTTTATTTTTTTATTGGTATTTTATTTTATTTTATTTTATTTTATTTATATTTATTTTTTTAGACCCAAGTTTATATGACCTTTTCGACTTAAAATGTATCCAGGAACTCCCCCTTAAAATTATGACATACCATTAAGCCCTCTCTAACATATTCATGCATTTTGATGCATAGAAGACGTGTACCAAATTTCAAAAAGATATCTGGAATAGTATCAAAGTGATGATTAAAAAAAAGATTGTTTTTTTAAATTACAACACCCTGTGTCTTAAAATCTATGCTCTTGCGGACCTATGTCCATATGAACTTTTTATCTTAAAATCATCCAAGGATTATCACCCTTAAGTATCGGCATTCAATCAATAAACACCCTGTATTTTCAGATAAGCTTTTATCAAAAGCAAGAATCCTCGAGACCGGAGCGATTTAGCACTGCTTAAAAGTTGATAATGTTAAGGCAAATTGTATCTTTGATATGAAATAAATCGAAGAATTTAAAAAAAGAAGATAAAATCCGTTCTCATTTGAGAATATTCATATCTTTAAATTACTTAATATTTTTTATGCTTGTATTATTGGGTACAGAACAGGAAAAAACTTGTTTCTTGGATTCAGAAATAAGTATTGTTGCCCTTTATTCCTGGTACGAAAATGAAGACATGGACAAAATATTTTGAATAAATAAAGGAAAAAGAAGATAATAATCTAGTTTCCAATTTGCAGCAGTCTGGCTTCCACGATGATATAATAATCGCACTACAACGACTTATTGACAATTCAAGTAGTTTTGAGTATGGAAAATTATCTGGCGGAACACTACAATAACGTAGTTTGCAAATACGTTGGAGGAAAACGTTTTTTTTTTCAAAAAAGGCACATATCAAACATGGTGTGGGGCAGCCTTATCATCTTTTAATTAATGTGGCAGCTTCACTACATCTTATGTGAAACGGCAGTTCATAACAAGAAGAAAACATATTTTTTACAGAAACTGTGGAAAAGTCCAGAGGAAGTGGAAGACATTGAAAAATCAACCATTGAACTTTGGAAAAATCTGCAAGATGTGAGCAAAAACATCAAAGTACGGGTCATTTTGGATTTCAAGAAGACTAACGACGGCGATGTCCAAGTTTCCCAATGTGGTCTTTTCATGGACTATGACAACTTTCATTTAGCGGCAAGCCCAGATGGATGCGTTGGAGACAATGCATTGGTAGAAGTAAACAGTCCGAACGTTATTGCTAAAATGACTACAAATGATGTCATTGAGCAAAAAAAAATCAATTTCGCTCCCTTGGTGAATGAAGTTGAAAAGAAACCACAATTTTTTGCAGGGCCAATAAGCACCTTTTGGTAAGCTAACAGAACGGGTACTAAACCAAAATCATACATTTACAAGTTTCCATGACCTTCATTCGTTTTTTAGATACATCGCGACGTAAAATTCTGGAGCAAGGAAATGTTGCCGAAATTAAAATTTTTCCACGACAATTTCATGTTACCGGAACTTGTTGATCCGCTCCTGCCACAAACTCTACCGATAAGTGATAAGATTTGTGAGGGGAAAGTGTGTAACCTATAAGAATTTTTGCCATAACGATATGTAGTTTAAATTTCATTATCTTATTATTTATTATAAGTTGTAAAACATCAAAAACGCATCAGTGAAATACATAATATAATGATCTGTGGTATCTCTACTAGATTGTTTATTCATTTCATGAATTTCGATATCTCAATGACCACTTGTGTTTCTAAATAGTCATGGCAGCCTGTTGCAAAAATACTGATACGACTCTTGAAGCACCTTGTATTCAAATTTGAGCAGTGTAGTGGAGTTTAAAAAATGGCAATATGCTTAACACCGAGATAACTCGAGACTGCGAATTCCAATCGAAAAAAAACTTTCCATAAATGCTGCTCACCAAAGATCAAGGATCAAAATGCTTTTTCAAAATCCGATAAGTAGTTTTCTCAAAAAAACTATGAAATTTAGAAATATGTCGTGACGCACGCCGTCTGACCCTGTGGTCACATTTGGTTTGTTTACACAAATAATCCACAACAGTTTGCTGACAGTTTCCAAACTACCCAAATCCAAATACGCATGTTTATTTTAGATTGCATATCTAGTCTATCAAAAGTTCAATCGCTGTCTTATTTTCAGGATGGGTATAATTTGTGCCCCTCTTCCGAATGGAGTTATCGATCTTTTTCTTAAACCACTTTGAAAAACCGCCAAGAGTGGATTTTTGTCAGAGGTACCAAAACGCACAATACTTTTTAACAAAAAGTCCGTGCACGTTACCAGGAAAAAAGAATAAAGTACTTAATTAAGTAACCTGATTCTTAATATCAGTGAAAATGGGGAAAAAAAACATGGGGGTTCAAGATTCAAGAGGTGTGTGTACTTTTATAATATAGATTTTACACTTGTGGTTTATGCAGTCGGTATAATGCCAAATATTATTCCATGACAACCACTGCGAAGGTAAAATGGTTCATTGAACGACGACAACTATTTCACACACTATTAATTTTCATATTTCTAGAGGCAACAGTCAATACGATGGGCTCCCAGCCGGGCACTCACGGTCCTGCGCCGCAGCACGATTCTGTCGGACACAACAGAATCGAACAATTTCCAGCCAAAATTGAATCGTGTGTGGGCCCGACTGACCGATTCGAAATCATGTTGGTCCACAAATGAAAATTTTGGTCTGCTGCAGTACGATTGGATCAATTTTTCGCGTTCTCAGTCTAGGTTGTTTGACAAAGTCGTTTTTTTTTGGTCGTTGTTGTTGTTGTAGTGTTCATTTGATCATGTTAAAATATTCAGAAAAATTATTCTTGATAGAGTTTTATGAAATGTATAGAAACTTCGCATGATGATCTGCAGGGCCGTGAGTGGGCGCTCTCAATTTTACGATTGATCCGACAGAGTTGTACAATTTTGTAGTACGATTATATTGTACTGCGGCACAGGACCGTGAGTGTGCCCCGCTTTATAAGCAGTACAACTCCCCGTCACAAAATCCCGCACCCTGAAATTTTGACCAAGTTTGATGTTTCATAACGTTTTTATGTTAAATCTATTTTGTATGAATTTTGTACACGTTTGTAGATGAATCTATTCTCATTAATTATTGTTCACATAGTGTTTGCTGAATCCGGGTTTGTTTGAGGTCACCGGATGGTCGTGAGTGGGTGAACAGACGAGAAAATGAAAGATATGCTAACTGCGCCATATCAGACCGAATCTCATATCATGGTAGTTTTTCCGACCCACGTAGCAATCTTTTATTTGTTGGAAACGAAGCCCGAACCGCCCACCGTTACATTGAAGAAATCCTCCAAGAAATTGTCGTTCCATTGTGAGCCAATTCTTATCGATGCATGATATGGTAGGGGGAAATATACGTTATTAAGATGTTTGTTGATCAATTCTATATCAGCATAGAAAAGAGAATTAAATACTATGGATATCAGTATATCGTTCGTGACACTAAGCAGTGTGCATCGAGTCGAGAGAGCTGGTTTTTTGACGAGTTTTTATCTAATTGTTTGGAATTCCATCGGAATTTGCAGTTTTAATCTGGACTTTGTGATTTTAAAAAGTTCGTATTGATTTCTAGACACTATCATAGTGCAGTTATCAATAAGTGATCAACTGTGGTGCTAGATACTATGTCCAGCAGCGATGGGGATGTTCCCGGTGGCCGGGTGGCAATCCATGGATTTATGCCTGAAGAGCAGAATCGGGAAAAGAATTTGTTGATGGAAATATCGCAACAAAGAGTGCAGGAAAAAGTGGGCTTCGGAAAGATACAAAAAAATGAATACAAGTAACAGGTTTCCTGATGATAATAAGGGTCTATACTTCATTTTTGTATAGAGCATAAATATTTGAATGCGGGTCGATTGCATCCTATGAAGCTTTCAACAGAGTTGGGAGATGATGAAAAGTATATTACTGAAATGTTCACCATGGGTAGAAATCTAATTAAGCTTGAAGTCAATAATTTACAGGCCGCTAATCGTATTGTCGGCAATATTATTCTTAGAGAGAAAGACTCAAAAGCATATATTCCTCTGATTTTGACAAAAAAAAGTATAATACGGGGTGCGGACACGGGTTACAAAGAAGAGGAACTAATGAATATGATATAATCATTGGTGAAGAGGAACTAATGAATATGGGAAAATCATTGGTTAAGGTTATTAAAATACAAAGAATGTATCGCAGAGTTCCCAATAAAAACCAGCCTAATGAAATGATCAAAATGCCTAGAGAAATGATCAAGGTCACATTTGCGAAGCTTGAATTACCCCAGTTTGTATTTTTCGGCAGATTGAGATGTCCTGTTGAAACATTTTTCTCCCCTTTGATACAATGCTTCTCATGCTTGAGATTTGGTCATACTTCTGATGAAGGCAAAAGCAAACAATAGTTATTTACCTAACAAGTATGGAAAGTGATACTTCACCGCACACGACGGAAGTTGACCGACCGAAGCGAAGCGGAGTTCGGTCACAACGTCAAGGGCGGTAAAGACACTTTCCACATGTGTCGGGTACAAAATTTTACCTATGAGCATCTTTTTTAAAAGGATTATCAATTTATTAAACAGTTTTATTGATGAGAAGTTAGACATATTGACCAAAGTCACTTTACCGCATTGGGTGCGGCAAAGTACTTTACCGCACGGAGTGCCGTGAATTAAAATTAGACAATTTCTAGGTATAGTTGCACTTTTACGGAATATAATTTATTCATTTTTAAAATTATCCAATCATTATTCATCTACACCCGCCTATAGCAAAACACACATGATTTGATCCAATTCGTTTTGAAATTTCTCAACCTCCAATCGACATTTTCACCAACATGAAAATCAGCCTCTTCATAATTTTGTCATAGCAACCACCACAGAAATGTGATTGTTATTCATGACATGATGGTTACCAAGGGTATCTAGAAACATTGGTGGTTGTTATAGAAAAACAATACGTTATTTTTCTTTAGTGACCACCCTGTCATAATTTTGTCACAAAATCGTGTGTTTATAGAATATAAAATCTTTAAAATGGATTCGTGCGACTAACATAATCCCCAGCATATATTGGATGCAGCGAACGAGGCAAGCGGTCAACTGACTCCTCCTAAATCAAAAATACGCTATGAAAAAGAATATTCGATTTTCCAAAAATGGTGTGAAGAGAATCATGTGTCAAGTCTACAAGAAAACGTATTTATGGCTTATTTCAATCATTTGTCAAAAACCTTTTCATCGTCGACATTATGGTCAAAATATTCAATGATAAAATCCATTATAAATGTAAAAAAAAAACATTGATTTGGAAAGCTATTTCAAGTTCTACTTGAAGAGATTGAATGACGGATACACGCCAAAAAAATCTAAACTTCTAGAAAAATCCGACGTTGAAATATTTTTTTTGGAAGCACCGGACCATATCTTTTTATCAATTAAGGTGGCCGCAGTTTTTGGAATTGCTGGTGCTTGTCGTCGTGAAGAATTGACCAACCTGACCATAGATGATATTCAAGAAAAGGAGGATATTCTTATCATCACTATACCTGAAACAAAAAAAAATTTACCAAGAACATTTATTGTCGTCGATCCCAATGGAGAAATGGGATATATCAGTCTTTATATGAAGTATAAAGCTCTGCGTCCTGTCGATACCCCTCACCGGCGTTTCTTTGTGCAGTACAATAAAGGGAATTGTACCAAGCAATGTGTAGAGATCAACAATATCGGAAAGATGCCGGCGAATATTGCAGGATACTTAAGACTCCCAAACCCCGAACTATGCACAGGACATTGTTTCAGGAGATGTTCGGCCACAATGCTTGCTGACTCCGGTAGCAATTTTTGCAATATCAAACGGCACGGCGGGTGGCAGTCGACGGCAGTGGCAGAGTCATACATAGAAAATTCGATCGAGAACAAAAAATTGCTCGCACTATCTTGGAAATGCCTTCTACTTCAACGAAGACCGCATCAACGATCTTGGTTCCATCAACATCGCAAATGGTTTGTTCAACAATGACCCTTTAGATATACCTGGAAGCAGTGATAGCAGCAACCAACTACCAACAAGGACACAAACAATATCCAAGGCTACTACTATGGCCACGGAAATAGGAACGATACAGAAAGCCGCCAGCTCCGCGATGAATTTGCAGTGCACCTCAAACTGTACATTTGATTTTGATTGATTTTTAGCTTTAATTATAAACTACCCACATATTATCATGTTTCATTATTAAAAATAAATATTACCTAATGAAAACTCTAAAACTGAATTACTTTTGAGTATGTGTGACAGGTGACAATAGTGACTTCCCTAGTTCCTGATAAATTTACATTTTTGTCAAGATATTTTCAAAATAAATTACTCAAAGTACTAAAGACCACTTTACCGCACTGAGTGCGGAAAAGTAACTTTACCGCACTCAGTGCTGAAAAGTGCTACTTGCCACACGCAAATGATTGCTGTAAAGTGCACTTCCACGCACGTGAGTAGGTAAAGATGTAAACAACAACTTGTCGATCAATTATCAGAACAGGTGTCAGCCTTCCTTCTGAATAATAGTAACATATTTTCGGGTACAAATTCACAAAGTATCTTCAGTAGTTTGGTTGATGAAATTTTGAACAAATGTGTTATTATTCAATCACACACTGAAAACTAATCAATGGAATGCCAGATCGGCATTCTCCAATCACAACCATTTGAACGAAGCATGTGCAATTTGATGTAGGTTTATTATCGGAATCCTGGTATAAGCAGCATTATAATATTCGCTTGGCGGGATACAATATTATCAAGATCGAATCGTCAAATCCAAGACTTCGACCACACACACTTGCCGGTAAAAGTGAGGTTATGCACAGAATTTGGTCGAGAACCGGATTTGTTTATCCACTAACACCACTGGTTTCTACGCAAAAAACTCTATAAAAATAAATTTTTCATTTTTTATCCAAATTATATTATGATAGCTGAGATACGACGAATGCCTGGAACTGGACAATTTTCAATTTTGCCATGTACATCAGAAACGAAGTGAGCTATGGACATTTTATTCATGGCATCGTTCGTTTCTCGAAAAAATAGCACAAGATCGCCAAAAATCGCATCTCTCTATCTTTTCACTCTAAGGAAAATGCCTCGAAGGCAACAAAAATGGGACACCGACCGGCGCGAAGTTTACAAACATTTTTATCTTTATCTCTCTTTGTAGTTTTGCACTGGTTACGTCATCATTTGTTTTTAATTTCAGATTGATGGTTCTCTTTTTTCATGCATCAGTTCAGAGGAATTATCTCGGTTCATTCCAGAGTTGGGAGATCGAATAGCAATCCAAAATGTTTGTAAAGAAATACAAAGCGAAAATAAAAATGAAAAAGAATTGATAGAAAACTGCGGAGCAGAATGACTGGTTCGAAGAAGAGGAAACAAAGTGACTCCAGTGATGAAGAAGATATATATATCGCGTAATAAAATTATCCCGTCTAAGGCTTTACTTGACAATTGAATCAGTTTCCAAAGATTCTCCGCCAAAATCATAATTTCGAAATACGTGTTTACCGATGGCATCGGACGGTAGCGATGCCGCGATAATGGGATGCCACCCAAGCGGAAGCCGCAACCTGAAGTAACAGTGACAAGTGGTGCGTATGAGAGACTGGCAAAAATGGCAAATGGACATGCCATTCAAAATTCAGGATACTTGTCAACAAAAATAGATTTGCCATATTTATATGATACAAATGAGACAAATAATTTGTATAAGGACCTGGAGCTCTGCATATTCAATAGGACAAATAATGAGTCTAATGACACTGAAAACAATGAGACACAATACAATGAAGCTCACACAACACAAAATATTAAAGAGCAATATAATGATGATTCGATTGCCTTGAGTGATGTGCGTACGCAATAAAATCAAACTAGAAAATTAACAATTTTAAATATTAGATTACACCGCAGGTAAGTTCTTGAGGAGTTGGTCTCATCATTTGTAGACATGAATACACCAATAGACGATTAAGCGATAGTCATCGGAATGATAATGCCTAACGGAAAAAAAGAAGCTGGACTAGAAGTTGGAGGAGTGTTCAGGGATGCTCTATCAGAATTTTGGAACACTTTCTATGATACGTGTACCAATGGAACTTTCTACAAGATACCAATCATACGCGATTATTACAATCGATCTAAAAGGAAAGCTATTGCCAAAATCATCAAAGTAGGATGGAAACATGTTGAGTATTTCCTAATCAAGCTGGCTCCTGTATTCATCGAAATCTGCGTTTTGGAAATGAGGCAAAATCTGAGATAATCCCTAATTTTTTCCAAATTTTGAGAAAATCGGAAAAGCGGGTTTTACAGCACGCCCTCAACGATTTTCAAAACACCGATATGGACGAAATACTAGAGATTTGCAACAGCTTGGCCTCCAAGCGTTTACCGAATGAGTTGAATATTAAAGATATTATCTTTGATCTTGCACATAGAGAAATTATCCAAAAACCTAAATATATTATTGCAAGGTTTTTATTAAACATACTCACTACTTTAGCTGCAACACACAATCATACATAAAAAATGAACAACATTTCTTAGAGAAATTATCAAACATCGATTATAATCCCAATAATCTTCTTGTAAGTTTTGATGTAGTAAGTCTTTTCACTAATGTACCTGTTGATAAAACATTGATGATCATAAGAGATAAACTTGAAAATGATACACATTCGAAAAAAAGAACAGACTTGGATATTGATGCTATTCTAGAACTTTTAACAATTTGTGTTAAAACAACATATTTTCAATATAATAATGGATTTTATCAACAAGACTTTGGAATGGCAATGGGTTCTCCTTTATCTCCACTCTTAAGTTATATTTTCATGAAACATTTTGAAACAATTCATGTAGAAACATATAGATACAAACCAATGATTTGGTGGAGATATGTAGATGATATTTTTTCTATATTATGAGTATGATGAACAAAAACTTTATGATTTTTGAATTCATAATAATGATAAAGAACCCACGATTAAATTCACAATTGAAAAAGAACAAAATAATGAAATTCCCTTTTTAGATATACTAATAAAGAGATTTTCAAAACCAAAATTTACAGAAAACCAACCCACACAAATAGGTATCCTAATTTCAATTCCAATCATCCATTGAATATTAAAGAGGGTGTGGTAAAAAGTCTATATGATAGAGCAAAACTAATTTGTGATAATGACAATTTTGAATCCGAAAAAGATTTCATAGAAGATGTTTTGTCAAAAAATAAATATCCCATAAATTTTATTGAAAAGTGTTTTGATAGTTTTGAACAATCTAGACAACGAGAACAGAATATACCTATAACTAATTTAATTATTCCATACTGTCAAGAAACAGTTTTACATGTGTTACATCCGAAAACCTCTTTATTTACTCCAGTGAAGGAAAACGATCGGACTGCTTGGAGAAACAATTGAATGTTGAGAAGAGTAGGCGAGACGAGTTCTATGAGTCTTGATTTTGTATGTTAATATCAGTTGTCATAAAAAGAGTAAAAAAAAACCTCTAGTGTTCAATAAAAAATAACTAGTGAATACAGTCCACTCTATCGAGGAGGCCACCATTTGATCCTTCTGCCGGATTCTACGAAGACAAGTCGTGGAACTGCAGGATTCTACCAAGACAAGTCGCAGAACTGGTACCATTGATGAGATTTGAGAAGACTTGCCATTGCTATGAAAAGCCTACATCATTACACGAAACACTACAACTCTACCATTGAGATCAGGTGGGTCAATTCCATTTATCTCTGATACACGATTTGCTATTGATTCAGTTTGCACTAAATCGATTGGATATTGATGTCTTTTTTAGAAGATATAATTTGGTGCATTCCAACAAGGATAATGTGGAAAATCCATTATCGATTATTGCTATTTTGAGTGTTTCCAATCTTTCTCAAATCAATCTTTTCTTCTGACATATCGATTTTGACGATTGACGGCCACTGTCATTTTGACATTATTGATAATTATTGTGATTGGATTTCGATTATTTTTGAGCGAAAAAAGTGTCTAAATCAGTCAAATCCTTGAACGACATACAATACCAAGGTCCTCCTATGCAGAACGACATATTTCAGATTTTGTTGCGTTTAAGGAAACATAGATTTGTAGTTATAGCAGACATTGCAAAAATGTATCGCCAGATTTTGATTCACCCTGATGAGTGCTACTTACAAAATATAGTATGGAGATTTGATCCAAAAGAAGATATCTCGATTTTTGAACTAAAAACAGTCACATATGGAACAACAATCAAATGCATCAAATGGTTAGCTTCCGAGAATTAATTGAAATTTCCAAGAGCAAGCAAGCTCTATTGATTGATCGTGATATGTACGTTGATGATCTGATAACAGGTTTTGATAGTGAATACCAAGGCATAATAATCTGTTACAAAATATCTTAGGCATCAGCATGGAAACCCAGTAGATGCTGAAATTCCCATGGAGTTAGAAATCCTAATGGTTAACATAAATCAAGATGATTAGCTTTTGAGTGCTCAATTGAAAGATGATAAATGCAAAGATATTCTAAATCTGTTTCAAAAGGAAGAAAAAGATCTGACCAAGGAGGAAGTACAACAGAAGGACTATCGAATGAAGAAAAACCGATTGTACAGAGTTACAGAAAAGGGGAACAGATGGGTCGTGCTCAAAGGAGCAAGACATCAAGTTGTCATCTATCACCATGACATGGTTGGACATTTCTCTGTAGACAAAACGTTGTCGACGACGGTTCAGCAATTGTTCTGGTCTTCATCAATGCGCAAATATATTAAAAAGTATATCGATTGTTGTCTTAGTTTTCAGTACAATAAACAAGGAGGTGGAAAACAACAAGGCTATTTGCATCCCATTGACAAGATTTCTGAACCAATGAACACGCTGCATATAGATCAACTGGGACCATTTGTACAATACAAAAGAAAGAACAGTTATTTGTGTGTAGTGGTAGATGCTTTCACGAAGTATGTGTTTATGAAAGCCGTCAAGGACACATCTACCAAGTTTGTAGTCACATTCTTGAAGAAAATATTTGAAAATTTTGGTGTTCCTCGAAGAATTATCAGTGATAGAGGAAGTTGTTGCACTAGTAAACAGTTTATGGAATTTGGACGAGAATACAACATCAAACTGATTTTGAACGCAACAGCTACTCCAAGGGCAAACGGACAAGTTGAGCGCTACAGCAGAACCATATTAGCAGCTTCAAGTTCATCTATGAACGAGGAAGATGAATGGGATGAATTAATAAGTCAAGTTAGATGGGGCTTAAATAATACTGTAAATGCGTCAACAGGAAAGAGACGGGTCTGATCTCAAAACTTGGATTATTCATTTTGGCCAACATCATAAACAAGTCAGCAAAAAATCAGAACTACACCCTTTTGAGACGACATGGTTACTGGATTATTGGACGGGAAACATAAATTGAGTAGATCAACTTTTCAAGCAGAGACTGTGAAGTTACAGCATGCTGGCCCACAACTATTATTGTTTTCGGTGCGTCAGAAATACTGGGTAACAGCAGGCATGAATTTAGAATTTAGCAAAAATGACAGTACGAAGCTGTGTGCATTGTTTTCGAGCAAAGCCAACACCAATAAAGGCAATCATGGCTGATTTACCTTAGTTCAGGGTTCAGATTAATAAGCCTTTTTTCTGTCACTGGGATTGATTATGCAGGTCCAGTTATTTTGCGAGACCGGAAGGGTCGTCCATACAAAACTTACAAGGCATATATTTGTCTTTTTGTATGTTTTGTAACAAAGGGCGTGCATATTGAATTGGTAACAGATTTGACAACCGAGGCATTCATAGCAACTTTCAGAAGGTTTGCAGCTCGGCGTGGAACCCCTACTCACTTATTAGTAGAGTAAAAAAGCCTGAAAAAGTCGCTTCCTTCTTGAAAAAAAATTTCGAAAACTATAACAGATAAAAGGCTGCGGTCTTTTTTGAAAACTTCCTCATATATTTTACAACATTTCATTCGCAGCATATAGCATCAAATTTTTCCAAACAAAAAAGTTTCTCGCTTACGGAAAATATCAATACAAAAAATCCATTTTTCATTTTTGAACTTTTGAGAAAAATTGAAAATAACAAAAACTGAGAAATATATTGCCTCAGTGATCATCGCTTATGTATGCTCTTCTAGTCAAAAAAAAATCATTCGGATATGATGAATAGTTTCGGAGTTATCGAAAGGTGAATGATAGAAAAATTTTTTTGAATTTCCGCATTTTTGCACGTTTTCTCGATTTTACAAAACTCGATACCACTAAAAACAGTCGTAATTGCCCATTTCTTATGTACAATAACCTAACTAATGATTTGGGTGAGGTTTCATCTGGTTCTAATTCGAAAAAAAAACGAGACATTTTTACCGCTTTTTTACTCCACTATACATTTACTCGGATAACGGATCCAATTTTATTGGTGCTCGGAAAGAACTCATCAAATTATATGAGTTCCTGAAATGTTTTCAAGATGAGTTTGTTCGTTGTTGTGCTGATGAAAAGATTACATGGCACTTTATTACTCCCAATAGTCCCAATTTTGGTAGCTTGTGGGAATCCAATATAAAATCAATAAAATACCATTTATGTAGAGTCATTGGAGACAGCATATGACTTATGAAGTATATTCAAGTTTATTAGTGCAAATTGAAGCAATATTAAATTCCAGACCGCTTCATCAAATGTCCTCTGATCCCAATGACATTTCACCACTTACACCATCACCTTCCAATTGGTCATTCACTTACAACACCTCCTTCTCCATTGTTTGAAGAAGATCTGCCAGTTAATCGATTGTCAAGATTTCAGTTACTTCAACAATTAAATCAAAGCTTTTGGAAGAGGTGGTCTTCCTTCTACTTGACTGAATTATTACAGAAGAAACATAGATGGAAAGTGGGAAACTCCAATGTGCAAGTTGGCCAAATCGCAATACTGAAAAATGATAATCTTCCACCCTGCAAATGGTTACTAGGAAAAGTAACCGACGTCCGTGTGGCTACAGTTCGAACCATGCAAGGTACTTAAAGGAGAGCAATTTCAAAAATTTGTCCTGTACCTGTTTCGAACAATGACTGCTTTTGAAGTGCATTAATTTTATTATATTATGACTTTTTTGATTTTGAACGTGCCATTCAAAAGGAGGGAGTATGTTAAGAAGCAGTTTTACATGTGTTGCATCCGAACACCCCTTGATTTACTCCAGTGAAGAAAAACGAACATCCACTGCCTGGAGAAACAATTGAATGTTGAGAAGAGTAGGCAAGACGAGTTTTATGAGTCTTGAAATTGTATGTTGATATTACTTGTGATAAAAAGAGTCAAAAGAAACCTCTAGTGTTCAATAAAAAATAACTAGTGAATAGAGTCCACTCTATCGAGAAACACTAGCCACCACATACATACCTGGAATTTATCATAAACAGAAACGTTAAGGTCAAACATATAATATACGAACCATTTTCAAAACTAACACACTTCGCTCTAATCTAACAAATACTAGACCTTATAATATTAATGAGTCCACTGAAATGTAATTTATAAAATTCCTTGTGAATGTGATAAATTTTATATTGGAGAGACCTCACGACCGTTGAAAAAGAGAATTGAAGAACATGAATCATACATGAAAAAAAGGGAATTTTATAGATCGGGAATTTGTCAACATGCATTTGATAATAATAATAAAATAGATTCGGATAATTCAAAAATCTTAGCAAAAACGCCATGTTCTAAAAAACAAAAACTTAAAGAAAGTGCATTATATATTGTGTTAAATTCTAAAGATTGTGTAGCAACTTGCTCTGTAAATCTAAGTAATACATGGTTACCTTTATTAAGAAATTGAACAGCTCAAAAAATTGAATTATAAATACTGAACATATAAAAAGTTGAACAATCAACACCAAAACACTTCAATGTCAGTAAAGTGACGTTTTGTGCCAAAAACACAAAAAAAAACAATTTTACTAAAAAATCACAAAAAAACGAACAATATTTTTTGAATTTGAAATAATTGTTTCTATTTTGGGTTCCACTGACGACGGAAGCAGTTTCGCTTACGAAACGATTGATATTGATAGGTTTTATTGTTTACTAATAGACTTTTTTTCAGGTAATATAGGAGGTCCGGTATATTAACACTAGTTTGATTGTTTTTTGATAGGGTGTGGCGAAATACCAAAAAAATCTGGTAATTACATTATAGACGTTTGGCAGAATGTGTTGAAAAACTGCATATCAGATGAAACTTTGAAAGAAATATACATATATTGAATGAGAACCCACCACAAAAAATATTTCAAATATATTGATCACCCCAGATGAATTGGATGAAGACAAGACTAAAGTGCTTTCATACCTGAAAAAATGTATAAGAGAGGCAAACGAAGATACCCTAGTAAGACTATCGAGATTTTCAAAAGGAGCAACCATGAGGATTTCCTAAGAGCTTCTACTGCACATTATTGCTTCCTGTTGCCCATGACACTTACCCAGATTTCAGATGTGATATTGTAACGAATTTCGCTATAGAAAACACTTGTCCAGTTTTAATTTATTAATTTCAAGTCACTATGTAAAGCACTCTCTATTTACAAACAATTTATATCACAATCGCCGCCCATTTATGTTTAAAGATTTATATTTTGCGACCAATCAATAACTGCACTGAACCAAACTGACCTGGCGGCTGCCTCCGAAGTCTTATATATCCGAGGTCGGTCCTTTCGTCGAAAATGCAAGAATACCCCAGATCCTTCTAGAAATGTATAATTTTCCACCGCGTTCGCGCAGCACACAGTGGCGTTGCAGGGCAAATATCGGCAACAAAAGTATGTGTCGTCACATTGCCCCCTCCTTAAAACATTTTTCTCTGTGTTGATGATGTGCCGCACCACGTTCGTTCGGCCCTTTTCCCCAGTCCCGTTGTCGAAGATGTTGCCGTAGTTCCTTATCAGGCTTCTCAATAGTTGTTTTTGTCTCTTATCCAGGTCTTTTGAAAAGGTGACAACTAACTTCTCCATCTCTACGATGAACTCAGAGATGGTATTTTCCGTCTCACATACTTGCCGCACCACAGAGGAAATTGACGAGAAGATCCCCAAAACTGTGTCCCTTGCCAAACTTCCAGAGTGATAGTTGACGTTCATCACTCTCACGGGCACAGTCTTTTCCACATGTACCAGGCTTTTTCCACATGCAATGTCTCGTCCTACTTCAGAATCGTGTGTTTTAGGCTCAAACATCACGATGCTTTCTTCTTTCATCTTCCCTTCCAGGCGAGCCCACAAAATCATCTCGCTCCTCTCAGGAATTGAAGCATACGCAGCCAGCAAAAAACGAACTGTCTCTTCCTCTCTCCCATGCAGTATCACTTTTTCATTGTTGGTTCTTGGTGTTCCGCTTTTTAAATCTAATTGGAAGCCTTGGGTGTTCATGATGTCCATTCCAATTATGATTTCTTCCTCAATATCAGCATCCAGCATTGGATGTTGGAAGCTGGTGCTTCCTAGATTCACAGCTGCCTACACTTCACCATAGATCCTAGCCAAGTCTCCTGTTGCCGTCCGTAGTCGCCACTTTGTTGGTTTAATCATTGTCGGTATTGTGACAAAGTCGGGCCTGATGCATGGTGCGTTTCTCTTCTCTCCATTGACCAAGCCATCCACAAACACGCTGTTTAGTTTGGATCCTAAAGAGGCAATTATGGCAATTTTCTTCGGGGCATACTGGTTAGAGGTCGACGATTGCCCCTTCGCATCGACCCTCACTAGCTTTCCGATGCCGGAGAAGGTGCCTTCTTGCATCGGCTACGGATGTGGCCAAGCCCTCCACAATCCAGCAACGCATCTCCCTTCGTTTGGAGGACTCCACTTCCCTAATAACTCTCCTCACAGTAGCTTCGACGGTATCCTCCTGTGCGGGATCCTGCTCCTCCATCCTTCGCACGCGCGCAGGTGTCATGACGGACTGCTTTGCCGCTTCAAATTCCAAGGCGTTGGTCAAAGCGTCGACTAGTCTGTGAGCTCGATGAAGTATCAGGGACTGCCTTATCTCCTGATCCTGACCATCCAAAAAGGCCTGCAATGCGGTCCATCCATGCATCCATTTGCCCTTGCTGCAGCCTCGAATTGTCGATGGTAGTTGTTCCATGAAAGCTTGCCATCAAACTGTGGAGCTTTCATATGGACTCTGACAGTATCAGCTTCTAACTTGGCACCAGGTCCTTGGCTCGCAAATGTTACCTCTGGTTGTTTGAAGGTAGCTGCTTGCCTTTTTACTTTCTCGACTTCGTCCTCAAGAGTCTTCATTGCATCTTCAAACCGTTCCTAAAGGTTGCCGATTTTTTCAGCTACGTGATCCTTCACCTGGTTGTAGTTGTCTTTCAGTTGTTCTTTGATTTTCTCCTCCATCGCTCCAGAAGATTGTTCAAACTTCTCCTCTATTGCTCTAGAAGATTCTTCGAACTTCTCCACCATTGTTCTCGAGGATTCTGCGTACTTCTTCTCTAGTTTATCCTCCAAAGCTCTCGAAGATTCAACCAGCTTCTCCTCCAAAGCTCTCGAAGAATCTCTCAACTTTTCCTCCAATTTTCTGGACATTTTCTCAATTGCGTTGGGATCAGGAACCTCGAATTGGAACGTTTCAGGATCGATGCCCTCTTCTATTAAAGCCCCACGAAGTCTTTGTTGTAGATCAGCCTTCTTACCGCTTGTATTCAGGTCACACTTCTCCAACTCCGTCTTCAACTCGGCAACCTTCAATCCCGTTAAAAGCACTTGTTTCGAAGTCATGATAACGACTATTTAATATTTATGTCCGATTCAAAAGCTCACAAATAAAATCTCACTTCTGACACCAATGTAATGAATTTCCGCCATGGAAAACTCTTGTCCAGTTTTAATTTATTTATTTAAGTCACTACAGCACACAGTTAACAACACCACAAATATTTATGTTCACAATCACAGCTTATCAAAATCTAAACTCGGAAACTAGACTTCCCCCTGTTTACAATGTACCCGCTTACACAGGGTGTCCGGAAATGATGAGCAAAAAAATCAGGTGAGAATTTTAGACAAAAAATAAATGCTACCTCTTCCTCTAATATTTTTTTGAAAATTGATTATTGACGGAGTTACAGGGTGTTGAAGTTGCATTTTATTTGCAGTTTTTTGCCATACCTTTTGCCACGCTCATAGTATTTTGAAGAAATCTCGTATTTGGGGCTTTATCAGGATGAGGAATTGAAATTTGCCCACCGTTATTTCGCATTTTGTAGAGGGCGCCACATACGAACCTATACTTCAATTTTAATGATCCCAACTTTTTTGTACTACACTGTATGTGACTTTTGACCAAACATTTTTATTCTCTCAACCTTTTGACAACAAAAATGGATACTTCTTTTGTTGCGGTAAATCGAGCCGTTCTCGAGAATAACGCTCAAATAACTTTGCTGGCATGTAATGAATACGAAATCATTTTAATTTATTTTGAACCTTAAACATAGCATGCTTCGAAAACATGCGCTATAATTGCCGTAGAAAGAAGTTTCGGAAAAATTAGTTTTAAAAGTTGGTCATTTTTTGTAAATTTGTTGCTACGCTGATGGTGGTCAATGACAAAAATAATGGAAATAAAAAAAATGTGAAAAATCACCAACAGTCAAAACTAATTCTAATCAAATTTTTTTTTTCAGCAACTTATAGCGCATGATTCCAAAGCCTGCTATGTTAAAAGTTGAAGTCAACTTAAAATAATTTCGTATTTATCACATGCAAGCGAAGTTATTTTAGCTATTTCTTGAAAACGGTTCGATTTATCGAAGCTAGAGTGGTATACCTCTTTTATGTCAAAAGGTTGGGAGAACAAAAGTATTCACTCGAAAGTCGCATACAGTCTAGCACAAAAAAGTTAGGATCATTTAAATCTGAGTATAGGTTCGTATGAGGCGCCCTCTACAAAATGCGAAAAAATGAATTCCTCATCTCTATAAAGCCCAAAATACGAGATCTCATCAAAATATTATGAGTGTGGCAAAAGGCATGGCCAACAAAATGCAAATAAAATTTTAGTTAAACACCCTGTAACTCCGTTAATAATCAATTTTCGAAAAAATATTATAGGAAAAGGTAGCATTCATTTTCGGTCTAGAGTGCTCGCCTGTTTTTTTCGCTCATAATTTTCGGACACCCTGTATTGCTAATCCGTAAATTCTAGAATATGGAAGAATATAAAAGTAAAAACCGGAACAAACAGCATGACTCATCGCGCAGGAATGCGACTCTCCGATAGACATGTAGTAAATTCCGGATCGAATGCAGTGGCCTGAATCCCGAATGGATGGGACAATTATCGTTTTCGCTACAATAATAATACAACATTGTCTGAGAGTGCCATACATTCAATCACTTGAGGTTAGATTGGAATCTTTGAACGGTGTGATGTGCAATGTTTCTAATAATTAAGCAATCTGCGTCGATTTAGAGAAAGAATCTGGGAGTTGTTCTATAATTTTCTGTCAAATTTTTGATAGCAAATATTTGCCAAAAAATACGTATTTGCAACGATTTCATTTTCATTTTTCACAGCTTTAAAAAAAGATCATGATCCGTGCTTGAAATAGCAAGTCACCAAATGTCATAGAAAAAGATCTATAAGTAGTTGGCTATTTCCTTTCCCAAGATTATTTTATCACGTGCATAAAATTCAAAATGGAAATTTGATTATGTCTTGAAGTTTATTCAAACTTGTTTTTTGAAGTTTTTGAATTTTTTGTAGCGACCTCTCGCAAGGCTTCTCACATACCCAACACTGTTCATTTTTTTAATTTTCAGATCTTCCTCGAAGGATTTATTCATTTCTGAACATTCTTTACCCAAGTTTTGACATCATGTCTATTACATGTTAATATTATAAAATCCTTCTCCTTCTACAATTGAAGGCAAATCGTCGTATGTGCAATATTTTTCCAAATGAGCAATCAAATTATATGAATATTTCATAAATAATTTGGAAAACTGATAGTCGAAGAAGTGCTTTAGGTCTATATGCCCTTCTATTAATGAGTTAAATTCAATATTTTCATTATCATTTGAAATTAATTTTGAACGGCACTGGGCACAAATCCCAATTTTTCTCAAAAATACTTGATTCGATGGTATAATTACTGGCTTCATAATCTAGTGTCTGACACTCCAGTAAATTTAAAAGTACCACTCGCCCGGTCGCCCGTCAAATTCCTTTTGGACTTTTGAAACTAATGAACTCAAGTTATCCAGGGCGCCTTCGCAACCCTCATCCTCACAATTTGCCCCCGGTGAGTGAGTTTCCATAAAAATATTGACTATAAGGGAGGTGTAATAATTTGCAAATTGGTAGCAAGTAGAGTTTTTGTTTGATGCTCCCTGGCTTCTCACTTTACAAAAAAAGTTTTCCAACCCATCTTGATTGAAATTTCGGGTTAGGGGAAAATTTGAAACCAGAACATTTCAATTTTCTCTATAAATGTTTTAAACCTTTTAGGGTGTGTACCCAACTTTTCACAAAGGTATGAACAAAATGTTTTCCGTTGGACTTGACGAAAGTCATAGGTACTTTCAAGAACGGTAATGGTTTCTTTCCAGAATTATTCATGACCGCTTCCTTTCTGGATGGCACATCGCAGATATTTCCCATGCGTCGGCTGAATAATACAGTCATTAACACTATCGAATAATTTGTCAAAAAAAAACGTGCAAAATCCGCAGTCGCACCCGCTTCAGGTGGCAAAATATTGACAGCTGAAAAAAGTAAAAACACATTCAGTGAATAGTTAAATTCTCGGGTGCAAAAGTTTATTTTTTCACATATTGCCAATTCAAGAAATTGAATGAGTTTATTGCATTGGACAACGTCATTCGATGTCCATCTTGATTATTAGATTTAAATATTTACAAAACGGCTGTGAAAAATCCAATTTCACAAATCTTGTTGAATTTATGAAGGATTATTGTTTCTTCCAGTAAGATTTTTGAACAGGAGGTACGAATAAAAACAGCATTTCTCTCTCCACGTTTTCATTTTTTTTTAATATAGCGGTTAGCATAGGACATGGATATATAATCTTTCAATTCACAATCAAAAAAATGCAAAGATCTCCAATTTTTGGATATACCTTCAAGCAATTCAAAATTTGCAGTAATTTTGAGGAGGTTAGTAGGAATATTACAATTTTATGTTTCCAGAATGTATGAAGCTGATAGAGGGGGAATAAATGAATAATATTAAATAAATATTCACTAACCTGATGAAGCTAGATGCCTGATTTGACATCCCACCCTTTGACTGAACACTTGTACTGCTAATATGACTTTCATCTTGTTCATTTTTTTTTCATAAATGTGACTGTCACTCAACGGATAAAAAAGTCGGTAGTCCAGATCATCTGATGTATCTGATTCATAAGCTGGTACAAAAACCTTCCATGATACTTTTTGAAAGTCGGGTGTCTTCCATTTAAATATCACATCGTTTTTCATCAGGTTATTCCCTATACCTTTTAGCATATGCGGAGCATCATAAAGTGGTATTATTTCTTTATTGTTCACTTCAAATCCGAAATTCCTGTTTTCGACATTTTTTTTATGTACATCTCTTGTGAAGCGCTAGTCACTCCAGTTAGAAACCTAACCCTGTTAACCACTGCCTACACCGCTCTCGTGATAATAAAAGGCCAATGGCTGCTTCCTCTTTTTTCTGATACCACTAGCCATAAACACTAAGGCACGGTCGGCGAACTTCAATTTTTTCTTTCCTTCCAAATCTTCGAATCCCTCAATGCAATCATATTTTTTATTTTATGAGAATCCAGCTGAAAACGACATTTCATCAAAAGAAATACAGCAAAATCTGTCCTGCTCGGCCATTTTTGAAACCGTCTTCTCTAGAGAGTTCAATCTTGATTTGCTAATGCCACATTTCATGAGAACAGCTTCTTCAAGGTTTGCTTCGAAGGCAAAGCAAATATTTCATGTAAAATTCTATAATTTTTGTTGGAGTTTCTGCACAAGATCAACCTTTTTTGATTGGCTTAGGATGCTTTGTCTACAGATGTTTGATCTTGACAATAAAGTATATTTTGATTGATTGATTGATTTCTTCGTCGGTAAATCTTCGGCCTCTAGGTTTTATTTTTTGCTGTGTCAATTGCGACATAATAAACTGATATGTCGTATTGTTTACAGACTTTTTCATTAACTTCCTAGTGGTATCAAATTCGGTTGCCTGCTCGACTGGATTTATAATCTGCTTTTTGTATCAAAAGCTTTACTGCTTTTGTTCTCTTGTCGTCAGTTTGAACACCTGGTTGCCGATATTGATCAGAGAAGAGAAAATATTCTCAGTAGATTTGAAAAAAGATTTCATAATATTTAGTTTTAAGAATTTCCCCTATCTCTGAATTACTATAAAAAATTTGATTTCACCTAATAACAATACAAGAATGTTACCTTTTCGGCTTCTAGGAGTCCTGCATAATGGTAAAGCTGGCACTGCGGAAGGTGGAGTCCGAAGTGGAGTCTGAGCTCTCAAAGCAAGTTCGGGAAAATATGATATACCCAAGTAATATTATTAACTGAAAATAGACTCTTGATATGCAGTCTGCGTCAAGTATGGTAAAATATGAAAGAATATACCAATTATTTGATAAATTATACCATACAACAAATAAAAATTCAAGATTTTCATATTGAAATTTGTACAAAATAATTGGGGTAAGCATAATATGGATGAAGTATTCCCAAACTTATTTGACTATCATTTTGCCAATATTATTGATTTTATTCTCAAAAGTGTTTGATGATTTAAAATAAATTGACAGTATAAGTGACAATTATTGATTATTTACTTTAACGATGAGTGTTTTCTACGGTAAACATTGCAGTTTCCATTTTAAAATTCTCGCCGTCTTCTTCAACAATCGAGAACTGAACATCTTCATCTGCAGGCTTTATCTTAGTATAAAATGAATTTGATGATTCAGTCATCATGATAACCTGAAAAAAAAATAGACTTTTTAGTAAAAAGAAATTGCAGTGAAATGGTCGTTGCTATATTTTTGTATTAAATAATATATAATTATGTAATTTTATTTAACTTGTGAAGTATTTCGTTGACGATAATCCAATAATGTTACAACTTATTCATGCGTATAGACAGGAATTATTCATCGTTGAGCAACTGAAAAACATAAAATGTTTCAATTGATAAATAAATTGGAATAATTGAAGTATAATAATATCCTTTATGTACTCCCATCAGTTCATAAAATGGAAAATAATTGAATCACTTATTTGAGAAACCCGACAAACAAACAAAAACTCTCTATCTTCTATGTTTCAATTTTTCTAAAGATCAGCTACTGCTATGAAATAAAAGATTTAGTAATTGAACATATGTTCACAAAATTATGAGAAAATTGGATGGTAATGTTGAAAAAAAGCTGAAGTGAAAAAATGGACTAATCGGAGCCATTCTCTCAGACGAAATTATTAAATTTAATAATTTTTGATCATGTAAGCACACAGTTTGAGTACATGGTGCGTCCGAATACGGGTACCTAGCGGATGAATCTCGACAAAGGTCAGACCTAGAGGTTGGGAAAATTATCTACAAGGAAAGTTGGCAGGATAAATGACTGGAAATTATTTTGAAGTTCGTAATTCGACCACTAGGGGGCGTAACTGCTTTGAAGAAACATAAAATGCAAGCTGTCTCGGCAATATACGGAAGCTCGGCAACGGCGGCAGAGAGTGAGCGGACAGGCTCTCTGAAGTCGACAGCCAACGACTGTTCAGGCAACCCGGTGGAGAACCACGCTGGGGCGTCAGTGGATGCTACTGGTCAGAACAAAGCGGGGGACGACTGTGAACCGCAGGATATGAGTAAAGTCAACCAACTTGGCATTCAAACCCAGTTGAAAAATCTCCGTTTTGACTAAGCGGCCGAAGACGACTTGTCATCAAAAGGCAGCACTGTCGATATGGAGGTTCCGGAGACTGAGGCTAGATTGCTGGGAGAGGAAGACACAACTCTAACCCCTGGGAAATAGTCAACCTCCGAAAAACCGGAGCCTAAGGTTACAAACTCGGCGCAAAAAGCTAGAAATAGCTATAAGAGCGCCATAAACTACCTTAGGAAGATGGAAGGAAAGAAGGATGAAGAACTCTCCAAAAGAGAGAAAGACTTCATCAAGAAGAACCAGAAGACTGTTGCGAAATTTGAGCGTAAGCAACAGGAACCAGGAAAGGAACCACAAAGGCAAAAGCAACAGCGAAAGCTGAAGCGAGAGCCAAAGCGAAGGCCGCTGGTAAGGTCTGACGCGGTGTCATCCTCAGCTGCGAACGTACCGAAGAAGCAAAATACCCCAGCTTCTGGAAGGAAAATGCAAAAAAGGTTGCGTTCGAGCGGGGAAGAACAAAACACCGCGAAGATGCTCAAGAACTCCAGAAGCTTCGATACGCCAAAAGAGCTGCAGGTGGCCATCGTGGATTGCAGCCGACAGGTGGCTCGAGGGGGAAGCGAGAATACTGGACGCCATACTCGAGCTAGACGAGCAGAGCGGTAACGAGGAGGTTAACTTCGACGGGGCTGGCTGGCAGAAAGGAGTCAAAGTTGTCTGCTGCAACAACGGAAAGTCTATTGACTTTCTGAAGCGTGTAGTCGGCGGCAGCGACGAAATCCAGTTCCGGTGAGCGATGAATCCATACTAAAGATCATCGACAAACAGAACAGGGGCCTGAACACACAAAGCTGGAGAGTTATCTCTTCGACAAAGTGCAAGTTCCGGAGCCTTATTCTGTATTTATTTTTTGTAGACCGAATCGCTCGGTTCGGTACACTATCGAACGGCGTAGTTGTCGAACATTCGGTTCGGTTGCGTACGTTGCAATTCAGTATCGCATTTCGGAAACCATGCCGTTCGGTTTGGTAGGAATCGAAAGGCGACCGGAAAAATTGAAAAAATCATGCGATGTCGCTGGACACAACCAATCAGGGTGCGCGTTTGTGTTTGATGACTATTTTTGGTTGACGTTTTGGGGTTATTTGTCAATGTCATAATAATCTAATTTGTTATCTAAAGTACAAAACCAACTATTGTGAAGGAATATTGAACATGAAGAGGAAAATGATGGCAATCAGTACAACTCCAATCTGTAGCTGTTCAAGAGAAACAGGCAGCTGCTTTGAGTGAAGCAGCAATGTCGATAACTACTACAAGATGCAGAAAAGATGTGGCTAGAGCAAATATAATCTTTTCTTTGGATTTTTAATGAAGTTGACCAGAGAACCAAGCCAAATAAAAGGGTGAAAATAGTTCCAAGAAAGTTTTGAAAGTGAATTTTTGACGTATAGTTTCAAGATTATAGTTTATTATTTGCTTTCAAAATAATAATAATATACGTGGTTTAGGTTGTTAGTTATTCTAAATAGAGCTTGGGTTGTGCTTGAAATTGTTTTTATTGGATATTGGATAGACGAAAGAGTAAAGAAAAAAATTACTTATTATAAAAATTAAATAATCAAAACAGTAAATTTATCAACTGCCGTTTTGAAGATGACATTAGCAGACAATAATAATTATAAACTTCTTGTTCATATTTGTGTACAATAACAATTCAGTTGGCTGCTGCTTGCTGCAGCCTGTCGTAAGGATGTCCAATACTTCCTTATTATCCAGAAGTTGTTGGCATGTCACGCTACCGACTTTTTCGAGGGGGTCTAATGACATTGTCGAAACCCACAAAGCTCTCGGTAAGCGAATCGAAGTTTCGATTGAGTTACCGATCGGTCTGACGCTACGGAATTGCTTCTGCGACATAAAACCGAAATTGACGTCGCAATCGAATAAATCCTACCGAATCGAACGGTTCGAGCGTTACAGAATAAGGCGCCCGGCCAGGAAAGGAGATCGTCTGCACGGTGGAGGACGATACCTTCGGGATACTGTGGAGTAACAAAGGGAGCATCAAGTTCGGGAAGGCACCCTGAAAGCGAGGCTCCCCACGGACAAGTAGGATGGCGCCAAAGAACCTGAAGCTGCAAGCAGTGCAAATTAATTTGCATTACTGCGAAGCGGCATCGGAGGACTTGGTGCTGTTTATGACGGAGAATAAGGTAGACAGCGCGCTAATCCAAGAACCATGGCATAATAGAGGCAAAATTCAAGGGTTAAAAGCGAAAGACTACCATCTATATCATTCTTCGTCGGTAAGTAAAATGAGAACCTGTATACTTGCAAAGAGGACACTAAATCTAAGCCTATCCTCACAGCACAGTACAGGTGACTTGACAGTGGTAACATGCGAACAAAAGAATAAGCAGCCGCTTATTCTAGCGTCCTCATACATGCCATACGAAAAACCGGAATCACCACCAACAGCAATTCGAACTCTAGCCCACCACGCCAAGGAGAAAGGAAAGCTGTTGGTGATAGGCTGCGATGCCAATGGTCATCACACGCAATGGGACAGCAGTGACATTAACAACAGAGGTGAGTCAATTTTGGACTTTATACTAACCCAAGGTTAATTGATAGTAGTAAGGTTGCGTCGTTATACGTTCGGGTTTCGGACGAATCAGAATTCAGACAAAAATGACGTCAGTCGGCTCCGATCCGGTTCTGAAATTCAAATACACATATAAAAAAAAGATAGAATATGGTGCACACTTGATAATGAGAAGATATTTCACTGTTTACCAAAAGCAGTGTGATAACTTACCCTCAAACACGTTTAAAAACGGCCGACACTCGGTAAAAAAAGTGGTAAGACCCTGAAATACGGACATGTTATGACATCAAGATGACACACCGATGACAGAAATGTCAATAATGGAGCTCGGTGACGGGATCGAATCGGTTTATCGTTCGTGGACTTCCGATTCCCTAGTTACGGCGCAACCTCTACATATCAATCAACCTTGATACTAACCACCGACTTGTAATATGCAATAGGGGAGATGTACCAACATTCGTTAACAGGGTTAGGAAAGAGGTGTTAGATCTAACTTTGGCTACCAATTCCGACGAGCTAACGGTTGAAAATTGTAGTCTCTCTCATACAATCTTTTTTGGATCATAGGAGAATTCTCTTCGAAATCCACGGTAAGCTACAAAAAGTAGAACCATTCCGGAATTCTCGAAGAACAGACTGGCAAAAATTCTCTGACCTCATGGAAGGGGACAGAAAACTATTGGCTTCGGCCAAGGTATCACGATCACCTACCAAAGAGAAAATAGAGAATAATGCGGCGAAACTAGAGGAACAACTAAAGAAAGCCTTTCACAGATCATGTCCCTCAAGTCACCCACGCAAAAGCACCACGTCTTCCTGGTGGACAGCGGAACTGAGACAGATTAGGGACAAGACAAGAAGGCTTTTCAACCAAGCAAAGAGAAATGAAACAGAGAATGACTGGAATGAATACAAGACCAGCTTTAACAGATACAGAAGTAAAATCAGGAAGGCCAAAGGAGACTCATGACAGGACTTCTGCGACTTTATAATAGATACAAATGAGTCTGCAAGGCTAAGAAAGATGCTTTCAAGGGAAGTGGTGACCCCAAGGAGCATAAAAAGGCCAGATAACTCATGGACAGAATCCTGCAATGAGACAATGGAACTTTTAATGGAGACAAACTTTCCAGGATGTACCGTAGCGGAAATCAGCAGTTCCAACGAACAACAGCTGATGCCAAATACGAGAACAAATGAGGAGGTTGTATCAAGGATGATATCGAGAGAGAAAGTAAAATGGGCAGTGAACAGTTTCGAGCCGTATAAAGCGGCGGGACCGGACGTGATAATGCCAATCATGTTACAGAAATCCCTCGACAGCATATCAGATGACCGACCTGGTCGAAATATACTCTGATTGTCTCCAATTGGGATACACACCAGGTAGATGGAGGGAAGTCAAAGTTGTTTTTATACCCAAAACGGGAAAATGAAATAACTCAACTTCAAAAGACTACAGACCAATCAGCCTATCATCCTTCTTGCTGAAGACGCTGGAAAAGCTGATTGACCTACCCTTTAGGGCAAGTCAACTGACAGCGCTTTGCATGAAGTTGTGAGAACAATTGAAAAATCTCTAGATGACAAGGAATACGCGCTTGTCGCGTTTCTAGACATAAAGGGAGCATTCAATAATGTCACGACCGAGGCCATTGAAAGAGAAATGAAAAGCATGAAAAAAGAACCAATCATCATGAATATGCTGAAAAGCAGGATTATAAATTCAGAAAATGTGAATTATTCTATAAGGAAAAGAACAACAAAAGAAACACCACAAGGAGGAGTTATCTCTCCACTCTTGTGGTTGATCGTAGTGAACTCGACCTCAAAAACCTTCAGAGAACAAAGAATAAAGATGGTAGCATATGCAGACGATGTGGCAATCCTGGTAGTGGGCAAAAGCTTGTCAACTATCAGTGAAATCATGGGATCTGCATTGAAGGAGCTTTCCAAATGGACAAGACAGAACGGTCTAGGGGTAAACCCTGACAAGACAAATCTAGTACTGTTCACAAAGAAATATAAGGTGCCCAACAGTAAAATGCTCACATTCGGGAGACAAACTCTTAGGCTTTCCAACGAGGCAAAGTACCTAGGGATCATCCTAGACTCAAAGCTCCCCTGGAAAAGAAACACAGAGGAAAGGATGAAGATAGGCCTCAATGCATTATATATATGCAGGAGAATGATTGGTAAAAAATGGGGACTAAAGCCGCACATTATCCACTGGATGTATACAGCGATCGTGAGACCCATAAGTACCTACGGAGCCGTGGTATGGTGGAAATCCATAGACACGAACTCGAACGTAAAGATGCTCACGAAAGTACAACGGCTGGCAACGCTAAGTACAACGGGAGCAAAGAACAGCACACCGCAGGCAGCTTTAGAGTTCATTCTAAACCTCCTGCCCATTGATTTGTTCATTAAAAGCACTGCCGCAAAAGGAGCTCTCAGACTGAGGGAGGCCAAATTGTGGAAACAGGCAACAAGTGGGCACTCAACGGTGCTAATGGAAATCTCAAAGGCAATGGATAACCATCCTGCTACAAACGGCAAAGGACTACATGGTGACCAAGAGCTCTTTTGAGAATAAGGTAGTGGTAAAAATACCTACCAGAGAAGACTGGAATCAAGAATCAATTATAAGGGAGGAAGAGATATCCATCTTTACAGACGCAGCAAAGTCTGATATAGGCACGGGAGCAGGAATATACTCAAAGGAACTAAACATCCAAAAGTCTATCAAGCTTGAGAATGGAAGCATGCAGAAATCATTGCCATTAGGGAAGCAGCCAACCTGCTGCAAAGACTGGACAACACAACAAAAAACGTCACAATCTATGAAGACAGCAAAGCAGCGTTGAGACTACTAGAATCAGAAACAGTAAGGTCAAAGGTAGTGATGAGTTGCCGTGAGGCACTGTCCTGGATCAAGAACAAGAAGCTCGTTCTATGCTGGGTTCCTGGACATAGCAATATTGAAGGGAACACGATGGCAGATGAAGATACATTAGATAAAAACATGGTAAAGCTACACAGCGACAGGGGGAGCAATCAAAACGACTGCAACACATCGAGAGCTCTGTGGCCTTGGAACTTGGATATGGCAAAAACAGAAAAACTGAGCAAATCCTCTGTGAGCACCCTTGTGGGAGTAATCACAGGACACTGCGAAATCGGAACCATGGTCCGAAAGTGGGGCCTAGGGACTGAAATCTCTGCAAGGACTGCATCGAGGAGGATGAGACGATAGAACATCTACTTTGCCACTGTCCAACTCTAAAGGAAGGACGCCTCAGGATTATGGGACAATACTACCTTGAGGACTTGGAGGAAGCGGCATATGTAGACATAATGTTGATTTTGAACTTCGTAAAAACCATGGGATGGTCTAGAAAACCATGGGATGGTTAAGAACGATGAAGAGAAAGGCTGCAAGTTAAACCGAGGGGACACCTCTTCAAACAAGGGAACAAAATGGGCCATCTGGCCTCCGAGTGAAAGCAATGCGAAGCAGGAAACTGTGAGGCAAGGCATTCACCTTCACAACCTAACCTTACCTAACCTACCATAACCGCCAGAAAAAAAATATTTTTTTGTATACCGGGTGCACGAGAAAAGTGTGGCAGACACAACTTGCATTTTTGTAAATGAAACTCCATACATATTATTTTATAATCAAATAGACAATATTTTTCTGATCTCAAATATACAACATGTAGGTATTCCTTCCAGCCGTTTTCAAAATATTTGAGTTTTGAAGTTGGTTTTTTGATATTGCCAAATTGTAGTATCTATGACTACAATGATTGTTTGAACATTATTCATTAGTTTTTATCCTTCCAATAACAACGATTAAAATAAGTGAATACATTATATTATTAATAAATCGATATCATAAAAATGCATTCAAGAAAATGTGTTGTGAATAATGGAGGACATATTCAATAGTTGCATTTTATGATATCAATTTATTATTAATAAAATGTATTCACTTGTTATATTCCTTCTTTTAGATTATTGGAAGGATAAAATAAATAAATAATGTTCAAACAATTATTGTAGTCAGAGATACTAAATTTGGCAATACCAAAAAACCAACATTAAAACTCAAATAATTTGACAACGCAACGGCTGGAGGGAATGCCTACATGCTGTATATTTTTGAGATTAGAAAAATCATGTCTATTTGATTATAAAATGATATATAGCGTGTTCAAAAGTGGTAAGACCCTGAAATACGGACATGTTATGACATCAAGATGACACACCGATGACAGAAATGTCAATAATGGAGCTCGGTGACGGGATCGATTCGGTTTATCGTTCGTGGACTTCCGATTCCCTAGTTACGGCGCAACATCTACATATCAATTAACCTTGATACTAACCACCGACTTGTAATATGCAATAGGGGAGATGTACCAACATTCGTTAACAGGGTTAGGAAAGAGGTGTTAGATCTAACTTTGGCTACCAATTCCGACGAGCTAACGGTTGAAAATTGTAGAGTCTCTCTCATACAATCTTTTTTGGATCATAGAAGAATTATCTTCGAAATCCACGGTGAGCTACAAAAAGTAGAACCATTCCGGAATTCTCGAAGAACAGACTGGCAAAAATTCTCTGACCTCATGGAAGGGGACAGAAAACTATTGGCTTCGGCCAAGGTATCACGATCACCTACCAAAGAGAAAATAGAGAATAATGCGGCGAAACTAGAGGAACAACTAAAGAAAGCCTTTCACAGATCATGTCCCTCAAGTCGCCCACGCAAAAGCACCACGTCTTCCTGGTGGACAGCGGAACTGAGACAGATTAGGGACAAGACAAGAAGGCTTTTCAACCAAGCAAAGAGAAATGAAACAGAGAATGACTGGAATGAATACAAGACCAGCTTTAACAGATACAGAAGTAAAATCAGGAAGGCCAAAAGAGACTCATGACAGGACTTCTGCGACTTTATAATAGAAACAAATGAGTCTGCAAGGCTAAGAAAGATGCTTTCAAGGGAAGTGGTGACCCCAAGGAGCATAAAAAAGCCAGATAACTCATGGACAGAATCCTGCAATGAGACAATGGAACTTTTAATGGAGACACACTTTCCAGGATGTACCGTAGCGGAAATCAGCAGTTCCAACGAACAACAGCTGATGCCAAATACGAGAACAAATGAGGAGGTTGTATCAAGGATGATATCGAGAGAGAAAGTAAAATGGGCAGTGAACAGTTTCGAGCCGTATAAAGCGGCGGGACCGGACGTAATAATGCCAATCATGTTACAGAAATCCCTCGACAGCATATCAGATGACCGACATGGTCGAAATATACTCTGATTGTCTCCAATTGGGATACACACCTGGTAGATGGAGGGAAGTCAAAGTTGTTTTTATACCCAAAACGGGAAAATGAAATAACTCAACTTCAAAAGACTACAGACCAATCAGCCTATCATCCTTCTTGCTGAAGACGCTGGAAAAGCTGATTGACCTACCCTTTAGGGCAAGTCAACTGACAGCGCTTTGCATGAAGTTGTGAGAACAATTGAAAAATCTCTAGATGACAAGGAATACGCGCTTGTCGCGTTTCTAGACATAGAGGGAGCATTCAATAATGTCACGACCGAGGCCATTGAAAGAGAAATGAAAAGCATGAAAAAAGAACCAATCATCATGAATATGCTGAAAAGCAGGATTATAAATTCAGAAAATGTGAATTATTCTATAAAAAAAAGAACAACAAGAGAAACACCACAAGGAGGAGTTATCTCTCCACTCTTGTGGTTGATCGTAGTGAACTCGACCTCAAAAACCTTCAGAGAACAAAGAATAAAGATGGTAGCATATGCAGACGATGTGGCAATCCTGGTAGTGGGCAAAAGCTTGTCAACTATCAGTGAAATCATGGGTTCTGCATTGAAGGAGCTTTCCAAATGGACAAGACAGAACGGTCTAGGGGTAAACCCTGACAAGACAAATCTAGTACTGTTTACAAAGAAATATAAGGTGCCCAACAGTAAAATGCTCACATTCGGGAGACAAACTCTTAGGCTTTCCAACGAGGCGAAGTACCTAGGGATCATCCTAGACTCAAAGCTCCTCTGGAAAAGAAACACAGAGGAAAGGATGAAGAGAGGCCTCAATGCATTATATATATGCAGGAGAATGATTGGTAAAAAATGGGGACTAAAGCCGCACATTATCCACTGGATGTATACAGCGATCGTGAGACCCATAAGTACCTACGGAGCCGTTGTATGGTGGAAATCCATAGACACGAACTCGAACGTGAAGATGCTCACGAAAGTACAACGGCTGGCAACGCTAAGTACAACGGGAGCAAAGAACAGCACACCGCAGGCAGCTTTAGAGTTCATTCTAAACCTCCTGCCCATTGATTTGTTCATTAAAAGCACTGCCGCAAAAGGAGCTCTCAGACTGAGGGAGACCAAATTGTGGAAACAGGCAACAAGTGGGCACTCAACGGTGCTAATGGAAATCTCAAAGGCAATGGATAACCAAGGGGCGAAGCTGCTACAAACGGCAAAGGACAACATGGTGACCAAGAGCTCTTTTGAGAATAAGGTAGTGGTAAAAATACCTACCAGAGAAGACTGGAATCAAGACTCAATTATAAGGGAGAAAGAGATATCCATCTTTACAGACGCAGCAAAGACTGATATAGGCACGGGAGCAGGAATATACTCAAAGGAACTAAACATCCAAAAGTCTATCAAGCTTGAGAATGGAAGCATGCAGAAATCATTGCCATTAGGGAAGCAGCCAATCTGCTGCAAAGACTGGACAACACAACAAAAAACGTCACAATCTATGCAGACAGCAAAGCAGCGTTGAGACAAGTAGAATCAGAAACAGTAAGGTCAAAGGTAGTGATGAGTTGCCGTGAGGCACTGTCCTGGATCAAGAACAAGAAGCTCGTTCTATGCTGGGTTCCTGGACATAGCAATATTGAAGGGAACACGATGGCAGATGAACTGGCGAAATTGGGACTAACAAAGGACGAAGCCGAAATGGTAAACACATCGCTACCAACGATCAAACTATTGAAAGATACAGTAGATAAAAACATGGTAAAGCTACACAGCGACAGGGGGAGCAATCAAAACGACTGCAACACATCGAGAGCTCTGTGGCCTTGGAACTTGGATATGGCAAAAACAGAGAAACTACTAAAGCAGAGCAAATCCTCTGTGAGCACCCTTGTGGGAGTAATCACAGGACACTGCGAAATCGGAACCAATTGGTGGGGCCTAGGGACTGAAATCTCTGCAAGGACTGCATCGAGGAGGATGAGACGATAGAACATCTACTTTGCCACTGTCCAACTCTAAAGGAAGGACGCCTCAGGATTATGGGACAATACTACCTTGAGGACTTGGAGGAAGCGGCATATGTAGACATAATGTTGATTTTGAACTTCGTAAAAACCATGGGATGGTCTAGAAAACCATGGGATGGTTTAGAACGATGAAGAGAAAGGCTGCAGGTTAAACCGAGGGGACACCTCTTCAAACAAGGGAACACAATGGGCCATCTGGCCTCCGAGTGAAAGCAATGCGAAGCAGGAAACTGTGGAGCAAGGCATTCACCCTCACAACCTAACCTTACCTAACCTAGCATAACCGCCAGAAAAAAAATATTTTTTTGTATACCGGGTGCACGAGTAAAGTGTGGCAGACACAACTTGCATTTTTGTAAATGAAACTCCATACATATTATTTTATAATCAAATAGACAATATTTTTCTGATCTCAAAAATATACAACATGTAGGTATTCCTTCCAGCCGTTTTCAAAATATTTGAGTTTTGAAGTTGGTTTTTTGATATTGCCAAATTGTAGTATCTATGACTACAATGATTGTTTGAACATTATTCATTAGTTTTTATCCTTCCAATAATCGAAAACAACGATTAAAATAAGTGAATACATTATATTATTAATAAATCGATATCATAAAAATGCATTCAAGAAAATGTGTTGTGAATAATGGCGGACATATTCAATAGTTGCATTTTATGATATCAATTTATTATTAATAAAATGTATTCACTTGTTATATTCCTTGTTTTAGATTATTGGAAGGATAAAATAAATAAATAATGTTCAAACAATTATTGTAGTCAGAGATACTAAATTTGGCAATACCAAAAAACCAACTTTAAAACTCAAATAATTTGACAACGCAACGGCTGGAGGGAATGCCTACATGCTGTATATTTTTGAGATTAGAAAAATCATGTCTATTTGATTATAAAATGATATATAGGGTGTTCAATTAAAAAAATTGTTAGTTGTGTCTGTCACACTTTTCTCGTGCATCCGGTATACAAAAAAATATTTTTTTCTGGCGGTTTATGTTAATACCTATCAACTCTGTATTCTGATGTCATCCTGAAATATGTATTTGAGCAAACATTTTTAAGATATCTTGTTCCAGACATCATAAAGAACTTGATTTAACGACGTCTTCAAGATGTTTTCCTAATGTCATCCTAAAATATGTAGGATTTGAGCAAACATTTTCAAGATATCTTGTTCCAGACATCATGAAGGCCTTGATTAACGACGTCTTTTAGATGTTTTCCTATAGTCATCCTAAAATAGGTTTTTGAGCAAACATTTTCAAGATATCTTGTTCCAGACATCATTTGGACCTTGATTTAACGACGTATTCAAGATGTTTTCCTTATGTCATCCATAAAAGTGTATTTGAGCAAACAATTTTTAGATATCTTGTACCAGACATCATTTTGACCATTCAAAGACATCTTCAAGATGTTTTCCTAATTTCATCCTAAAATATTTATTTGAACAAACATTTTCAAGATATCTTGTTCCAGACATCATTTAGACCTTGAGTTAACGACTTCTCAAAGATGATTTCCTAATGTGATCCAAAAATATGTCTTTGAGCACACATTTTTGAGATATCGTGTACAAGACAACATCTAGATCTTGAGTTAACGATGTCCCAAAGATGATTTCCTAATGCCCTCCAAAAATAAGTCTATGAACCGACATTTTGAACATATCTTCTACCAGACATCATCAAGACCTGCTTGAGTTAATACGGTCTCAAAGATGTTTTCCCAATGTCATTTGGTGTTTCTAATTTCTCAAAAATAAGTAAGAAACTAAAAAAAATCACAAAATCAAAAATGACTCTCGGAAAAGATTTTTAAAATGGGAGACGTTCGGAGTACAAATCTTGGATCAAAATATCTTGGAATACGCCCACCAAGTTTGGCGAACCCTCCGCCAAACACCCTGTACCCATTTTGAGAATGTTTTAGAGCAGCAAAAGGTTTTCTTCATACAGGGTGTTTAGGGTGATAGTTCTTGAATGATTTTAAGACAAAAAGTTCATATGGACATGGGTCCACAAGAGCGTCCGTACGGGTTGTGCACAAAATAATTTTGGAGGAAAAACTTGTACTCCACTGCTTCCTTTCAAAATAAAAATTATTTTTGAAATCTCTATTTTTTTCTGAGCTAATTTGTTTTCTTGATTTTTTTCGTCCGGTGGATGATTTTCGCTTAAAAAAATAAAATCCAGGTACTTGATTGCATTGACAACCTGCTGTTTTTTCCAATATTTTTAAAATCAGTTGCGCCCTCTCTAACATTCCCATGCATATTGATGCATAGAAGACGGGTACCAAATTTCAAAAAGATATCTGAAATAGTATCAAAGTAATGATATATTTTTTTTTTATTTCAACGCTCTGTGTCTTAAAATCTAGGATCTTGTGGACCTATGTTCATACGAGCTTTTTCTCTTGAAAGCATCCAAGGATTATCACCCTTAAGCATCGGTATTCAGACAAAATAAACGCCCTGTAGGTATAGATGTTCATGTCAAGCATTGACCAGGCTATCTCAGAAGAAATACCTTTAGACCAAAATTTCAATGAGCATCAGAATTTAATAATATTATCCATTATATGTTTTACATGAATATCTCGAAATTTTGTAAAAATCGAATTATTGTAAACAAAATAAAATCTTTGACGAACGTACTCATACGTATATTATACTAAATACGCTGCCAAGTATTACAGAGACGCTTTTTAGTTTGCTATTGCTCTGATTACTGTGATTTGTTTCTTTTTCTTTTTTTCTTTTTTTTTTTTCTTTCTACTGTTCTATTCGTTGTTTACAATATTAAATAATTTTGATCTGTATCATTGTATCCATAGCAATTGATTGTAATTTTTTTTTTAGTCTTTTTTTTTTTGTAATGTCCACATATTTATATTATAACTAGCTTTGTCAATAAGTTCATGACTTGGACAATAAAGCATATTTTGATTTGATTTTGATTTGATTTGATTTTGATTTGATTTGAAAAGAAGCCAGTCACGAAAATTCCCAAAAGAAAAAGACACAGAACCGGCACCGGCAACGCTGCTATGTGCTGAGTCTGAGGCGAAATCGCGAAATGTGCATCGGAATGGAAGCGTCATCTTGTGTTTCGGGTGATTTGTGATATAGAGACTATCAAAGACTATTCAAAAGGAACAATAGCAAGAAGAATGTTAGGTAAGCAATCTGAAATTTGAACCATTTTCTAATTTCTTGTGATCTAGTGGTTTCAGTCTTGTTGGTTGGTTGTAGGGACCGTTGGCACTGCTGTTAGGCAATTTGCCAGCTCAGTATATATAGATATGTAGAGGCACGTCATAAACGGCAGACGGGATCGATAGTGAGTAGGGAGGGGGGACCGGTTTTTATAGCGTTTGCAATGGAACCTACATTTCAGCGTGGACTCCGAACCACGGACCTCGACCCCATCGTAGCACAGACTGATCCACAAAACAGGGGAATGTTTTGTGGACTGATCTACCAGTGTGTACTGGAGAAACAGCCGCGCTCGCGGTGGAATCTACCGTCTGGCGAGTGTGTATCTTTGTTCTTCGTTACCTACGACAATATCCGATTTTCTCCGGCCTGGTTACCGGCGTGAATAGGGAGAACAACTATGCCATTTGCACTCTGCCTCGTGGGTTCCGCTAAAATAGCAGGCATTCGACTTTTTACGGTCTATTGCCATTGCTAAGGATCGAACCCAGCACCGGGCCGATTCCCACTCACTGACCCAACGCTTTACACGTTGCGCCAGCCCGGCCCCTGGTTTCAATCTTCTTGAATAATTAACAAGTGTTTGTGACGGTATGATACAATAATCAATTGGATAATAATTGTGCATTTCATTTCTTATGTGATCACTGATCACTGATCACTCATCATCAGTTTTCAAAAGACAAAAGTATCTATTCACGAGACAAACTTCATCCAAATATTTTTGTCCACCGATTATGATTGTTTTGTACTCAATTTGTGACTTTTTTCGATGCGAAGCATTCGGTCTCGTCGTAGGAACTAAGGAATCTCTGTTACACGTGCAACGTTGCCATATCAATAAGATTGGAATTTGGTTTTTTGCGTACGTATGCTCATTTTTTGGTTTGCTCTTTGGAGGATGTAGCGAAAGACCACAGATTATGTATCTATTCTGTAGTTCAATACTAGACATCATGGATGAAGGGTATTATCGCCCCATACCTATGTAGGTTTGATTATGATTTCTTTTTCTAAATAACATTAAATTCAAATCCAAATATTCCGCACATTTTTCTCCAAAAATCCACTTCAAAGAAACTCCTCGTATTATACAGGGTGTCCCTGAAAACACTGTACAACGCTTAACCACCAATTCCTTGACCAAAAATAGGGCGATCCAGGCAAACTTACCTATATCCAAAAATGCTTCGTTGAGTCTACAGAGACGTACAAAACGATTTTGATAATTTTTGGTACCTAGTCAGGACCATGAAATTGCGTTTTTTGTTTCTATAGCGAACGGTTGTACTTGATCGGAAGTGTTAAAAAAGTGACTTGACATGTTTTTATTTCTTTTGTTTTTTTTTGGAATTGACTTTTTGATAATTCAGATGATTTTATCTAATAGTTAAATGTATTGGGGAGTTTTTCTCTGTCTTGAGAAATTTCGCTGGGATAACTGGTTGTTCAAGAAAAAAAAAAATTTCAACTAGCTTCACAGATATGTTACTATTGATTTATTTTTTTCTAGCTTAATTACTATGCTGGGATATTTTGACAAGAGACGAAAAAACTTTCTTACACACTGTGTTATTAGATGAAAACGTCTGAATCATTAGAAAGTCACTTCCATAAAAAATTAGTGACGTCATATGCAGCTAAATCCTTTGATTTTTTATGGAATTGACTTTAGGATAATTCAGATGTTTTCATCTAATAACCCAGTGTGTAAGAAAGTTTTTCCTCTCCTGAAAAAATTTGCTGAGATGAGTAGTTACGCTAGCAAGAAATAAATCAATGATAAAATATCTGGTGTACCTAATTGAAAATATATTTTTTTCTGGCACAACCACTTCTCTCAGCGAAATTTTTCAGGAGAGATAAAAAATCCCCAATACATTGAACTATTTGTTAAAAGCATCTGAATTATCAAAAAGTCAATTCCAAAAAAAATCAAAAGAAATAACATGCGAAGTTACTTTTTAACACTTTGGATCAAGTACAACCGTTCGCTATAGAAACGAAAAACGCAGTTTCATGGTTCAAGACGGTACCAAAAATTATCAAAATCGATTCGTACGTTTTTGAAAAATGTAGGAAAAACCAAAGATCTTTTGAAACTTTGACGCCCTCTATAGACTTAACGAAGCAATTTTGGATATAGGTAAGTAAGTTGGCCTAGATCGCCCTATTTTTGGTCAAGGAATTTGTGGTTAGGCGTTGTACAGTCTTTTCAGGGACACCCTGTATAATACTGCTTAGTTTCAAGACTCAAGACAGACTGCGCAGATGCACACCGTCACCCTTATCAGGAGTAATTCAAGATAACCCTCATGTGTGCTGAATATGTCCTGTACCTAACTTCAATAGTTATCGAGACATTTTTTCAAATCGATACCTTGTGTTTTATTATGAATAAGCCTAGTTTTGTATTATAAGCAATCAGCTGATATCTAGTAATATTTATGTATCTAATTGATATCACGTCTTGAAAAATGTCAAAATAAATGGCCCCCTGTTCAATACTCATATTTATTCTTTTTTAAAGATTAGGTCTGAATAAATAATATTTTCTCGACAATCAACTGTATTTCCATAGCAACCGCGCGGAAAACACTATAAATAATTAAATTTTATACAATTTCAGGTAGCGATTTATAGGTAAAATCGAAATTTCTCGATAAACATTGACGATATGTATAGGACATACTTAGCAAAAATGTAAGGTTTTTGAATCATGAATTTCATGTCATAAGAATTGGGGTGTGCCATTTGAAAAAAAATATATATATATATATTTGAAATGGAAATGAAAATGAAGAAATTTTGTTAATCTTCACAAATTATATATTTGTCATGTGTATCAAATTCGCGATCAAACCTGGGAAAAATTCTGTAATCGTTAAGTATGTTTTTTAATTTTTGAAAAAGTAAGCTATCCATCTTAGTATTTGCTTTCAACTTTTATTGACCCTATTTCGACATTTAATGAATTCTCTTTTTTTTTCTTGACTATTAATTATTCCATTCATTTTTTTTTTATTCCATTGGCAAACCTTGTGGTAGAGTTCACGGACCCTCAAATTGTGATTTTCGTTTGCACTTAGAGATTGTGATCAAAACTTGTTCCAAATATAACACTCTTCAGCTCTAACGATTACCGAGTTACCCATGCGCGAATTTGTGACACTCATCCGTGTGTCTCTAGATAGTTTCTTATAATTATTATTATAATGTATCTTTTCTTTCAGAAGCCAGAAGCTTGTAGCCCCTCATCAGAGAAGACAGTCCTTTTTGTTGATTTTGTTATTTAATGTTGTGTGTTAATTTCGTCTTCAAATACATGCTTATTCCCAAATTCATCTTTAATTTTACACTGACACACTAACCCTTGAAAGATGTTTTTAGAATGTGTAACGCATTTTGTAGTTTATCTATATAGAGAATTGTCGGCATTGTCAACCGATAGTTTGTTGGAGCACTATTGTTGTTGTTGGTCCATTTATATTCTTGTGTCGTGTATCGGAGAAGCACTGCCGACTGAAGCAATCGACACGGCAGGTGTTTTTGTCACTCTCAGTTACATTTTTGTCAGTACGAAATATACATTTCTGAGAGATAGACGGTTGGTTTCACTAAACCGATATAAATGTCTTCAAGTGTCTTGAAAATGTCATCTCACTGGTATTCTTTGAGACGTCTTGAAAATATCTTACTTTGGAACAACAAACTGTTTCCAAGGCGTCTCATAGACGTTGAAAGACATCTTCAAGATATCCAAAAAACCATTTTCAAGACGCCTGAAAGTCATCTCAAGGATATTTTTTGAGACGTCTTTACAACGTTGATAGACATCTTCAAGATATCTAACAAAACCTTTTCAAGACGCCTTGAAGTCATCCCAAGGAGATATTTTGAGACGTCTTCAAATTATCCTGAAAAACATATTGAAGACGCTTCTGGGATGTCTTATTTTGTAACACCAGACTACTCAAGGATGTCTCCAAGGCGTTTCAAAGACGTTGAAAGACATCTTCAAGATATCCAACAAAAGATTTTCAAGACGCCTGATAATTCATCTCAAGGATATATTTTGAGACGTCAGTCTTCAAATTATCCTGTAAGATATTTTGAAGACGCTTCTGAGATGTCTTAATTTGTAACACCAGACTTCTTGAGGATGTCTTCAAGGCGTTTTTTGTACGTTAAAAGACATCTTGCGAACGTCTTGTGAGCAGTGCAAGACACCTTCAAGGTGTCGTGAGAAGGTCTTTGTGATATCTGGGTTAAGCTCTGTTTTGGTCCCAAGTTCCCTGTTCAGGAACTATCTACTCATGTGCAGTTCAATATTACAATGGCAATATTGAAGTGCGCATGTGTCAAATAGTTCGGAATTGTTTTATCTTGGAACCAAAACAAAGCTATCACCACTCCTGAGCGAGAATCATGTTTTTTGGGAAACCTCGATACGACTGACGAAAATTATAAATATCTGATGGTTGCATTTTAATTTGCATGTTGCATGCAGAACACACTGTATGTATCAAATTTTGATCAACTCATTTCATCAGTTGATATTTTTCTGTGCTTAGAGTTTGCATTTGCAGCATTTTTAAATAGTATTGTTATTTAAAAAAAAACGAAGGTGCGATTACATGTTCATTTAATTGTTTTGAATTTTATCGATTATTGATTAAAAAAACATTTGCTTTAGGGACCAAATGAATGTATATACAAGACCAATAATCATTACCTACTGTAATTTGGGAAAATTATGAGAACTCTGTAACTCCGTCAATAATCAATTTTCGGAAAAATGTTGGGTTTAGAAAGAAAAAGTCCCGGAACAGTCAAAAAAAATTTAAACGTGGCAACATTGCCGATATTATCATCGGATCAGGCATGTCTGTTCTAAAACCATCAAGTACTAATTTTTATATTTTTTCCCAGTCCGTTTGTGAAATACCAAGACCGTTCCGAGACTTTTGAAAGACACTGTATGTACAGGTTTTTTTTTAATATATTGACACCCCCCTTATCTTTTTTATTTGACGTTTTTGAAAAAAGTGTCCCGGATGTAAGTTCATTGGTTTTGAGTTAACTTTCCAAAAAACTCTAATTTGCATATACAGGGTGCCTCAGAAAGTCTGGGCGTGGTCCAACTTTCTTATTTCAAATTAGAACCCTGTTTTTTTATTCGATTTTTATATTTTCGTGATAATTCTAAACATTTCTTATGTAGCATACCCTATACCTAATTTTGACGTATAAAAAGATATTGACCTTTGAATGTTGACGTTTCATAGAAATTGGATAGAAACAAAAAAATATGCAAATATAAGAAAACAATCTTATATTTCATCAAACTAAACACAACACTATAACTGCTCGATATGTCCACTAGGCTAGCCTTTTTTTTCTTTTTACGGACATTCGCTGCCTGAACCCACGTTCAACATTTTTGAATGTTGTTCGCGTTGGGAGCGCTCGCATTAGAAAGAGTTGCCGATATTCCCTTCTTGCTGCACATGCATTTTTGTCATTTTGATAAAATATTCGAAGAATATCACATTTTTCCTCATCTGTGTAAGGCATTTTTATCGTCTCAGACAACGAATATGTCAGAGATTTAAACAATTACGGTAACCAAGCAACATTGCGAATTATTTATACGTCAAATTTAGGTATGCTACATAAAAAACTTTCCGCGGTCAATATCTGTTTATACGTTAAATTTAGGTATAGGGTATGCTTTACGAAAATTGTTTAGAATTTTTAGGAGAATATAAAAATCGAATAAAAAAATAGGGTTCTAATTTGAAATAAGAAAGTAGGACCACGCCCAGACTTTCTGAGGCACCCTGTATATGCGAAATAGAGTTTTCCAAAAAATTTACTGAAAACCACCAAACTTTTATCTAAGAAACTTTTTTCAGAAACGTTAAACAAAAAAGTTAAGGGGGGTGTCAATATATAAAAAAAAACCCTGTACATATGTCTGTAAAAGTCGTGAATCAAATTTGTCAAGACACATCCTGTTTGAAAATGTTTGTTGAAGATCAAAAGTAAAACTAGAAATGTCTGTAAACGTTTACAAAAACGGGATCTGTTTTTTGTTTTACTAGCGAATATACAGAGTGTAGCAGAGTAAGTGTTACAACGTGAAACTGTAGTTACTGTAGATTCGTTATCAAAAATAAAAAATTTTCCTCATCGAAAGTTTTTTGCGGGCTTCCGTTTTTTTTATACAGGTTATTTTTTTTAAATCTATTTTTCAATAAAATAATACCAAGTAGTGAGTTTTGACACTGTGCCAAATCTGATAAAAATATTCCCAGTGGTCTAGAAGTAATTAAAGAAAAACCATTTTTTTTTGCATAACCTTGACATCCGAAAACGAAAGCCCGCGGATTTTTTTTTTATCTTTTTTGATAACAATCTACAATTTCACGTTGAAACACTTACTCTGTTAGCCTGTATTCTTCATTTTGGCTGATACATTCTGCAAAAAGCCAGTATAAACATGCCTTTTGTTATGGGTTATGGTAGGTACCATATTTCAGAGTGATAAATACTATAGTTGCTTGAATTCGGTCAAGCTTCAAGATCTATTCATCATTTTATTCAAAACAAGCTAAGTTGATATCTTGACCATTTTCGTCTTTCATTTCTAAGGCAGCAAATAGGCATGAAATGATCATGATATAGGTCTTTTTTTTTGTTTATAATTTCAGAATAAAAAAAATGAAATTACTCACAATATTATATAAATGCATAATGTATTCATAATCATAATTTTATTCTTTTCGAAAAAGGTAAAGTCAATGAAAGCAGAATAGAATTTTTATATAAATGATCTTGTTCCTTGAATGTTTTTTTATCAAATCTGCCCTACTAACATGAAAGGTCCTGACTGCAAAATTTGACATTTTCACTTTTTTGACTCCAAGGATTCGCCCACTTTTCATTTATATGTGTACAAAGTTAGAACGTCCTAGCTACACGGTAACATGTGCTTTTTATGGATGAAAGATCTGTCCTAAGTGAATATCTAAATATCCCTCCTTGCTAGTCCTTACTAGCTTAAATTGTCCGATTGTACATATGCTATAACGCTATGTCCTATCTACGCATAAATATTATACTTAGGACAATTCCATCTAGTATTTAACATTTTGCCATTCTACATAGGATGTTTAGGCTTTGTATAATAGATGTATTTGCAACTGACAGTGTTGGGGATTATGATTTCTTTTAATCCTTCTCGAAGAACCACTTTCCACTCACACAACTTTGGTTTGGTTGACAATATTTGGATTGAAATAAGAATCGTTTTTTTAACGGATTTCTTCGTATTCTCTCACAGGAATTACAATTTTTCTTACATCAAAGTCAGATCTTTTTTTTGATGACGTTTTTTACACCTGGTTTTCATTCTTCTGTTTTCTGAAACCGTTCCGCTTTTTATCAACTAACTTTTAAATTCAACTTGACACAAAACATGAAATTGAAAAGTCCACTTTTCAAAATGGAACAAAAAAAAAAAACAGTGCGACAAAAAATCTAGAACGTGAGTCTTTATATCTCTTCATCATCTTCTCCATCATTTGGCAGAACACAGACTTTTGACACAGCCCTCATCGTTATTCCACCATTTGGCAAACGAACCGATACAACACGCACAATTCCGTCACCACCCTTGTGTAGCTCTGACACCCTGGCTAACGGGATGGAGGCAAATTCTCTTCCACCAGCAAAACTAATGAATCAACCTTGATATGCTGTTTAATATCTTCCTTCCATTTGGTTCGAACTTGCAACTGATGCAAATAATCTCGTGACCATCGGTCCCAAAAGTGCTGATACATTGCTTGAAGTCGTTGAAATCTGTCAAGTCTGGACATCTTCATGTTTCTGAATTCGTATTCTGGAGGACCAGCCATGTTGTCGCCAATCAAGAAATGAGAAGGCGTTAAAGGTAAAAAATCATCCGAGTCATGTGACAAGGAGGTTAAGGGCCTGGAGTTTAAACAAGCTTCTATTTGTACTAATAATGTGTACATATCCTCGAATGTTAACAACGATTCACCTAAAACACGCTTGAGGTGGTACTTGGCTGATTTTACAGCGGCTTCCCAAAGACCACCCATATGAGCCGATCTCGCGGGTATAAAATGCCAAGTTATATGTTCATCAGCCAAAAAACGAGTAACCTTTTCAAAATGTACACGATCATTCAATAAGTTGTAAAGCTCTATAAAATAATTTTTGGCACCAATAAAACTCAAACCATTGTCCGAATAAATATTACTCGGTTTTCCGCATCTAGCACAAAATCTCTTTAGAGCGTTAAGAAAACAATTTGTGGTCAAATCCGTGACTAATTCTATGTGAATGGCACGGGTTGCAAAACACACGAATATGCAGAAATAAGCCTTTACTTTTTGACTGTAACGCTTTTTGATTAGGTGATAGAATTTAATTAAGGGTTGGAAGGTGAAGCCTTCAAAGTCTCGAGCGCCACCCCCTGGATTTATGTGGTAGAGGGCCCACAGTGCCTTTCGGGTAGCCTTTAGACAGTGGAGAAAGTAATTCCAGGATTCATCTGCGATGAGGGTGTTAAATATCATCGCTATTAAAAAGGCAGTTTGGAATAGATGGTATTTTCCGCAAAGTTTGTTGGGTGATTTTCCTTACCAGGAAAATAAGCAAAGGCAGTTTGGATCAAAATATACAGATCTATTTTCCATAACCAGGTTGGGACAAACTCCCCTGAATGCAGAAAAATAAATCAACTAAAATTAATATTACAATCAAAATAATGAAAAGTGAAAGCAAGGGTGTGTAACGGTTTTAAACGGGAAAGCGAATTAACCCCAAAAGAAATGTTCAGAATATTACGATCGAGCAGTTTATGTCTGACGGAAAGGAAAATGGAAAGTTAAGTGAGATGCGTAGAAAATAATCACTAAAAGATGTTACATAGAAAATGAATGAAAATTACTACGGGCGCGAAAATGAAAGAAAAGCGTGACGTTGAATGAAATACAAGAAAATAGCTACGGCCACGAAAATGGAAAGAAAATGTGTGAGGTTTAAAATAGAGGCAATTAGAACGTGCATTGAATATGAAGGAAATAGACGACGTGTGACGAAATAGCGAAAATAGGTAGATGCGTACGAGTTTTGAGATTATAGGAAAATGAGTAAAACGTGCAATAAGATGATAACTGTGATACGGCGCATAAAACGATGATAACTCCAAAAGCACCAAAAGCAAGCATTTCCAGATTTTCCCAAGCATTTAGACATTTAATTCCACTGTCTGTGGACTGGTTAAAACCCTCCCTTAATTACCCCTGATGATAAAATGAAGAAAAGAGAAGAAAAGCAAAACCCCATTTGAATTGACGTTAAAACCCACCCCTGTTAATTTTAGTTTGAATAGCTACGGTTAAGAAATACTTGGTAACATTGGAAAGTATAATAGGAAAAATCCTACCTTGGAAAACTGCACGTGTTCACAAAAAAAAAACGGTGGTACGTATTGGTCTGTTAGAGTCGAAAAATGGCACGTCCACCCGGTTCAGATCTCGAGCGCTAACTGCCCGTCGAATCGTGATTTATCACGCCGGAACCTCCGGTAGTACCGAAATTTAGTCAAATCGCGCAGCTCATATTTTCTGACTGAAGATCTGATTAATCCTCTATTCGGATAGAAAATTAACTATCGCGGGCTTTGAATATTTTGAGTTTGAGAGCCGGTGTGCGCGGTACTCAAAATATTATAGAAAAGAACAGATCTGAACATTCGATGGTTAATTAATTCTAGGGTTTGAAACACGGAAAAGCAAAAAAAAATAAAGTAACTTCGTTACACACCCCCCCTTCTTACAAAAAAAAAATGTTTAAGAATTAAATATTTTTCATGCTATGCATGACCCTCAAATACCCGGAATACAAATCAGTTATCAGAACAAAACAAATTATCATACCAACGGCGTTACGGTCTTGGTTCGTGGGCAAACCCCATACTCGTGCATCCACAGTGTTCGCAAAGGCCTCCTGTCTGCGGCGCTTGTTTGACTTTGGTTGAGTCCAAGGTTGGGGATGAGCACTTGCGTTTCACACCCAGTCGGGGCGTTGAAACCGGCAGTCTGAGGAGGTCCGAGTCACAAGGCATTTGACTTGCCTGTGAGGAAGCTTCCGTTCTGGCTGTTAAGGGGGTCCAAGCGCACATGCACTCTCGAGACAGCACGCCAAGTCTGCCACATCTGGAGCAGAATGTGCGGGGAGGGTTAGGACATTGGTTTCGTCGATGGCCTTCTCCACCGCAGCGCCAGCAGGTGTGTATGTCTAACGTCACGTAGTTGCCCAGAAATCGAGGTTGCGGGCTGGTCACCATGACTCGAGGTGGTGTGAAGATCTTGGCCTGGATTGGTCCCTTGCTTGGTGGATGGGCATGGCCCGGAGAAGTCATTCTCAGGTCTTCCTCTTCAGCACAGAGAAGGAGGACAGGCGTGGTGCGGCCAGTTTCCATGGTCGAGACGATAAAGGGGGGTTTCCTGAGAAAAGAAAGGAACGTGAGCTTTGAACCATCATAGGAGAGGGAAGTTGTAATGCGCTCCATGCATTAATTCCCTGATTCCTGTCTGCTGACAGCTTTTGATCGTCCATCGGAGTGGAAGGTACATCTCAAAACGTCACGTCTTCGGAGGTTGTCCATATGGTGTTCCGCCATACTGTGGAAGGAGAGGTAACGCAATACTGTTCAAATATGTTTAAAAAAAAAATGTCATGTCCTTCACTTCACATCCCGTGGTCCCCCCTTTTATCGCACTAAATCCCACCCGATAATGATAATAAACTCCCAAGATATTTAAAAAAAAAAAGGTTTAAAAAAAAACGGTTCGGTGTCTCTTACGGTATCTGTCTTTTATGGATGTTTAGCCACTCCCATATATGGGCATCCACATGTCTCGCACAACGATCCCACTGTCGGCTTGGGCACGGGGGTGGCTTGGTGAGGCGTTGGGCGAGGTTGTCTGGAGACCTCGTCCGCGAAGCGAACTCGCTTCGGGACGGTGGTGGTGGTTGTGGGCCTCTCCCACATAGGTATCGGCTGATGCCTCGGGACGGTGGTGGTGGTTGTGGGCCTCTCCCACATAGGTATTGGCCGACACGGGGTGGTGTTGGTTGTGGTGGGTCTCTCCCACATAGGTATGGGTCGACTGACCTCCTCCTGACGAGTGGTAGCAGGGTCAGGGCACCAACAGTCTCTGGACAACGTCCCCACCAAGCCACACCTGGAACAGAACTTCACCGGGCGACCAGTGCACTCACGTCGCATATGCCCCGGGTAACCACACCGCCAGCAAAGGTCTGGGCGCTCCACCGGCAGGAACAAATCGCACTGTGGGGGCAACGGCCACTTCGGCGGCTGGATGTGGAGGGTGTCCAGACCCGGGAGGGTGATGGGCTTACCGGAACCTTCCGGTACCCCGGAACTTGAGCCGTCCCCATAAAATACACTGGTCTCAGTATCCGTCGAGTCCCAACCGGACTCCGACATCGCCAGAGACGAGGGTGGACTCAGCTCATCGCAGAAGCGGGCAGCCATGACTACAGGTGGTGGGATCTAATAAAAAAAACATATGCTATTAGCGACGGACTGATAAGGGATGCTATTGGAGTTATACATACGCCGGCTTCAAATCCTTGACGTGAATACGCTTAAGGATTTTATTATCGCTACCCTTTAAATCGTACACCACCGGTGAAATGACCCGAGTTATAACGTAAGGTTCAGAATACTTAGGTGCCAACTTCGCGGCAAAACCCTTCACAGCGGATGACAGTGGATTTTCACGACGCATCACTTTGTCGCCGACGTGACACCTCCAATCACGATGGCGAAGGTTGTAGTGATGTCTTTGCGTCGTAAAGGCCCGGCCTAAGTTCACGCGCACTAACTCGAAGACTTCTTTGAGGCGCTGGAGTCGGGTGCTATGGTCAACTCGTTCGGAAGTGGTAGCTTCATTCATCTCGTCTCCAGGGCTTTGGGTTCGGTGTAAGGGGTTCGGTGGATCCAATTCTCTTCCAAAGTTCAGAAACGCTGGCGAAAATCCGGTTGACTCATGGTGCGAGGTGTTGATGGCAAAGACAATATCAGCGAGATTTCCATCCCATTTTCGGTGGTTTTCTTCGCAGAACTGGGAAATGGTCGTCTTGATGGTCTTGTTGACACGTTCTGTAGGATTGTCCTGCGGAGTGTAGACTGGGGTTAGTCGGTGCTGAATACCCAATTCCTTCAGAATGTCTTTGAATGGACGACCTGTGTATTGTGTGCCATTGTCGGTGAGTACCGTTTTGGGGCAACCAAAACGGGTGATCACCTCCTCGTAGAGTGCTTGCGATACGGCTTTGGAAGTTGCTTTCCGCAACGGACGGCATTGGATCCATTTGGTGAAACGATCCTGGAATACGAGTAGCCAATTATTCCCCTTGCTCGATCGAGGTAGTGGTCCAATCAGATCTGAAGTGACCGTCTCCCATGGGTTCTGATTGCGGGAGGGCCTCATGTGTCCAGGTGATTTTTGTTGTGTCGGCTTGTATCTCTGGCAAGAAGAACAACTTCTTACATACCTGGATATATCACGGAACATGCCAGGCCAATAGTATTTCCGGGAGATACGTGCAATGGTCTTTGCTATGCCTTGGTGTCCTGCTGTGGCAAGATCGTGGTTTTCTTTCAGTACCGACTCTCTGGCTGACTTGGGAACACATCTCTTCCATGGGTCAGACATATCCTCCTCGGACATGTCCAAAACATCCCAGAAGTGCCGATATAGTTGTCCATCTCTGATAGAAAAATCGGGATATGAGGCTGGATCACTTACCACAGCAGTTTTCTTAGCCGAATACCAGGTACAAGGCTCAAATTCCTCAATACTGGCCAGATGTTCCTCCTCTCTGTCATCGGGGTGATTGTCTACGGGATCTCGGGATAGGGCATCAGCTATACGGTTCAGGATTCCCTTTCGGTACTTGATCTCGAAGTCAAGTTGTTGCAAGTACACACTCCACCTGGCCAATCTGCCACTCGGGGATTTGAGTAAATGGAGCCATTTAAGACTCATGTGATCGGTCTGTACTGTGAAATGGTATCCCTCCAGATACGGTCTCATCTTTTCCACTCCCCACACGATAGCCAGGCACTCCTTCTCGGTGACAGAATACTTCTTTTCGGCTGGGCTTAGCGTGCGACTGGCATAGGCGACCACATGATCTCCGTCTGAAAAATGTTGTATTAAAGCGGCCCCCAAACCACTATCAGACGCGTCCGTCTGAAGGATGAATGGCTTGGTAAAGTCTGGGCAAGCCAGGACGGGTGCTTCGGTGAGGGAGGTCTTCAGGTTCTCGAATGCTGTTTGTGCAGCTTCGCTCCAGTGCCACCGGACATTTTTCTTCAGAAGATGGTTCAATGGGCTGGCAGTTTGGGAGAAGTTTGGTACAAACCGCCGATACCAGGATGCTATGCCTAGAAAACGTCGTAAACCTCGTACATTAGTGGGTGGTAACAATCCACGGATGGCTGACACCTTCTCTGGATCTGTGTGAATACCTTCAGGAGTGATTAAATGGCCCAAATACCTGAGTGATTGTTGAGCAAACTTGCACTTCTCAGGGTTGATCTTCAAGTTGGCTTCCCGGAGCTGATGGAAGACCTTACGGAGGTTGGATAAATGATCCTCGAACGTCTCTCCGAGGATGATGATGTCGTCCAGATAGGCGAAGGCGAATGGATCCAACTCTGGTCCAATGATACGGTCCATCAGCCTCTGAAAGGTGGCTGGTGCAGTGTGCAGTCCAAAGGGCATCACTCTAAATTGAAACGGTCCCATCCCAGGGACGGTGAATGCTGTGATCGGTTTGCTGGAGGCGGAGAGGGGTATTTGCCAATACCCGGCTTTCAAATCGATGGTCGAGATGTATTTCGCCCTGCGGAGCTTGTCCAGGATGGCATTGATGAAGGGTAATGGGTACGCGTCTTTCCGAGAGACGGCGTTCACCTTCTGGAAATCGATACAGAAACGATGCTTACCATCCTTCTTGCAGACAATGACTACGGGTGAGCTTCATGGGCTGTTTGAGGGTTCAATTACCCCATCCTTCAACATCTGATTGACTTCAGTGTTGATGATCTCCTGCATCCTGGGATTCTGGGGTCGGTATCTCTGTTTGATCGGCTCGGAGTTGAGAAGGTGGATTTGGTGTTCTACCAGTGGAGTGGTCCCTGTGATTCGCTCGAATGAGGCCAGTTCTTCTTTCAGGAAAAGTTGCAAGCGTTGTTCTTCGGTGTTAGGGAAACCCTGATTTCCTGCAATTATATTAAGTTGTCCCGTGGGACGGATTAGACAGTGACGGTGCTCCGGAGTCCTAGCTAACAGCTTGTGGTCGAGGTAGATGGCATTGCGGTCCAAATCCAGACGAAAAGGATGTCGTTTCAGTATGTCCATGCCTAGTACCATTTCTGAAGAAAGTGAAGGAAAATGACACATTACCTCAGTCAGGATGCGATCTCCGATCTGCAATGGCACTTGGAAGGCTGCGGAGATCTGGATGAGTGTCCCATTTGCCACTTTGGCCCCCTGGATGGATGGCTGAACGGCTGGATATCCTTTTCGGCGACAATAACCAGCAATCTGGTTTCCTATGAAGGAATGGGCCGCTCCAGTGTCGACCAATGCCAGAAAAGGTTCCCCATCCAAGTAGACACAGACATGGGGTCTGTTGTCAGTGGAGTGCACAGCACTCACAGTCGGAATCATTGAGGTTACGGGGTAGCGTGGCTGAACAGACCTCCGGGCAGTCCAGCGCCGACTTAGTTTCCCGACTGTACACAGGTGCAGTTCTTGGAGAGGATGCCTTCTCGACCGCATCTGGAACAAAATAACTTGGCCGGGTTCGGACAGTCAGAACGGTAATGTCCATGTTGTCCACATCTGTAACAAATCACATCATAAAAAGGAGTATTCCTTCCTCTTGTTGAACGAAACTGTCTGGTTTGCGGGTTGGTCGGTGTGTTCTGGTTGACGTGCATTGAATTTCTGGGACTGCGAGGTGGTGATGGGTGCGTGTGGTTTCTGCTGTCGAGACGGGGTGTTGCAGGACTGACCACGTTCACTCCAGGGGTCATACGGGGTCGACTGTGCTGAAAAGACTGATTAGACATGGGAAAGCGATTTAGTTCGGTAAATAATAGTTCTGTTTCTCGTATAACTCTGGATAGGGACAAAGTATCCGTGAAGTCAGTTCTCCGAATCTGCTGTCGGTATTGTGGGAGCAGATTGCGATAGAGCCATTGCAGTTCTTGTTCCGGGGATATGCTTCCATGTCTTCGTATCAGCGTCTGTAAATCAGTCACATACCTGCTTGTTGGTTCATTCTGTCGTTGTAACCGACGGCTAATCTCCGCCTCCAAATCCTCAGCATAATTGACGGGATAATAGAATGTCCGGAAGTCAGTGAAGAACTCACCCCAACATTGCCAGCGACTACGGTTGTTCCTGTACCACAAGGCGGCTTCATCCCGCAGCAATTCGGGCATGTGTGGCAACAGGCTGTCGATGTTGAATTCTTGGGAGACGGCTATCTCCTGTAGTCTCTCGATGAACGTAACGGGATCGTTACGCCCATTAAAGAAGATATTCCACTTGTGAACCTTCAAGTGCTGGTGACTGGATGGTAGGACGGCTCGGGTGCTGGGGGTACTGACTGTGATGGTTGGAGTTGGTCGAGGAGGCCCACTGGCGGTCGTTATGGTGGTAGCAGCAGGAAAAACAAACGGCTGTGTTACTACGGCTGGAGACACTTTCCCATCTCGTATGAATTGGATCAGGCGTTTCCTCAAAACGTCTACGGTGCCGGAAGTATCCAAGTGAAACTTGCCCAATTCCATCATCAACTCGTCCTTCTTGAGGACATAGACCCAGCCAACTCGGCTGTCGACACTGAGGGAAGCATCCGTCGTGGTCAGAGTGAGTGCACTCGTAGTCGTGAAGGTTGTAGTTGTTGTGGAGGCTTCATGTTGAGTCACTGGCGTGGGATCCATTTTCTCCGGGTGGTTGGTGTAAAATAGGATCACAAAAGATACTCGTAGAAAGTCTTGGAATGAATTGGTATGAAATAGAATAATAAAAGAAAGTTTATCAGGCAGCCAATTCTGTAAATTTCGTAACACTTTTAGGCAGAAAATTGCAGTCCCGAACGGTTAAGAAAAACAAATAATACGGTGAAGTAAACTTTGGTTAAAAGTTTGAAAATAAATTGAAGTCTGTACGCACTTTTAAAAAAAAACAGCGATAAAAAAAAATTGCAGGTTATGTCCCACACGTGTTCGTTGACGAAGAATTAAAGTCGGTCTCCCGTTCAAAAGCAGCACGAAAACTTGCAGGTTATGTCCTACACGTGTTAGAAGGTATCAAAAAAAAAATTACAAGTCACAGCTATTAAGATGTAGGTATTCAGATTTCAAAAGAATTTTCGGTTAAAGCAAGAGAACTATTTATAAAAGGCACGTCTTTACTGCGCGGTAGCTGGTACAGAATTCCCTTCTGTCCATGTCTGCTCCTTTGAAGTAAGCACGGCCCCCACCCTGATACCCCTCTCATCGTCCACACCTACTTTCCCCACGTCGGATCCCCTAAGAAAAAAAATACGCGCACCCCACAACCCGTGGCAATGCAGTTCGGATAAGGGAAGTAGAAATAATCATTAACTGATTCATTTCGCTAGGGGTCAGTAGGAGTGAGCGAATTATGAAGAAGGAAAAAAAAAAGGTCAACTTAGGTCGACAATAGAAAAGCAGCCAGTATAAGAAAAAAAATCAAAAAAAAAAACAAAATGAACATGGGTATCCAGGGCAAAATCATTAAGGAAAAATCATGAAAGAAATGCGAAACACGGGCGAGAAAAAAAAATAGACTTCAATTTTTATACGGTAAACGGTTGAGTTAGCGCTCAGAAAGTAAGAAAGTTCGAACCCGAACAGCATCATTTTCCGATATCAATTAATTTAAAAAAAAAATCAAACGTCACACGAAAAAAAACTTTGCAAAAATAAGTCGAAATCGAAACTAAGTTTCATGTGTAAACGCAGTCAATTAATCGGATAAAAAAACAACAGCTTGATTCAATTATTGGAAATCAACTCGAATTAAATCGGAACAGAATTACTCACGGCAGCTCAAAATCAACTTTGAGCTCCAACAGCAAACGGCCAATCAATTAAATCAAGAGAAAAAAAAACCAAACGACAGTACGGCTTGATTCAGAAAAATCCAAAATTAAATTGGATCAATTGACTACCAAAATTTAATTACATCATTTCACAATCAAAGTTGCATTGACCACACAAAAAAAAACCTCTTTAAAGAAATTAAATTCAAACAGCAAAACAAGACGCAATCACGGGAATTCAAAAATAATCAATATTTCTACGCATCCACTTTGAAATCAAAACTGCTATCAGAACTCGTTTAATTATTCCGAATTCAGTACAACTCGCTACGCCCGGCATTTGAACAAAATTCACAAAAAATTTAGCTTCTAAGAAATCGAAGATAAATGCAAGAATATGTTTCAAATAATATTGAGTTTTGTGAGTTGCTACGGGCGAAAAGTGTGAAGGTCATACGAAATGTACCAGTCCGACGGAATGGAATGCGAGTTTTTATAAACTCGGTCTTGTAAAAAAACTTTGTCAAGTAAATACGGAGTAAACCGCATGGTTCTTGAATACTTTAAAATGTGAACAGAAATATGATTTTAAATGATAAAAATATGTTTTAAGACTGAAAAATATTTTGGCACCCTAAACAGTTATTTCAGCGGATTTTCGATGTTTTGGAAATGTTTCTGACTAGACTGAATTTTTGCTAATTTTTGAGTCAAACAAGAAAAAAAATTTTTGGTACCTAGCTATAAAAAAAACGGAGTAATTTTCCAGCGATCCCTTCGCCTTCGGGAAAATTATCCAATCGGTAGTAGGCCCGGTCGGATGAATGACTCAAAATCAGTGAAAAACAGAAAACTCTTAAAAAAAATGCGAAAAACGGCATTTTTATCTTTGGAGACGAAACTTTGGAAAATCGCCGCAATTTCTGGAAGATAGTTCCAGAGGTGGTGGAAAAAAAAATCCGAAACTCCTACGAGCGTACGGAAAGTTTATGTATTAAAATTTTTGAAAATTTTAATTTAAAAAAAAACCGTAGTCCCTGCTCGGGCGCCAATTTTGTAACGCTTTTTGATTAGGTGATAGAATTTAATTAAGGGTTGGAAGGTGAAGCCTTCAAAGTCTCGAGCGCCACCCCCTGGATTTATGTGGTAGAGGGCCCACAGTGCCTTTCGGGTAGCCTTTAGACAGTGGAGAAAGTAATTCCAGGATTCATCTGCGATGAGGGTGTTAAATATCATCGCTATTAAAAAGGCAGTTTGGAATAGATGGTATTTTCCGCAAAGTTTGTTGGGTGATTTTCCTTACCAGGAAAATAAGCAAAGGCAGTTTGGATCAAAATATACAGATCTATTTTCCATAAACAGGTTGGGACAAACTCCCCTGAATGCAGAAAAATAAATCAACTAAAATTAATATTACAATCAAAATAATGAAAAGTGAAAGCAAGGGTGTGTAACGGTTTTAAACGGGAAAGCGAATTAACCCCAAAAGAAATGTTCAGAATATTACGATCGAGCAGTTTATGTCTGACGGAAAGGAAAATGGAAAGTTAAGTAGGATGCGTAGAAAATAATCACTAAAAGATGTTACATAGAAAATGAATGAAAATTACTACGGGCGCGAAAATGAAAGAAAAGCGTGACGTTGAATGAAATACAAGAAAATAGCTACGGCCACGAAAATGGAAAGAAAATGTGTGAGGTTTAAAATAGAGGCAATTAGAACGTGCATTGAATATGAAGGAAATAGACGACGTGTGACGAAATAGCGAAAATAGGTAGATGCGTACGAGTTTTGAGATTATAGGAAAATGAGTAAAACGTGCAATAAGATGATAACTGTGATACGGCGCATAAAACGATGATAACTCCAAAAGCACCAAAAGCAAGCATTTCCAGATTTTCCCAAGCATTTAGACATTTAATTCCACTGTCTGTGGACTGGTTAAAACCCTCCCTTAATTACCCCTGATGATAAAATGAAGAAAAGAGAAGAAAAGCAAAACCCCATTTGAATTGACGTTAAAACCCACCCCTGTTAATTTTAGTTTGAATAGCTACGGTTAAGAAATACTTGGTAACATTGGAAAGTATAATAGGAAAAATCCTACCTTGGAAAACTGCACGTGTTCAGAAAAAAAAACGGTGGTACGTATTGGTCTGTTAGAGTCGAAAAATGGCACGTCCACCCGGTTCAGATCTCGAGCGCTAACTGCCCGTCGAATCGTGATTTATCACGCCGGAACCTCCGGTAGTACCGAAATTTAGTCAAATCGCGCAGCTCATATTTTCTGACTGAAGATCTGATTAATCCTCTATTCGGATAGAAAATTAACTATCGCGGGCTTTGAATATTTTGAGTTTGAGAGTCGGTGTGCGCGGTACTCAAAATATTATAGAAAAGAACAGATCTGAACATTCGATAGTTAATTAATTCTAGGGTTTGAAACACGGAAAAGCAAAAAAAAAAAAAGTAACTTCGTTACATGACTTCTACGCAATAAACCTTGTTTTACGAAAACTGGTCCTGCGTAGTCCACACCGCAATTGGAAAAAGGTCTACTTGGAGTAACTCTTTCGCTAGGTAGTTCACCCATTAAGAATTTGCATGGTTTTGGATTTACTGTGTAACATCTTATGCACGATCTTAGAACTTGCTCAACTGCGTTTTTACCTTTTATAGGCCAAAATGTTAGTCTTATAATTGAAAGTAAATTTTGTGTCCCTGCATGCAAATTTCGTGAATGTTGGTCAAGAATAATCAAGGATGTCAATCTGTGTTTGTATGGTAAAATTATTGGGTGTTTTTGCTCAAATTTAATGAGTTTTGACTTTTTTATTCTACCACCAACTCTTGAAACGGTTTGTTCGTCTAGAAAAGGATTTAAATTAAAAAGTTCACTATTTTTATTTACATTAGTATTATTTCTCAAATTTTGAATTTCTTGTTTAAAAACTTGATATTGAGCAATTTTAATTAATTTTTGTTCTGTTCGTTTAAGTTCGTCAACTGTGAAAATTTGTGTTGTATGTTTGGTCTGTTTTAGGCATTGAGTTTTAAATCTCAAAATGTATCCTACAACTTTTAACAAAAATGAATATGTAGAAAACTTTTGAAAAATATCAAATTCAATTTCTTTTTGATTTTTTAATTGGCAAGTATGCAGTATGACTGTGTTAACTTTTAATTCTGGTAATTCTAAATTGGGTTCAAAATCAAAATTTTCATTCAGGATCTCTTTATGTAAGAACTCTGGTCCGTTAAACCTAATCTTGTTATCACACAAGTCTTTAGGATTGAGTCCTCTTGAAATAACATCCGCTGCGTTATCTTTGCTTTTAACATGTTGCCATTCATTAACTCTTGAAATGTCTAATATTTTTGACACTCGGTTTGCAACAAATGTTTTCAAGTTACAAGGCTCATGTCCTAGCCATGATAATACGATTGTCGAGTCCGTAAAATAAATTGTTTTTGAGAAAGTCACATCCAAAGTATTTTTCACTTTATGAACAAGTTCAGCTAAGAGATGCGCTGCTAGCAACTCAAGTCTTGGTAGCGTTTGCTTTTTTAGAGGTGCTACTCTCGATTTCGCTGTTAGTAATCTAACTGCCTTGTGACCATTCGTTATTGAGCCTAAATATATACATATATATATACATACGCGCCGTATGCTTTTTCAGAACTATCACTGAATCCGTAAAGCTCAATTTTTTGTGCAGATGGTAATAAAACATGTCTATCGATTCTAATTTTTTGAATGTATTCAATTTGCGTTAAAAATTCTAACCAAGTGTTTTTTAAATCATCAGGAATTTCTTGATCCCAGTCAATTTTCAGATGCCATAGTTGTTGAATGATCAACTTTGCTCTTATTATCGCAGGACCTACTAAACCCAGATGGTCAAATATTTGCGCAATAACCGATAAAATGGTGCGTTTTGTGATTTTATTTTTGACATTTATGTTAATTGCGTATCTTAAGTCGTCACTATTCGCATCCCAAATGATTCCTAGTGTCTTTAACTCTTTCTGGTCATGGAATAAAACTAACTTATCCTCTGTACTGTCACTATTTTTCAAAATATAATTTAAAATGTTTTTGTTATTTGATGACCATTTCCTTAATTGAAAATTTGCGCTTGACAAAATGTTTGTTGATTCATGATACGTTTCTATGCATTCTTCCTCTGAGTCTAAGCTTGTGAGGAGATCATCCATATAGAATGATTTCTCCAAGATTCTTGAAGTTTTTGGATACTTGTGTTGATTTTGGATAGCTAGTTCTTTCAAACATCGCGTTGCCTGAAAGGGTGCGCTTGATGTGCCGTACGTTACTGTGTTTAACACGTAAACTCTCAATTCATCATAAGGGTTTTCACGCCATATAATTTTTTGATAGTTACGTTCACTTGGATAGATTTTAATACATCTGTACATCATTTTTACGTCTGCGCTTAACACATTTTTTCTTAGTCTCAATCTTAGTAAAATTGAAAAAAGATCATCTTGGATCGTTGGTCCCGATAATATAATATCATTCAATGATACATTGGTACTTGTTTTCGCGCTTGCATCGAATACTACGCGGCATTTCGTAGTCAAGGACTGCTCTCGTAGTACAGCGGTATGCGGTAAAAAATATGATTTATTTTCGATTGATTTATCCAAATCTAACGTTGATTGTAATGTCATGTGCCCTAGTGATTCGTATTCCCGCATAAAACTTACGTATTGTTCTTTCAAATGACTATTTCTCGTTAATCTCGTTTCTAAACTTTCAAATCGTTTTATCGCCGCTGTTTTTGAATTACCTAATTCTTGTTTAAAATCCTGATTAAAAGGATATTTCACAGTTCGTCACGTATTGTTGTTTCTTTGAAATAATCTTCGCAATACTGCTCATGCTTTGATAAATTTTGTTTCGTTTCTAATTCTTCTATTTGCCAGAACTTGGTTAATGAATCATGTAATTGTCTATTCGATATGTTTGCTGCTAGGTTACAGATTTGTTTTTGCTTTTTACTGACTCCTGCGTTCAAGCTAAAATTCAAATTTCCGGTAATTATCCATCCTAAGTACGTTTCTTGTAAAATGGGTCCTCCGCTTTCTAACCTCATTCTACCTTCTCCCAATAAGTCAAAAAATATTCCTGCACCGATCAATAAATCTATTTCTTTCGGTTCGTTGGATTGTTCATCTGCTAGATTTAAATATTTTGGAAATTTTATTTGTGTTTTTTCGAATCCTATCAACGGTAATTTTTCTGTAACTTTCGGTATTATTAAAAACTGTAATCGTGTTTGGAATTTGTTACATCTCGATTTTATGCACGTTTCTGTCCTACCTATGATTTTTGTCTCAATTTGTCCTACTCCCGATAATGGTATATTAATTATTTCATACGATAAATGGAGTTTTTCACATAAACCTTGGCTTATTAAATTTGATTGCGACGCGCTATCCAAGAGTGCGTTACATTTTACCCATGTATTTTGTTTATCTAAAATAAAAACTGTTGCTGTTGAGAGTAAGCATTGATTTGTAAAAATAGTCGCATATGTGAATGTTCTTTGGTCGTGAATATCTGCATTCATATCAACTTCTGCGTGATTTTCATTATTTTTCGTTAATTCTGATGTGTTCTCACCGATTACACACATAGTCGGCTGGACTTTAAGTTGAAACGTTTGAATGTTCGCTCTCATTGGATTAAATTTTGAACCGTGCTGCTGCTCTCCATGAGACTGTAGCTGCGAATTTTGAGGTTGTGAAGATACATTGTTGCTCATGGAATTTGCTCGATACTCTGAATTAATTTGATTTTGGGGAAAAAATCTATTTTGATTTTGAAAATTATTATTTTGCGGTAAGTTTTGGGAATTTTGATGGTAATTATCTACGTGCAAGGATGAATTATGTTTTAGATGACATCTTTTACAACCTTTTGCGAAGCAATTTTATTTTGAATGTCCGGGTCTCAAACAATTACTACAGAGCTTATTTTTATTAATTTCGTTATATTTTTCGTTTAGTGGCAAATTTAAAAATGTGGGACATTGATACAAAAAATGGCTTTGGTTGCATCCTAAGTAACATGTAAAGTTTTTGTTTTGTTGTACATTATTGTCAACCTGTTGTTGTTGTGTGATTGGATAAGACACTCTTTTTTGATACTGATTTTGGAAATGTTGTTTTTGGGCGTTAAAATTGGGTGAAATAATTTGCGGAGGTTTCTTTGTTTGTTCAATACATGATACTGCTTCCATTGTAAAACATTTTTTAGTTAAAAAGTCTTGCAATTCTTTCAATGTGGGCAATTTATTTTGATATATTTGTTTCCCTTCCCAGTCTTTTTTTGTGCGATCATCGACTTTTTGCAAAATTATGGGAATTATCAGTGTATCCCAATGTTCTGTGGGCAGCTGCGTCGTTTTTTAAACATGACTTTAATATCAAAAGCTTATTGATTTCACTTACATCTGCTCTACTATCTCCTACTGATCTAAAAACATCCTTAAAACTGTACCAATTTTCATATTTTCCGTGAAATTTTGGCAGATTCAAGTCTGGTAATTTAGAACTTGCAACCACTCGCAGAGCGCTTTGTGACTGAGTCTCGTCTCCGATAAAACTTTGCTGTTTATCTTTTTCATGAACCTGTGCAATTAATTTCTTAGCATGCGATATATTATCATAAAATAATGATTACGTTTCCAACCTATCATTTTTCGTTTCTTTATCTAAAAATTCTAAGCGCGTAAATACAAACAATACAAACTCTGAAAAATCCTCTTCTACGCTTTTCAGCCTACACTCAATCTGAAAGTTGTCTATGTTTTCTATACTTTTACTCGATTCTTTCCGCAAAAACGTTATAAACCTATTCAATCTTTCTGAGATAACCTCTCTTGCGTGCAATAGCTCTTTAAATTCGATTTCATTGGTGTCAAAAACCTCGGAGTTTCTGTCTTTTTTCTTGCGAGTAGACATGATAATATTCTAATTTTGACTTTGACTTTGATTGAACACTACGATTCTACGTTCCGTTCCTTGGCTAATGGTGCAATAAAATGGCAAAATATACGTTAATTTCAATTAAAAATATGTTGTTTTGTACGATTCACGATAAATCAGCCTTGTATAAATCTTCTTCCGTTTTTTATGCGATTTTAGAAATATACGATTTTTTTTTTATTTATTGGCGTTTTTTTTTACGATAAAAGCTTGTTTTTCTCCTCACCGATCTGGTCTTTTGTCTCCATCTACGCCGCCATCATCACATCCGATTCGAATGGACCATGTTGGGGATTATGATTTCTTTGAATCCTTCTCGAAGAACCACTTTCCACTCACACAAGTTTGGTTTGGTTGACAATATTTGGATTGAAATAAGAATCGTTTTTTTTAACGGATTTCTTTGTATTCTCTTACAGGAATTACAATTCTTCTTACATCAAAGTCAGATCTTTTTTTTAATGACGTTTTTTACACCTGGTTTTCATTCTTCTGTTTTCCGAAACCGTTCCGCTTTTTATCAACTAACTTTTAAATTCAACTTGACACGAAACAGACAGTTATGGGTTTCTAGTCATATGATGACAATTTGCACAGATTAATCCGCGATCACGTGAATAAAGATTCGACTGCACTGAGATGTATATTATGAAGAGTTGGTGTTTTAACTAGCTAACCTCACTCTTGTCATTCTAGAAAGTGATTTGTGAATAGTGATTTCTATCATTATGTTGCTGATTATATCTGATTATTACATATCAAGCTATTGTATTTTAAAGAAAAACATAATGAACCTGGGGTAAGTCGTTTTGATTTAGTTTTGATTAGGGATTGTTGTATAATTATTAAGCGAAAATAAATATTATTCTAGAGCGTCCCACAGCTCAGATCGTTCCAAGCGTATACTTTCCTTAGCGTTGAACTCACAGTTAAAAGACAAGTTTAATATCATACGCAGAGAGCAGGCTTCTAAGGCTAAAAGAAATGTTACAATAATTATCAGAGATGAAGATCCAGATTTTGTGCCAAATCTCGATTATGACTTTGAAAGTTCAAGTGAGGACGAGTATCATAATATTGATAGTACATGCGATGAAACAAGACCAACCACACAAACTACAAAGAAAATGAATCTTGTCTGACATAAGGATACTCACCCTGATTTCTAATGAGAATTATAGGTCTGATTTTTATAAGAGCTTATTTCAGACAACGTCAATCTATTAACAATTGAAACATTTATTCGAGATAACGTCTTACAAGATATTGTCAGTAGAGCAGTCAATAGAGCGGAAAGCAACTTACTTACTTAACGAGGAGAAATAAGAAAAAGAAAGAAGTTTGAAGACCCATTAAGAGAAAGGAAAAAACAGAAAATGGAGATGAAGATTAGAGATCATCACCGGAAAAAACCTTGCAAATGTAAAATGAACTGTGCTTCAAGAATTAAATACACTAGACAATGGGATCTTAATAAACAATACTGGGGGTTATCAAAAGATCAACAAAAACAATTTGTATATGGGTGCATCAAGAAAAGTCTTAAGAAAAGAAGCACGTCCAAGAAACAAATATCCCGGCGAGTTGACTCCTTTGAATATTATCTAAAATCCGAGAAGAATGAAGACATATGCGTTTGTAAGACATTTTTCCTAAGTACGCTGGGATATGAAAAAGAAATGACAGGGTTCTTAAAAACATACGTGATACCGAATCAACGTTAATAACACCCAAAAAGGATAAAAGAGGACGCACTTGCCCTCGCAAAGTTGATAAAAATACAATAATTGAACATATCAATTCGTTCAACCCCACCATATCTCACTACAGACGAGAGCACGCACCGATGCGAAAATACTTCACAGCGATATCTCTATCACATATATGTATAAGGATTTTCAGTTGAAGTACCCCAACACACAATTTTCGTACGAACTATACAGAAAAATTGTATCCGATGAATTGAACATATCGTTAGCCGTCCTTGGCAATAAGGAATGCTGGGATTGTCAAGAATTTGAAATTCACAAGAAATCGACTCTACATGAGGCTACAACTTCGCAGGTTTCTCAATGTGAGGTTTGTGAAAAAATCTCAAACCACAAAAAAAATATTTAGATGCTCGAAAACAATACCAAGAAGACGCAGAAAAAAATTAATCTGAGGAGGAACTACTTGTATCGGCTGACCTACAAAAGGTATGTTTCAAATTTTCTAGATATACCTACTGAGAAGAAAAAACGAATTTTTTGTTTTCAGGTCATTATGCTGCCCCGCCTCGACACTTTCAAAGAAATTATATTTACCCCACGTATAATAGCTTATGATGAGAGCTTTGTTCCGCTTGGGAGAAAACCAAAAAGATATCCTTGTGCAGTTCTATGGCTGTAGCTGGTCGGTCCAAAGATGATATAATATCCACATTTCAAGAATTTTTTTTGTCAAATAGAGACATCAATCACGTAATAATATGGTTAGTTTGTTCGAGCCAAAACAAAAATTGGTATCTTTTAAGTTTTCTTATTTATATTGTTAACAGTTCAGAAGTTGCTTTTGAGACCATAACATTGAAATTTTTTGAACTAGGCCATACATTTATGGCAGCTGATCATTTCCATCACCAAGTGGAACTCGGTCACAAGAGACGAAAGAAAGAATACGACTTTGAGGACTTTTGTGATGTTATTCGCCAAGCTAATTCTTTCAAAGCTCATGTAATAAACATGCAGCTATCACAGTTTTGAGACTATACTGATTACACGTCAAAACATAAATTGAAAAAACTCCCTTCACGGGTTTATTTGAACATGGTTTCTGTACGCTTTAAGAGAGGTAATGTGAAGACATTTTTTTAGCAAAGTACATCAAGGGAACTTTAACTAAACCACAGATTCGCAATGCATCTCGTGGAGTGTCTTTGCAGCGAAAAACCAACTTAATATCGAAGCTTAGATCACATATTCCAGAAAATCGTTTGAAATTTTGGGAAGAATTACCGGTTTCAGCTTTGGGCAGACCTGATTATGGTGACGAAGATGAGTAGCCATACTTATCTTCGTCACTATAATTATTGTTATTTCAGTCCGTTTTTCTAACAAAATTTAGATTGGTTAATTTTTTCAGTTCATAAGTTCCTGTTTACATTATATCAGTTTATTGTTCATTAAAATTTGTATAATAAATCATTTGTTTCATTGTGGACAAATTGTTATTGTCTGTATTATAAAAAAAGTTGGTACATGTACATAGAATAATTGTCCTAACTACATTTTTTTCAAATTTCTCAAATTCCGGTAAGTGTGACAAAAAATGTAACATATCATCGTATTCTGCTATATACTGTCTGCGTATCTCTAAGGATGCATAAAAAACAAATAAGATATAAAAAAAATCTGACCTAATTTGTTAAAAACTAAAATATCTCAAAACTATCAAAATGCAGATAGGACCTTTCATGTTAGTAGGGCAGAAATGTTTTTTGAGCCTGAGTCTTTTTTTAACATTATCTCAATAGCATAGAATAATAAATTCACTCGATTTTTACTCTGGAACTACTCCAAATCAAGACGCCTTAAGTTTCCAACAGCCGCTCACGCCGACCATTAAAACCGTTAAAACTGGCGGAAAACAAAAGAGAGAACGATTTATTGCTGTTCGCATTAAATAGAATAGTTCAGAGATATACTTTCCTCCGTTTTTTTTCGCGTAGTTTCATTAGTTTCATCGTTATATTTATATGCTGTGGAGTTATTTAGAATTTTCAGTAATTCACGCTTTAATTCAATCGTTTATAGTGTTTTATCTGCGCTTGTGCTATTTTATTGTTATGTAGGCAATAAATAATAGAGATGCAGTATTTCACGAAGGATTCTTCTTTATACATTAGAGAATTAATCGGTGAGTGAGGTAAGCTGCCTTCTTCCAATAATTATCACATCATGCCCATCTAATTTATGAGAAAGTTATTGTAATTATCATTGTCATTGTGTCTTAAGGTAATTCGCATGTCAGACATTTAGGCAAAGTGGATGCACCCCATCAGGAAAATCATCACCAGATGAATTTTTTGCCATAATAAATGCCCATCACAACCACCCTCAAAATGATTCTCTGTTCAAAAAAGACTTGCGTAGAGCGATTATAAGAGAAAAAGGCACACCGAAAACATTTATGACAACCTTGCTATAAGGTAAGATTTCATTTGTTCACATAATTCAAATAAAAATGTAGAACAATTTGAATCAGGCACCGTTTAGTTTAGTGGCAGTGCGATGGAAACTCAAATTTATTGAATAACTTATTTATAACATGTTTGGTTAGAAAAATGTTCATTTTCTCTTTTAAAAAAGCTTCACTGGAAAAAGTGATTTCATCCGTTTATTGTTTAGAGTTCCTAAGTACACATTTGAAGACGGTGCTTAAAAACCAAGATTTCAGTAACTCAAAAAAAATATATCACTTATTATCACATACATAAGCTATAAGTGACAAAAGTGATTTGAGTTAGTATCTGATATTCTAGAAATCGCCCCTGCTTGGTCTTATACTAACATGTTGAGGAAAAGAGCCAATTCAATAGATATACAGGGTTTTTTGGAACTGGTTTAATAAAAATGAGCTACCTGTATTTTTATTTTTTTAATAGAATGTGATTCAGAAAAGTGATATAGAATAACGTTTGTGAGTGAGATCCGAGATTTGAAATAGATCTTGGATCTTTTAAGTTTTTCTTATCTTTAGTAAACATCAACACTTTGTACATTATAATTTCAAACTTCTAAATAAATTCCCACCACCTGTTGGGTAAACACGCAATACTTTTTTCAAAACAAATATTTTTTATAACACAAAAATTATTCTTTGAAACTTTTAACTGCGTATTAGTAGATAAAGTCATCAATGTTGTATGTATTTCTAACTCTTATGCTGTCCGAAAACAAATTGAATTGGAATTTTGCTTCAAAATAAAAATAGATAAGGTACCGTAAAATGGGGGGTATTTGACCGCTGGGGTGACTTTGACCGAAATCATTCATCAAATAATTCTTCAAATCAATAAATTTTTTTTAAGTATTCAAATGAGGATAATCCATTAATATAGTCAATCAAGGAAATATGAGTTTAAAATATGTCGTCAAACTTTCATATCTGGAAAATTAAAGAAAACTCAATTCGTGTTATCATATTTGTATTTCAATATTATATTATATAACAATGAAGTATTTGTCATCTTGAAAAAAAAAACTGACAATGAAGCTAAAAATTTGTTTTTAGTTACTTCCTGCATTTTTATTGGTATTTTGGGGTGAATTTGACCGCAAGGTTGAAGTTGACCGACTCGTACATTCTTGTTTGTTATAAATAGATCATAATATGTCGTGGGGTTTTCAGTCGGCTTTTTATTGTGTTTGGAATTGGGGAGATTTGAGGCGTGAATGTTTATATTTTTTGTGAAAATCGACTGTCCGCGATTGTTTAAGCGTAAATTGGGTGCAAATCGATACAAGGAGTATGATGAGGAAACTTTGGAAAAATGTTTAATTGAAGTCTTAGATAGAAAAATAAGTGCAACTAAGACTGCGAAAAAATATAACAGTTCAAAAGGGACACTTATGAACAAAATGCATGGGTCGATACATTGAGAAACACGGGGGCCAAACTGTGTTTTCGCTGGCTGAAGAAAATGACTTCGTCGAAGGACTGATTACGAGTGCAAAATGGGGGTTTCCCTTTAACACTTTGGATTTACGTTCAACTGCAAAGTCTTATCTGGATCGCATAGGAAAAAAATCCCGGTTAAAAGACAACTTTCCAGAAAATGATATTGCCTTCGTATGCCTTCCACCAAATGCCACTCACTTGTGCCAACCACTCGATGTAAGTTTTTTTGGGTTAGTTAACTACCAAATGTTCCACAAACCAAATGTTAAATTCTATTTTATGCAAAGGACTCCACGATTTAAACCAGCTACCTACTGTTTTGAAAAACTGTGATAACCTGTCTAGATTTAGGAATTTACTAAAAGACCATATTATACTTCATTTTTAGATATTGTAACGTTCGTATACACCTATTTTTTGTATCTTTTTTTTTAGATTTGTATTTTTCAAACAGTTGTTCTTCATTTTTATTCAATGTTTATTTCTATATTATACTTAGGTTATTATTATTATGTATGAAACATTGTAGCTATTATGCTAAATAAAGGACTTACTTACTTACTTACTAATGGAGAATTACTGGAAAAATATATCGTATGATTGGAAAAAGTGCAACCCATCAACTTCTTCAGAAAATTAAACATTTTGTCGGACAAATTTCGTCAATCAATTGTGAAATTTGAATTAGAAAGACAGATTTATTTGGCCAAATGTCGAAGACATGGATGTTATTTCTCAGCGTAATATTAAAAAAATCTTAGGCGACTCCGTAGTCTGCCGTAGGGGGCAATTATTATTCAACATTGACTTGACAATGTTTAATTTGCAATAAGCTAGAGGCAATTGGCTTTACTTCAAAACTTCTTATAAAGAAAAATGTTTTATTTTGATGATTTGTAGTGTTTTTATGCTTTTTTTTGTCAAATATACTTTCAACATGAACTGAACTGTGTTTTATTTGGTCAACTTCACCCATACTACACAGAAAATTTGTTTAACAGGCAAACCGCACATGTGCCCCCCCCATCTGGGGCGAACTTGACCAAAGGTACTTTTTATTATTTTTTTTAATTATGATTTTTTTTTCAATTTTGATGTGGTCAACCTGAAGTAGACATCTATACCCATAATATAGCTGCATTCATAAAAATTTAACAAAGTTTAAAATATGATTTTTACAGGGTAGAAGTATAAAATTGGTCAAAGTGCCCCCATTTTACGGTAGTTTGATATTGGAAAAAAATCAAGTTTTTGCGAACCCTGTATAGAAAATCAACATTTTCTCTCCGTGAATCGTATTTTTTACAAGCACATTTTTTTACCAAGGATGAGTTATATTTAAAAAATCAAGCTAATATTTGGGACAGCTAGTGATTATTAAATCAGTTCCAAACCACCTTGTATACCAATTGATTCGGTTCATTAATGAAACTATCAGTTTGAGATCAAGCAGGAGCGATTTCCAGAATAACAGAAGTCGGAAAATATTTGTCACTAACATCTTACCCACACTATAAATCCATGGACACATTATAGATACTTGATACATATTTGATCATTTCATTTTTTTAGTTAGGAAAAGCCTTACTGAGGTGAAAGTAGCCAATTTTTGTCGAAGTATCAGATTTGATTAGATAATAATCATTTTTTATAGTTAATGATACATTTTATATGAGGCTAAACTTTTCAATATTAAAATGAGTAATACATGACCATTGAATAATATATAACAATTATTGACAAGAGAGAAAAGTTCTTCAATTGACTTTTGTTTAAAAAAAATTACTGTATGATGCGGTGTTTGAGTACATTGGAATCAATTATCCAAATGTAGTCAAGGGTTCTGTTGTGACCGATTACGCGGAGGCACTCATAGTCTCTAAAACATCTATTTCCTCAGGCTTCTCTACATGGCTGCCTTTTCCACTATCGCTAAGTATAGATTGTCATTAAGATTAAGAAATCATTTTCATTTACTTGATTATTTTTGAACAGGCGGTGATGCGCAAGGCAAAGGCATTGGGCATTGTCCGCCAATTAGACGGTAATTTGGAGGGTAGAGATCATCTGAGAAAGTGTCTTGCTCTGGCATTGTTACCGGCCCAGATGATCCGAAAGACTCTAAGTTACTTTCAGGTTAGTTTTGAAATTCGTGAATTAGGTATTTCAAGTTTATTTTGTTACATTATTTGCACCAACATTCAGTGAAATGATCGGGAGGGAATGTTTGCGGCGCTCCATCAGTATCTCCAAACTCAATGGATCGGCACCGAACAAACAACGTGATGGAGTCCTACCACAGGAGACTGAATTCCAAGATTCATGAGCGTCCTGGGATTTGAGATCTGTTAGGTATGTCGAGAATTACTACAAAATAATGGCAAATATTTAAAATTTTATGAAATTTGGCTCTCAAACTCTATGACTTTCACGAATTCAGTACATTGTTCATATTCTGCATGTAAAATTATCATTTGCAATAGTTTTTTAAACATTTTTGCATCTAAATTTCATTCAACTCACTTTTTTCGAATGTATAGTATGCATATCTACCCTAATCCAATCCACAATCCATTTAAAAATTCGAATAGTTCCTTGATATTCATTTTCTCTCGAACAGACTAAGTAGTCGTTGAACAATATGAGTAGGGTTGATTCCTTAAATTTTCAACCTTTTGGAGATCCAATATATTGCGTGTATAGAGCTTCGACAGCTTGAACAGTATGTCAGAATTCACAGGGTAGAAAAAAGAATCAAGTTTTTGATAGGCGTCTGATTTTGGCCCGGGACAAACTGGAAGACGGACGATTCACTCTGGTTGCCTTTCTTAATCACGCTAAACATTCAATGGAGGGTCTAGACTATCAAATGAATATATGTCAATATCGCGCAGGCGAATGAAGATTTGGCACAAATGGCAGCGGTTTTCCCCCCTCCTCTCCCGATTCCCAACGCCACTTTCGGTTCCTGTAGCAATTGACCCACCTCCATTGCTTCATTTTAGTAGACCGGATTTTGAACCAGAACTTGATATTAATGAACTACCTGATATTTATGAACCACCCGATATATATGAACCACCCGATATATATGAACCACCCGAACAACCAACTCCACCATCTCTTTCTCCCAGATCTCTCTTTCCCAGACCATTGTCTCCGCCTCATCCTTCTCTTAGAATTCCTTCACCTCCGGAACATAAAAACTATTCAAATGTGTGATTCTGATTTTTTTAGACCGGGAATCATCACTATCAGTTGTTGTGCTCGACGAGGAAGAGATACTTCGATGTAGGGTATGTCTGACCAATAGGGTTCAGTATGTGATGGGGTGTGGCCAAACATTTTGTGTTCTTTGTATCACCACATTATATAACCGGCTGATACCCACATCTGCCCTATGCCGGTCATTATTGATGTCATTTTGACGTGCATGTCGACACTTAATTATCAACGACAGCGCGCCGCGAACTTAAAAAACCCCGAATTTTCTACAGAACAGCAGACTGTAAGGGATTTTCTACGTGAAAAGACTAACGAAAATCTTCAACGTCTGGGCTTACTAACCAAACGCGTTTGGCATGGCCGGGCGCCGAAGAGGTTCTAAACCACCCAAAAAAAACAAAAACACGCGAAACAACCCTTACATGGACGACCGCGATCGCGACCCTCCGCCTGGTGTCAGGACCAGGCCAGAGGGGGTGACCACGAATTTCTCGGCAGGGCCTTCAGTATCGGATTACGAGAAACATATTAAATCTGACGGTGAGTGCATTGGCTCAACTTTCCCACCCCCTCCCCAGTTCGAATCCCTCAACCACCCCAATACCCCTAGTTCAACTAATGTGGGACCATCCATCTCGGAAATTTGCATTATTGTGAGTGAAAGTGCGAAAAACAAAGATACACGTGGTGAATATCGAGACATGCGGCCTGCATTCAATCAACACTCGCCTGACGGGTATGATCAAGAAACAATGGACTATCTGCAGACAGCAACATTCAACATCCAACCCTCAACACCTAACGAAAAAATACTTATGGCCAAGCTTTACCAATTATCCAATGAAGTTACTCAACTCGAAGACATTATCACCAAACAGAACGCACACATTGACAACACCAAATCCTGGAACTACTTTCCAAAAAATATGACGACGAAAAAATAGCCCGAGAAGAACAAGTTAACCAACTTACACTTGAAATTAAAATAAAAGACTCCATACTGGATTCGCGTGATAAAACAATCCACACACTCAAAACCAATTAGCAACAACTACCACCTTTCAGCACCTCTGATGTTATGGAAACGTCTTCTTTCCTCAAAAGAAAACCATCACTGGAACTGGATGAATTCCTTCCGATCAACAAAAAAACAAACACCCAATCAATCAACAACTTGAAATCTACACCAATGGACTTCTCTAATTCAGCCTACACTAATGACAATAACAATCCACCCCAGCCAACCGACACCAATATTCATCTACAACCCCCTCAACCCAGCTCAACACAAACAACATCAGTTCCTCCAGCTATCACAACACTTTCCAAAAAATACAATATGACGACGAAAAAATAGCCCGAGAAGAACAAGTTAACCAACTCACACTTGAAATGAAAAAAAAACAACATCAGTTTCTCCAGCTATCACAAAACCCACAAATACGCAAAAAGACAGTGAAAGTGACGAAGTTGAAGTGAATATTTCCCCTATTCTGATAACCTCCGGTTTAAAAGACTGGCCTAGCATTTATGGTGCCCTCATCACTAAGGGAGTCAAATTAACACCCAAATACGTCAAGAACTACCGTTTTGGACCCGGAATTGAAGTGTCCCCCAAATCCATTGCAGACCCCCGCTTAACCACCAGTTATCTATATGACCAAAAATTACTTTATCATACACGCCTGCTTCAAGAACAAAAAAAACTTAATATGGTTAATTAAGGGACTGAATGAAAACATGGACCTTGATACGATCAAAAACGAACTTGCCACCCACGGAATTACCCTCTCAGAAATGTACTGGATAAAGACTGGACCCGGAAAAACAAAAAACACTGGTATACTGAAACTGCTCATCGAAAAAAATCAATGCGATAAACTTATGAATGTCACTTACCTGTGCTATATGCTAATCAACGTCGAAGCTCAAAGAACGGACCCAGGCCGCATCCTCCAATGCCACAGATGTCAGCATTGGGGCCATTCACTAACCTCCTGCATCTACTCACCCAGATGCCACAAGTGCGGCGGCGATCATTTTTACTCCTCATGTGATAAGCCCAAAACCTCACCAGTTAAATGCTGCAACTGCCAACTCGATCACACGGCGAACTGGTATGGATGCGGCAAAAACCCGAACCTCATAAAAAGGTTGAAACAACAAAAACACATTCAAGAAACAGAAGCCAAAAACCAATCCAGAACAACAACTATTATTCAAGTTCCAAATGCTGACTCCAACACAACCTCCTACGCTTGTAAAATTGCCAACAACCCCATCAATTCCACCAAAAAAAATACTCCCGAAACCGGACCTGCTTCGCATCCGGACAGTACGAAAATTCTTTTGCACAGGATGATAAACGAATTCACGACCTTCAACAACCGGCTTACTCTCATCGAAATCAACTCCAATGAAATCAGAGCGATGTTCAACAAGCTGAACAAAGAAGTTGGAGAAAAATGCTGTTTACCAAGTGAACACAGTTACCTGAACACGACAGTGATGGTACCAGAAAAATTAAAATGTGTATGTCAAAGAGTGAATTGAGAGACGTTTCAATTTTAATATCATATAATTTCGATTCCCTGTTAATTCTCCAATTGTAATTTGAAATATTTATCAAATATAATATTCATTGATTAAAGATACAGTCCACTAAGTTAAATTCATCACCATCCTCTTTGGTCCGTACGAACCGGATACATTGAAGAGCAGGGAAAAGAAAAAGCAGCAGTAGAAGTGGCAGCAGCAATAGCAGTAGTGGTAGCAGAGGAAAAAGCAGTGATAGCAGTAGCAGAGTGAGTCGTTTCATTTTATCAAATTTGATTCAAAGATGTAACATTACATTACTTATTGCCTGTCATTTGTCTGTCAATTCATACAATTTTGGATGGTTTTGTGAGAAACATCTCGCATCTCAAACAATTTTGGATTGTGTGTTGTCAATCCGCCTATTTCATACATATTATTGCAAGCAGTAAATTCATTATACCTGCTTCATATCACAATCATTTTTCGCAAATCATTTGTTTTTCACCGATAGTTTATTATTTCATAAAGTTTTATATAGCAAGGACATTTCTCTATTTTCAATTTCAATCATCATGGATCCTGATATGAAAATATTGATACGCAAGCGTGCGTCAGTCAAGCAGAAGTTGACATGGTTCGTTAAATTCTATGAGTCTTATTCAAGTGGAATGACAATTGAAGAACAGACGATCTTTGACCTACAATATAGATCTGACAAGTTTCTATGTAACATTGATGAATTTGAAGAAATTCAACTTAAAATTGAAGAGGTTTGCCTGGAAGACGATTTGCAAGAACAATATACACAAAGGATAGAATTTTTGGATCAGCATACAGAAATTACATCGAAAGCAAAATATTTACTGATAAAATTAGTACCAAGTAATGACATTAGTACCAGCTCTTCAAATAGAATTCAGTCTCAGCCAATGTGTTCATCCTCACAATCAGATGCCATACGATTACCACCGATCTCAGTGCCTAGTTTCAATGGTGATTTCCAAAATGGTTAGAGTTCAAAAATATGTTTGACACAATAATTAATCAGAATAAGACATTGAATAATATTCAAAAAATACATTATCTTCGTTTTTCATTATGTGAGAACGTGAGAAATATTCTTGACAATTTGGAGTTTTTGGAAAAAAGTTATGAAATAGCCTGGAAATTACTGTGTCTGCATCTTCTAGTAAATAGTCACATCAAAGCTCATTTACTTTAAATTCTGTTTGCAATGAGTCTGCTTATCATTTGAGAAGTTTAATAGCAAATGTCAGGAAACATTTACATGCCTTAAATAATCTGAAGATGCCTAATGATCATCAACTTTCACATTCACTACTGGTTTACATGATATCTGAGAAAATTGACAAGATAACTATTGCCGAATGGGAGAAGCAAAATGTGAAAAATGAATTACCAACCGTTGAAGATTTTCTGGCGTTTCTAGAAAATGAAGCAGATTTTCTGGAAACAATGGATGCAAAAGGAAACATTATTGGTTTTCAGTCAAAACATTCAAGAGACAAGTCCACAAGAAATACAAAAGATAGAAGAAATGTGTCATTCTTCACCAAAAAGGAACAATCTCAAGCTGAGATCAATAACAAGGGATGTAGTTTTTGTTCAGAGCATCATAGGATTTTTCACTGTTACAAGTTTCTTCAGTTCAGTGTTCCTCAAAGTTGGGAGAAAGTTAAAGAGCTCAAGCTATGCTCAAATTGCCTAGGTCAAGGCCACTTTAGCAAAAATTGTAATCATGGCAAATGCAAGCATTGTGAAAATAAACATAACAGTTTATTACACACATCAAATCACTACGCAACAAACTCAATCAGCTCATCTCCAAAACAAGGTAGCTCAAGAGATATCACATCATCAGAGTATCATGAAAAAGAAGCTATCAACAATGTCCAGTCTTCATCTCAAAGTCCCAGCATCAATTCTGCAAATTCAAGTCAAGATTTTCGTTTTTCAAGAAATCAAAATTCAGATGAAATTGTGGTCAATTATTCAAGTTTGTCAACAAAAAACTATGTGCTTTTATCAACCGCACTAGTTCACGTTATTGATTCAAAAGGCCAACTCCACAAAGCTAGAGCAATTTTAGACTCAGGAAGTCAGTCTTCATTCATCACGAGACGCTTATGTGAAATCTTGGGTATCAAAACTAGCAATACAAAAATTTTAATAGTAGGAATTCACAACATTTCCTCACCATTGAATAAACAATGTGATATACTATTGGAATCTATTTATGATGACAGTATTTCTCATCATCTTCAGTGCTTCGTTATGCCTGAAATTTCAAGATATAGACCATTCCAAATTGAAGATACCAGAAAACATAAACCTGGCAGATCCACAATTTTTCATTTCCAAACCTATAGATATACTCATTAGAGCAAACTTGTTTTGGAATATCTTAACAAGGAAGAATCATTCTTGGAAAGAATAAGCCGGTGCTTCAAAATACATGTTTTGGCTATGTGATAGCAGAAGGTTTTGTCAATCAAAAATCAAATATTCAGTGTTTTCTTTCAAGAGCAGATGATATTCTTCATGAAGAAATTCAAAAATTTTGGGCAATGGAAGAAGTAGATTCATCAAATACAATTTCAGTAGACAACGACATTTGTGAAGAGCATTTTGTTAAAACGGTCTCAAGAAACGAGGATGGCAAGTTTGTGGTACGCATACCTTTCAAATCTTCGCCTTATGAACTTGGAGATTCAAAACTTCTAGCTATCAGAAGATTGTTCAGTTTAGAGTCGCGATTTGGAAAAGACATTCAATCCAAACAAAAGTATGTTTCATTTATTAAAGAATATGAAGAACTTGGACACATGAGTCAAGATATTATATCAGACAAGTTGAATAATGGTTACTACCTACCTCATTATGGTGTTCTGAGAGATTCCAGTCTAACAACAGAGTTGAGAGTTGTTTTCGATGGATCCGCTATAACTACATCGGGAGAATCATTGAATTCAATCCAATACTCAGGCCCTCCGATTCAGAATGATATACTTCACATTTTGTTGCGGTTTAGATGTCATAAGTATGTAGTAGTTTCAGATATAGAGAAAATGTATAGGTGTGTCTTAGTACACCCTGATGATAGACAATTTCAGGAAATATTGTGGAGAGAAGATTCCAATCAGACAATTACAAGCAAGACACTGAATACTGTTACCTATGGAACCAAAAGTGCTCCATTTTTGGCAATGAGATGTCTCAAGCAGCTAGGTTATGATAATCAAAATAAGTTTCCTCGTTCATCTTCTATTATATTGAACGATTTTTATGTTGATGACCTGATAACATGTTTCGATGATATCTAAGATGCAAAACAATTATGCCATGAGGTATCAGATATTTTATCTTCAGCTGGGTTCCATTTGAGAAAATGGGCTTCAAACGAGTTGTCAATCATAGAAACATTAAAACAAGATTCAGATTCTCTAATGTATGGTTTAGTGAACGCATAAGCATAATAATAATGATCAAGGCGTAAGTCACTTCATTAATGCATAGAGCATAAGAGATCAGGGTGTTTATGGAATGTGGTATTTAATACACAAAAACTGTCAAACATATAAAAAACATATAATTCTCGCCTACCAGTAGATCGTTGATATTTTGCTCCAGGCATTCTCCAACATGATTTTATTTTTATGATCTACATGACCCAGATTCCAAATGCATGGAAACTGTTCAATAGTCTCAATAAAAAATCCCTTCTCAAAACTCATCACTCCACTAGACTAATTCCACTCAAATTCACCTCAATATTTCACTATTTCACCGTTGTAAACGACAAAAATAACATGCATAATCTAGTGCATAAAAGTTGAAAGTTGGGAACTTTTACGCTTATGCATTATGTTTATGCTTTAATCATTGAGACTCATGTTTTTAATAAACACTGTAGTTTGTAATCATACATTTAACTGTTATGACTTGTGCCCTAAAATAACGCATTGATCAATAAGTTATGCTTATGCCTTCGCTAAACCCGCCATAAGAGTGCTAAATTTAGGAGAAGGAGATTCAGTGAAGACATAGGGGGTGTTATGATTTCCAATTCAAGATAATTTAGGATTCCAAATTCCAGATTTACTAGAAGAAAATTTCACAAAACGTTCAATTTTATCAGACATTGCTAAGATATACGATCCCCTTGGCTTAATCAGTCCATGTACTTTTTTGACGAAAATCATTATTCAAAAATTATGGTTTCTCAAGCTCAACTGGGATGCTGATATTCCAGAAGATATTTCAAAACAATGGTCAAATTTCAAGAATCAACTCATTTTGTTCAAAACTTTGGAGATCCCTAGGTTTGTGTCGAGTCAAAATTCAGTCAGATGTGAACTCCATGTATTTAGTGATGCTTCACAGAATGCATATCGTGCTGTGATTTATTACAGAACTTTTTCTCAAGACAATACAATACAAGTCAATGTTCTCTGCAGCAAGACTAAGGTAGCCCCACTTAAAAGTCTCACAATTCCCAAGCTAGAACTTTGTGCAGCAACTCTTTTGGTGAAATTAATGAAGTCAGTTCAATCCGCTATGAAAATGTCAATTGATAGTTATTACTGGTCTGATTCACAAATAGTATTACATTGGATTAATTCAAAACCCATTTCTCTACAAGTATTTGTTTCCAATAGAGTTTCAACTATTCAATCAACGACAACTTCGGATCAGTGGTTCTACGTTAAATCTAAAGACAACCCTGCTGACATTGCATCAAAAGGTTCTTTGCCTACAAAATTAAAAAGTAATCAGTTATGGTGGAATGGTCCCGGTTTTTTACATGAAAGTTCATTCATTTTCAATTCATTCAAGAAGTCCAGTTCATTTTCAATTCCAGAGATGAGGAAAAAAAAATCAAGCTTTTCCGGATTGACACAAACTAAATGTGATATTTTTGACAGATATTCATCGTATAAGAAATTGACTCATGTTCACTTTTATTGCTTGAGATTTGTTTCAAATCTTCGATTATAAAAAATAGATAGATTCATTGGCCCTTTGTCTATAACTGAACTAGAACAAGGTGAACTCAGTTTACTCAAGATTGCACAACAAGAAAGTTTTACGAAGGAGATAACCTTCATGAAATCTGATAAACCACTGAAATCTAAACATAAGTTGACAGCCCTCACACAATTATTGATGCAAAGGGATTATTGCGAGTTGGTGGTCGACTGAAATAATCCTTTGATTTTAATCAGAAGCATCCAATACTATTAGATGGAAAACACAGATTGTCCTATCTAATTGCAGAATATGAACATAAATGCCACAGCTCCTTCTTTCATCTGAACGACAGAAATATTGGCCAACTCCAGGAATTAAACTAGTTAAAACGATCACAAGAAAATGTTTGAAAGGTTTTAGATTCAGACCAACACCTCAGTCAGCACTCATGTCAGATCTTCCAGCAGCAAGAGTTACTGTTACTAGTCCATTTGTACATACTGGAGTGGATTATGCGGGACCTTACATTCTAAAAGACAGAAAAGGAAGAGGTTCATATTTAGAAAAGGAAGAGGTTGCAAGACTTACAAGGCCTACATTTGTTTGTTCATATGCTTCAGTACCAAGGCAATCCACTTAGGATTGGCCAGCAGTTTAACTTCAGAAGCATTCATAGCAACTCTAAGAAGATTTGTAGCAAGACGTGGATGTCCTTCACATATATATTCAGATAATGGCACTAACTTTGTAGGTTCAAATAAGGAACTTCAACAAATGTACATTTTAATCAAGTCTTGTAACATTAATTCATTTATTTCACAAGAAAACATTGAATGGCATTTCATTCCTTCAAATTCTCCTACCTTTGGTGGTCTTTGGGAGTCAAATATCAAAGCAGTTAAGTTTCATTTATCTAGGGTAATGAGTAATGTTATACTAACGTATGAAGAATTTTCAACAATTCTCGTACAAATTGAATCAATTTTGAACTCACGACCACTATTTCCCATGTCATCAGATCCTTATGACCTAAATCCATTAACTCCGTCTCATTTTTTAATTAGGAGAGCGCACACAACCACACCAGTTCCAGAGTTTGCTGATGGGATCAAGACCAACCAACTTTTAATTGATGCAACAAATATATCAGAGTTTTTGGAAGCGATGGTCACAACAATATATCACTCAACTACAAGTGCGTAAGAAGTGGACCAGTCAGAAACACAATCTCAAGGTGGGACAGTTATGTTTGATTGAAGACGATCATGTTCATCCCTGTAATTGGCTGCTTGGTAGTGTAACAACTGTACATCCTGGTGCTGACAATATCGTTCGCGTGGCAACCTTGAAGACGTACAAAGGTTTATTGAAGCGGTCAATACATAAGCTAAGTCCATTACCTGATCAAACAGAAGAGGAGCAGTAATTTGACGACATATATTTTTGTTCGTCACAAAATCATTTTATATTATATTATTTGTATTATAATATGGCGGGGAGTATGGAGAAAAATGCTGTTTACCAAGTGAACACAGTTACCTGAACACGACAGTGATGGTACCAGAAAAATTAAAATGTGTATGTCAAGAAGTGAATTGAGAGACGTTTCAATTTTAATATCATATAATTTTGATTCCCTGTTAATTCTCCAATTGTAATTTAAAATATTTATCAAATATAATATTCATTGATTAAAGATACAGTCCACTAAGTTGAATTCATCACCAGAAGTGATTGAAAAATACACAGCACTGGAGGAAAAGCTGACTCATAATCCTAGCTCTGACCACTCCACTAATGCATAAACAACAAACAAGGAAAATACAACAACTCAACATCATATCATGGAATTGCAACAGCATCAACAATAAAAAGGCCGAATTCATCCATTACCTACAAAGAGAAAACCCTGACATAGTGCTACTACAGGAAACATCTTTAAAACCACCAGTTATTTTCAACATTCCAAACTACTTAGTCACTAGAAATGATCGGGCCGAACGTCAGGGAGGCGGCACAGCCATACTCGTCAGGAGGGGGCTGGCCTTCAAGCCCCTCCCACAATCAACCAACGCCAAGATTGCAAGAACTCAATTCTATTGGACGCTGGAGTATACAAAGTGAAAATCGCCTCTATTTATAAGTCCCCCAAGGTTCAAATCTACAGCAAAGACATGAAACAAATTCTCCCTTATGGCTATTCGACTATCGCCATGGGCGATTGGAATTCCAAATCGCTGGATTGGGGATGCAAGGTCGCTAACCACCAGGGGGACAAGCTAAAAAAATACTGTTTGAAAAATTGGATCAAAATATTGGCACCCACCACACCCACTCACTTCTTCCATCATTCGAAAACTTCCGACATTCTGGACATTGCTCTGCTGAGCGGAATCAACCTCAATACACGCATCTCCTGTAAAAGTGACCTATCCTCAGACGACGATCCGGTCCTATTGACTGTGGATGAATTCGAGGCCGACGAACAACTACACTACAAATTAATTACCAACTTCGGAAAACTTGAAAAGAAACTAGCTCACCTGCCGCTGAATTACACAATTGACATCATCGAAAATATTGACAAAACCATTGATGAATTTACAAAGTCTATCCACGACGCGGTCAAATCCTGCTCATTCCAAATAAAAGCTTCTTATTACGAACAACGAAAACTCCGGGACGATTTGCTCGAACTCATCAAGGAGAGAAATTATATCCGCAACCAAGCTAAAAAACACTGTTCGAAACCGCTATTGATCCAAGCTAACAGATTGGCCAATGTCATAAAAACAAACATTAACGATTTTAAAAATGAATCATTCCAACAAGAAATGGAAAATCTTCAACACTGCAGTAACCCGTTTTGGCACTTTTTGCCAAATCAAAAGGAGGGAAAAATACACCGCCCATAATGCATAACAACAAGTTAGTAGGGGATGACCAAGAAAAAGTCGACATATTGAAAGAGTCACTGGCCAAGCAGTTCACCACCAATGATAATATGGGGGATCCATACTTTGACTTCGTTATCGAAAACCACCCGATCAATCTGCTCACTGCCCAAAACTACGATCACCCGTGCAACCTGGCCGAAATGGACGAATTTACAATGACAGAATTAGATCAAATCATACTTAATCTGCAAATCAAAAAAGCCCCAGGAAAAGATACTATCACTAATAGAATTATCAAGAACTTCACCCCCAACATCCGCGAATTTTAAGTGAAATTATTTAACAAATGTTGCGACCTATACTATTTCCCCAAGGCATGTCGAGAAGCAGTCATCGTATTAAAACCAAAAAAGGGTACAGACTTATCATCCCCCTTTAACTATCGCCCTATATCACTCCTAAACTGCATCGGCAAGCTGTTCGAGAGGCTACTCTACATTAGAATGAAACAACAAGATAATCAACTCAAAGCAATCCCAGATCATCAATTTGGATTCTCGGAAAAACTTAGCACCAAACTCCTGGTCGCCAGACTCGTGGAAGACAGCGCCAGAGTCCTCCAACAGAGCCTGCACACAGCAGTAGTTGCATTCGACATCGAAAAGGCCTTCGACCGAGTCTGGCACCAGGGGTTAATAATAAAATTGGTCAAAGCCGGATTTTCTAAGAAAATCATCCTGATCGTTAAAAGCTTCCTGGAGGACCGAAAATTCCATCTCAAAACGGGAAAAGCAATGTCAGAAACTGCCTCACAAAATGCCGGTGTCCCTCGGGGATCAATTTTGTCCCCAATGTTATACAACATATACGTACCAAACACGCCCACGCACTACCGCTCCAACCTGTCCTGCCGACGACACCTTAATCTACACCACAGGAAATAGCCTCGTTACAATGCAAAATCGCCTTCAGAACCATATAGACAGAATCGAAGAATTTTTCGAGACGTGGAAGATAAGGATCAACCCGCATAAGACACAAGCCATATTAATCTCCAATTCCCCGGAAAATTAAAAAATCACCCTCAAAATCAATAACAACTTAATTAAATGGACAAAGGAGATTGAATACCTAGGCGTCACCCTCACAGAGAAACTCAAATGGGACACTCATATCAACAACAAAATCAAAGAGGTTAATAAAATGCATGGCGCACTTTATCCCCTCCTGGTAGTCAACAGCAGACAAAACAATCAACAAAATACGCATAATGGAACAGATCTTTAAACCGAAACTTATTTATGCAGGTGGTGCCCTAACCTTCACCAAAACTCAAATTTTCAAACTTCAAAAAGCCAGCCAAATAGATAGTATTGAAGAACTCAGACCCATCTGTCGGTTGCCAATTTTTGCAAAAATGCTAGAAATAATGGTTTTTGATGTAATAAATGAACATAACGACAATAGAAAAATTGTCCCAGATATACAGTCGAGATTTCGGAGGAACCATAGTACAGCCACAGCCCTTACTAAAATATCATCTGACATCGTCTCGAAAATAGACAAAAAAGTAGAGTGTCTTGTTTGGTCCTTTTGGATTACAGTAAGAAATTTGATTTAATCAATCATGAAATGTTAATTGCAAAATTTGGCTGTTTTGGTTTTTCCGAGGGGGTATGCTTGTGGCTTAGAAGTTACTTGGAATCTCGCGCACAAATTGTGGCTTTTGAGGGGAAAACTTCAGACTTGATGACTGTAAGACATGGAGTGCCTCAGGGTAGCATATTGGGCCCTTTATTGTTTAAATTAATTATACAGCGGATTTACCCAGTGTGATAAAAAATTGTTCTATACATTTGTATGCGGACGATACGCAATTGCAAAGTTGTTTTGATCCTAGGGATTCTTTTCCGCCCTTAATTGGACAACAAATATCAATATCAAACTCACCGAGACTATGTCTCCCGCACGTTTCCCATCCCTTTCCATTTCCTGAAGTTCCATTTCATTTCCCCACATCCGACAACACCGCTTCCCCACTCCTTTTTCCTCTCTATATTCCTTATACCTTATGAAAATTTTTCATATCCGGCAACGCCGCAACGAGTCTCCTCCCATTTCCAGCGAGCATGCATGCTCGCAATGATTATCTTAATACCCCAATTCCTATCCTTACTCACCGATATTATTCTGGCCCTCTCTATCCATTTCATAAACTTGAGCCAATGCACTTAATACAAGGTAAAAAGTGCCTCATAAAGGCACTGTAAACATAAAACTGATTTAATATGTGACCTGTGCCCTATGCCAGTTCCGCCACAACTGCGGTCAAGAGAGGTCCTGACCCGAGAGCGACAAGAACTACCTGAGAAGACCCGAAGGTACTACCTGGTACCTGGTAAATATTTAGAGTAGAGGAGTTACTTTGGTGTAACCACCAGTACCCTGAATCCTTCGTTTTTACGAAGAAGAGAAAATTCGTTCTTTCCCTTTTGATAACGTTTCAGGTTTATTTCAGAGCTGGTGAAACCCTATTGCACTATAGCTTGTCTATGTCTATGTCTTGATCCCCATGCTGGAGTTAAAGAAAAGCTGGGAGCAGTGAAGGCATGTCTCCGAACGGCTCGCCTAGTGAGCTGCGTGCAATGCTCCAAGCAGCCAGCATATCGTATGCAAAGGCTTCCGTTGTGAGGAACGACGTGAGGATCATTGCAGCTTCACTGGATGATCACAAAGACATCCAGACCGTTCTGAATGAGATGGCAGCTGACTATCACACCTTCTCTCGAACAGAGGATCGTTCGTTGCAGGTAGTCATTCGCGGGCTACCTGCCAACGCAGACCTGGGGGCAGTCAGGTTAGAGATCGGCACCCTCTTTGGCATTGATGCTGTCCCGCTCCGCATGACTAGCCGGAAAACCCGGCAAGTCATGCCCCTAGTGTTGGTGAAAACCGACGCGGATCTTTGAGATCAAGGAGCTGCTCGTCGTCGATGTCAAGGTGGAACTCAAAAAGAAGTCACCGGAACCACGGCACTGTTTCCGGTGCCAGCGATGGGGTCACACCCAAAGCTGCGTCTCGCGTCGACGCAGAAGTCAAGAGAAGAGCTGCACAAAACAACTAGACAGCGGTCTAGAGTTCACCGCAGCGAGCGCGGGGGTAGGACAAACACGTCGCAACCGTGTATTCACCTGTGGTAGTGGCTCCAGATTTTCACCCCTTTTTATTTTTTCTCTTTTTTTTTTCGTAACTACTAGTGCGGAGACACGGTAGGACGGGTTTTGCCGTGATCCTACCCTGTGACTAAGAGGCCTTCGAAAGGTAACCCGGTACCAAAGAGCTAAACATAAGTGAGAGATTGGGACACTAAAGGGCTTATCCCGACGTCCTAATGCGGAGGAGAGGTTTAGTGGGTAGAACCCCACACGACTCTATGGTCTCGGACCATGGAGTGTCTGGTTTCAGATTCCTCTCCATGGGGCCGGAACCCCTTAAAAAAAAAAAAAAAAAATGTGCCCTATGTCGAGATATGTGGACTAAAGATCCATTCCCTATTAAATTGTAATCTCTGGGCATCGTATAATGCATATTATGCATGATAAGCCACCCCGCCATGCATGGCTAATCATGCCTGATTAAAAAAATTATTTGTGTGGTAGGCACTTTCTAAATTAAGACATTCCAAGGACATCGTGATCAATCTTTGATCAACATTCAAATTAATAGTGAATAATGAACTGATCCTGAAGAGGAGGACAAAGAAAAGAGAGATGAAGAGCAAGAAGAGTTTTTCTCTTCCTTCGTTTTCGCCATTCACATTTGACAATGAGCAACTTTAAACAATGCATGTTTTTTTTCAGATGATCTTTCCTTCTATTTTGGACAAATGAAGTTGGCGAGCCCACAAACATCGTCAACACAGTACATGGGACTTGGATATTTGAGTTGTGAAAAATGAGATTCTGAAAAACGGTGAGAAAGCGAAGTTCTCTGAAATTTCGCCTGCCACTAACTAAACAAGATTTCTTTTTAGTACCTTTTCGTGAATTATCCGACATTTATCAATTATCTATGGAATTTTTGGATACATTATACTCAAACCCATACGCATTGTTTGTTAATGCAGTTGAGAATGTTAAGATTGAATCAGTTATGAGTGAAATTGATGGAAACTCTTGTGTATTGTCATTGCGAATTTGAGAAATTTCATAAAGTTTAGGAAAATTGAAAAAATCAAAGCGTGCTCCAAACCCAAAAATGTGAGAGTTTTCGGGTAGGTACATATTTAATTCTGAAGTGATTTAATTTAAAGAGAGACGAAATATTTTACTTAGATAAACAAGAGGGAAATGGATTGATAACAATAATACTATTGTCATAATAACCAAAACGTATATTATTTGAAATAAATACCAGAGTAGGCTACTTATCCAACCCACCGTCAAAGTTTCCCAGCTATTCATGATTGGTTGGATCTTGAAATCTTTGATATGGGTAGGTAGTCATGTATAAGGTATTCCTTGTTTTCTCTATAAAAGGGAGACCAGAAGTTATGGGACATATGGTAACAGTAAATTCCTCACGCAAAAATATTGTGATAGACCTCGACTTGTCTATTCCGAAAGTTGATATTGAGAAATCTTACGCACTAGTATAGTAAAAGTGACATTTTGTGACATTAACACAAAAAAGCCAATTTTACTGCGAAATCAAACAAAAACGAACACTATTTTTTGAATTTGAATTAATTGTTTCTGTTTCAAGTTCCACTGACGACGGAAGCAGATTCGCTCCCGAAACGTTTGATATTGACAGGTTTTATTGTTTACCAATAGACTTTTTTCAGATAATATAGAAGATCCGGTATATTAACACTAGTTTGATTGTTTCTTGATAGGGTGTGGAGAAATACCCAAAAATCTCGTAGATACTTCTTTTCTCATCATAACTTTCCAAACAAAATTGTTAGAGACAATGAGCCGGCCTTTGTATCAGTCATGTTTCGAGAATACTTAAAATTACATGGAATAGAATACCACACTATAGCTATAGTCCTAGCTCTCCTATATAGCGTTTTCATTCCACACTTACTGAAAAGTTAAAGGTTCTTACACAAATATCATCAAAAGAAACTATAGACAATCTTGTTATCACAGCTGTGACCATATATAATCAAGGTATACATACTTCTACTGGTCGCACCACTTTCAAAATATTATATGGCCCTTACGCTACAACACCTGCTTATGATGAAGATCTCCTTGTATATGACCACTTCGTACAACAAAGAAAAATGGAAATGCAACCCTTTATTGATCATGTATATAGAAACACTTCGTCTCGAATGACCACTAACCTGAACAAAACAAATAAAATCAGACAAGACACTACCCCTGAAATACAAGAGAATGCTCGACAATATTCCTATTTAAAGCCAAGTATAACAAATTATCAGTGAATAAACCTATAATTATTAATCAACAGTTCGGAAATACCGTTCAAGCTAAAGATTTTCGACAAAAAACCGATAAAATGAACATTAAGTCACTTAAACGTTTAAGAAAAACTAAATGACGTCCCTGTTAGAGGTTGGCAGTGCATACCCTTACCACTCCTGCTCATTCGCAAAAGTTACAATGTTTAACGGACGACCATAACGGGTACCATTCAGCAAAAAATTGGAACGCAAAGAGAAATCTCTCATCATCGATTTCTCATCGCAATTGACCCTTTCAAGAAATAATGGACGGACTCCCTATAAAAAACCTTACTTATACCTCCTATTAAGGCCCTTGTACTACCAACACCTAAACGGTCCAATCACTTTATCAGATCTTTGCAATAGGCCCCTTGCACGCATTTTCTTAATTGCATCGACATGATCAATAATAAGACTTGAAAAGTATCCCTACAAATTATTTTTTGCATCAGAAAAATATTAACGTCGAAAATAAATAACTAAATATGAAGGAATGGCTGTGTTGCTCATCTCAGAATAGCAGGAAGGAAAGAAGTTGTAGTACTCTGAGCAAGTTTATTTAATAATAGCTGGCAAAGCGCTTTCGGCTAATACGCCATCTTCAGTGCCCCAACTGAAAGTGAGACATGGGTAGAGAATTTTTCTTAAACATATACCTAAGTTTATACAATGAAAAAAAAAGAAAAATCCCTGAATACTCACTAGTCAGTGTAATGTGCAGGTGACCTTATTCAACATCAAAATTGTGATTAGCATCTGAGCCCCTTTTTCAAAGGTGTTTGTCGGTCAGACATAATGGTCCGTTATGGTTCAAAAATTGGTTTAATTCGGGGTTTAATTGGTATGGTCAATTGATCAAAGCGGGTACAGGTTTTTAAATAACATTAAACAAAACACGTACAAGACATCACAACACTTTAAAATTTGATAACTAGTCTTAACTACGCGTTTTTTATAAAGTTGAATTGACCACGAGAGGTGAGAAGGTACTGAACCAGCGAGATGAATTTTGCAAATCATGAAATAAAGTTAGGTTAATTAACAAAAAGGAGTAGACTGCAACGGTTAATTGACAAACACCGTGTCAGGCAAACCAGTGTCAGGCAGGTGGTGATATTATGGTGAATTAGTAAAATTTCAACAGGAAGACGTTAAAGTTAAAGAAAAGTGTTTGATTTAAATTTAAATTTTTAATTATGTTATCTCCTATGAAGAGGAGTGTAAGGTCTGTTAAGGTTTACCTGAATATTAAGGCAAGATGTGTTCGATTTCAGTTCGTTTGTAATGTAAATATCCTCTAGAAAATCTAGACGATTGTAATTCTTAGATGACACCTGATGGAGAATCCTTGAATTGGAGCCAGGACTAAAATTATGATTACTCAACTTGATGTGTTCTCCGAAAGCAGAGTTAGGTCTTTTCAAATGTTCAGAAATTCTCGTTTTTAGGGGTCTACAAGTGCGTCCAATGTATGAACAACTACAAGAGTCACATTCCAATTTGTAGATTCCACTCTTAGACAACACATCAAATTTATCCTTAGTGTCAATCAACATCGAACCCATACTACCTGAAGTCTTGAAAGAGCATCTTAAGTTTTCATTATGTTTAAGGAAGATTTTGGAAATTTTTTTTATTAAGAAAAGGGTTGATGAAGGGGAAAGAAATGTATCTGGGATTTTGATCTGTATTAGGGTAAGTAGCTAATCTGAGTTTATTAAAAGAGATTTTGTTAATGAGAGAGTCTATAATGCCAGGGTCATAGCCATTGTTGGAAGCAATCTGTTTCAGAGTATTCAATTCCAGGAAGTAATTAACTGGCGAGAGAGGTAAGTTAAGCAAACGATGGATATAGCAATAGAACGCTGCCATTGTTAAGTAGACTCCTAGTGGTGTGGGTTAGGGGTATTTAACCGTTTGAAGCTCCACCACGACATGGACTCCACGAGGCATAGCTACTGCGTTTCATATCAGCCCCGTATCCGGTTATTTTTCTTCGTTATTCCTGATTTTGTTTTACCTCTATTACGAGGCTATGGACCCTGTTTGGGGGGTTGTGCAGAATACCCATACTCCGGGTGCTGGATGAGGTAGGAGCCCTCTAAGTGCTGAATTCCAGAGGCCGTCAGCGCTGGTTTTCTTGCGGTGGTGCTCTTTGTTTGAAGTTATTTTGTTTATTCCATGTGGAACTTATCTAACCCGTCATTTTTCGAGGCCACCTGGTGTCTTTCTTTGTGAAGCACTCATTAGCGTAGTACGCTATTATAGTACAACCCGTATAATGAGTTCGGTTAAGCTCATTCCCTGTAGTTTGGTGAGTCTAAGGGGTAAAAGGGGAAGGGTTGGTATAGTCTTCTGTCCTATACTAGAACCCCTCAGTCTACTCACTCCTTGCTGGTTTGGATTGGTCAGACTTTGGTGGATGCGCTTGGGCAACCTTTGTAAGGCTGGGTTCAGGTTGGGCTGGAATTTGACTGATAAATGGGTCAGTTAATCGTCAAATTTTGGGAAATTGACATATTGTGGGGTTGTTGATATTAAGCTGTGGATTTATTCAACTCTGGGGATCATTTTATTGGGTTTTATTGTATTTGGGTGATAAGTGAAGTTCAATTATGATCACTATTCAATATGCTATAACAGGTTTTCCATATAGATCGATTAACTGTTTGTGGAACTGGTACAGTACAGCCTACACAGACTGTTTTGGGGTTTTTGGTTTTGGTGGAGTTAAGAAACTAGCAAGCTGTTGCGGCGAGCCTTGTCAATATATTGTTTTTTTTTTGGAATTACCATTGAAAGTTGGAAACATTCGGGATTTACCTACCTTTTTTTATGAATACTTTTGTGAAGCGTTGTGACGTCACATAGCGGCAACTCAGTTTGTGAGTGATCATTTTATAAATTAATCGGTTCAACTGCTCGCTTGTTTGATTATGGAAAATTTGATAGAATAACGTTATTAAGGTAATAGCGTTTTTTTTAATTATTTAATAGCGGATTTGTACTGAACCTTTTTCTTGATGCGAATTCATTACATAAATTGCATATATGTATATCTATGTCTATAAAGTTGAACTGAGCTTTAGGAAAATATAAGGTTATTATTTACTGATTTCTTGTACATACGATACTGTCGTATGTTTTGAGTACTCTGCAAGTAGGCACGGTATTTCAGTGTAAGATAATATTGGCTTTTAATATACGCAAGTGTCTTGGGAATTAATTAACTGGTTTGATTTGAGAGTTGGTAGTAGATCCCTGGTTTTGTCGGCGGTAAGTAAGGCAGCTACGGACTTTCCTCTATTCTGCATTTTTTTTTGTTCAATAACTTCATACCTCATAATTGTTTAGTAGACTCAATTGTAATCGGGAAGACCTCGAAGGTTGGGATTCACCTGCACGAATCTCTGGCGCCCATTTTATATAAACCCCCCCCAAAAGCTCCAGAACTCTGAGTTCCGGGTAAGCTTAGCCAACGTGGCTTCCAATTGAGAGGTTTGATTGTTACAGGACTGAAAGTGCTTGAGCTAAGCTTGCGCTAAATTTTTGCGTGATAAATTTGTGACGTGCCCCGAGATTTTCCGGGTTTGAATCCCGCCGGGGATGAGGGAATTCGTTGATGTTAAATAAAATGCTCGAGCGCCACCCCCTGGATTTATGTGGTAGAGGGCCCACTGTGCCTATCGGGTAGCTTTTAGACAGTGAAGAAAGTCCAGGCGTTCGTTATTTCCAAAACTTCCGCTCTGAAATGAAAACTGAACTTTCTTGATAAAAAAAACACGATGTTAATGACAATAAATCATTCAGTCTATTTGTCTCAATTTTACAATTGGACTGGTTCCCATCCAGTCAATAAAATAATAACCAAAATGAACAAAAAAAAAAAGTCTGATCTTCGATCAGCAAAAATTAGCAAAAAATATCACAAAAGACACAATACTTATACATCGGTCTAATTTTCTCCCCGTGGAGAATCAAAACTACAGTAAAATGAAACACGAATTTCGCAGACTAAAACCGGCAAAATAAAATGTAAAGAGAGGTGTGTAACGCTGATAGTTTAACAGTGACGGGTCGGGTTTTCTCAGCGAAATAATAAGCAGAAATGCGGCTTTGAAGAATACGGTTTTCCGACGACGTAGAGAAAAAGAAAGGTGTGTAACGCTGATAGTTTAACAGTGACGGGTCGGGTTTTCTCAGCGAAATAATAAGCAGAAACGCGGCTTTGAAGAATACGGTTTTCCGACGACGTAGAGAAAAGAAAAAAAATAGAACAAAAGATCGGGAAAATTGACGCGAACGGGTGATTTTCACGCGGATGAAAACGAGTCTAAACACGAAGAGCAAAATGCTGAACACGTTCGCGCGACAACTCCAGGAGTCTCTCCGTAGATTGACTGTGATATTCCCTTTGGCAAAATTACCTCCCCTGAACGCAATTATTTTAGTAATTTAAAAGAAACACAAAAATAAAAAAACCTTGAGTTCTTCTCAGAAATAAGACCCGCTTCACAAGCCAACAGGTCGAATGAAGCTGAGGCCCCATCCCAATAAAACTCCCCTGAAATCCCACCCGGCAAAATTCACTCCCCTGAAATCCCATTATTTAAACAAATAAGAATATGAATTTTCTTTGGAAACAGACTCGCTTCACAAGCCAACAGGAATGAAGCTACAGCCTATTCCCAGAAAATTCCCCTGAAATCCCACCCAACAAAACATTCCTCTGAATTCACATCACAGAAAGTCTCACCTCGTGGTAATAAGACAGAAGAAATTCAACAATAGCCAAGAATCCTAAAATTCGTCGTACTTCGTAACGGGCCGGGTTGGGTACTTGAAGCGGGCTCCCACGTGGTTCCACTGCTCTTGATACCTTTCGTACCAGTCAAAATTAAAAAAAAAAAATTTGAACGTCGACGGGTCAGTCGGTAAGTGCGGGTCGCGCCGCAGTACTCCCAGTCTCTGGGCACTCTGTACCCGTACTCTGTCCGTAATTTCCCTTCCAATTTGTGACGTGCCCCGAGATTTTCCGGGTTGATTCCCGACGGAGATGAGGGAATTTGTTGATGTTAAAAAAAAATGCTCGAGCGTCACCCCCTGTGTTTATGTGGTAGAGGGCCCACAGTGCCTATCAGGAAGCTTCTAGACAGTGAAGAAAGTCCAGGCGTTCGTCATTTCCAAAATAAATCAATCAGTCTATTTGTCCCACTTATTGTTACAATTGGACTGGTTCCCAACCAGTCAAAATTAAAAAAAAAATCAAATCAACAAGAATCTGGTCTTTGATCAGCAAAGGAAAATCAAAAATATCACTTAAGAAATAATTTACAGAGAAAATCAGTCTAATCTCTCCCGGCGAAGAATCAAAATTACAGCTAGATGAAACATGAATTTGCCGTCTAAAACCGGCAACATAAAACGTGAAGAGAGGTGTGTAACGCAGATAATTTACAGCGACGGGTCGAGTTTTCACGGCGAAATACTAAGCAGAAAATATCAGCGGTTTTAAAGAATTTAGTCATTTCCAACGACGTAGAGGAAATGTATCGGGAAAACTAACGCGGACGGGTTATTTTCACGAGGAGGAAAAACGGGTTCAGAGGCAAAGAAGTTCATGCTTGCGCGGTAACTCCAGAAGCCCCTCTATATTTAGTTTGGTTCGCTCGTAACTATCTCAAGAATGTTGTGTCAAAATTATTAAAATCCGGTTTCAAACGCGGTACTGAGTTTTCTATCTGAAATTATCCCACCCGGCAACTTTCGATCCCCTGAAATTACATTATTCAAACAAAACAAAACCCCGTGAATTTTCGAAAAACAGACCTACTATCACAATATAGTTTAACAGTGCGAAATTAATAGTCTGTTTCAAGAAAACTCACCTGAACGAAAAATAAAACCCCCGTGAATTCTCGAAGAACAGACCTACTATCACAATATAGTTTAACAGTGCGAAATTAATAGTCTGTTTCAAGAAAATTCACCTGAACGAAACTTGAAGAAGTCTGAAATTTCCCACCCGGTTGATTATTTTACTTTAACGCGGCTCTACTTTGAGAAAATTTCGACCAAAATCCGGCACATTTTACGGGTTCAGAACATCTTACCTCGTGGTGATTGAAAGAAAAAAGAATTTAGAAAAAGTCGCGATGAGCTCTCGAAGCGGGTCGGGTCAGACAGTAGGTGCGGGTCGCGATGCAGTACTCCTAGTCTCTGGGCACCCGGTATCCGTACTCCGTAAAATGGCAGCGTTCTATTGCTATATCCATCGTTTGCTTAACTTACTTCTCTCGCCAGTTAATTACTCTCTGGAATTGAATACTCTGAAACAGATTGCTTCCAACAATGGCTATGACCCTGGCATTATAGACTCTCTCATTAACAAAATTTCTTTTAATAAACTTAGATTAGCTACTTACCCTAATACAGATCAAAATCCCAGATACATTTCTTTCCCCTTTATCAACTCGTTTCTTGATAAAAAAAAATCCAAAATCTTCCTTAAATATAATGAAAACTTAAGATGCTCTTTCAAGACTTCAGGTAGTATGGGTTCGATGTTGATTAACACTAAGGATAAATTTGATGTGTTGTCTAGGAGTGGAATCTACAAATTGGAATGTGACTCTTGTAGTTGTTCATACATTGGACGCACTTGTAGACCCCTAAAAACGAGAATTTCTGAACATTTGAAAAGACCCAACTCTGCTTTCGGAGAACACAGCAAGTTGAGTAATCATAATTTTAGTCCTGGCTCCAATTCAAGGATTCTCCATCAGGTGTCATTGAAGAATTACAATCGTCTAGATTTTCTAGAGGATATTTTCATTACGAACGAACTGAAATCGAACCCATCTTGCCTTAATATTCAGGTGAACCTTAACAGACCTTACACTCCTCTTCATAGGAGATAACATAATTAAAAATTTAAATTTGAATCAAACACTTTTCTTTAACTCTAACGTCTTCCTGTTGAAATTTTACTAATTCACCATTCACCACCTGCCTGACACTGGTTTGCCTGACACGGTGTTTGTCAATTCACCGTTGCAGTCTACTCCTTTTTGTTAATTAACCTAACTTTATTTCATGATTTGCAAAATTCATCTCGCTGGTTCAGTACCTTCTCACCTCTCGTGGTCAATTCAACTTTATAAAAAATGCGTAGTTAAGACTAGTTATCAAATTTTAAAGTGTTGTGATGTCTTGTACGTGCTTTGTTTAATGTTATTTAAAAACCTGTACCCGCTTTGCTCAATTGACCATACCAATTAAACCCCGGATTAAACCAATTTTTGAACCATAACGGACCATTATGTCTGACCGACAAACACCTTTGAAAAAGGGGCTCAGATGCTAATCCCAATTTTGATGTTGAGTAAGGTCACCTGCACATTACACTGACTAGTGAGTATTTAGGGTTTTTTTCTTTTTTTTTCATTGTATAAACTTAGGTATATGTTTAAGAAAAATTCTCTACCCATGTCTCACTTTCAGTTGGGGCACTGAAGATTGCGTATTAGCCGAAAGCGCTTTGCCAGCTATTATTAAATAAACTTGCTCAGAGTACTACAACTTCTTTCCTTCCTGCTAAATAACTAAAGTTCAAACTGGCAAAATACCCGCGAAAACGTCGAGTGACGCAATCGGCCCCGGTTGCGTTCGGCTAAGAGTGGGAGGTTTTTTCATCAGCGGATTGCTGACGTTTGGCGTGTCGTCCAGGGTCTGATTTTTCCTTGTACAGTTTTTGTTCATTCTGTTTGTCTTGGAAACTGATTATTATTATTGCTATGTGTTTTGTGGTTTGTGTTCGGATTTGAGTCGAGTTTTATTATGGTTTATCATCAGTGCATCGTGCCATATTGTGAAAATAAAAAAACTTTTACTCCTAGAAAAACATTTATTAACCTACCAAAAAAAGATAAACAAAGAGAGAGCTGGTTATCAGCCATAGAACGCCAGCCTTTTTTAGAGAAATTCGAGGAAAAAATGTATATAAACAATGTTTTTTGATAATTGAAATCAATTGAATAAAAAAAAAAATTCAATTTGTTTAATATGCGAACTTTTTTTTTGGTTTTATTTGTCTTTGCATCTATTTTTGAAGCGAGACTTCTTTTGCGGCGTTCTGATATTTTGTCGCAATGGGGAGTGACAGCAAAAAATGTAACGCAAATGTAACGATGTAACGGTAACGCTTTCAAATTTCGGTGAAGAGAGCATAGTTTTGATATTTTTCAAAGGATTTTGTTCAAATTAGGTATGTAAGTTCTAGTTTCAAATTTGAACAAGAAATTTGAAAAAAAACTTTATGAGGTTATGTTTACATAGTTTTGCTATTTTCCAAAGGATTTTGTTTAAATTGGGTATGTATGTAGGTTCTATTTGGGATCTGATCAAAACATGTTTAGAAAAATTACATAGTAAGGTAATGTTTGCATAGTTTTCTTATTTTCCAAAGGATTTTGTCCAATTCAGGTATGTAGGCTCTATTTGGGATTTGATCAAAAAATTAAAAAGAAAAAATCTTAGTGGGGTTATGTTTACATAGTTTTGTTCTTGTCTAAAAGATTTTATTCAAATTAGGTATGTAGGTTCTATTTGGGATCTGATTAAGGAATTGAAAAAAAATACATAGTGCGGTTATGTTTGCATAGTTTTATTATTTTCCAAAGGATTTTGTTCAAATTTGGTATGTAGGTTCTATTTGGAATTTGATCCAAAAATTTGAAAGAGAATTAAATAGTGTGGGAAGAAGTTCCACTTCCGCCACGTGTACGATGCTGCACATTATTTTTTCCTTTTGTATTTAGAATTTAGCTTATTCAACTATCAATGTGTAAATGAGTTGAAACTGTGAATTTTATACAGTGTGTCCAAGTTAAGGATGTCTATCATAGGGATCTTGGAAACCATAAGAGATACGAAGATGGTTGAATGAGAGAAAAGTTGCACATTTTGAATCCTAACAATATGCCATTCAGAAAGTTTTAAAATTCTGAGTAGTTCCGGAGAAATGCCTTAAAAAGCTAAATTTGCCGTTTCGTTTTTATTTTTTTCTGACGTTATTTAAAGAGATATGGAAAAACGAAAGACACTCTCTCATATCCACTTTTTGAGCTCTACAAAACAGCGTTGAGAGATTTCCTGTACAACGTTTCGTTTCGGAGATTTGATTTCCAAGATCCCTGTGATAGACATCCTTATCTTGGACACACCGTAGTATAACATACCCTCTTGAGTCTGTTCTGCTTTTGAATAAAGAAATTCTTCTTTTTTTTTCATAAAAAAAACTTACCTTCATTTTGAAGCGGTCGCCAAAATTAAAATGCAAAAATTTGACGTGCGTGGCGTGATTCACACATCATTGGTTATAAATAACGGACAATCACTATTTTATTCATTTGACAAAATTGATATTGGCTGTAAAGTTCAGTCAGACAGTAGTGACAGCTGAGAATGTCAAAACGTCAATTGAGCGTCATTTTGAAAAATAATACTGGCCCAAAATTGAAAAATTGAAACGAAACAGCGACCTCAAACTTTCAGGGTGTAATAAGGAAGTACATACCTTTAAAATGAGGTATCACTCGACTCCCCTTTTCATTTGAAAAAAAAAGTTGGTTAGGTGAATAACTTGTTTAAATCCCCGTTCATCATTGGTTGAAAACATGGCAGGTAGCCCTACAACATATTATTTGGTTCACTTCAATGAGATAATAAATGACGAGCCTACCACACTGTACAGGGTCATTACGTATAATATATTCACCCATATGCTAGCGGCGTTATCTATGGAGATATGAAAATTTTGTGAATATGAGAGTTTTAGATATTCATCTGAACTTTTCAAACATTCTATAAAAAAAACAAGACTATCGGAATATCAATATTTTTCCAAAAGTAGCATTTTTTCAATGGTAATTATCATATATCATTAATGAACTTATTTTCCTGATTTCAAAAATATATGGTTTGATAAGCTCCGCGAAGTTGGCAGAACGAGTTTCAAATTTGTGGTCTCTCGAACGACAAATGATAAGTAAGTGATTAGTAAGTATTTGTAAGTCAATGGCTAATTTGTTATTAACGGAACAATATTTTCTGACAACTTCCCGGAATCAGTGCGATGTTCGAAAATCTCAGATTTTTTCATTTTAGCAATAAGTAAGTGATTATTCGTGAGTATTTGTAAGTCATAAATCGGAATTTGTAAGTCAATGGGTAATTTGTTATTAACGAAACAATATTCTCTGCCAACTTCCCGGAAGCAGCGCGATGTTCGAAAATGTCAGATTTTTTTATTTTATTAATTACTAAGTGATAAGTAAGTATTTGTAAGTCATAAATCAGAATTCGTAATTCAATAGGTGATTTGTTATTAACGAAACAATATTCTCTGCCAACTTCCCGGAAGCAGCGCGATGTTTGAAATGCATATTTTCATTTAACAATAATTAGTGAGTGATTAGTAAGTATTTGTAAGTCATAAATCAGAATTTGTAAGTCGGAAGGTGATTTATTATCAATGGAACAATATTCTCCGCCAACTTCCGGAAGCAGCGCGATGTTCGAAAATGTCGGATTCTTTTATTTTAGCAATTAGTATTTGTGAGTCATAAATCAGAATTTGTAAGTCAATAGGTAACTTGTTAACAACAAAACAATATTTTCTGCTAAGTTCCCGGAAACAGCGCGGTATTTGAAAATTTAAGATTTTTTCATTTTAACAATTAGTGAATGTTAGTATTTGTGAACCAGAACTAGCGTCGGGTTTGAATATTCTATTTGTTTTTTATTTTGATAATTGGTAAGTGATTTTGTCACGAAACAAAAAAAAACTTTTCTGCCGACTTCCCGGGATAATAATAATTCCGATAATAGTGACACGATTAGTTAATGTTTGTAAACTATTCATTATCAAAATGAGAAATCGACAGTTTCAAACATTCGCTGTTCTCGAAGAGTCGGCAGAAAATGATGTCTCATTTATATAAAAATACTTAACTATAACTAAAACTGATTATTCTGATTCTTCATGGCTTCAAAATACTGATTCCTTACTAGTTGTAAAAAAAAAGAATAATTATTATTATCAAACAATGCACTGCTTCCGGAAACTTCCGGAAAGTTGACAGAAAATATTGTTTGGTGATAACAAATTAATTATTGACTGACTAAGTTGTATTGCATTGTAATTATTGACTGACTAAGTTGTATTGCAGGGCTTACAATTACTCATTAATTGTTAAAATGAAGAATCTGGAATTTTCCAACACTGCGTTGCTTCCGGGAAGTTGGCAGAAAACATTGTTATGTCAATAACAAATTAATTACCGCTCGCATTCATAAGACGGAACAGTTGTATGTTACGTATGAACACAGCTTAATATTGATGTGGCAACATTGCCTGTCATTGTAAAAACAGACCTGTCATGAGTGTCATGGTTGTCAGCATGTTATGTCAAGTCGGGTGAACGGCGTCTCGTTCATCACGTGGCTCTGAATAAACTGATATTAAAAGTTGTGTGTTTTATTGTAAAATACATAACAGAATTTGGCGACGAGTCCGGTCGAACCGCGAGTCAGTTCAGTCAGTCAGTTAAGTCGATTTTTCGTGTAGTCGAGTATCATCATTCAGTCTCAAACATGGCCAACAACTTGATTGGAAGTATTAAATAATTCAATCCAAAGTCTGGAGAAATTGCAACTTATATGGAGAGAATGGAACAATTATTCGTTTGTAATGTGGTCGAAGAACGAATGAAGGTGTCTATGCTGTTAACTTTGATAGGAAGTGAAGCCCATTCAACACTGAAAGATATCCTAACCCCAGATCTTCCAAGTTCCAAGACGTATGATGTACTAAAAGCTAAATTGGTCGAACATTACAGTCCTAAAAGGCTACAAATAGCTGAAAGGTACAAGTTTTGGATAGCAGTTCAAGAGCCAGGGGAAGATATCAAAACCTTCATCAAAAAGTTGAAAAGCCTGTCACTGCACTGCAGTTTTGGTGCTTTTTTACAACAGGCTTGGCGTGACAAGTTTGTCAATAGAAAAGTGAATATAATATATGATATAGAAGGTTAGCTCAATACACACCCCCCGGTACATTGGTTAGTTCCTTGACTACACCGCTATGGCGTACGAATCGCTATCATGTGACCTTTGGTGCCATGGTGACATCAAACAATTTTGAAATGAACGTCATTTTGACATTGTTCGACATTGTTCGTTGTCATTAGATCTCGAGTTTCTGTGTTGCTTTTTGAATTAAATTCAAAAGAATGCTTTATTGTTGTGTTGCGTCATGTGAGAACTCGAATAAATCTTACACCATGCTCAGATTGCCATACTTTGATGAATCGGTAAGTATTTTTTTTATTCGTAACCTCAATCTCCGCTTGTCTGGACGCTGCTTCACAGATATAATATAACTACTACACGTTTTTTTTTCTTTTTATTACTCACTTAACTTCATCTACTCGCTTTATATCCTTCTCTATAAGTTAAAATATCAATAATAATTATTATTATGATATGTTAGGTATTTTATGAATCTTTCGAATGGCATTTTCGCATTTCAAATAATATTATTTGGTAAAAAATTACATTTTACGGATATTTTCTATTTGGATTTCACGATTTTGAAACAGGACAATGCAGCAGCTTAATCCTGTTATACGAATTGAAGAATATGTGGACATCATTTTGCATCATTTTGTATGGACAAACGATTCCCAAAAGTACCGCTGAAACCAGGAAGTTTACTAACTATTAGATTGCCTGGTAAGTTTCGACGATGAATAATTTTTCTCTATGCGCATGAAAATCATTTAAGTCATGGCATACTTGCGCATTCTGGTACACAATAAAATGCCGTTTAGAAATTAAAAAAATTCCTTATACTATGAAATTATTATGATCTAAACGTGCTACTCTTCAATGTTATACCTCACAAGTTAATCATAATATTTGAGATAATAACATTATAATATATTCGTTAATCAATACAAAAATATAGCAACGACGTTGACCTTCTTTTTTTCTTATGAAAAAAAAATTAGGTGAGGTATCTTAAAATTTTGTTGTTTGATTCGTCTTTCCATCTTTCAAAATAAACATCCAATCCAAATGGTATCAAGACAAAATGACCAGACTATACCTACAGGATGAACCAAAAATAAGTTATGACCATCAAATTCAATTTTTCAAATTGAAACCCCCATTTTTTATTTCATTTTCGACTTCTTCATCAAATGTTAGTTTTCATGTATCATATCCCTAAACCCAACAGTTATCGAGAAATTCACGATTGATAAAAAAATGGACTGGGTTTCTGAATAATCGTGAATTTGTTTGTTTACTGTTGAGGTGAGGTTAAGGACATGAGACATGCAACTTACTTAGAATTTGATGTAGGCAGAATTCGAAAATAAAGTGAAAAATGGGGGTTTCTGATTGAAAAAAATGAAGTTGATAGTGAACTATTTATGATAAAATTATAAAAAACCGCATTCAAAAATAATGATCGATGTTTCTGAGCGTTTTTTTACCTAACCAATCCCTGAATTTTGAATGAATTTATTTCAACCTACGCGTACTCACTGTATGCACTCTATTTCACTGTCTTTTTCAACTAGAAAGTCTACTATCTATTCTAACTTTCAGGTTTTCATGATGATTCTAAAAAATGATCAAATCCATTTCATACCCAGATAAAGCCTGCAGATGAAGATATTCAGTCTTTGATTATTCAAGAAGACGGCGAGAAATTGATTGAAACCGCAATGGTGAATAAATCCCAGAAAAATCAGACAAATAGAAAGTCGTGTTTCATTTTCAACATCACTTCAAATTATTATGCTCTGTATACAGATCATATTTTGTATTTACTTATACATTGCAAACTCCTTGTTCAGTTTGTCTCGTTGTCTCGATAAACTCTACGTGAAATGCTTAATAAATGTACCTATTAAAAAATATACATAAATAATCAATTTGTTTTGTCTTACTGATCTATTTATTGTTATATTGCTTTGTAATAAATACTTGTACAAATTAACAATAACCAAGTTAACCAAGTAGAATAGGTAGGTACACAGGTAAACTAAATAATATTATTAATTAGATAGGTATATTAAAGTGCTCAGCATAACGTTCGCCCATAGCGAACTTTCACAGCAAAGTTTGAGTCTTTGTTACTCTAAAATCCTTTGTTCGATTTTGATGATTCCACTCAAAGCCCAAGAAATTAGCTCCAAAACCAAAAAAAAAATCGTCAAAATCGAACGAAGGAGTTTCGACTCACATGACCTTAAACTTATTAAACCCTGCTTATTGGCGAACTTCATGATGATGGGCCAAATTGTCGCAGCCTTAGTTCCATGACTACACCGTATGGTGGCAGCACCGTTTGACAGTCTAAATAGTGTTCGATAAATTGTACAGGAGTTGACGTTCTATATCAGTATATTTTAATCACTTTTCTATGAGTTTGTCTGTGGTATAAGCCATAAAACGAAAATTGTTGTTAATGGATGGTCTAACGTTTGATATTGCTTGTGCTGAAGCTTTATCAATGGAACTAGCGGAAGGTCAAGTGCGATCCATGGAGAATGCTGTTAATGCCTCTGTCAGTTCAATGTCTGAAGTAATTGATAAAATCACATTCAAGAAGTCGAAGTTTGGAAAAATGGGTCAAAATAAAGGTCAGTTTCAAGAAGCCAGTGGAAAATCAACTCAAAATAGTCAATTGTGTCGTCGTTGTGGTGTCCGAAAGCATGAGCCTGAAAAATGTCCTGCGAAAGACTGGGAATGTTTCAAGTGTAAGAAAAAAGGTCACACCAGTCGTGTGTGTCGAAAAGGAAATGTCCATGCTTTGGATGAGCAACATGAAGCTGAATCGTCAGATGGAAACGATGATCTAGTACCGGGATTTTTGTCATCAATTCAAAGCAACCCGAAGGAAAAACCAGTCCAGGTAACATTGGAGCTTGAAGGTAAAACTATTGTGTTTGAAATTGATAGTGGAGCTTGTAGAACAGTCATTCATTTAAAAGACTATCAAAAATATTTGTCAACATTAAGTCTTTATAATGTCAAGTATAATCTGAGGGTCCTTACAGGTGATGGTTTGAAAATTATCGGTGAAACGGATGTTTTCGTGAAAAAGAACAATCAGGTATTGAATCTACCGATTGTAGTTCTTGACAGTAGTCACAGATTCACACCGTTGCTTGGAAGGAACTGGTTGAATGTACTCAATCCAGATTGGCGTCAAAAATTATCGTTTAACAGTCAAAATGAGTCAAAAAATGTGTCTATGTCCGTGTCAAATTTTAATGGTCAGAATCAGAATCAAGGTCGGGATGAATATTTGGAGTCATATCAGTCGAGTGACGCTTGTCAGCTTAATGTAAATGGGTCAAAAAGTAGAATTTTGCAGCTAAACGCGATTAAAAATCAAGTAGGTTTTCGAAAGTCAGTTGTTGATGTCGGAAATGAGCTGGAAAGAGTGTCAAGAGTGAGTCGGATGAACTAAAACAAAATCCAAAGTCGTCGGAAAATGAGTCAAGAATTCAGTTTTTCATTTCTAATCTGAAAAATGATTTTAGAAGTGTTTTTGATAATGATACTGAGTCTTGTATCAAACATTTTAAAGTGGAGTTAAAATTGGAAGAAGGAGCTCAACCAGTATTCCACCGCGCTTATGATATGCCATATTCATTAAAAAGTAAAGTTGACTCTGAAATTCAAAAAATGTGTTAACGTGGTATATTAAAAATAGTAAGTTTCAGTAATTGGGCCAGTCCCATAGTTGTCCCAAAAAAAAATTCTTCAGAAATAAGAATCTGTGTCGATTTTAAGAAGACTTTGAATCCTAATGTTGATGCAGATCATTGTGCTTTGCCACTTCCTGAAGACATTTTTGCTTGTCTAAGCGGAAATAAGTATTTTTCAGTAATTGATTTGAAAGGAGCATACCAACAGTTAGAAGTGAGTAAAAGATCACAGGATTTATTGGTCATCAATACTCATCATGGTCTTTTCTCATACACAAGATTGACTTATGGAATAAGTTCAGCTCCTGGAATATTTCAAACTGTCATGGATAGTATTCTTGCAGGTTTAAAATACACAAAGCGTTATCCAGATGACATATTAGTCTATGGTGATACTTTGAACGAGTGCTACTAGAATGTTGTCAGTGTGCTAAAAAAACTTGAGCAATATAACGTAAAGGTGAATAAATCGAGGTGTGGATTTTTCAATACAAGTGTTGAGTTCTTGGGACATGTTATAGATTCATATGGTGTACATCCAACACAAGAAAAAGTTGAAGCTTTGAAGTTAGCTCGTTCACCAACGAATGTGTCAGAATTAAAATCATACCTTGGACTTTTGAATTATTATATAAAGTTTGTACCCATGTTGTCATCAAAATTATAACCTTCATATGATTGTTGTAAATCGGCTGTAGATTTTTCTAAGGAATGGAACGAGAATGTGAGGAAGTATTTCAGCTTAGCAAGGATTTTCTCACTTCAGACAATGTTCTAACACATTATGACCCCAAACTACCGATATACAGGGTGGTGCAGCCAAGATGGGGTGGACGATTGTCGGAAAATGGTGAGAGATTTAGATAATTTTTTTTTGTTTATCATAGTTAGTCGAAAAGGCTATGTTTTAAAAATATAGCCATAATACGGGTTGTCCCAAAAAGTCTATGGCAAACCAAACTTGTATTTATTTAAATGGAACACCCTGTTTATTAATTGATATTCCAATTCTTCCTTCAATTTTGAACAAAAATTGTGATACAACTATATATATATATATTCCGGGTTTAGATTTTGTATATCACAAGCAATATAACTTAATCTAAAAAACAGCTTATAGCTGTACACCCGTTCCTCTCCTCCATACATCTCGATTCAACGCGTCCATCTCATCCAGGTCTCTCTCTTCCATAGCTTTTCTCATACCTTCGTTCCATGAGCGTCGTGGTCTTCCTTTCTTTCTTCTACCGGGTGGTCTCCAACCATATACTTTTTTTGGCCATCTATGTTCTGGCATTCTAAGCATATGACCGAACCATTTGAGAGCTTTTCTCTCTATTCTTTCAATTATTGTCTCTGTGGCGTCCATTGTTGTCCTGATGTACTCATTGTTTTTTTTTCCAGGCGAGAAACTCCAGCACTTCTGCGAAGATAATCCATTTCCACTGCTAGAATCCTTCTTCTTAAGTCTGCATTTATAGTCCAGATTTCTGACCCATAACATAAAACCGATTCAACCATCACACGTCCGATGCGTTTTTTGTTTTTTATAGAAATGTTTTTGTCCCACCAGAGGGAATTTAACGCACCAACTACTTTTTGGCTCTGGTAAATTCTATGTCTGATCTCAGTCTCTCCTATGCCTGACGTGTCTATGGTAGCCCCTAGATATTTAAACTTTTCAACCTGTGTGACCTCTGCGTCTTCATTAATTAATATTTCAAAATGGGCGTTAGAGTTGACAGCGAGATATTCGGTTTTCTTTAGGCTCACTTGAAGACCCCAGGACTCATATTCATTATATAGCCTCCTGATCATAAACTCCAAGTCATATGAGTCTTGTGCTACTACCACCTGGTCGTCTGCAAAATTCAATGAAAATAGAGTTTCTTCTCCGATTGGTATTCCCATTCCCCCACACTGCCTTTTCCAGTTTTTTAGCACGATCTCAATACACAAATTAAATAGTAGCGGTGACATGCTGCATCCTTGTCTTAGCCCTTTCGTGACTGTTATTGGCTGGAAAAAACTATTGCCGCTTTTAATAATAACTGTATTATCTTTATACGATTCCTGGATTATGGCTAGTAGTTGGTCGTTGATTTCTAGGGATCTTAAAGCTTGCCACAGTTTTTGTCTTGGCACTATGTCATATGCCTTTTCCAAGTCGATAATCGATCATTTTTTCCGCCATTTGTTGTAAAATGAAAAGGTTGTCATTACATGATCTCCCTGGCATATAACCACTTTGGTCTTCGCTTATTCTGTGGCCTAGATGCATTCTTAATTGCTCGTTAATGATCCTTCCAAAAAGCTTGCTAAATGTAGGCGTGATACTAAGCCCCCTGTAGCAATTTGGATCTTTCCTATTGCCTTTTTTAAAAAGTGATATTAGAGTAGCCGTTTTCCACTCTTCTGGTATTTTGATCGAATGGAAGCAATTATTGAAAAGTCCGGTGATTCTTTGAAAGAGTATTGCCCCCCCAGCTTTCAGTAGCTCTACCGGCACGTTACCTGGCCCCGGAGATCTTCCGTTTTTCATACCAGAAATGGCCTTCTGAATCGTTTTTCCCGATACTTGAAAATGACTATCTACTTCTGTCTGTATAATATGTTCATTGAGGACTTTGTATTCTTCTCGAGTTTCGACCAGTAATTGCTTATAGTGCGATTGCCACTTTCCCATTGGTATTAGATTGTCCAGTGCTTTATTTGAATGATTCTTTTTCATATTGGTAATAGTCCTCCACACCTCAGTCGTCTGGGCTCCTCCAATCAAACTTTCAATCTGCATACACCTTTGATCCCAAAAAGCATTCTTTTCTTCTTTCTCCTGCCTCCTAAGCTCTTTATTTTTGTTCTTATACTCCTGTCTATGTTCTGTTTTCTTTGTCGTGAGCCATTTTTTGTATACTTTGTTTTTTTCTTTCCTCAGTTCTTTGATCTCATCTGTTATCCCTTCGGCTTCTTTACACCTTCTATTTTGTGTTTCCATCCCCAGCACTTCTTTTGCGGTTTTTTTTAGTATGTGTTTTAGATTACTATATTCTTGATCAATATCTTCTGATGGTGGTGTTTTGTAGAGTTCATTTTCTAGTCTTCTCTTGTACAGGTCCTTAATACTGCTTTGATGTAGTAAGTGTAGCTTGAATTTTTCAGGTTTTTCCTTATCTTGTCCTTGGGTTTGACTGTGTTGTTTAGGTATCCTGGTATATGGGAAGACAAATTTGGCAAGTACTAGATAGTGATCGGAACCGCAGTTGGGACCCCTTTTAACTTTACAGTCCTGGCACTTGATCCTTTGTTCTTGTCTTGTGATAATAAAATCAATGACCGATTTTTGTTGCATTGAAGGCCTTTCCCATGTGTATGTATGAATATTTTTCTGTTGAAAAAACGAGTTGCAAATTTTCAAGTCATACTGTTTGCACACCTCAATCAGCATTTCACCCGAAGCATTCACCGTGTCTTTCCCAAATCTTCCCACTACCTCATCGTTCTGTCGACGACCGATTCTAGCATTAAAATCACCTGCTATAATAATTTCCTGGTGTATCCGAAATTTATCCAGGATCGACATTAGGTCCTCGTAGAACCGATCCTTAATTGGAACGGGTACATCATCTGTAGGAGCATACACCCCGATGATAACGGTTTCTTTACCATAGCTCGACATAGTTGCCGTGATGACTCTCGCCGATATGTATTCGTATTATGTTATTAGTTGTTTTAGGCGGCGACTAATCATAAGGGACACACCAGCTTTAGCCAGCTTTAGCTCCCTTATCGACACCAGACCAAAAATGAACGTAGTCACCATTTTCGTTATTTCCTTGTCCTTTTTTATTGGTTTCTGAAAGTACTGCTATGTCTATTTAATTTTCCTTAAGTTGCTTTTCCACTTCTGTAATTTTATTCGTTGAACTTTGTGTATTCCATGTTGCAATTCTCAATGTCCGTTTCTTTGCCAAAAGTCGTCGTTTGTTTTTCCTGTCCGGGTTCCGAGGCGTACGAAGAGTGTCTTGAGCATTTGAGGTTTTTACTGATGATGAGGTGCTGGCCCATCGCTCAAACCCCCAACTTGGAGGACCAGGTGATTTGCAATCGAGGTTTTCTTCCCCTAGCCCTTGATGATCCAACATCCAACTACAAGGCAGCAGCTTCGCCGTATCCTGGCAGGAGCCCTTACAGGGTGCTGTTATCCGGGCCAGATAAGCCCTGGTTTTTTTGCGAGGTGTTACTCCTCGATCCCTCCTCCTTTCCCGTAGTGCAATGGGATCCCGGGCTTGGGACCGGCATAGCGGAGTTGTGATACAATGACATTAGTTGTGATACAACTAATGTCATTAAATTCAACCGTTATCGAGATATCGCGTTTTAAAAATGGCATTTTTGCAACTTTGACATGCTATAAAACTCAAATTCAAGTTAGAGGAAAATGGTTTGCACTTTCCTATCTTAACTTTTCAAGAGCTCTTCTGTCATTTGGATAGAAGCTAACGTCAACTTTTTTCGGCACATTTTGACATTTTTTCACAAGAATGAATTTAATCTCCTTGAATAGCTCTTGAAAAGTTAGGATGGGAATGTGCAATCCATTTTTCTCTAACTTGAATAGTTTGAGTTTTATAGCATGTCAAAGTTGCAAAAATGCCATTTTTGAAACGCGATATCTCGATAACGGTTGAATTTAGGAACATTAGTTGTATTACAATTCTTGTTCCAAATTGAAAAAAGAATTGAAATATCAATTAATATACAGGGGGTTCCATTTAAAAAAATACCAGTTTGGTTTGCCATAAACTTTTTGGGAGAACCTGTACTATGACTTTATTTTTAAAACATGGCCTTTTTGACTAACTATAATATACAAAAAAAAAATTATCCAAATTTCTCAACAATTTCCCACAATCGTCCAGCCCATCTTGGTTGCACATGTGATTCAAGCAGTTATGGAATAGGTGCAGTACTGAGCCATATTGTCGAGGGGGAAGAACGTCCTGTCATGTTTGCTTCGAGTACACTATCTTCCACCGAGCAAAAATATAGTAATATAGAGCGTGAAGCATTAGCTTTGATTTTTGCAGTCAAGAAATTTCACAAATACCTATATGGACGCAAACTCACTCTCATTTCAGACCATCAACCACTGCAATTTATTTTTGCAAAAAATAAAAACAAACCAACAACTGCTGCTTCAAGAGTCACTCGATGGGCAATTACGTTGTCTGGCTATCAATATGATATATTGTATGAAAAGGGTAAATCGATTTGTAATGCTGATGGATTATCACGTTTACCTTTGTGTAGTCAAACAGAAGTTCCTGATTTTATTTATTCAATTCAACGAAATTCCATTATGTGCGGATGATATCAGAAAAGCTACTAATAAGGATTTACTATTGTTAAAAGTAAAAAAAATTATCTTGTCAGGATGGCCAAACAGTGTTGAAGACAAAAGTTTGAAACCATTTTTCAAACACAGAAATGAATTATCTGTAGAACATTTTCTTTTGATTGGTAATCGGGTAGTTATTCCGGCTGTATCAAGACCTAAAATTCTTAAACTATTTCATGAGCAACACTCCGGCATTGTTCGCACCAAAATGTTAATTGGATCTTATTGTTGGTGGCCAAATGTTAATAATGATATTGAAAAATGTATTGCATCATGTGAAGTCTGCCAGCAATGTCAACATTTTACTAATACTAATCCTTTGTTACCGTGGCCAGATTCACCTCATAATTTTTACAGAGTATTCATAGATTTTTTCCAGAAGTTTAACTATTCTTTTTTACTTTGTAATGTTCCAGGTGGTAAGGAGTTCGCCTACGTGCCAAAGGAATCAAACACGACCGTTCAGTTAAGGGGTTTATTATTAACTACCCTATCGAAATCTGTACAGCCTCGATCTAGACTAGCTTATTGTTATTAATCATGACATACTTGATTATTACAGGGTTAAACTACAACATATCGTGGGTCTAATAATAACAAGCGCCGTCTTGGAATTTGGTACTTTGCTGATATGCAACCTCCATAATGTAGGTGACATCATTAACCAATTGTTTAATATTACAACATGACTCAAATTCCACTACACCTCCCACGGAGAAAAAAATTAAAATAAAATGAATGTACATTTTGTTTTTATTCCCTCCTTTTTACAAAAAAGGACAGGTATGAAATACTACATAGGTAACAGTATAATGCCTCAAAAATAGAATGTGCACATTGTCCACTATTCACTTTGTATTCACTATTACTAATTACCACTTTTACAATTTAAACGTACGAACACCTGCCGACCCGACAATAACATAAACTACGTACTGCTAACCTACCATAACTATATTACATAAATGAATATCTACTTGCTATTTGGCCTGATATTAATTATTACATTCAGCTGAAATATAACTTAACTAGATTTTTATGGAATTCCTTATATTTGTTATTTACACATAAAACCAAATTACATCCCTTTACTTCAATAACTTCATAAGGACCTTTATACAAAGGGTCAAGTTTAGTTCCTAAATTCTTGTTTTGGATAAGAACCTTATCACCTACTTTGTATTCATATTCCCTACTTTTCTTATCAAACATTTCCTTTTGCTTCATTTTTGAATCTACCAAATTAGTTTTTGCATCCGCCCATGCACTTTGCAACCGAAATTTCAGCTCTAATGGGTAGTCATCAAAATTGTAGATAGGGTCAATATTACTCGTCACGTTTGAAGGTACCCGACTTGGTTTCCCGAAAACAAGTTCGTATGGCGTGTAGCGCGTTACTGTATTTACAGTGTTATTATACGCAAAACACCAGTATTGAACCCAATCGCTCCAATTGTTTTCAATACTTTTGGAGAAATACATACGAAGATATGCACCCAAGTGTTTATGTGAGTTTTCGAGTCCACTCAAAGTTTCATGATGATATGCTGTCGATTTTGAGTGCCGAATGCCAAGTAACTTGCATGATTCCTTGAAAATGCTTGCCATAAACTCCGTTCCTTGATCCGTGAGGACCTCACAAGGTATGCCGTATCGCAACACAAAATTTTCAACAAATGCTTTCGCAACCGTATGCGCTTCCTTATCTGGTAATGGATACCCTTCGACAAATTTCGTAAGATCACATTGTATAGTTAAGATGTACCTATTATTTTGGATGTCCACAGGAAGAGGGCCTACCAAATCTAACGATATTTTTTGAAACGATGATTTAGCTGTTGTCGTGACAGTCATTGGATTTTTTTTTTGTTTTGAATGTTTATGCCTGACAGTCATCGCATTTTCTGATAAACACCTCAACATCTTTCCGCAGACCTGGCCAACAATATTGTCGCTGAATATTCTTGTACATGCGTTGTACACCCGCATGTCCCCCTGTCTGTAACATATGAAAGTCGTTCAAGATTATCCGTTTCATCTTCCTATCTTCTATTCGCTCCACGCCTTTCACTACACTTAGTTTTATTGACATATCCTTCAACTTTGACTTGTATTTACTTATTTCCTTCAAAAATTCAGTACTTGTTTCGTCCCGCAGCACGAATAGAGTTGTAAAATAATTTCTTGCGCATAACTTTCCCAGATCCCTCAACGATGTACCTAAGTCATACGCCGATCGGTCATTCTGGTTAAAATAAATTATTTGTGAATTCACATCATACATAAAATTATTAAAATACTGATAGGAACCTAGGTTTTTGTTTTTAAAATTTAAAAAGTCTTTCTCTGGTATGATTCTCAATTCAACTGCATCAGCAGGTTGCCTTAAAACTTCGACGACAACAGGGTGATCAAGCCTATTATCGCACGATGCATATTTTTCTTCCACCTCAGCTATTTGACTCTTACACTGCGCTCGCGTCATCACATTCATGCTTTCAGTCAATCTTTCGCTCATGGCTTTTAAGGTATCTAGTTCTATTGATACTCGTGAAAGGGCGTCCGCTGTTACATTTTCTGAACCTTTGACGTAATGTACCGAGAAATCATATTCCTCTAATACAAGTCTAAATTTTGTAAGCCTACTCGAAGGATTAGTCATGTTGAATAGATAAATTAATGGACGATGGTCTGTTAACACCTTAAATTTTCTAGCAAACAAATATGGCCTGAAATGTTTAACAGCCCACACGATGGCCAGTAGCTCTTTCTCTATAGTACAATAATTCCTCTCAGCCTTATTTAAACTTCTAGATGCGAAAGCCACTGGTTTGTCGTTTCTATTTGAAAGCACGGCTCCTAAAGCGTAACCACTTGCGTCGGTTCTAAGCAAAAATTCGTTATCCGGTGAGAAATCCGGATATTGCAGTACTGTTGGATTTGTAAGTGCTTGCTTAAGTATTTCAAATGAATTTTGACATTGCTCTGTCCACTCAAAAACTTTGCCTTTCCGGGATAAATTATTTAAGGGATTTGCAATTTCAGCAAAATGTTTGATGAACTTTCTATAATAATTAGCGAGACCTACGAAGCGCTTCACCTCGTCAGTACTTTTTGGGACTGGATACCGAGACATGACAGAAATTTTTTCGGGGTCTGGTAAAATACCTTCGGATGATATAACGTGTCCTAAATACAGAAGTTCCTTATTCAAAAATTCACATTTCCTAGGGTTAAGTTTTAAGTTTACTTTTCTAAGACGTTGGAATACTTTCAAAAGGTTTCTGTTGTGATTTTGCAGAGAATTTCCAAAGACTATTAAATCATCAAGGTAAATGAAACATGCCTCATAGTTTAAACCTGCCATCGCTATTGTCATGAGTCTAGAGAACGCACTTGGTGATATTTTCATCCCCATGGCTAACCTTTTCATTTGGAACTGACCTCTTTCCGTAGTGAACGCAGTGCAGGGTCGACTTTCAGGATGTAACTCTACCTGATAATATCCTTGCGCCAAGTCTAAATGAGTGAAATATATCGCCCCTGACAATGAATCTAGAATTTCAGAAATATTGGGCAGCGGAAACTTTTCGTCATCTATTAACTGTCTGTTCAACAACCTATAATCTATAACTACTCTTACTGCCTTAACACCATTTTTGTCAGCTTTTTTCGGCACTATTAATACAAGAGATGACCATTCGGATTTTGCCTCCTACTCGCTCAACAAATACGCCATTTCTGTTAAATTCGCACAACTCATAGTCATCCAATTTTCTAACATGTGGTTGGAAGTTACGCAGTGTCACTTCTTTTTCAGTGACATTCATTATCCTTACGGGAATTCGGTTATTCTCAGGTTTTGCTATAGTACTTGCCACAATCACTCCTTCGCAAACTTCGTCATTCACTACCACGCAATCATCGGTTTCATTCGTATAAAAGTATTTGACAATCTCACAACGGGGGGGTATTTTCGCATAATAATCACACTTAGAATGCAATGGAACTACTAATTCTCTGTCTCTACTTTGAAAGGAAATGACAACAAGTTCATAATTGAGTACAGCTTTGTATCTCGTTAAGAAATCCGCACCCAACACGCCATGTATATGGGGATCAAATTTATCCATTATTACAAATTCATAAGAAAACAACTCATCGCTCACGCCAAATGATATACAAGCGCATCCTGACGAGGTTGTTGAGCCTGCGATTCCATTGATTTTTTTGTTTCGGTTTATAATTTCGTTTTTAACTACATAATCCGAGAAAATACATGAAATACTCGCGCCTGAGTCTATCAAAAATAATAATTCCTTGTTATTATAATTTACAATAATAAAATTCAATATATTAAACATGAATACCTCATGGCTTGTTTTACTTTTCATAGATTCAGTGTTTCTCGAAAAAACTGCTGACTTATGTTTTGGTGTTCATTCCCCTCTGCTTCATTCGCAACATACACTCGACCTTCATGGCGCGTTGTTTGTCCTCGAATATTCTGATAGTTGTTACCTTGGCCGCGCCCTTGGCCTCGATGACCCGGTGGCCTAGGGTTGTTTTGCCTATTATTGAAATTTCCCCTAAACCCATAACTATTATTATAACCCCGGTTATTGAAAAATGCAGAATTTGTCCCCCTTGATCTACCCCTAAACCCCGCAGCAAAAGACCGATTATTATTAAAAGCATTAGCTCGATCTCCCATGTGAAAAAATATTTGTACTGCTGGTTTGAGTATTTGTCAACTTTACCGATTCTTCCTCTCTGGCGCCTAACACCGCCTCTTTTAAACTTTGATAGTTCCTCGCCTTAACAATGGTTCGCAACTCAGCTTTCCTTAACCCATTAGAAAATGCATTTACTGCGATTTTTTCATTGACATTGCGAAAAATTGGCAACAGAGCACTATCCCCATCTGCTTGGGCAGTCGTTAGTTCAAGTAACAGAGTTTCAATGACTTTAGCATAATCATCAATGGTTTTGGACTCCTGTCATTCATTTGGGCCGAAAGCACCGCGACCGATTTCTTACTAATTAGATAACTATTCATATCTTTCACCAAATTAGCGACACTATCATACGAACTTTGTAGTCTTAGCTTCGCATTTTGCGTCAACCTAGTCTTTAATACGTATTTAATTAGTAATGACTTCCCATTATCATTGATGAAATCACTATACAATTTGATAGCGTCTATCAACTGCTTAGTAACTTCCTCGGTGCCATCCATAGCAGGCAACAAGGAAGCTGCAGTCTTCAAATCGAAATTATCAGGCATATTGGCGGATGTTAAAACTGACTTTTCTGAACTTTGTGGTGAACTTTCTTCAGACACTAGAACTTGTAACCTTTCATTTAAAATTGTCTTCGCTTTTATCAAGTAAGTATCGCTTGCGTTAATATAATCTACAACAGTTTTCTTAGCTCCTAAATCAGTGATAGCTTCAAGCTGAATCTCCTTTTTCAATTTATAATTTTGTCCTTCTAGTTTCCCTAATTCCAATATTAACCTATTTACTCTACCTAAATCTGTGCGACGCACTGCCGGTTCTCTCTTCAAATTTTCATAAAATTTTACAATCGACTCATAAATATCTTTAAAATTTTGCAAAACCATAACTATCCTAGTATCTAACCACTTACATTTCTACGTTATTCTGCTGGTTGATTGTTCTTATTGGGTCGATGCACTATCCGGTTGGTGTTGACATTGTTCTGGATTATGCTGAGCTGCTACCAAATTTGTCCATCGATGCACTCTAGCGGCTCGTGCCAACAGCTAGAGTGTTCCCTCGAAGCCAGCGTTGGTGAACACCAGTTGACGTTTCCAACTAATCCGAACACAGTAAAACTCGTATCAGAGGTCTTGACAACCGGAGAGTCGCAAAACTATGCTTCTGGACAAATCTTTTTTTAGATTTCTCCTATATGCCTTTTTCAATTTGATAACAACTAGGATCCACACTCCTAATGCAAGGACATAAAAAACAACGCGGATATCATGGGACACAGCAACTGCTTCTTCTTCCACTATGAAATTGGAATTCACAACTTCCGTATCCGTAACTTCGGAATGCTTTGAATTTGATTTCCCCATCGTATAACTTCACTTATCACTGAACTACTCACTATCCGCGACTTGAATCGCTCTTTCCTTTTTCCATTGACACGCAACTGGCAGGATCGCCATGTAATGTTCCAGGTGGTAAGGAGTTCGCCTACGTGCCAAAGGAATCAAACACGACCGTTCAGTTAAGGGGTTTATTATTAACTACCCTATCGAAATCTGTACAGCCTCGATCTAGACTAGCTTATTGTTATTGATCATGACATACTTGATTATTACAGGGTTAAACTACAACATATCGTGGGTCTAATAATAACAAGCGGCGTCTTGGAATTTGGTACTTTGCTGATATGCAACCTCCATAATGTAGGTGACATAATTAACCAATTGTTTAATATTACAACATGAATCGAATTCCACTACAACTTGTTTACGACCAGAAATCGAAATGGATTGAAGTAAAGCTAATGGAGCAGACCACTATTGCGTCTGAAACTACTGCGAAACTGAAAGAGATTTTTTCAATTTTTGGTCTACCTGTAGAGTTGGTATCTGATCTTAAAAAAAGCCTTGTTTTCTGAAGGAGAAGACGTTACGAAACGACAGATTTCATTGAAGTTATCAAGTTTCCTATTTTCGTATAGAAACACACCTACCACAAGTACCGGCATCTCACCTTCAGAATGTATGTTGAAATTAAAGCCAAGAACCAAATTTGATTTGTTAAAACCTTCCGGCCATAGTAAACTTGCTAAAAGGTTATTTAGACTCAATGAATCTGTCTATGTCAAAAATAAACAAACCAAACTATGGCAGAAAAGAAAAATAGTAAAAATATTAATTTTTTGTACATACCTAGTGCAAGTTAAATTTGTTCATGCAGATTCCTTGCGACCTGATTTGAGTGATTCAGCACATATTGATTTAAATGTAAGCAATAAAAGTTGTGATGTAACCAACCCTAGTCCTTTATCATTAAGTATATCACCCGTACAGAGTTCACTGGGAATGCCTGAAGTGGATAATAATTCATCTATATGTGTGTCAAGTCCTGAAATTGTAAGTGAGGGTCCGCAGTTGTTAAATGACCCTAAGATAGTTCCAAGTGTTGATAAGACTGACACCACCCAATTCGATTCTAGAAGTAAGGTTACAAAATTGTCCCGTTATGGTAGAGCTGTGAAACCTCCTTGTAGACTTGATCTTTAATTTTTTTAAGAAGGGGAGAACTGTTACGTATGAACACAGCTTAATATTGATGTGGCAACATTGCCTGTCATTGTAAAAACAGACCTGTCATAGTTGTCAGCATGTTATGTCAAGTCGGGTGAACGGCGTCTCGTTCATCACGTGGCTCTGAATAAACTGATAATAAAAGGTGTGTGTTTTATTGTAAAATACATAACATTGTGGAACTGTTACCACTCTTAACAGTCAGAAAACAGTTGTCAAAGAGAGCTACCGGAGCGGAGCAGTAACTGTTCCGTCTTATGAACGCGACCAATGACTTAAGAGTGCGTTTTCTGCCGACTCGACGGGTACTATTGCCGGCGGGGGTGAGCGAAGAAAAAATCATGCGGTACCAAGGGGCGAGGTTCAGCAAATCCCTTCCACTTCTAAAACAGCCGCTTGACCACAGCCATGGCAAAGATCAATTTCCAATTATCACTAGATGTACCGATTTTCGAGCAGTTTCACAGAAAAGTACCTATGTGTTTTTGTACTCAGATAGGTAGGTGTTACGGTGACGTTTTGAATACAAAAATGTTTGGTTTTCCGTGTTTATATTATGTTTTTGCGAAACTGAGGTTATTTTGCCAAGTTTAAAATTTAGGTGTATCCTGCTTTTAATCAATGATCACGGATCAAAAAAACCTCCCTGACTCTTATTATAAAAAGGGTGACTGATACCATCAAGTATATGCAGAGAATAAGAGACAGAGCGCTAATTAAATATAAAAAAAAGAAGACGGTGGCAGCTTGGGAATATTATAAGCAACTAAGAAATCTTACCTCATCCACTACACGCAAAGAAAAGTACATTTACCTGTCACGGAAGCTCAAAAACAGTAATGTCAAGGATAAATGGAAAGAACTTCGAAAAGTGAATGTAATAAACAATAAAGCCACAGATATTCCAGCTCACTTGCAGGATGTCAACATGTTGAACTCTTTTTTTGTAAGATCTGTGGCTACTGACAAAAAACCAAACCCAGAGGTTCTACAGTTTTATAAATAAAATTTGAAAAATACCTGTGAGGTTAGATTTGAATTCAGAACAATATCTGAAACTGAGATTTGTGAAATTATAAAAAACATCCACACAAATGCTTGTGGCAGCGACAAAATAAATCTCACAATGCTGATTTTATGTTGCCCTTTCATAATCGAGCACATTACTCATATAATGAATGAATGAATATCCCAACAGTATTTCCCTAAATCCTGGAAACATGCTCTTATACTCCCATTGCCAAAAGTGAAAGATCCACAATCACCAGAACAACTTCGATGTATAAGTATCCTGCCTACTATCTCAAAAATTATGGAGAAAATACTGGAAACGCAAATGCGAGAATTTCTCACCAAGCTTAAAGCACTCCCAGAAAAACAATCTGGATTCCGACAAGGATATTCGTGTGCAACTGCTCTATCATGTGTGTTAGACGATATATTACATTCTCTTGAATGCAATAAGATGTGTGCTCTAATTTTGCTTGATTATTCCAAAGCTTTCGATCTTGTCAATCATGAGTTGCTGATGGCTATTCTTCACTATACAGGCTTTGACCAGAAAGCCATTGCAGTGATCAAGTCATTTTTGGAAGATAGAAGACAACAAGTCAAAATTAATAATTACTTATCATCAGAACTGACCGTAACTCAGGGAGTACCACAAGGTAGCATTCTCGGGCCATTGTTGTTCACGATTTACACATCGGGATTCGGAGCCTCTTTGAAATTTTGTGACCACCATATGTATGCTGACGACACACAGCTCTACCTTTCTTTCGATAAGGCTGTAGGTATAAAAGTCATAATGGCAGTAGTAAAATGCTGACTTGCAAAATTGTTCAATTTTTTAGAATTTTCATAGATTAAAATTTCCTTCAGTTAGCTAGAATTTTGGATTCAGGGTAAGGACTAAATTTAAAGCAAGTTTTTGTATTTAACATTTCACGTTAACAGGTCAAAAAATGACTGTTTGCTCTTGTTTAATTTTATGTTTCTATATTTTTGAGACGATAAAAATCAATTTTCTCATCGTAGCTCCTATTTTTAGACCAAGCAAAAACTTTTATCAATAATTAATTTGTGTCGTATCTTTCATTTTTTGTCCCATTTCACCTCTTGTAAACCCCATCCGTGGACATACTCTATGTTGGTATTTAGTTCTACCGATTTTGCGCTATTCAAGTTGAAAGTCACATTGAACCCATCCAGATATTTTATCCACACTCAAACATTCTTGGTTTTTGTCACTTAAAGAACAGATTCATTCAAATACAGCGACTGGGAAAATAAAACGAAATAAATTTCACTGCCCTGGACTGATACAATACGGTAGAATCCAGATCAATGTAATGTAATTTACATGAGACTTGAATAGCGCAAAAACGACTAAATCTAATGCCAACATAATATATTATATATTTGCAATCAGGAAAAAAAGATCTATCATTTTGGCCATTCCATTTGAAAAAAATAGAACTTTATCAATTTTTTCAATGTTGTTAAGTCGATTTTTCATTTCCGCTATTACCAAAAGATACTACGTGAAAAAGCATCAAACCTTTTTATTAAGTTTCTTTGTACCAGTCATAATAAGTACTGTACGCGGGGATCAAAATATAATGGATAACCCTGTTCACCAGTTATGAGCTGTGAATAGGTGGAGAGGGTTTTTTGTGACTTCACAGTTTATTTGAAAAAGAGCAGTACGTGTAGGTATGTGAGAATGAGAATTCCGGATCGAAGCAAACCAAACCAAATCATGCTTTGGTATCATGAAGAATTAAAATATATATTTTTTTTTGGTAGAGCAAAGAAAACACAATAACTTATTATTACCAAGAAAACATTAATAGTCATAGAATGAAACAAGAATCTACCAAAAATTCACACAATAATATTTTTTCGAAAACTTCATTCGATTTTCAACAAAAAAGCTCTTTCGACTTTTTTCTCTCCGACGCACCGTTTTTGAGTAAAAAAAATAAAAACCATCACTACTTTTGTGTCCTTCGAAAGCGTAGATAACCAAAAATTTTAAGTTTCGGGATCAGTAGGAAATTCTACTGTTCTACTCGTCGGAGAGAAAAACTCAAGAGACCTTTTTCATGGAAATTGAATGAGTATATCGAAAAAAAAGATCAAAAAACAAAGGCGTGTATTTTTTCTGTCGTAAAAAAAAGCACCCTGTATTTTGGAAAAGACGCATTTGCGGCCATCAATGTTATTAAACGGAAAGGTTGGTACAGAACCGTAATAAATGTACTTTCCGTTTAACATCGAATAACCGTTAAACAATGTCTCTTTATCAGTGTTATATCTCAAATCACTTATCTATGGTTCCTCAATATGCTCTAGAAGTCTTCACCAGTTCAGATGGGATACTCCGTATACAGTATGTCCCCGAATCGACGAATCAATAGGTGAAAAAGGGTACAGCCCTTCCGTGCATAGAAACTAATATGTGTCATATATTCAGTTTCGAAAAACTAATTATGTCTTGGAAATTAGACTAGAAGCTATTTTTCTAACTAGTAAAGTGCTTCTTCTATAGGAGATACGACAAAATGTAAGAAAGTGGTTCAGAATCAAAAACTGAGTAAGAATGCAAAATTAAAAACCCTCCGCCTACTTGGATATTTTATATTGTTCCATCATTGTAGGTTATTAGAATAACATGGAAATATATGTTATCCTAATATTTCAAGCGATTGCTGGTGTTTTCAATTTTGAAATACTTCTTCACTTTGCAGAATTGCGTTGTTTATCATTGGTTTATGAAGAGTCCACAAATTTTAATGGCACTTTCAAAAGACTTTCTAATTTTTCATTGGATCTATCCTCATTCTGTTTATTCCAATGACTTGCTTTTGATTCAAAATTCCGATATAAAATTGTCTTCACAGTGGAAGCGCAGCTAGTGGATGGCTTCATTTTGCACACTTGCCTAAATAGCGAAGCTCTCACTAGCTTTTTGCGGAATTGTTTCCCCTGATGATCCACTGAGATCCACCTGAAGCCTGGTATCTTCTTCAATGTGCCGAAAATGATCTTCCGATCTGTCCAGTTCCTTCGAAGATACTTCTCTCATTTCCTGGAAAGTTCCCTGATCCGGCCTTTGACAGTTTTCTTCTCCAGAGAATGTAATTTTTTTTGCCCGAGAAAAATTGTTAGTAGTCGTAGTCTTCTCCAACCTCTTCACTATACCTTCCAACTAGATATTCATGGAGACCAGTCAAAAATGATCACAAAAAAATATATTGTTCTTAGCAAAATAAGTCGTGAAAATTGATGAAGAATGAATAATTATAATCCAAACTATCCACCAAACTTAGAACGCACCTGTACCACAAACGATCAAACACTTGCCAGAGAACCCTTGCACTGGTAAAATGAAAAGAACGACCAAATGTTATCATTATTATCTCCGGTATCGAATATTTTGTCTAGTCGTCAAGACCGGTTAGTCTCCGCCCTTGCTGACAAAAACCGCTGACGATCACCCCAAATCCCGCCCACCCAAAAAGCCAAACATCAAAATATTTCATTTTTGGTACTCGGAAGAGGTTCATTATTTTCTTCTTTTTCAAGTTAATTTTCAACTTATTGAGATAAATCTTATATTTTTGGAAAGAGAAAGGATGACTCAAAGATTCTGTTGTGGTATTTTTGTAATTTCGTGTCTTACTTTTCTAGAAAATCGTCTCAAAAAAACACCTATTTTTTAAGATATGTACCACCTGTTTTTTATCAAAAGATAAGTGAATATCGGAAAAGTATGACAATGGAATCATGCAAAGGAGGATTCTTTTCAATATAGTTTTTGGATTGACCCTCTATGTTGAATCGTTTTCATGTAAATTAGAAAATACGTGACCACAGAGAAGCATATACATAAAATATCGGCAGACGCACTCTTGAGTGGGATTTATTAACTCACCGTTCGCCGTTACCGCTAACGCTAACGTTTTACGTTCGAGATAAACATATGGACGCGCCTGCACACATTTATATCATTCCGTCTGCCGTTGGCGCACCGCTAGAGATCGTTCATCTCCATCTTTTGCCGTCCGCCGTTCGTAGCTTATGCCATAGGAAAATGGTTCAATAAAGTTTTGTTTCAATAATTCATATTTCATAACACTGAGATTTGTTCCAAAATGTACGCGAGTCAGTCACCAAATCCCTACAAACTAGAACAAAATAACTTCAAAGTGAGGTTTATAAATCAACCTTACGAATTCTGATTCATGGCTTAAAAATACTTACTAATCACTTACTAATTATTTAAATAAAAAATCTGATATTAGAGACTTTTTGCACCTCTTAAATTTTCATTCCGTTGTGGTAATCGTTATGGTAATGCTTATTTTTCGACAGCGATGTTGCCTGAATGTGTAAAATTGAATGGATACAACTGCTAATAATAATTTTTTCTCAAGCAATTGATCAAAATGAGATGCAAATAACTACTTTACATGACAATAAACGATCGCGGAAACCATAATGGAATGTTTTACATGCAAAAAATAAACCCAGTATAATATTCTCCTTTATTTCATACTTCTCCGGATTGATCTACTCAACAATCTGACACATCTTGTCACGAACTGAATCACGGAACACGACTAACTCGGACCTAACATTACTTCTCTGCTTCTGACAATCTGACATCTTATAAATATTATTGTTGTTTGATGTTTATGTTCTCTACCACTAACTAATTTGTGTGTGTCTGTACTTCATAGATGATTTAAAAATAGTTGAAAGTCGGAGGTTGAACTCGTTTTTTAGCACTGGTGCTGTGTGTAGTTCAAAGTCTGTCCTTTTTAAAGAAAGCTTTATCAATCCCCAATTTTATTATACCTAATTATGGTATCATTCAGGTATGTACGATGTTTTAAAAAAATGATTATAGATATAGAAATCAATACCAGCGAAATACCTTATTGATTAACAAGGAATAATTACGGAAACTGTGATTAGTTTCGCCTGTTGGTCAGACGCAAAATAACGAATAAAGTAAAATCATAGTGGAGCAAAACCTCTCTTATTAACGGATGAAGTAAATGCCATTTTTGATAAAGTTAACCATAACGGATGAAATATCTGATGTTATTTAAAGAGGTGCAAAAAGTCTCTATTTTCGAACATCGCGCTGCTTCAGGGAAGTTGGCAGAGAATATTGTTTCGTTAATAACAAATTACCTATTGACTTACAGATTCCGATTTGTGACTTACAAATACTTATCAATGACTTACTAATTATTTGTCGTTTGAAAGACCAGAAATTTGAAACTCGTTTTGCTAACTTCACGGAGCTGGTTTGATACCTTTCTGATGAGTCTTTCAGGAGATATTGAAGTTCAAATATGTTTAAAAATCAAAATTCACATGCCTGTTGCTATGGAAAAAATGATAGAATCGTGATTATATAGATTAAATCAATAGAAATAGAGGTCAATTAACTTCATTTTCCAAATGTTACTCCAAGTATTCACGTGTTAATAAATCTATGCAACTTCATCCATGGCAACCGGGATTTAAATACTAATTTTTACACATATTTAAACTCAAATATTTACTGAACGACTCATAAGAAAGGTATCAAACCATATATTTTTGAAATCAGGAAAATAAGCTCTTTCATAATATGATAATATACAGGGATTCCATTGAAAAAAATACTACTTTTGAAAAAATATTGACATTCCGATAGTCTTTTGTTTTTTTTTATAGAATTTTTTGAAAAGTTCAGATCAATATCTAAAACTTTCATATTCACAGAATTTTCATATCTTCATTGATAACGTCGCTAGCATATGGATCAATATATACGGAATGACCTTGTGCAATGTACAGGGTGATTCATTTTCAGAGTCAGGGTGCCAGTTCTCGTAAACTATTCATCGTAGAGGCTTGCCGCAAAAAAATTTATTACTCAAACGGCCAAGAGAAAAACCTGGAAAATATTTTCAAGTGTCTGATATGGTCGCTAGGGGGCGTAACAACCAACACCAAGTAGAAAAATATGATTTTTATGGAATTTTGTCCAATAAAAATATATCGATGAGCTCATTTTCGGATTAACTGACTATTTACCTACACTTTTTGTCCAAAACGTTTTTTTCTATCTATCATAATAAAGTGGTGGGGGAAGTTCAATTGTTTTATTGAACAAACGGAGATTTCTCCCGTTTCACTTGACCGATTTAAACGTGCTTAGGCTCATATGAAAGAGCATGATCTGCACTTCAAAAAACTTTTTTCGTTTTGAATTTTTGACCTTCGCCGTCGCCGCTAGATGGCGTTAACTGAAATGGTAGCATGTTTTTGAGTTTTTTCAAAAAAAATCAAATGTAATGGTATATTCATTTTTATATATTTTAAAAGGAGATACATTTTCCTATTAAAAAAATTAAAAAAAAAAAAAAATAAAAAAAAACAAAAAAAAACATTAATTTTTTTGTTTTTTTTTTATACTTGGTGTTGGTTGTTACGCCCCCTAGCAACCATTTCAGAAACTTGAAAATATTTTCCAGGTTTTTCTCTTGGCCGTTTTAGTACTAAAATTTTTTGCCGCAAGCCTCTACGATGAATAGTTTACGAGAACTGGCAGTCCGATTCTCTACAATATCTATACTTACGATATTCCAAAGTACCCAACCACGAATCTTTTCCTTTTCGCGGATGATACACTTCTGACGGCTACTCATTCAAGTAGTTGTGTTGTTAGAAATAGGTTACAAAATCATTTGAATCGGCTTATGAACTATTTCAACACTTGGCGAATACGACTCAACATACACAAGACTCAGACGCTGTTTGTGGAGCAGTCGACAAAACCTACTTACCCTCCTAAATTAAGACTCTACGACACACCAATTACTTGGGGGAAAACCCTTAAGTATCTTGGCGTGACATTAGACCGTCGACTATCCTGGAACACGCATTTGAACGATAAGCTTAGAGCGGCCAACCAAACTTATTGTGCCTTATACCCACTACTTTGTCATGACTCTAAATTAGACATACGCAACAAACTTTTACTTTACAAGACAGTTATTAGACCCAAAATTACTTACGCTCTTGGAGCATTTTACCTGAACCCTTCGGACATCAAAAAACTACAAACTTACCAGAACAAAATTCTAAGGCGGCTGGAACGGACACCTTGGTATGTGAGGAATCACGATATCCATTCTGACTACAAAATCACTCCAGTACATCATGTGGTCCTTGATGGTTATTTTAGGCTTTTAAATTCAATCCATTCTCATTTAAATCCATTGATTCGAAAATTGATGGATTTCAAAAAATTCAAAAATCAACGTTAAAAATTTAAAAACTTTTGGTACAGGCGTGTCACCTTTGCCAGATCCAGTCTTGGTATGTCCTACATACCTCCTCCACCACCTCTACTACTACCACCACCTTAATAAAAAACCTCAATAAAAATTCATTTCAGGCAACTGTCACCTTTTAACAAAAAACTTTAATAAAAAATCTTCAATAAAAATTTCATTTCAGCTACAAAAATTTTCAAAATTACTCCCTTCCTTCCATTCTCCTAATACTGTTTATACTGTTTACAACAGTATACAACCTTCGAAAATTTATTAGCCTCTGAGGCGAAGCCCTATCCGAACATCAGGGAAAGAGTCCATTAAGGAACTGGTCCCAGAATCGAGACAAGAACATCTGAGAACCGGCACCCTGACTCTGAAAATGAATCACCCTGTACACTAGGCTCCCTTGAAAATTTGTTTTGATTTTTGACACACAGTACAATTATTTTTATATTAATCATCCATCTTAGATTTATGATTAATAACAAAATCGAAACAAAGCTATTAAAATAAAATATGTTGATTCTCATAAGTATGTATTTTCTTTGTTAAAATAAGTTTATTAAAGATACTATTTGTACAGCACATGAGAAAGAATCGGTACTTGTTACCAACCATGTTACCTTTATCATCCTACTGTTATTCCTTAAGTTATGGTCACATGTGGATTTAAAATTGGGTTGGTAATAAATGTATTATCATTATTATTATTATTATTTGATGATTCTGGATTCCGGAGAGATACAAGACTCAAAAATTAAAATATCAAAATAGACAAATACCCTCCTCCACTCACCCTAACAATCCTATCTCAACCCCAACAGACAGAGAAACGACAACATTGTGGCCCAACCGCGATTAAAATCCGTCCCTGCCCTGCCTTGACATGACATTCAACCTACAAATGTCATGTGAGCTGTCACTACACGCAACTTTTTGGAATTTCAATACATTTTCGTGATTTTTTAGTGTAGTTTCGTCCATGTCAATCCTCATGTCCAAATAGTATTAGGGTAAATGGTACAATTGTTGGCACTCATAAGCAAATTTTCAATTAAATTTAGAAATATGTATGTATCTGTATTTTTTTCCCAAGTGACTTCTGTTTTTTTTTTCATCTTATGTTGTTTTAGATTGAGTTATAAAAGCTAAGGAAGTTCAAAATTTAAATTCAATAAATCTTTTTAAAAACGGTAAAGGCACTCTTTTAAACCTTGTATCATTTCTCTTACCAAATTATATATAAGATTTCAAACACGTGAAACAAGTAAAAATTCTGGAATAAGATCTATGTAGTCCATTTTCTTCGATACAATGCAAATGATATGTCCTGTAACACTTCACACATAATTTTTGGTTTGAATGAGATTCCATTGAAAGTTGATACCATTATTGTTGCCCGTGAGCATGTTGTAGTCCTTCATCCAATTGCTTAACGAACCTAAAAATTGCGTATAAACTTGAAAAACGTTAATACCCAAAAACCTTCAAAATCACTGCGTATTTCGACATTTACTTTTGAAACCAACCTAAACAATGCGTTTTAGTGTTTCAACCTATCCTAAAATAAAAAGTATAAACCGATTGATTGACAGAACTCTTGAAATCTCCTGAAGTGATGTATCAAATTGAAACCTGATTGAAATTGTTGAAAATATCCTGACTGAATTCGAACAAGTGCAGCTTGGCATCGAAGATATTTGTCTTTTACACAACCTACCTGATGCGCAAGATCAAAACGGAGTCCGAACTGAATTTGAAGAAAAATATTTTTCCATTGTTTCCAAGGCAAAAGTTCTGCAAGCTCAAGTGCAAATTCCCAATGACAATTTACCTAAAAATACACACTCCGAGTCGCAAAATATAATGTTGAGAGACAGTCTCGCAAATACCTTTGCTACCAAGCTACCACCAATCTCCCTACCTGAATTTGCTGGATCGTACGAGTTATGGACGCAATTCTTCAAAACTTTCGAATCCCTTATAGATAAAAATCCATCCTTGCCCAATGTGCAGAAATTTTACTGTCACCAGTCTGCTCTGGAAGGAGATGCTGCGCAAGTCATCAGCTCACTAAGAGCTAGTGATAACAATTACGCTGTTGCCTGGAATCTACTAAAGGATCGTTACCAAAACAAAGAGGCCCTTATACACTCACATGTGAAGGCAATCTTCAATCTACCCATTATAAAGGAGGAACAGCATACGCAGTTAAGCAAGCTTCTGGATAGTTTTCACAAACATTTTCGTTGTTTGGAAAATTTGGGAAAAAATGTGGACCAATGGGACACCATCCTAATTCATCTTATAACCTCAAAATTAAATCAAGTCACTAGGAGAGAATGGGAAATTGCGACCAGAAATAACGATAAGCCCTCAATTTCAGAGTTAACAGCATTTTTGACAGATCGATGCCACTTATTAGGGTCCATTGATTTCAAGGGTTATGATAAGCATGAGTCTACACTAAAGACACCACCACAAAAGCAATATTCTACAGATAAAACCTTTGCCTATGCCGCCCTGAAAAGTAGTTGCCCACTTTGTAAAGAAGGCCATTTTGTATACGCTTGCACAAAATTTACAAATTTATCTATAAACGATCGTTACAATGAAGCTAAGCGACTGAAACTCTGTACCAATTGCCTACGCCCAGGACATTTTACCTCGAATTGCAAGTCGAAACATTTCTGTAGAACGCTCCTATAGCTTCGTCAGAATCTAAACACGTCTCATAAGGGTCAAGCCGACGGCACAGAACTAAAATATATAGCGTTTTTCCCCCGGAGGGTAGAAAACGACTTATTTTAGATCTTGCCTAGGCTTTACCCCAATAAGCTCTTGACGACTTATTTATGAGAAAAGGTACTGAAGAAAAACATGTCTTTGAGGCCGTCGCTGAGTGGTTCGTCCCTCAATCGGGATTCATCGTCGGCGCTCGTGATCTGAGACGACGCAGAGTGATGGTGGCAGGGCTGGATTACGGGAGAAATAGCACATATATGGAGAAAATGAAGAAGGTAATCTCATTAGGGTCAAGCCCAGGCAAGATCCAAAATAAGTCGTTTTCTACCCTTCAAGGGGAAAACGCTATATATCATTATCCACGGCCAAAGTGAAAATCAGGGATTCGACGGGGAATTTCCACAGCATTACTTGATTCGGACTCTCAGTCTTCTTTTATTACAGAGGATATGCTAAATAAATTGAGGCTGCCACGATAACGGATTATTATGACTATTTTGGGAATTGGTAAGGGGGTAACTGACATCAAAAGCTATGTCAACCCAAATATTCATTTCGCTTGTGACAACTATGAGTTCACATCTAGTCTATTGGTAATGGAAAAAATATCGGAGAGAATACCTTCAGTTGATATGAATCCTGCCGAGTTGAGGATTCCCAAGTATTTGGTATTAGCGGATGAAGATTTTGGTTCTTCAAGAAAAATTGTTATGCTGCTAGGAGCTATGGTTTTTTGAGATCAGTTAGGTGAAGATCAAAATTCTCTGGGAAATGGTAAGCTCAAAATGCAGGAAACCAAGTTAGGATTGATTGTGGGTGAGCCACTATTTTTAAATATTTGTAAAAATACAGGACAGGTCGGTAATTTGAGTTCAAATTCTGGAACACAAGCACAGTTGGAGCGCTTTTGGACATTGAAAGAATTTCCAGATGAAAGACATTATAACCAGGAGGAGGCTCGATGTGAAGAAATATTTAGGAAGACAAATTATTGGGACAAGGATGGAAGGTTCGTAGTAACTCTGCCCTAATTTTCGAGGGATGAACATTTCAAAAAATATTATCACGATTTAATAGAAAATCACAGATCTTTAGACCATACGTCCAAAATCGCAAATATTCCTTCGATTCAAAAGATAGAGACAGGAAATAATCAGATTTACTACTTACCTCATCACGGGATTCTTAAGGAGTTTTCAGTTACAACTAAACTGCGAACAGTATTCGATGCTAGTGCGGCTACTGATACAGGGGTGACGTTGAACGATAAATTATTGGTTGGGCCAAAGTTACAAGAAGGTTTATTCAACATTTTGGTACGGTTCAGGCAATATCAAGTTGTTATATCAGGGGACATCAAAAAAATGTATCGTCAGGTTTTGGTTGATGGGGATCAAAGAAATTTGCAACGGATTTTATGGCGATTTTCACAAGAAGAACCAATAGCAGTTTATAAACTTAATACGGTAACTTATGGATTAGCTTCGGCTGCCTTTCTCGCGGTACGATGTTTGTGGGCTATGGCAGAAGAATTTGATGAATTTTATCCAGAGGTTTCAAGGGCCATGAAGAGGGATTTTTACATGGACGATTTGTTAACCGGTTCCGAAACTATAGAAGAAGCTGGACTTTTAAAGGATCAAATAAGTAGAATTTTGGAAACGGCGAATATGACTTTAAGAAAATGGATGATAAACAGATCTGAGGTTTTGAAGGATAATGATCCAAATATGATTGAAAATTATATAGCTGAAGGTGGTGATAGTCATAGAACTTTAGGCTTGTGTTGGAATTCACAACAAGACAATTAACATTTCAAGGTTAAATTTGAGCTAGAAAGGTTAACAAATAAAGTGTTTAAAAGAAAAAAGAATAATGCCAAAAGCAAGCAAATTGAGTTCTTTGACTTCATTGCGGACAATGATGGTATTTGACGTGTAGGTGGCAGGTTGCATCCTATTATTTTACCAAAAACTCATGACTAAACCCGACTCATTATCATTAATGTCCATTATAGACACCTACATCAGGGTCCTCAAGCCTCACTTGCCATAATTAGACAGTCGTATAATAGGCCTATCACCGGTAGACGTTTGGTTAAAAAGGCGTTGAGCAAGCGCATTGTTTGTTTCAAGGTTAAACCTAAAGGTGTTAATAATGTAATGGAAAATTTGCCAAGGTCAAAAGTCATTCCAAGTAGACCATTCACGAATTGTGGGATTGATTACGCGGGACCTTTTAGATCAAACTGAGTAAATTACGGGGATTTAGGACGGTTTGGGCCTATATGTGTGTTTCGCTACTAGGGCAGTGCACCTCGAGATTGTGAATGATTTAAGTACGGTATTATTTTTGAACTGTTTTCAGAGGTTTATTGGACGCCGCGATTTGTGCGCTGATACATTTTCACGTTTTTCGGTCTATTTTGTATCTCAAAAAATACAATGGCATTTCATTCCTCCACGCTAACCGTGTTTTGGAGGTATTTGAGAATCTGTGATTAAATCGGCGAAATACCACATTAGGCGAGTAGTGGCGAATCAAAAGATTACTTATGAGGAGTTTGAAACGGTTGTTATTCAGATAGAGTCATGCCTAAATTCTAGACCCTTGACTCCTATATCTGAAGATCCTAATGACTTGAATATTCTTACTCCTGGTCATTTCCTTATTGGCACTTCCCTATCTGCTTTGCCTCAAGTGGACTTGCAAGATGTCCAGTTGAATAGATGCAAACGGTTCGAATTGTTAACACAAATGGTTCAATCATTTTGGAGGCGTTGGAGCTATGAATACCTCACCCAGTTGCAGCAAAGGAACAAATGGATGGGTTGTAACGATTCTGTAAAAATTGGAATGATGGTGTCGTCAAGGAATCTAACACTCCCCCAATGTACAGGAGTCTTGGAAGAATAGTGGCACTGCATCTTGGACGTGACGAAAAATGTCGTGTTGTGTCAATGAAGACTTCCAAAGGAATTATGAAGAGGGCGATAACCGAAATTTGTGAATTGCCATTTGGACAAGGATCAGCAAGCTTCGCTGTGTTGCTGTTTTTGGTGTTTGGACTTTCGAAAGACGGTGCTTTCAAGGAGGGCGGCATGTTCGGTTCTCTATAACGCGACAGACTCCGCCTGACATTAGCAGGTGAAAAAAGGTAAAGAAGTCATCCAGGCGTTTTCTAGCCAGAAAGCCATTGTTCTCATTTGAGAAATTATATATTTCCATTGTTCGCCTTAAAAATATGATACAGTCCACTTAAAAAATCTGGAATTTCTTTCACTGAAGAAAACTGCAGCAGCCAAGCGAAGGAAACGCAACAGTTGTAATAACGCAATCATCATCAGTTCCTAGTTTCTAGATCCTACTTGTATTTATGTGTCTAGTTGATTACCACCATCTGAAACTCTTCAATCATTACATAATTAATTGTTCTCTACGAGGCAGGTGAGCCAAACTCTATAATACTGTCTACTGTAGTACCTATTCATTTAAACACGGTGGGATGAATAAGAGTTCCACAATTTTTTTTATCAATGCTACCATTAAAAGAATCCTATCAAAGGAATCATGTTCATGCATCATATAATTTTATGTTGATCTTAGTGATGGTTGCCTTTGTTGAGAAGAAAAATAAAAATAGCAAATACATAGCATATTACTACTTGAACAATAACACCATACACAACCATGATACTAAAACACCACACAATCAATACTTCAATGTCAGTGAACGTGACAATTTGTGTCATAAGCAAAAAGCATTTTACCGAGTCTAACAAAAAACCTTGGCAATATGGAATATTTTAGAATTTGTACCAATTAATTTCTGTTTTAGGTACCACCAACGAAGAAAGCAGACTGGCCTTCCAAACGTTCGGGATTGAATAGGTTTTTTCATTTTCTAATAGCTTCTTTTTTAGGTAAAAATACAGTGGATGGGTACATTCAGAGGAGCCACTGGTCTGGTTTGCTTTAAGGGTAATCAGTAACTTGTTGATTTAATCTAAGATTTCTTGATGAGTGATTTCTTATTTAGATTTGCGCCAATCCAAGTCTCTCACTACCAAAACAGGCATGTTCTGGATTCCGACTTACATTAAATACATTGAGGCGCAGTTTTTCAATTGTGGCTTAAACTCAGTTCACAGTTTAAACTGAGTTTATATTCAATATCTCATTTTTCAATCAAAGTTCAAATTTGATCGTAGTTCAAGTTCGATCAAAATCTGAACCGCCGAGTTCGGGCGTTTTAACTAATATCTACTCTACCAAGGTTTCATTTGCCAATTTGACATTAGTGTTTTATATCTGATAATTATGGATGAAGCTCTGGATTTATTATTTGAAGTCGTGAGGTAAGATGATGAAGGAATTGATGAGTATCTAAGGCAGATCAACCTACCTAGGAGACAAAAAATCATGAGAGGCAGAAGAAACCATTTTTATGAATGGAATGATTATGATTTTTTCATCAGGTTTCGACTTTCAAAACATTGTGTTAGAAGGATTGTCTGGGAAATTGAAGAAGTTATTGCCAATCCTACTAATAGGTGCGTTCAATATAATTATGAAAAAGCATATTAAGCAAAATTAAGTAATTTTTGTAATTGCAGAAATAATGCGGTTTCTCCAAATATAATGGTACTGCTTACACTGCGATTCTTTTCAACAGGCTCATTTTTAGTTACTGTAGAAGACTTTTGTGGAGTTCACAAAAGTACCGCGTGTAGAATTATAAGAAGAGTATCCAGAGCACGTGCCCAATATATCAGAATGCCACAAACACAAGAAGAAGTAAGATCTGTGCGACAGGGTTTTTTTTAATATTGCTCGTTTTCCACGTTGCATTGGTGACATGGATTGCACTCATGTAAAAAGTCCAGGTGGGCCTCAAGCTGAAATAAACAGGAATAGAAAAATATTTTTCCAAAAATGTAAAAACAATTTGCGAGACTGATCTAAAAATTCAAAATATTGTAGCTCGTTGGCCAGGCTCCCAACATGACTCCACTATTTTTAATAATTCCAATATTAGAGGGAGATTTGAAAGAGGTGAATTGGGTGATAATTTGCTCGTTGGAGACAGTGGCTATCCAGTTAGAAAATATCTCATAACACCTCTAGCAAAACCAAGAACTGCAGCTATTCAATGAATCCCAAATACGAACTAGAAACTCAGTGGAGAGAAGTTGTGAAATGAGAGAGCAAATTCCACCTGTTAATGAAGAGATTGAAGAAGCCATTGCTGCTCAATTTGATATAAACTTACAGAATAATGTTTGGCCAAATATTAATAATTCTATTAGAAATATTTTAATTTATGATTATTTCCAAGGCTTGTTATAATTTCTCTTTGTTTCACCTCATGGGTACTCATAATTTTGTATGTATTCAGGTACTCTAGATAATATGTCGATATATAAATGAGGTTTTAAAATCAGTTTCCATATTTCGCGCATTTCAGGTGGTGGATACATGCTTTACTTTTCTAATGTTTTGCATTGATCACTTTAAAAATGAAACTATATTACTATACTATAACATGTATATTTTTGTATTTATTGTAGAATATTATACTAGTCTTTTGGCTGTTTTTCCTTAATTTTCAGGTCTACCTCCAAAATTTTCATTCTTAGAAAATGTTCTTTTTTCTCTCGGATCTTTCTTTTCTCTGTTTTGATTGATTAAAATGCTCTTCTGCAGTTCTAATAATTCAAGCTTTTCATTCACCACCTCAGTCCACATCTTGTTTGCGTGGTTTTTTGCTGAAGAGCTTCCCCTGGATGTGTCTAAAAAGATTAACTTTTATTAAGATCTATTTATAGTGATTATTGGAAATTTTAGGTATTTTTACAAATAATAATATGACGAATGTCAGTCACCAGATAATCGAAGGCTAGGAGTCTTTGGCTTTTTCAACATAGCTGGTTTATATTTTGCCCAACTCAGCCTGAAGTGCTAGGCTGGGGATTATGTGACTCCAAAGGGTCAGGAGGGTCAGGAGGCTGAAAGGAGATCGGATTTTTCCTAAGTCTCTTCAATTTTCTAATATGAGTTGTTATGGGCTTCTTTTATTATCTATTTTATTTTTATTTGCACTTACAGTTTTTATTGGAATATATTGGGGTTTAATTTTATTTCTGAAGTTGGTTTTTTTGTATACTAATTGATCGGGGACAATTTCAGGAGGTTGTTCGGCGTTTTGATTTTGTTTCTGGGTGTTTTGTGACTGTTTTTGATATGCATTTTTATAAATCGCATCATGGAAAGGTATTATCTCTTTCTTTCGATTTTGATTGTATTGTTCATAGATCGTTAAGTCGTTATTTAAATTTGGTTCGTTGAGGTAGGGTCCGTAGAGTATTGAAAATGGAGAGTGACCCGTAGTGGAATGTATGCTCTGATTATAAATCAAAACAGCGCTAGTCACCTAATTTTGAGGGGATTCATCGGGATTTTGCATTTTAAGAATACGGAGTTTTTCCAGTAAAGTGGAATGCAGTCGCTCCACTGGACTATTAGATGACGAATTACCAGGGGTAGTATAGTGGATATCTATTCCAAATAATTGACAAAATTCCTGGAAGAGCGAATTCTTGAACTCGGTTCCCTGATCAGAAATTATTTTCTGAGGCGTGTTATGGTGGGAAAAGTAGTGTCTTATCTTACTCAAAATAGTGACGGAGTTTTTATCGGGAATGTGATATGCCTGGGCGTATTTAGAAAATGAATCTATAATGGTGAGGAATTGGCAGTTAGAAAACTGGAAAATGTCTATGTGTATGGTTTTAAATGGTTTTTCCGATAGGAGTGAGCCGATAGGGATGTCTTTCATATTTATTTTGTAAGCAGATCTCGCATTTGTTTATGATGTTGGTTATGGAGTCTCTTAACTTTGGCCAATAATATTTTTGTTTTAAGTTGTTGTAGGTTTCGGTAATACCATTATGATTGCTTTGGTGATAATTCAAGATTATTTCTTTTTGTTGTATGGGATCTGTTACATCATGTAGATATATATTAGATAGTAGCAGTTTTGCAGAAGGATTGAGATTTGCAGTGACTAATCTTTGGAATTCTAATTTGAGTTCAGAGTCTGGAATGTAGACCGTAAATGAAGTGTCTGGTTTAACTATTTCTTTGAGAATTTTGAGAATGTGATCTTGTTGTTCGAATTTTGAGATTTTAACAAAGTGGTGATTTTTCTTGAAAGGTTTAGTGTATGTGTCAAGATATTTATCTCCGTAGGAAAGAATAATTCTATTTGATGCATAATTTATCGGGAGTTCTGAAATGGGGAGAAATTTTCCTCCTGTGTCATTGTTGGAATGTACTGTTATGTCGGAGCCGTTGTCATTATCATTGGGGTTCACCGGGATAGCTTTATCAGGGATTATTTTTGAAACTACGTCATTGTATTTTTCACCCATAATGAAGTCAGCTGAATCGAAATCAGACAGATTTGCAACTGTATTGTCAACATTAGGGGCAATAGATTCCGCATCATTAGTTTCATGGATGTTTAATTGAATTCTAGACAAAGCGTCAGCTACGGAGTTCTCTTTTCCTTTTTTGTATCGAATTTCGAAGTTGAACTCTTCAAGTTTCAACCTCCAACGGGTGAGTCGAGAGTTGGGTTCCCTTATTTTTGACAACCACACAAGAGGATTATGGTTGGTTTCAATCATGAACTTCTGTCCATAAAGATATGGTCGAAAATATTTTGTACTATCCACAATTGAGAGAAGCTCTTTTTCTATTGTAGAATAATTCTTTTCGGCGGAGTTGAGCGTTCGTGAATAGTAAGCTATAGGGTGATCATTCTGAGAGAGTACACTGCCGATGGCAATGTTAGAAGCGTCGGTAGTAAGTTTGAACGGCTTGGAGAAGTCGGGATATTGGAGTACAGAGCAATTTGAAATGAGTTCCTTGCACTTTTGGAACGCAGCCTTATATTCGGGATTTTCTATGTTTATTGTGGAACCTTTCCTAAGACATTTTGTTATTGGGAACGTAATTTTTGAGAAATTTTTAATAAATCGGCGATAGTATCCGACAAGACCAAGAAAAGATTTGATTTCCTTTTGATTGCGAGGGAGAGGGTACCTTTGAATTGCTTCAATTTTGATGGGATTTGGTCGTATACCTTCGGGAGTGATGACATGGCCGAGAAATGCCACTTCTTTGCAAAGGAATTCAGACTTGTCTGGCTGAACTTTCAAATTGACTTCCCTCAATTTTTTGAAAATAGTGCGAATGTGATCGATATGTTCTGGTAATGATTTCGAAAAGATAACGATATCGTCCATGTAGACGAAACAAAATTTGTAGAGGAATTCACGCAAGATCTCGTCCATCATGCGTTGGAATGTTTCTGGAGCGTTTTTGAGACCAAAGGGCATTCTCAGATATTCATAATGTCCATTATTGACAGAAAAGGCAGTTTTTTCGATAGATTTTGAGTCCATCTCGATTTGGTGAAATCCCTGGGCAAGATCGAGTGTGGTGAAGTAGTTACATTTTCCAAGATTATCCAGAATTTCTTCAATTCTTGGGAGAGGGTAAATTTCATCAACAGTTTCCTCATCAAGACGTCGATAATCGATGACCATTCGGAATTTCTTTTGTCCTGAAGCGTCGGCCTTTTTGGGAACTATCCAGACTGGAGCGGAATATGGAGAGATAGATGGCTTGATGATTTTATTGTCCAGGAGTTTTTGGATTTGAGATTGGATCTCGATGTTCATACTGGGTGGATGACGAAAGGATTTTACGTAGATGGGGCGATCATTGGTGGTCCGTATATGATGTTTAGTTTGACTGGTGAATGAAAGATCACAATCTTCATGGTACATAATGTCCTTGAAATCATGACAAAGAGAAAGAATTTTTGATTTTTCAAGAGGGGTGAGATGATCTAGACGGAGTTGCTTTTTAGGGTTGAATTGATTACTATTCGATTGAGAGGGATCTAGTAGATCGAATTGATCTTGGGGAATTACACGGAATCTTTGATGAAAATTGACATTAACCTTTGAGTTTGGATTGGGGATTTTACAAAAGCCATTGTGGACTTTGACCAAAATATCAGGGATGACGTGATTATCTATAGAGAAAGAGAAAAGAATAGCTATGCCTTTTTCGTAATTAACGGGAACAATGAGCGAGTTATTGTCTATGTTTTGAATCGGTTTGAAAAGAGGTTTGTTATACGCTAAGGAAAATGGAATTTTGATATTTTGGAGTGTTAGAGTTTTATTTTCGTAGTCGATAAGTGAATTCAATTTTTTTAAATCTTTGCTGCCAATTAACGCATCAAAGTCTTTGTGTCAATTAAGTACACGCATGGAAATTTTTTCCTTTATGCCTAGTTCTTCTAGCAAAGGTGAATTTAAGTTATTATTTTCTTTATAAGTATTTTTGCATGCAACTACTTCAAAAGGTTCATAAAACATGTTACTAGGGTAAATTTCAGCAATTGAAGGAGAGATAATGGAATCAGATGCTCCAGAGTCGATTAAAACGATCAATGGTTGAATTCGGGGTTTCATATTCGGGGTTATCGGTGAAAAATTGATCTTGTTGATCTTCAAACGAATATTCATCGGAAGGTTGATTTTGTTCAACTGAATAGGGATAAGTTTCGACGTTAGTGAGTTCCTGCGAGATAAAATTTCTTGGACCTGAGGGACGGAAGTGATTTTGGGGGTTGAAATTATTTATTCGTCTGGAGGGACCAATTGTTGAGGTTGACATAGGAGTTGGTCTTTCAAATCGCTGTGGTCTGTTGGATGGTGCGAAGGCATTCCTATTGTTTGGGTTATTTACAGGTTGTGAATTTGGTGTGAAATTTCTTTGAAATTGACGGGGTTGTACTACGTTGGGGAACTGGTTGTTGAATCTAGGTCTAGGTGGAAATTTCATAGGCGGTATTGGTTGTAATGTTCTTACAGCTTGTGAGCTATTTACAGCATTATTAGGTTGAAAATAATTGTTGGAATAGTTCTGATTACTATGCAAATTTGGATGCTTGGTAAAATTAACCTGCGATTCTATCATATTGTAATTCACAACTTGAACTAAAGCTTCATCTAATGTGTTTGGATTAACTAACATCAACATGGTTTTCAAAGTTTGAGGCGCATTTGCCGTCAATATCAATACTGCAGTTTTATGTGTTTGGCTAATAAGAGTTGCCTTAGAATTATTATCAGCCACTTCATATTGAATTTTAGAGAAAATCCTCTGAATAAACGTCTTAAGCCTATCTACAAATTGAAGAATGTTCTCATTCTTATTTATTCTTACGTACTGTAATTGTTGCATAAGAATTTGGTGATTTATTGGATCACCGAATTTTTTTCTTAATGCTTCTCTAATGCTCGGCCAGGTATTTAGGTCTGGTCTAGTTAATAAAAATTCTCTTGCATTTTCAACTAATTTAGATTTTATAGCCGCTAGAACTATGCTTTGTAAATCGTTATTTCCAACATAATACAGATTATAAAATTCATTGATAGCAATAATGAAACTTTCTAAATGAGTCTGGTTACCAGAGAAAGTAGGCAGTAAGGTGGTATGGAATCTGACGTTCTCCATATCTATATTTGATTCTGATTGTACTAATGTATTATCGAGTGTATTATCTAAAGATTCAATACTTAAATGACGAAATGAAGAAGCTGAAATGTCTTCTGGCTCTGAATCACTATCTGAGCTATTATTAATTACCCTTATCCTAGCCCGTTTTTTAAACAAAGTTTTGCGAAGTCTATCAGTCATGTACACAAAACAAAGAAAAAAGAAAAATGGCAATTCAGCAATTACTTACGGCGTAAACAAGGGGACACCCATAGAGCTCACGTCGTAGAGGTACAGCACCAAAGGAATTCCTATAGAGTATAGAGGTGAGGCTGAAATGAAATGAAATGAAAATGTTATTTATTTAGCATTAGCTAATTTTTACAATAATAGGTTAATAATACAAACTAACTTACAAAGTAACATGCATTCTCAACCTCGTAACAAATGAGCCATAAGTTTTTTACAAAAAATACTTAACGTTGGGGCAGTTTTTATGTCAACAGGCAATTCGTTAAATTTCTCAAGTCCTTGATAAAAATAATGTTTTCTGAAGCAATGTAGATCTTACTGGTGCGATATGAAAATTTTGACTTGTCCTGATGTTATAATTATGGAAATGAGATCTTTTTTCTAAATATGGACTAAAATACGTGGGTAACATATTATGTTCGATTTTATATATAAGTACAAGATTTGCCCTAATAATACACTTTTCTACATTCAACCAGTTCAATGTCTCTAACATAGATGAAATTGAAGTATATCTGTCTCTGTTCAATAATATACGCATTATTTTATTTTGCATGACCTGTAATCTCCGTATGTCCTCTTTTGAACAAGATATGAACAAGAATGAACAGCAATAGTTGAAGTGAGGCAACAAAATCGCTTGGTAAATTGTCATTCTTGTCCATGGAGACAAAGTTGAAGAAACTCGTCGAAAAATACCAATTTTTTTGCCCAACTTCCTACATAAAAAATTCACATGAGCTGAAAAATTGAGTTGCGAGTCCAATATAACTCCAAGATATTTATTTTCTTTCACAAAATTAACTGGAACGTTGTTTATATACAGTGATAGATTCATTTCCAGAAACCGTTTACAATTCCTCTTAGATCCGATTATCATACATTGTGTCTTGGTGTTATTTAGCTTCAGTCTGTTTTGGCAGAGCCAATCATATAAAATGTTGAGTTCTTTGTTCAAATTGTTAGTCATTTCAATATAATTTTTACCAGAAACAGAAATTAACGTGTCATCCGCAAATAAATTAAGAGTACAGTTTTTCATAGATCTATAAATGTCATTTATATAAATTATAAAAAGCAACGGACCAAGAACACTACCTTGTGGGACTCCTAATACACTATTCGTTTTATCAGAAACTTTGTCGCCTATCCTAGTGATATGATATCTGTTATTTAATCGGTTTTTTTGCACTCTATTATATCTTTGTACTCCTTAATCAAGGAGATCTGTGAAAATGAGAAGGAATAATTCAAATTTAGTGTAATAAAAATCAACTGATACCTACACATTTTGATTTGATAAAATTATGTACTTATTGTAGATACGCAATATACCTAACATTTTGTAAAGAAAAGTAAAAATTAAAAACAGTGAAATATCGTTACCAATAATTCTTCTTCAGATGAACTGAAATTGGGTGCTCTCTTTCCTTTTTCCATTGAGAAGAAATCTTGAAAAATCCCTGTACGACCTAGCAACTGATCAGCCAATACATTCAAATCTGCACCTCAAAAATTATTAAACATTTACCTGGTACGTATAGAATATGGAAGGGCCTGGTCCACTACAAAAACTTTCAATCTTTCAAACAACACAAAACCGTTTTGAAATTTCAAACGTCATAAACAGGTTATTTTCAATAACGTGAATGTAGTCGAAGATAGCACCGTTGTTATGTGCGGTCTATTTTCTGGGATCAACTATAGTGATTCCGGATCAACTGAACTACAGTGCGACCAGCGTTGAAAAACACATTTACTTCTGAACCGAGTTCAGAAATTGAACGGAGTTCGCCTGAACCGGAATTTGAACTACGATTGAAAAACCGGGCCTAAGGGTCGGTTGCATAAACACTTTGAACCATAGTTCATTGTTGATCTGCAGTTCATAGTTTTATGCAACCGGCCCTTAAACATCTCAAGTGGGTAGCTACTTCCCAGTTTCCACACTGTTCTACTTGATCATTTTGTTTCAGGTAAATACAGATTTTCAAATTTGAAAATGAAGATGGTTTGTTGTATGAATGGGATGAGAAGTTGAAAAAATAGCGTTTTTTCCAATGATGAAGAACCACAAAAAAGATCCTATTGTGAAAGTTATTCTGGAAAATGTAAACAACATCTTGATATCCGGAAGTCCGGAAGAAAGTGAGAAGACATTAGGAATATTGATTTTGATTTTTTTATGAATATTCCAGTATAACATAACAAGGACTGTGTAAAATACAATATAATGTCCTAGTTTTGAAAGAAAGATAATTTTGAACTTTTTCCTCAGATGATTATGGTAGTGCATTTGAATACTGCCCGGTTACCTCGTACCAACAAGTTAAGAAATCCGCAACAAAGCTGGAATGACCGACACTTAATTCACGATAAAAGATTTGTAAGCATCGGTTGATTTCGTAGGTGCTACCCAACAGAAAAATAATTCTACAGTGTTTTTAATTCTCAGAGCAAAAATTTTCATGTACTAAGCATGCAGTAAAACGCGAATTTAATCAAGTGAAAAGCTAATAACAGCTTTTTTTCATTATCAAAACCTTGGTCTTGTCCTTGTTTCAATTTCTTATTCAGAGTTCAGCTTCTCTCATTTACACGCTTTATATTAGCTTCACATGAATGTTTGCACCGGAATCAATATTGATCGCATGAGCATTAATTATAATTATAAAGATTCTACATATTTAGAAACAAAAGCTGTTCTTGAGATACCAAAATTCATTGAATGAATAAAACAGTGTAGTGGAAATTAGCAATATCATAATACTAGGTCATTTATTTTATTTTGACAGCTTGTAGAACGTGTCAAAACAAGTCGATATACCAAAAAATCAACTATATCAACGTTGTAAAACAAAAATGTTCAAATTTAAATAAATAAATAATAATTTTACTACCAACAGATTTTGATATTTCCGAACACTGCCATGTCAAAAATTAGTGGTATTTGTTAACTACTGATATTGCCTTTTACTGCTAATGAATATTTCTAATTTTTAAATAATGATTATTTATAAACGTAGCTATACTTTTCTTTTACTTTGAAACATTTATATAGGTGGTTTTTGGAATATCAACTACTTTTGACGAGTTCTTCAAGCTGTTGAAATAAATGACTCAGCTTTGAAAACACCCTGTATTTATTGATGTATGCTTTACAAAATGAAAATTTTTCAAGTAAAAAAATTTTAAACAAAAAAAAAGCTATGGCAAAAATTGCATCACCCACACAAAAGGATATTGAAAAATCGATTTGTAAAATATCGGTATTACCCACGTATTTACCTGATAAATTCAAAAAACCCGCAAGATATCCGGTACCTGAATATTGCGTGTTGCCAAACTGACTCCAGTACGAGAAATCTTCTGATTTGTAACCCAAAGTTTATGAAATACGGGAATCCAAGATTTGATAGAAAATTAGCAATTTGGTGGAAAAATATATTCGGAAAAGTTATAGAGAAAATAAAAAGCAATTATGCAAAGTATATCAAATTAAATGATTTTGAAAAAAAACTTTTTTACTATTTAAAAAAAAAATTTAACTCATAAAAAATGACTCTCAATGTTTCATAATATTCCGAATATAAATCCAAAATTTTGTTCCAATCTGTTGCGTACTTTTTCTGCAATTCTTTGAAACATATATGTTGCATCGAGCGGGTGATGTAGGCTGTTAAGTACGATTTCATATGAAAAAGATTCAGGGCGCAGCCTGGTGGGGTCAGGGGGCCCTGGTGCTCAATTCTCAAGATAATTCGTATACAAATATGCATTTGATTTTCTACACCATTTGTATACGGATCTAATTGGAAAATTGAGCACCTGCCCTCCCTACGAGATCCACGGTTCCAGATAATTCCCACGAAATTTGATTGTTTTCTCATATGTTTCCAAGAAATGTGAATTGGTTTGAGTAAGGTTTTCCTTGGTTCCTATTGGAGAGATATTGCTAATCAAAAAATGTCAAGCGGTAATACCGCATGCGGTATTTTGACGTTAATAGGATGCGCGGTTTACTTGCTAAACGTCATTCACGGCATGGAGAGATATTAGGCGGATTTTGGCGTTAACCAGGTAACGATTTGTCGTTACCAGGTTTGGTAAGTAATTGGTTACTGTATCAATACCAGCTTGAGATCAAAACCCAAAACGTTCTGGTTAGTAAAAGTATTATTTATGGTATAACGTAACTACTTAATTAGGTACCTCCAAAGAGATTTGCCCCTACTGCGAAGAAAAGTTAGGTTAGGAAATTCGTAACCTGGTTAACGCCAAAATCCGCCTATTGCTTCTCAAAAAATGTCAAGCGGTAATACCGCATGCGGTATTTTGACGTAAATTGGATGCGCGATTGACTAGATTAACATCATTCACGGTAGTAAGTTTACCGCATGGTTATTCATTACGTAGCGTGGAGTGCTATTTCGAATACCGCACAAAATGCATTTGATTTTCAATACTATTAGTGTAAGTATTTATTAGGAGAATTGAGCATCTGCGCCGGTGTATGTTTGAGTACGTATGCCATACAACCTGACAAATAAACAATCCGTGTTTTGGTGTGTTCATTGAGGTGAAGAAAGTATTCATCGGTTGGTAACTTGTTGAACGAAAATACGTCCGCCAAGCACATGATGTCAATCGGAGCCTATCAAATTTTCGCGCGAACGCTGCCGGCATACATTATTTTGCGACTTGAGTAAATTTTGGGTGTCATGTTAATACAAACTTTTCTTCTCAAGATCATTCAAGGAACTCTTGACGTTTGGCCATATACCTACTCATAGCACCCTATATTTTGAATATATTATATGATAGGTAGTCTAAAAGGAAAGTTTGCCATATGGATCATAAACCATTTTGAGGTATTCAGAAAAAACTTAATAAATCTACAAAAAGGGACGATAAAAAAATTGTTTTGTGTTTATACTTGATTATTTAATATTATAAATTATATATGCATTTTGAAGGAAATTGAGTTTTTAATATGTTTTTTTAGTCACATACCGGGTATTGCAACTGTATCATGATATTTAGCTCAAGGCTTAGCATCTTGAAATACTCTCACCAGTTGCTCCAAGAAAATAACTTGAACTGATGATCCATGAAAAGGAGTCATATAGTCTCATTCTAGTGTCTTTAAGGATTGCAAATTTACTGGCGGAGAGAAGAAATTACGTTCCTACTGTATATTTTTTTGTGAAACAGACTTACCAGATCTTGTTTCGAATAAAGGAATTTTTGTTTGGGTAGAAACATAATACTTTTGCAGACTTAACGTAAAACATCCACTTCAAAAATCCTTTGATTAACCGGATTTGATTGAAATTTTCAAGAAAAACATTATGAACAACTAAGGTATTACCCTTATCGATATTGTCCAATTGAACAGACCGGCATAATGGCGGACTGATGGCTGGAGTTTCTGGAATCCTGATTGGATTTATGTGTCACGTGTGTGAATGCGCACAGCGTAACTGCGCATATGCGGTTTTGTCACTTTTTATCTTTGAAGAAATCAGATTTTTCGAGAATTATAAAATGTATTGATAGCTGAATGATGTCTTCACTCTTCATCACTACTATCATTGTCGACGTGTTAGTTATAAACAATTTGAGCAAAAATGCCCTGCAGCAACTGTGTTTATTCAATAAGGGAATTTATTGTGTTGTAAAGTGATAGAAGAAGCGTCGTTGAGTTTTTGGTAGAACATAGAATACTTGAAAGATTTTCTGAATGCAATGTCTGTACGTGAGTACGTGAAGACTAGGAATAAGGATCAATGGTCTTTTATACACTTGTTCGAGGAAATATAAGATTCAGAAGAAGGTTAAAAAATGTTCGACAAAGAAAAATGCAAGAGCTGGAACATGGTTTTCGAAGTCCAAGATTTCCATAGAAGATGTGCTGTATTTCACTGTACTTTGGTTAAGGCTTCCATATCCGCGTCAAAAGTTTATCATTAGAGAACTCAATTGTTTCGACAGAACAGTAGTCGATTGGTCATCGTATTGCCGGGAAGTATGTGTACAATGGAGTCTGGATAGTTCACAAAAACTAGGTGGCCTTGAAAAATTGTGGAAATTGATGAGGCGAAATTTGTCAAGCGCAAATATAATAGGAGACGTCGTATAGAAGGACAGTGGCTGTAAGGATTTGAAAGGAAATCGAAGAAAGTATTTTTGGTGCCTGTTCCGGATAGAACTGCTGATACTTTACTTTGGGTGATTCAAGAGTGGATTTTGCCCGATACAACAATAGTATCCGATTGCTGGAAAAGTTATGACTATTTGGATAATGAAAAGTATCAGCACTTAGCAATGAATCCCTCATCAAATTATGTGGATCCAAATGATGTCACTATTCACACTGAGAACATACAGCGAACTTGGAGAGACATCAGAAGAGCAATTCCCCGATATGGTAGAAAGGAACCACACTTTATAGGATATCTAGCCAAATTTTTGTTCAATTGATCGATTCCTGATGATGATGATCTACATACTTTCTTCATTGAAATTTCAAAATAGACTAACTAAACCGGTTCAAGCAGAAAGGACACATGTCAATACTTTGAAAAATTTACATTTTAACTAAAATGTATCATCTTGTGGTAGACAAAACGGATTATGCATAAACAGCGCAAGTCACCATCCTCCTTGTCTTAGAAAAATCAGGTATTGATTCTAGAGTTATGCATAACAGGCACACGTCGGTGACTTGTGCCGTTTATGCGAAATGTTAGTGGTGGCGGGGATCATATTATTATGTTTGTCAATTATTGTCATGCGTTTTTTGCGTTGTATTTGTTGTTGCGGAAAGAGTTGCACGTGGTTCCATTTGATATGGTGGACAATCCTGGATTAACACCTAACAAAGGCAAAAAGCAGAGACTTCCAAGTATGCTCGCAATATACAGAAAAGAGCAAGATTGGAAGGCAAATCTTATCAGAACAATAAAGGAAGAGACTTTTTGAGAAAAAACAATGAAGTTCTTTGCAGGTGAGTTACTTCAATAGAGTTTTTTGAACGACTGATAATTTCATTAAAAGTTCTCTCATGAAGACAGATTGGCGATTTCTAAACGATTTTATTCTTTGAGCTCTAAAAACGAACAATACATTTTTCTACAGGATCTTGTGGATAAAATAGAAGTAAAGCAGCGGCGTCCTCGACCTGGTGACAAAAATAAACCTAAATCAAACAGCTTCAAATACTACTCATTTCAAGGAACTACCAAAGTAGAGATCTTCCAAAGACTACGTAATTCAAACTTCAAAATTCAAATGGACAAAAGTTATTTTTCAAAACGCGAAGTGGCTTATTTAGGACATGTGGTAACAAAATTATCCTATTCCTTAACGACCAAATAAATCAAAGGATTCTTGGGATTACTAGGATATTACAGAAAATTTATTTCGAATTTCGCCCAAATAACAAAGCCTATGACTAAATGTCTCAAAAGAGGTTCAAAATTAGAACATAATCAAGAATTTGTCAATTGTTTCGAAAAATGTTAAAACCTCTTAACGAACAAACCAATCTTAAAATATCCCGATTTCCAAGACTTTCAAACTAACTTGTGATGCGAGCAATGTTGTCATTGGCGCCGTCTTATCGCAAGGTAAGATAGGTCAAGATCTTCTCGTAGCATATGCATCTCGGACCTTAAATGATTCAGAAACCAAATATTCAACAGTAGAAAAAGAATGCTTGTGCCTAGTGTGGGCGACGAAGTACTTTCGCCCATATCCCTATGGAAGAAAGTTTAATATAATAACCGACCATAAACCATCACAATGGCTTTTCAATCTCAAAGATCCTTCTTCAAAATTAATGCGCTGGCGGATCAAACTAGACGAATACGATCACACAATTATTTACAAAAAAGGAAAGCTAAACACAAATGCTGACACTTTGAGTCGCATCGAAATCCATACAAAAGAAACCGGCGAGATATCAGCATTAACTGCTTGTATTCAGTTGACGATTTCAACAACTCCTTACAAAACGAACATATCATTAACGAACCTGGACCTAACACAATAGATATAAACCAAATGTCGACTGTTGCAAACTCTGACCTCGACAATTACGTTGTAGAACCCGAAGTCCTTGACCATCAAAATAATGGAAACGGCGATACTGTCCATACCAACGACAAAGACCCTATAGTAGGGGTACCAATAATAAAATCTGTAGTTGATTACGGAGCTAATCAAATAATTATATCTAAAGTACATCACTCTCTCTCTAAAACCAAAAAAGTAATACTTTTTATGAAAAAACGCAGATTTATCGTTCAACTTTCAGACAATAATTTTGAAAATGACCTCATGTCATTTATAAAAGAATACGTAATTCCAGACAAATTGTACCTAATATATTTCGAAAAACCTAACCTGTATGAACCATTTTGCGAAATAGTTCAATGAAACTTTAAATGGCCCTCGCTAAAATTCAAAAGATATTTAATTAAACTTTTAGATGTCGAAGATGAAAACGAAATTCAGAACATTATTCAAAATTACCATGAAGGAAAGACATACCACCGCGGGATCGATGAAACAGAACAAAGAATAAAAACGAAATACTATTCGCCCAATTTAAGAGATTCCATACAAACTATAATAAATGAACGTGAAACCTGCCAACGCAGCAAGTATGATAGGAAACCTATACGAATGGAAATGAATATTACACCAACTGCTACTAGACCGTTTTCCATAATTCATTTAGATACATACACTCTCGAAAAGTCCAAATTTCTCACAATCATAGATAGCTTTTCGAAATATGCTCAAGCGTACCCACTTTCTTCACTTTTAGCAACCGAAATATCAGACAATCTGATATCATTTTCTTCCCACCACGGTATCCCAGACACTATAGTTGTTGACAACGGAACGGAATTCATGAATACCATCGTAACCGAACTCCTTCAGCTTCACAAAATTAAAATAGACTTCGTTTCTCCGAACCACCCTCAATCTAACGGTACTATCGAGCATCTCCATTTAACATCAACTGAACATATAAGACTTTTGAACAACCAGGGATTCCAAAAAAAATCCAATTCGGTGACAAAATTCAAACCAATCGATGTGATTAGCGGTCATCTGAGTCCTAACGATCCTTTCAACATCAATTTAGAACGATTACTTATCACTGACTACGTTTCGGACCATAAAGATAAAACTTGGTGGTGGGATTGCACTTACTCTTATGCAGAATAAGCAGATATTTTTCTTTTCTTGAAAAGATTTTCGTTTTTGAGTACCCAATCAACTATTTTCGCGAAAAAAGCATTTTTCTCAACTCTCTGGACAACCTTTTTTAACAATTTCGAGATTTTGGGCGAGGCACGCTTTTTAGGGGGGTGAGTGGGACTTCAAGTTTTATATGAAGTAATAAAAGTTTATCACTTTGATGGAAAATATTGTGTAAGCTACGAAAAACTAACTGAAAATTCGAATTTTACTTATATTCATTTTCTCACTCAAGTAAAAGTTTTCATATCTTTTATTGATATACCGATCATAAATAATTTCTCTGAAAGATATCATGGAAACGATATGAATACACTGGAAGTAAATTCTTGGCTGGAGGACAATTGTGTGTATATGGGAATATGAAAAAGTGACACCCCAGGTAGGAATTGAACTCACGACCTTCATACTGATTCAATTCCCCCCTGGGGTGTCACTTTTGCATATCCTATATACACACAATTGTCCTCCAGCCAAGAATTTACTTTCAGTTGACCATTATTAGGACGATAATCCACTCCACGAAAATATGAATAAACTCCTTTTGTACTCCAACAAAAAAAAGTTTGTTATGGTATTAACCATGTGAACAACATCAACAAACTCAACAACAGCAACAGCTTCGAAAAGCATGAAAGCATGTGCACGATTATGAAAACACCGTTTTTCAAGACAAATTTTTCTCCAACGAAAACAACAAAAATCAGTTAATATTATCTGCAGAATCGATGCGTCTAATTTTCGACCGTTTCTAATGTTGTGTAGTATTTTAAAATCATTGGAGATGTTGAAGGAGTGATCCTTTTGTTTAAGATGTACACCAAATGCAGAGCGGTTGTTGTTGGGAGAGTTTAATGACGCCAAGTGTTCATTAATCCGGACCTTGAAACTACGCCCCGTTTTGCCAACATATGTTGAGTTACAATCTCCGCACTTCAGATGATGAATTGCAGATTTCAAATGATAATACCTATAATATGGATCTTGAACCAGCCTTGGTAAGTCTTTATTTACGAACACGAACCAATCTAACGAATATTTATCTGTATAGATAACTGACGAAAGTTTCGAAGTCGCTTAACAAGAGAGAACTACTTTGTTACTGACGATTAACCGCACAATTAATGTTATGGAAAATTCAAGTTCAGGATCTGGCGAGCTATGGAAGCCGTCGCATTATGAGGAAGAAAGTGATTCTCATATTGGCACTGCTAATATGGAAGCCAAATCATCAGACGATAATCTTCCATTGACGCGAGGCGCGAAAAAGAAAAGTAAGAAAGGCCAAGGTCCTGCAATGTTGGAGGGTTCGATTAATATCGGAGGCGTTGGATAAGTTGCTTTATTCTGTACTTCTCCAACTACAATACATCCACATATCAATATCAAGCCCTGGCCGACTAGGTGGCCTGGATTTGCATGTTGTGTTCTACATTACTATTATATTATTTAACCATAATACTACCTTTGCCTAGCATAACAACATTGTCCTTAACTAATCTAATACAAACAATCACGTAGTAACATAATGTTCTATATAAATTACAGTCCTATGCATGAAAGTTTGCCTTAAGGAAAGAGGACCAATAACTGGATACAGTTGCCGATAGGTAACTTGCCACTTAGTCACGACTAATCTGAAACTACCCCTAGTGTATCAAGATTATTGGAAAATGCAAAGCAGAGACACACACTTCTCACTATAAAACCAAAAGAGAGAACAATAAATTATAAACAAGACGGTGTAGACGGTACCATTTGCAAAAACTGTTTTTCAATTATTAGTGTTTTTGGTGAGACCAGAGGTTTTCTATACGATGTTGTGAAGAAAAAGAAGCAATCAGTAATTTCAAAGACTAACTTAAGGGGCATCCATTTACCAGGAAACAAATGCTCAGAAGAGGATATCCACTTTGCGACGGAATTCATGAGTAGTAGTATTCCTGCCCACGAGATACATTATTCTAGAAGACAATCCACGAAACGTTATTTGGAACCAACCATGAACTTGCAATAGTCCTTGACAATGGATAAGGAGAGAATTTGAAATTTTAGAAACCTAGCCATGATACTTGCAAGACGAGTGATGCATTCAGATTAAAATTAAAACCATGCCCTTCTGAGGATGACAAGCAAGGATAAGTGTTTACGCCAGCGAACTATTTTTGATTTATTTTATTCACACTAATAATTGTGAACATTCTTTTTTTTGTTAATCGCGGAACGGGATTCGGCTTGATGAGAAGTGTGCCGTTCCTGTCAAAAAAAGACAATTGAAAAAAAGTTTAACATAACGAGATATCAAGTTAGCTCAAGACTTTTCAACGATCCGTTATTATCTTCTATTGTAAATAGACAGAAAATATATTCTATTGATCATCAACAAGTCCAGTTCATTTTGAGCAAACAACTCAACAAGCATACAGTCCACTTACACAAGCAAAACCAAAACATGGTCCTCAAGAGCCGGATCAACTAGGAAACCAGCCAGTAATTCTTTTGATTCGACAGCCAGTTTACCAGTTAAGTGACACCACGGGAAAAGATCTATCCCGTGCAGTTGGATTGGGTTAAAACATTATCCTCAAGCCAGTAGTTCCAGTTATTCGACAGCCAGTTTGCCAGTAAAGTACCACCACGGAAGACGAGCAAGTGAAATCTATCCCGTGCAGTTGGTGTTGGTCAAGAATCAGGATATAAGGGGTGAGTCGAGAGTCATTCCTCAACTATAATTTTTTTTTCCTAGTACCTTATACAGGGTGTTTCAGAATAACATGCTAATAATAAAGGGGGTGATTCTTGAGCTCATTTTAAGAAAAAAAATTCATATGAACGTATGTCCTAAACGCCTTAACTTTTTTCCCAAAAAATATGCAAACCAAAACCCGCATGGACGGCACTGGTCAGAATAATTAAATTGTTGGTGCATCAAAGAATGAGTATTAATGCCTAAAATACATGACTCAAATTTGATAAAGATATCTACAGTAATGACAAAGTTATTGTAAAAAAAGTATCTATTTTTTAAAACTTTGACACCCTGTATCTCAAAAGTTAAGTCGTTTAGGACATACGTTCATATGATTTTTTTTCTTAAAATGAGCCCAAGAATCACCCCCTTTATTATTAGCATGTTATTCTGAAACACCCTGTATAAGGTGATTGTTCAAGATATTCGCGTACCTACCTAGTTATCACTAGTTTCAGTTTTCTGATTCACCAACTTAATTCGTTGACAAAATAATGGCTGAGCTAGACAAGCTTATTAGAAAGAGAGGATCACTCAAGGCGTCCCTCACATCATTTACTGAATTCATCGATGGAAAAAGAGTCATTATTGAGCAAGGGCAGGTTTTAAGTAAAACAGAAATTATGCAAGTTCAAGAAAGGTTATCTAGAGTACAGATCGTCTATCAACAATATCTTGAAATTCAAGATGAAATCGAGGCAGATGTAGCATTAGATCAATTGAATGACCAATATACTGAGCGTGCAACATTTGACGACGCGTATTTTGCAATCGTATCTATTGCAAAAAATACTTTGAATCAATTTTTATTCAAAACCGACGACGATGAATCAGTACATTCAATTGGAAAGTCTAGTAATGCAGCATCTGTCAATTCAAATTTCGATTTGGGTGGAGATAAATTGCCAGTAATTCCACTCCCAAGGTTTCATGGTTTTTTCCAAGAATGGCTAGAATACAAGGAAACATTCCAGTCTCTGGTTCACGAAAACATGTGTTTATCCGCGATTCAGGAGTATCATCATTTGCGGGCTTCTTTGAAGGGCAGTGCAGCGCAGGTTCTGAAGTCCATTGAATTCACGTCAAGTGGATATACCGTAGCATGGAAAACCTTGAATAATCGGTTTAATAATTCGAAATTATTAATCCATAAGCCTATCAAAGCATTGTTTGCGCTAGAAAATATGCATAAAGAGTCATCTTTCAAAATTAGCAAAATCATAGATGACGTAGCAAAGCATCTCAGGTCACTAGAACAATAATCAAGTAATCAAGGATTGGGGTCCTTTGCTAATCTTTATGATCATTTCCAAACTTGATCAAAATACGGCAAGCGAATGAGAAAAATATCCGATATCATTTAACACGCCTACATTAGAAGATCTAGAAACGTTTCTTACAAATCGGGCTGATTTCTTAGAAACTCTAGAGTACAAGACAAATGCAAAATTAGGACAAGATGATCGACAGGGCAAGCGAGATAACAAGCATCGTTTCGCCTCTAGGTAGCTAGTTTCATCTACTCTGTCATGTTATTATTGCAAAAAAGATCATTCGATTTACGTTTGCAAAGATTTTCTCAATATTTCAGTCAAAAGACGAATTGACTTTATCAACAAAGCTGAACTATGTACAAACTGTTTGCGTCAGCATCCGCCTAAGAAATGCAAGATGGGTCCTTATAGAAAATGTCATTCATGGCATAATACTTTATTGCACCAAGAAAATATCGACCCTACAACGACCGTTCAAAAGTCTGAAAACAGTACCGAGGAGGTACCGCGTGACGAGCCTGTTTTAAGTAGCAACATTTCCAAATCAAGAAATCGCTTTATGCTTTTATCAACAGCTCGGGTAAAGGTTTTAGATAAATTTGGCATGCCTCACATCGGACGTGCTCTACTAGATTCCGGTTCTATGTCGTCCTTTATCAAAAAAAATTGGGCTTGGATAAATTCGATGCCAATCTTAATGTGTTTGGCATATCAAATTCAGTTACTGAAGTACGCAGTAAATGCCAAGTCAGTCTCATGTCTTTATATACTTATTTCAATACAAAGCTCACGTGCTATATTCTTCCTGAAATTACAAATGTGACGCCAGGTTTTGAGATTAATCTAAGTTTGTTTGATATTCCACCAACTTTACATCTTGCTGACGAAGAGTTCAACAAACCAGGTGCAGTCGAAATTTTGATTGGTTGGGATCTCTTCTGGAGTTTGCTGAAAGGAGGTAGAATATCAGGTGGCAAGTACAATCCTACGCTGCAAGAAACTAAACTTGGATGGATCGTAGCTGGTCCAGTAGGAGGAATTGGAACAAAGGAACAAAATAACGACTAATCAAGATTTGCGGGACATGATAGCACGTTTTTGGGAAGTGGAAGAGTTACCTCAAGAGAAACAATTATCAAGCGAGGAGGTGGAGTGCGAACGATTTTTTTCGAAAACAACATCTAGGAATCATGAGGGTCGATTCATAGAGAAAATGCCATTGAAACAGCCTGCCGACTGCTTGGGTAAATCCCGGTCTCAAGCTGAAAGAATGTTTCATAATCTTGAGAAAAGATTCATGAAGCACGAACAACTAAAAGAACAATACATCAATTTTTTGCAAGAATATCAATCATATAATCATATGACAGTTGTTGATTTCAATTCCAGCTCTAAAGACTTGGAATATTATATGCCTCACCATGGAGTATTAAGAAGTGATAGTTTGACGACTAAACATCGCGTCGTGTTCAAGGCTAGTTCCCCATCAAGTACCGGAATATCTCTCAACAATATCCAATGTGTTGGGCCAGTTTTACAAGACGACCTCTTCTCCATACTGTTGAGGTTTCGAGAAAGACGCTATGTGATATCAGCCGACTGCAAGATGATGTACAGACAAGTATTGGTAAATCCTGAGCAAAGAAGTCTTCAAAAAATTGTATGGAGAGAAAGCCCTACGGAATCACTCAAAAGTTACACTCTCAATACAGTTACCTAAGGACAAGCATCCGCAAGTTATCTGGCTATTCGTTGCCTGTTCCAATTGACCAATGAGTGTTCCGAGTCAAATCCAGAAGTATCTGATGTCATAAAGCCATCTTTTTATGTGGATGATTTGCTTTTCAGTACCGATTTCATTGAGCATGCACGCTATTTATGTAAAGAAATATCGCGTATTCTGAAGAGTGGATGTTTTGAGCTACGCAAATGGTATTCCAATGAACCAAAGGTGCTTGATGGCCTGGAGACCGATGACGAGACATGTGGTATTTTAACGTTTGGTCCAGACGAAACGATTAAAACTTTAGGTTTAACCTGGTCTTGCTACAACGACAAGTTAGCCTTCCATATTGATACAAAGAATTACCCGATGGATACGAAACGCTCTGTTTTATCGCTTACTGCTCGCATATTCGGCCCTTTGGGCATATTGGGTCCTTGCATCGTCAAAGCGAAAATATTGATACAGAGATTGTGGTCAGAAAAGGTATCCTGGGATGAAAACATACCTGAACATCTAGCCTGTGAATGGAACAATTTCAAGAATAAGTTACTTTGCCTTAACCAACTAACCATCCAGCGGCATGTTGTGTGCGAAGGGGCAAAAATAGTCGATTTTCATGGCTTTGCTGATGCATCGGAGCGAGCATACGGTGCATGTCTGTATGTACGTAGCGTAGATCAAAACAATCATGTACACGTTAGACTTTTATGTGCGAAATCCAAAGTATCTCCCATCAAAACTTTGAGTATTCCCAGATTAGAATCATGCGCAGCATTATTACTTACTCGACTAGTAAAAAAGGTTGAGACGTCTTTAACCCTACAAGTTCAGAAGTGTTTTTACTGGTCGGATTCATCAATAGTCTTGGCCTGGATTAAAACCACTCCAAATTTACTAAAGACTTTCGTAGCAACCAAAGTGACTATGATTCAAAACTTGCCTCATAATTAAGAATGGGGGCATGTACCGAGTGACAAGAATCCAGCAGTTCACTTATCACGTGGATTATATCCCCAGCAAATTCTAGACAATGATATGTGGTGGCATGGACCTAAATTTTTGAAGGAACTTCCAGCGAAATGGCCGGCGTCACAATTCAATGAAGATGTAGTTCCAGAATTAAAACCCTTCCCAATCACCGCAGTACCAGCAATCATAACTAATGCGTTTTCTTTCGAAAGGTTTTCGCGATATCTTCGTTTAATTCGCGTCGTGTCTTACCTTCTGAGATTTAAAAATAATTGTTTAAAACCAACCTTAGACCAAGAAACTGGTCCGCTTAGCGTTCTAGAGTTAGATTATGCGAAGAAACAGCTGATCAAAGTCGCACAAAGACAATCTTTCCGTGAAGAATTTTCTGATCTAATCAAAAAACGTTTGCATATACCCTAAAAATTCATAATCTCACACCATTTCTAGACTCGGACGAGATTATCCGTGTTGGGGGAAGATTAGACTTCTCAGATTTTTTACCAGACAAAAAACATCCCATAGTATTGCATTCCAAACATCATTTCACAAAATTGCTTTTTGCGCATGAACATATCAAGTTGTTGTTGTCTTCAATAAGAAACATATTTTGGCCAGTTTCTGGGCGTAATTTGGCTATATTTACGGTTAAACGTTGTATTCGATGTTTCAGATATAAACCTGATTTTGTACAGCCTATCATGGAAAATCTACCACGCGATCGCCCTGTTCCTTCATCGCCCTTCCATATCACGGAAGTTGATTAAGAAGACCGTTTTTGGTGAAACAGGGACTGGGAAAATCACGTTCTTCTAAGATGGAGAAATGTTACATAGCATTATTCGTGTGCTTCTCTACAAAGGCCCTGCACCTAGAACTGGTATCTAGTTTAAGTACAAACTCCTTTCTACTAGCCTTGAGGCTATTCGTTTCTAGACGAGGAAAGCCGTCTAAAATCGTTAGTGATAACGGAACAACCTTTATGGGTGCAAATCGCGAACTTGGGACATTTATGGAGTCACGTCAAGGCGCATTGAAATGTAGTGCCGCCGATGAAGGGATTGACTGGCAGTTTATCTGTCCCTATTCTCCCCACATGGGAGGTTTATGGAAAAGCGGAGTAAAAAGCGTGAAACATCACTTAAAACGAGTCCTTGCTAATGCTCATCTTACATTTGAAGAGTTTTTGACAACTCTGTCGCAGATTAAAGCGATCTTGAACTCTCGCTCTCTCTCTCCTCTTTCATCTGAACCTAATGACTTACTTCCATTGACTCCGGCTCACTTCCTTATTGGAAGACCATTGACTGCTGCTCCAGATGAGAGACTAGATGACGTTAAAATTAATCGATTGACAAGGTGCCAGTTAGTTCAGAATCTTTGCCAACATTTTTGGAGACGTTGGCATCAAGACTACATATCCAAACTTCAACAAAGGCAGAAGTGGAAGATTAACCGAGGCCAGCTAGCTGAGGGTAGATTGGTGCTGATCAAGGACGACCAAGCTCTTCCTACTGATTGGAGACTTGGACGTATTTTCCAATTGCATCCTGGCGCTGATGGTGTGCCTCGTATCGTTTCCATTTATACAAGCAATGTAACCATCTAGAGGAACTTTCAGAAGATTTGTCCCCTTCCATCAGAGAATTGAAAGACTAGACAGTCCTTTCAAGGCCGGGGGCATGTTTACGCCAGCGAACTATTTTTGATTTATTTATTTCACATTGATAATTATGAACATTCTTTTCTTTGTTAATCGCGGAACGGGATTTGGCTAGATGAGAAGTGTGCCGTTCCTGTCAAAAAAAGACAATTGAAAAAAGTTTTACATAACAACGAGATGTCAAGTTAGCTCAAGACTTTTCAACGATCTGTTTATTATCTTCTATTGTAAATAGACAGACAATATATTCTATTAATCATCAACAAGTCCAATTCATTTTGAGCAAACAAATCAACAAGCATACAGTCCACTTACACAAGCAAAACCAAAACAATTGGAGAATGAGCTATAGCAACATCAAAGCTTCTCTCTACTATGAAAAAAAAAACGACAGGAAAATAAGTGAGGAAAGTTTGGGCAAGATTTTAGTAGCAGCATTTGACTTGCAAGAGTGTTTGCCAAGACGAAATTCAACTGCTAGTGTCTCTTTTAACAAGAGAAAATTATGTACATCCAATCTCCCAGTTCTCAATGTAACTGACAAACAAACGTCATGTTACGTATGACATGAAGGTGTTGCTCAAAGAAGATCGAATGATTGCATCTTGTCTTTTACAATTCATAATGGAACTACCAGATAAGGTGAAAATACTCATACTTTACGTGCCCAGGGCAGAAAATACTCATACTTTACATGCCTAGGGCAGAATCGGAATAATATTCCACTGGATATCATCATGACTTTCTAGTGTCTGCCATAGAAAGGCTTTCTCAAAAAAGAAATATCTCATTTAAAATGACCAACGCTCGAGACGTGGTGAAATTCATGGGTCAAGGAGAGTTTTTTGAATTCTCGAATTTCCTTGATACTTGTTTTACCAGACGTAATATTGCAGTGTTACAGACAAAACATCCTCTTCCTGGAGAAGTATTTTTTTGTTGCAGTACGAAAAAGATAACGATATTGACTTCAAGCATACATTATCTCGAGAAGAACCTTTTCGCTTCGTGTCAATTCCAAAAAAAAGAAAGTCCCTTTCCGTGGCCAATATCAAATTACCACTGGTTTATGCTGATCCTGTACCAGTAGTTATATTAAAGTGAAGAGTTATCATGAATCTTTTGCCTTCCATAGATCCAATTTATCAAGATTTTCACAAGGAGTTGGAGCATTCGCGATCAGAGAACCACTGCTTCTGTGAGCGACAGAGAAGAGGACTATGAACAAAAGTTCTTTTTTTTTTTATTTGATCAGGTATTAAACGTATATTGTTTGTAGAATTGAGTTTTGATTTTTGATAATAACTTGAGAAATTGTTTCTGATATACAATGTAAGGTGCGCAGACACATCAGTCTGTACTAGCATGTGAGAAAGTATAACTCATAGCATGGTGAATGAACGCCCTTTGTACCCGTTTAGCCCCAATCTGTGACAATAAATTATTACGTAGCAACTTGAAAGCTTTTTTAATAAAGAAGCACCATCATCCCATTTGCGCAATCGGAATAACGGGAAGTGAAAATCAAGTGGAGCGTGGTCGCGGCTTTGTGGACAAAAAATGGCGACGTCGATCGCTAAGTTCGAATTCAACGCTGACATCGATGAAACTGTACTGTGAAGTATTGAGCAGCATTGTATCGTTAAGTGGCATTATTGTTGAGTTCGGTGAGCCATTCCACCTATAAACTTTAAAAGATCTAACATTTTCAACATCAGCTCAGAATAAAACATTTGACCAATGTGCTGGAATCGCAATTTGGAAAGACGACCAGTGTGTGGAGAGAAAGAATTAGATTTTTTGAACTTTCTCAAAATTCGTTATCTGTTTGAGAATGGCACGCGACGATAAGTGATGCGGCAACGTCGTGTAATTTTGTGGCGGATTTGGACAAATCCTCATTGAATAAGTTTGTCAGGGGATTGACTCCCGGAAAAGTCCTAGACAGGATCTGTGAAGAATCAGCTGACACGAAGTCGTTGTCGGAAATTTTTGCCGTGGCTCTGAAACACGAAGATGTATCCAGGATGTGTTTTTTTTAATAAATCAGTTTCCGCGAGGTCATGGTGATGGGAATGAGAAGAAACTTGCGCGGTGAGCAAGGAAGCAGAGAAAATATTGGGGGTCGTCGTTATGGTCACAGAGAAGAGGTTATGATAAAAACAAAAATGCTAAATGTTTCATTTGTAATAATAAACAGGGAGGAGATAGTTTTTATGAAAATGCCTGGTGCAATTTATGTAGGAGGATAAGGCATTTATCTAGAATTTGTAAAAATAATAGAGGTCCAAATAGGATCATGTGAAAAGGCACTCAGAATCCTGTAGCCGACTATCTTTCAAGGCGACCGTTGAAAACTGAGCAAGAAACAAATCTGACAGGACAGTACATTAATTTAACCAATAAATAGGACCAACAGCCTATTGACAATGGAGAAGTAGGCAAGCACTATGCTGAGGATGAGGAGTTGTCCTTGATCTTTGTCTCGTCCAAAAACAAAAACGGCCAAGAGAGCCGGAAGAAAGCTCTTAACCTTATTTTACCAGTCGTGACAATCTTCATACCGAAAATGGTGTATTAATGTACGGTCACCAAGTAGTCATACCAAAGAGCCTGACTTCGAATACTCTCCCAGCTTCACAGTTTTCTCAAGGAATCTCAAGGACCAAAACTCAAGCAAGATCATATTATGTTTACTGGGGCAGAATAGATGAAGATATAGAACAAATGATTAAATCCTGTACAGTGGGCCTTAAACACAGACAAGATCATCCAAAAAGCATCCTAACACCCTGGAACGTAACTGGTAGACCTTTTGAAAGAATACATATAGATTATTTTGAGTTCGACGAGAAGCACCACCTAATCCTATGGTTGGAAGTGGTGCCGGTGAAAACAACATCAACGCAGCAAAGACAGGAGACGTTTTAAGAGAAGTTTTTGCAAGATTAGGACTGCCAAAGCATTGTGACAGTGACAGTCTACATCAAACATGGAAATGTTTTTCAAAAAGAACGGGATCAAACATATGACGAGTCCTCTATACAACCCGCAGAGCAATGATGGAGCAGAAAACAGTGTGAAGACCATCAAAAAGTAATTAAAGTCAGCTTGCCAAGATAACAAAGAAAAACGGCATGATACTACAGCATGTGTTTTAGTATCATGGATAAACAGATTTCAATGTCAGCTTTGTTATCTAGCAGACTGATGTGTCCGCGCACCTTCCATTATATCGAACATTCAATCTATGAGTGTGCTTTGTGCAGTGTTACCACTTATAACATCCTCATTACATCCCCACACTTAAAATTTAACCAACCTGTCACAAAGTATAACTTATAGCATGGTGAATGTGCACCCAAAGCACCTCTTTAGGGGCACCAATCTGTGATTTATATGTATTCGACAAAGACTATAAAAGGTCTTTGTATCACCGAAATTTCGACACTATAATAATTTATCGTCCTATTACTGCCAAAAGTCGCGAACATTTTTGTGGATTATCCGAAAATTCAATCACTAGCTCTATTTTGAAGACGACTTTTTATGGAAAAAGTCATCAACTGCAATATCTTACTATTTATGCTTTATTTCAACATCTTATATTAACCAACTCAAATTATGGTAACATATTCTAAAAGAAAAAATTCAAAAATGAAGTGAGTCATATCATACCTCAACCTACAATCGAGGAAGGCTTGGTGCAGCGACCATTATCTCAAAATTCTGCAACCTAAAGGCGGCTTGGGCACTAAACCAGACAGATGAAATATATTAATTTTTTCACCATTATCGCATCAACACAATCACAACATGCCACACTACAGAAACAGCTGCAAGGACGTTTTCACATTTTGTGCTGACTGTGCGCTCTTCGAACCCAAGCTTTAAATAACTGATAAACTTGGTTTCTGCGGATCCTGCGACGGCCGATGGCGAGGACGATCATTGTATTTCGAAGTATACCATGTAAATACGGCTTGCTTTGACAGAGAAGTCCCAAGGCGCCAGCGGTAGCAGTTATTTCACGGTCACTACGGATTACGGATATCCAGTCTTGCTTACTCAGGCGTTGCGTTTATGGTGGCAAGGTTTAAGCGTAACGATTATCATGTTTCAATTTATTTATTTTTCAATCTTTTATATTATGGACAAATGTATCGTATTATTTTGGTATTGTACACGTTTTTAAACTATTAGGGGTATAGGGATATCAATTTAGGCTATTTTGTTTTTAATATTTCAAACTTTTATATTTGACTATTGTCGTTACAGTTTCACTTTTGAGCTTTTATATTGTATCCTTCTGTTTTGTTTTGTTTTGTTAATTTCTTCATTTTCATCTAGAATCTATATAAGTTGTGAAGCTGGGGATGTAAAGCTGGGGACCAGCTTTTCCAGGTCCGGGGGATATGTCAAGAATGGAAATTTCCGAAAAAGTATATTTCTAAATGAAAAATATTATTCACAAGATTAATATGAAATCCGGATTCGCAATCAATATTGTCAAGTCATCATTTCCATGATTGAAGTACCCGATGTTTTACATTTCAAAATTTAAACACGGGATGTTGGGTATTTCACAACAAAAGTAAAGTAAAAGTAAATTATGGATTTACCGTGAAGGATGTAATTATTGATTTGTGCAGACTTGACAGTATTGAGGGTGAACGATCGAAAATTGGTTCGGATCATCAGGCAGTTCTCGGTCGGCAAGAAGTAAAACACGCGCTAAAATTCGTCATCCTTGGTCCTTCCCCGGCTGTTGCAAAGTGTAACAAGAATGAAGATCTTTTTATTGTAAGTACAATTTTATTATCAGTTACATAATTATTGGGAACTGTGATGAACTACTAATTATATATTATATTCTCTGCTTTTGGTAAATAGATAAGTTTCTTTGTGATTTAAATAACGAATTTGATTTCCCGTAACTTCTACGTCCCTAGTCGCAGCCTTTATAAGTAGGCTCGTGACACTAGATTTTAGAGGAAAGCGTATGTTGAGTGATAAAAAAAGGTAAGTCAAAAGAAAACCTTAAAACATTTTTGGAAATGTTGAAATGAGCGTGAAAGTTTGATTGCTTTTTATCATGGCTTTGTATAGCATGTTTCGCAGAAAAACCTTCAACATTCAAATAATATCAAGTACATATTTCATTATTTGAGTACCTACGTAATTATTTGAATTTCAAAACTTTAAATCCGGAGCATCGGAATATTACTTTTCGATGATGCTCCTTAGTCTGGCTGTGGCAAATAGTTCTACAACCGCCTTTTTCAAACCAAATGTTTCACATTCGAGTATTGAAGTTAACTACTGGTTAAGTTACCTATGACTATTTTGACATTTGTCAGGTTTTTCTCCTGCTTTTTCAATTCTTAAATACGTTTGTAGCCCACTTAAAATGGATTTATTTGACATCAACGCATTCAACGATGATGAGAAAGATATACTACGCCATCCCAAAATCATCAGACCCCGGGCCAATTTTTTTGAAGAATTTGATCAAAAAGAATACTTTGATCGTTTTAGATTTTCTTCCAGAACAGTCGAGATGATTACAGAAGAGATATCTGATCTTATCAAACACCCAACTGATAGGCAGGATCCAGATTAGGTAAATTGATTACATTGATATGAATTTACTCCAATTACAAAACAAACACAACTTGTTCCAAATACCTTTCTAAAGTCCCTTTTTCACAAAAGCAATTGTTTGTCACCAAGTGATCAACTACTGCTAGCATTAAATTTTTATGCAAAGGGTCGTTTTTGAGAACAGCAAAATCTATCTGAAGTCAGCAAATCAACATCGTGTAGGATATTTCGCAGAGTGAGTGTTACACTGGCATCTCTAGGTGCTCGTTTTATAAAGATGCCAAAACATGAAGAGGCACTCGACGTGAAACAAGCCTCCTAGAATATTGCAAAAATGCCGAGATGTATCGGAGCACTTGATGGGACACACATTAAAATACGATCACCTGGTGGACATAATGCAGAGACATTTAAAAACCAATTTTTTCACTTAACGTACAAACTGTCGCTGTTCCCTTTTTTAATAAGAGATATCGTAACAAGATGGCTCGGATCAAGTCACGATTCATTCATACGTATTTAGAAATTCTGTTTTGTACACAGAACTCATAAAATGTATATTATGCAAAGTCTAGAAGACAAACTGACGTATACAATTTAACGGAACAATGCACCACGGAATGCACTGGATGCGAATCGAACTATCAGACTTGGATAATGGATCATTAAAGATTTCTGCAATTAATTATACAGATTTCTCTACATAAAAGCACTGACTGACTTTGAAAATGTCTTTATTCGTTAAATAAACACAAAAACTATGAATAAATGTAAACTGGAAGTGAATTCGTGGCTGGAGGACAAGTTTGTGTGTATGGAAATTTGAAAAAGTGACACCCCAGTGCCCCTATTCATGAATTTCAGGGAGTAGAGATTAGGGGAGAAACTTGAAGTTTCTCCTTGAAGTTTTCAGAAACCCTATTTTTGAATTGTTTGTATAAACATTTGTGTGACTTTTGATTTCCCAGGGAGTTTGAAATCTCTATTGGTCATGAGCAAGTGAGAATGACTGAGAGTAGAAATAATTTGAAAATATGACGTATTTTCTATTGTATTTCGTGTTTTATATTATGTATTGTATTATATTCGTCGGAGAAAGTGTTTTTTTTAAATGGAAGATATAAATCGAATGTTGATTCGGAATAATCTCGCCATGAAGTATAATGATGTTTGCGAAGTTCTAGAGGAGGGGCGGTCGATATAGGTAGAGATATTCTAGTATTACTACAGTGTTCTTATAAAATCACTGTGTGTCGATAAAATATTCAATGAAATGATAGATGTGTTGAGTGGTAATGAGGATGTAAATTTCCCCGAATTGGGGTGATTTTCAAGTTGATACATTCCTCGTAACACTGTATAGAATGTAAGAAAATTGGAAAAATTTTCAAATTAAATTATGTCTGAAAATGCTTTGTTTCCGAGATACTGGATGATAGAGTTTTAAGAAAAAAATGTCATTTTTTACAAAACTTTCCCACCCCTTCAGATATTTCCACAAAACTTCTTTCGACCGTTAAATCACATTTATTGATGTGAAAGTTTCTAAAAAATGTCTTCCAGTGGCGTTCGAACAAGATTTGTTTTCTATTTTTTTTAAAGAAAAAATGATTGGCCACTGCTTTTTACTGAAAACAATATTATCTTTGAAGTACTCATTTACTTGAAAGTTGATTTAGTCTCTTGATATTTTTTCATACGACGAACGGTTTTCGTTCGAAGATATAAAAGTCATTTTGACGCATGAAATAATCGCTAAAACCTGATTATATGGTGTTTTGTATGTGAAATTCATTTTTGCCCAATTTGTATTAAAGTCTGGTCGATTACATACATCACTACAATTCAAATTAATGTAATCGATTTTAAAATTATCCCATCTCGAAAACGAAGCATTTTCGGACATGATTTTAATTCAAATATTTTCTTCTTTACAGTGTTAATGAACTAGCATTTCCTTTTTGCGTTCGCTAGTTTTTTTGCAAGGCGAGTCTGTTTTATATCTTCACTGTTAAAGTCTTCCCGTTATTATTCTAGACCAGAAGCAGTGGATTGTCTTCACAATATATAATTTGCTGGACACTCGAACATATACATATTTTTTGATTAAATTCAAAGTCCAATATCTTCAACGAAGATCGAGATATTTCAATGCGGTTTGCGAATTTTGAAGCTAGTCTCATCCGGATCAAGCTGTATGAAATGAATCTCTCGTAGAAACAAAGGATCATGATATACAGGGTGATTCATTCCAGTGAGCATCGAATTCACGCGAAACGATAATGGTTTGTTACTTGAGTAATGTCAATATCTCCAGATATTTTTGTCAGTTTTTGAATTCAACCCCGTCGCCATCAGATACGCTCATAAACATCATGGAGGTGGAGCAAAATGTTTGAAATCACGGATTTCGACGGTTTTTGCATAATACCTTGAAGGAAAAAATACATTGAACATTTTTTTTTACCAATAAGGCATCTACACTCATGGTCAGATAAATGGCACAAGCCTAGACTTTGATACTGCATCAGTTTGCAAAGAAGTACCTATTGGTGCATATAAAAACTTCAATCGATTTGGCAGTTAATGGGAACTGGCGATTTGAAAAAAAAAGTTGTTTAGGGCCCTTTTAACACGTTTAAGAAAGATGACAACAATAAAACTCTGTCTGTGTAGCTTTTGAGAAAAATGTCTAGCTCTATTTCAAAGAGGTGCAAGATTTATGAAATTTCTCAATTACTGAACAAAGGATAGCTATGAGATTTTAAACATGGCAGAAATGGCCCATTTTTCAAGATTTTTTCAAAATTTTGCAAGTTTAAAATTTCATAGCTACACTATCCTTTGTTCAATTATTGTGACATTTTCGATTGATGCTAGCCATTTTAATCAAAAGTTATACAAAGAAAAATTTACTTTGAACATCTCTTTTTAAACGTGATAAAAAGGCTGTGTGTGCTTGTGCTATATATCTGACCATGAGTGCATGATACCTTCTCGATTTCAAACAAAAATGTTCATTTGAATTTTTCTTCTGATAAGTGAAAAAGGTATATGCAAAAACCGTAGAATTTCGTGAATCGATTGCAAAGTTACAGCGTTTCAAACATTTTGCCAACCTGTAGATACCTTGATGTTTGTAAGGGTATCGAATGACAATGCGCTTGAATTCAAAAACTGACAAACATGTCTGGAGATATGGACATTACTGAAGTAGCAAAACATATTTTATTGCCTGAATTCGATGCTCACTGGAATGGCATACTCACAAAAATTTTGATTTTTTGCATGACTCCATGAATCACCCTGTAGTAGTAGGACAAGGGGGATTCCAATTCACTTTCTGTACCTAACCTCACTTTCATTCGAGCGCGACCGGCTTCTTGGTGTGATGGTCTATTGTAGCGTTGATCCCCGGGATTTCTGTGTGAGCGGTGTTGCTGGCTGCGTGCGGTGTTGCCGCTTATGGTGTTTTGGTGGGGAGATGAGGGATTTTGGGATTTTAGGTTTTATGGTTGACGTTTGAAGTGTCATTGACGTTTGTGGCATGTGGGTTATAGCGTTGTTACAGATAATTGACAGGATTGATGTGAGGACGATGTTGTCGCTTGCATCGTGCGGTGTTGCCGCTTATGGTGTTTTGTGGGAAGATAAGGGATTTTGGAATTGCAGCTTTCATGGTGAACGTTTGAAGTGACAACGACGACGTTTGAGATGTTTTGATGCTCCACCTAGCGATGATTATTTGTGATAAGGAGCTTTGAAAAATAGAGGTTTCTTCATAGGTTCTTGAGTTATTTAATCGTTGAGCATTATAAGATGGCGTGCGATATTTGGGTGAGCGGATTTTTAAAAGGAATGCCTATGGGAAGGTTCATTGACCTGAGGTTTTATATGATTCTAGAAAAAGCATAATTTATAATATTGTTACGAATAATAAGCTGGTGTTGTTGCATTCGTTGAGAACGATAATGAGTGAGCTTGCAGAACGAATTAATAGATTCCATATACGTTTGGCGCAGATCAAGAATTACATTGAATGGTATGAGCGAAAGAGGTCTATGATTCAAACATTTGAGAAATTGAATCTTGCAGGTAGGTTGATCAAAAAAATCTTTCATCATTTCAATGAGCTAGTACATTATCGAAATTAAAAATATACTTCAAATTAATAAAATATCCGCAATCCGTTTGCGTACTCTGGAAAAGAGATTCATGTTGACTTGCATCATCGTAAAATCGTATAAGCAATTCAATATTCAGCTTGTGACGACTCGTTTTTTGATGAGTCATCGGTTTGAGCTCGATTAAACACGTTCTAACCAGATTGAGCAGTTGTTCCAGTACATTCGTTGAGAAAATAAGTGGGAAAAGAGGGGCGGGGAGATTCATGAATTTACCACTGACGACGCGTTGAAGAAGAATTTAGTTCATTAGCAACAGCAGCAGCAACAACAGGTAAGCGCTCCCCATATTCACACCAGAGAATTAATTTAATTTTTTCTTTCTAGAAATATGGATCTTGCAGAAATTAACGCAACCACCTCTTAATTGAATAAGACGTGCATAAAATTAATTGAATTAACTTCTGATGTGAAGTATCCAATTGTGGGATTAAATATTGTTCTTTCTAAATATGGGGAAGTGCCGCGAGTAGAGTTGGAGGATCATGTTGTTTTTCTACCACAGCGTACTACTTCATCTATCAAAAAAAATTTGCATCAATTTCAACCTCATAAATATGCGATAATTTTAAGATCGGTTGTGCAGATTCGTGATATGAAGAAAGCTCCAATTTTTGAGATAGTTGCTATGTAAAAAACAAAGTTAGTATTATTTTCAACTAGGATCAATCGCATTCTAAATGTATTTATTTTTTACAGAACCAGTCCATCATGAAGATGATTGCAATGGATTTTCAAGGATTCAGTCTGTCTCACGAATTCATCATCAAAGAGTTGGCAGCCACGAACGGGATCCAAACTAGCCAATAAATATTCAAACCAAATGGATCATATCGATCGTTACGTTTATGGGACAAACAAAGAACATCCAGAGCAACCATGAAACAACATGGAATCCCGTTTTTATTTGGATATATCAACTATGAAGACCACCTTCCAATCATCATATCACATATATGTTTTGTGGATAAAGTCTACGTTCGAGGACAACAACAAAAGAATTTTCTGGAAAACATTCTGCAGGACTCTACAACAGCGCATACTCCCAAAATCATCAACGTCGAGGACATTGATGACCATTGGCAACATCCACCTGTGTTTAAAAAAGACGTTCCAACCTGTTTTGGTCATCTATCGAATAATTTTTATATGTGTAGCCTACGCAATTGTATCATTCTTCATGAATGGATTGAAACTCGTTGTTTAATAGAGAGTTGAAAATACTATTTGTGTTTTAGTTGAACATTGATCATGATGATGTTAACATCAAATTATATTCTTCTTACTGCGATTTTCAATAATACTTTCTATGTACATCAACCCTACGATGTTGTAGGGGTGCACATTTGTTTCAATAGAACCAATGACACTTGGCTAAATATGAAATCGCAAGTAGATTACAATGATGATATGTTTATTGTTGCATTACCCCAAAATGCGAAGGAATGCAAAGTAAAGGTGAGTTTTCAAAACCAAACATATGGTTATAGTATATGGAAAAATGTAACTACCCCCACCTTCAATTGTTCACCAACATCACCCCCCACCACCACCACCACGGATCAATATAAAAATGATTGGAGTTGTTGTTCAAGTTCAACTTCAATTATTGAGTCGCTGTACTACATTATAAGCGCAATCTCACTTCTCATCCTGCAGCAGTCTGGGAGATTTATCATCATCATCATGTTGACTCCAGAAGATATTGAAAAAATACGTAGAACCATCCATCAGCTCGAGATACCAGCTTCATCCCTGTATCAGAAGTATTTTGTCAAAACCCTACATACCACTTTGGGCATTTCTGAAGAAGTTTTGAAGATAGTTCTCAAACCATGTTGGGGGCACTACACCGCTCCAACTGATGAAGACGATTCCGGATATGATGAAAATGATGGACCATATGTTTCGTTTGGAATAAATTGTAATTTGTGCATGAAAAATTATTTGAATAAAAATAAATCGTAGAATTGTTGTTGTTTTTGTTTCATTTCGTTTAGTTATAGCATCAGGACTATGTAAAATCTTCTCTTTGGTTAATAATAACTTTCTATGCTAGGGTTATCCTTATAAAAACTCGAAAGTACATCTTCAATGGAAACATGTGTTACACAATTTCTAATTATTTCATGTAAATTATTCAAAATCATATTATAATACTTGGGAAAATCCAATTGCTTCAGTTCCCGAAGTCTCATGTTTACAAAATGCTTATTAACAATACAAAGGTCACGTGTGTTGTTCTCAGTTAAAAACATTATCTAATCGTTTTTTGAAATTGAGATTATTTTCATTCCATCATCCATGGGTACACTGTTGACCGTCAAGTTGTTGTATGAGAAGGATGGGTGAATGTGTTCAAGATGCCACCCATCTAGTAGCCAATTGAGATAGTCCATTATGATTTTCCACACATCTTCTTCAAAAATCAGCATTTTATCTCCATTAGGAATTCTAATTATAGTTTGAAAATTCCTCAGCATACTTAATTTCACATAGATCTTGATATCACTGGTAGTACAGGAAAACATTGTGCTCAGAAGAAACTGATGCTTTTCACTGTTGATCAGATTCCCCTCATTTACAGTCAATAGCTGCTGCAGATCAATGCGCACCTGATCACACATCTTGGAGGACTAATTATTGGTCACCTCACTCGCATTCACCTAGTTTTTTATTTTATTTTAATCATGCGCAGTTGGTGTGTGATTTATAATCTGTTATTATCGTTGATCCAACTATTGTGTGAATTATCAAATCCAAGCCATTTCACATACCTTGTTACCCCTTTTTTGTAAGACCTTCTCCACCAAATATACATCTTTCTGTTTAGTTTTTTGCAATTCCTGCTCATAAAACGCTCCCATGATTGGTTCATCATACATATTCTCCACTAAATAAGTTACTGGTTTACTGATTTTAACTTTAACAATTTTGAACAATTTAGTCGTCCATTTAGGAGTATAACCCTTCTCAAAAACATGTTTGGCTGTGCTTATGCGCACTACATCGCCAACTTTGAATTTACCCAAATCAGTCGCAATTTTTATATGACTATATACTGTATTGAGTAGAATATTTTGAAGATCTTTATCAACTATCACATCACAAGGTCTCATTTTGGTTACTCCGTGTTTTTGTTCATTATACTTTTTCACAACATTCATAATGACATCTATCCACATGTATGTTCCATTCAAGCTGAAATATTTGAATAACTTCTCTTTTATTGTTCTTATTGCACGCTCGATAATTGCAGCTTTCATAACGTTGAAAATGATCATTATAAAACTCCTTTCCCTGATCAGTCTGCAAGTTTTGAGGATGGTGTTTTGATTTTTCAAGAACATTTGCAAAAGCATTTGTCACCTTATCTCCAGAATTGGATTTTATTGGTTCAATCCAGATATATTTTGAAAAACAGTCGATTATGATGAGAAAATATTTAAATCCTCTGTTGTCCTTCTGATACATATCCATTTGACCCAAATCAGCCTGCCACAAATCATTCAGTCCTTTGTCACCACCACCACCACCACCACTTGGAGACTCAGAACTACTATTTGACTTTTCAGTTCGTTGTTGGTTCTTATATGCTCCTCCATTAGTTTTTTCTCTTCGCTGTAGATGTTTATGATTTTGATATTCAAATCCTGTGAAACGCGTCTTATTTCCTCATGATAAATGTGTTTTGCAGTTGAAATCATTCCATCAACATATTTCTTATTAACCGCATCCAAGATGTATGTTGGTGATTTTAGATTGCAAATCTTCAAGTTTTCAATGTCAATACCTCCTTCCGATGTATGAGCTAATAATTGGGGTCTTGATCCTGTTTGATAAGTGTATCCTCCTGTTATCGTTCGACGTCCAAACTTGTCAAGACTCATTTTAATACTGATGTATACAAAATATGTGCAATGCTATTTATATTTCAAATCAACATTACAATTTTTCAATAATTCCAGCCTCTTCGAGTTCTTCCACTAATGATGCTATTTCATTATCATGTGATGTATTGCCAGCTTGTTTCGATGCAATCAGCAAACGTAATCGATCTACAAGTTCATTAATATCGTTCCAGTATACATATTCAACTGGTTTTCAATTGCAAATCATTTTTGGAAAACCACTACCTTTATGTGTTTTCGTTAAGGAGCGAATAATTTTTCTATATATTTATAACCTTTGTTTACTTTGATTTTTCCCGTTAATTTGCACCCCACTCGAGATATATTTGTTATATCTAAAATTTTTTTGTCGATAAATCGGCTGAAGTGAAGCTTATTGGTTCCTTAGTAAATATCAATTCATAGAGTCCTTTCGTACCATCAAATTCTTCGCCATTGATGATTATATTTCCGGAATTTTTCACAAAATCAACTGGTGTTAAACCAAGCATCCACTTTGATTGTGATTTATCGTATTTTGGTCCCATACTACTACGATCGATATCTTTAGCTGTTTTACGATGAGCAGAAATATACTTTCGTGCGATTGTTGAATAATTATTTAAATTAGAAATAACTTGCTGAGGAGATTCTTTATCATCGTTAGATGTTAAATCTACACTTTCATCTGCATCACCATCGTCATTTTCAACATCATCTTCAACAACATCATCATCATCACGTTGTTGTTGTTGATCGAAGTATTTCCAACGTGTTCCCCATGTTTTGTTGGGTGTTTCTTAGGTTTTTTTTCTAGTTGTTTCCGAGGTGAATTTTAGTTGTCTACGAGCTGTTTTTAGATGTCTCTCAGGTATCCCAGAGATTTCTTCAAGACGTCTTTTGTGGTGTTGTGAAGAAGACTGTTGTTGTTCCATATCATCAGCATCGTCATGTACTTTAATAATTTTTTTCAATGGTACTGTGATGGGTTTGAAAATTCGTTCAAGAGACTCATCAGTTTCAGCGCGTCCCAATTTTAGCGCGATATATTTTTTTCGCACATCTCTAGCTATCCGAGTGATTTTCTGCTTGCGTTCTGCATCCTCTTGGTTCAACAGCTTCATGGTAAGTAACTGATGTTACAAGCTACCAACCTTTATATAGTGGTCGAACCCTTTACGATATCTACCACCATCTAAATCAAATTCCTTGACAAGAACAACGGAACCAAATTAACTTTCACTCCAACATTTCGAACATATCATTTTGAAGTTATCGTACGTTATATCTGGTGACACATGCTCATCATAAACATGTCTCAAATTAACATCATCCTGTTTGAATAAAACAATCATATTACAATTATCACGTATAAGTTGCTTTGGTATTTTTGAATATGTTTGACTGATATAAGCAACATCAATCTCCCTATATCTACACATGGAAAAATAAGTTCTAATTTTATCCTGTTTCTCACATGCGACATCATCAAATATGAATACTGAGTTTTTCCTTGCTTCTGTTCGATCCATAATCATATCATTGTCAGTGAATGGAAAAAATCCAACACCCTTCACATTCCTCAGAATATCTTCCAATAATTTATATTTTGGTTGATATAATGATTTTGAATAGACGTACAAATTTTCAAAACGCAATCCATTCATATTGAATAATAACGCAAACAGACTGTTTGTTTTTCCACAACCACTAGGCCCGCAGAAAATTGCACGAACATAATTAGGTAATAATTTACTATGTCTAGAATTTTCAACTTTTTCAACAATATCAAAGTTTCCTGTAGGGAGTTTGAGTGCTTGCGGTACCGCAAACATTTTGAAAGTGATCGTTGGACTATGTAGCTATGTAGCTGGCTATTTTTAGTTTTGAGGGTTGAATATAATGGTATAAACCCACTGGATGCAGCCTGCAAACAACACGATATTGCACATTCTCAAAATTCTTCGTTGTCCGAACGTCACAAAGCTGATTGGGAATTGGAAAATCGAGCGTGGGAGCGTGTAAAGGCGAAAGATTCCAGTTTTGGGGAAAAAACAGCTGCTTGGTTAGTGACTACGGGAATGAAGGCTAAAAGAAAACTTGGAATGGGACATCATTCATTCAATAAAAAAGTAGTTGGACCTATTTGCAATTCATTGGGAAATTGTGATGAAAAAAATGTAAAGAAAAGCAGTGTCATTGCGCTACGCGCTGCACGAAAAACAGTCAAAAGACTTGGCGGACATAAAAAAGTGAAAATCCCACGAATCATTCCAATTGAAGCAAAATCTGGGGGGTTTATACCTTTAATACCCCTTTTTGCGGGACTGAGTGCACTAGGAACTCTTGCTGGAGGAGCCGCATCTATTGCTAAAACGGTGGTGGATGCGAAAAATGCAAAGAAACAGTTGGAGGAGAATAAGAGACATAATCAAACAATGGAGCTGGGACAAAAGGGATCGGGAATTTATTTGAGAAAAAATAAACATGGATTTGGATTATTTTTGAAGAGAGCTGCGGTTTCAAAAAACTCCCAATAAAGTTACCCAACAGAGCTCTATACGACTATGAAATAAAATTGTTTGTAAAAAAATTAAACATCCCATATTTTCGTGGGGTATTTATGCGAGACACTCTCCCTCGAAAAGTGAAAATAAATGAGAGTGCTGTTTTGAATTTATATACAAATAATCATAGCGGTACACATTGGGTAGCTTACAAGAAACGTGGAAATTTAGTTGACTATTTTGATAGTTTTGGTAATTTGAAACCGCCGATGGAACTCATTAATTATTTTGGTGAAAAGGTGCGTATTTTGTATAAAAGAGATTGTTATCAGAATTTCAATGCATCCAATTGCGGGCATTTGTGCATCAGATTTCTCTATAAAAACAAATAAAAGTTTGACCATTCATCAGTCATGTCTATGATCTTCACATTGAAAGGTCGAACGTCAACGCTATCCATAGACTTCAACCCACCAATTCAACTGAATCCTGATTATCAATACGGGCTAGCTGTGCTGGGATTTCATTCCTACAATATTATTCCAAACATTGAAGAAAATACAAAATTTAAATATTTGGATGAGAACAAAAGATCTCAAATTATCACAATACCATCGGGTACTTATGAAATTAGCGATATCAACATTTATCTGCAAAAGTATTTGTCGGAAAAATTTTCACTGAAACCAAACAACAATACCCTCAAGTGCGAAATTTATCATCCCCATTTCGATATAGTCTTTGAGAAGGAGGCAGATTCTCTAGCAAAATTGTTGGGGTTCTCACCAGGGATTCTACTAGCAGGTGAAACATATCAATCTGATTTGCCTGTGAATATTGTGAAAGTTCGTACAATTCACATAGATAGTAACATCACCGGTGGTTCTTATTACAACGAGAAACCATATACATTGTACGAATTCCCCATAAGTGTTGACCCGGGATTTGCAATTGATGAAATACCAAGAAATCTAATTTATCTACCAATATCAAGTCATCAGATAAATAATATCACCCCACAAGTTCAAGATCAGGATTTTAATCTTGTCAATTTCCGAGGTGAGGAAATCATTATTAGATTAGAATTGAAAAAATGGTACTAGTGATTGAAACATATAAAAGGAGTTATACTGAACGTCCTGCATCAGTTGTTCTGCAACCTCCTCCGAAGAATCAACACGCAAAATTGGGTGGAACATTATCTCTTCCAAACAAACGATTTCTCGAATCCATTGGTTATGTTGTCAAAAAGAGTATTTGATTTGTATCAAAAACCTCTTCATGATGATAACATCAATCACATCAAGTCTCGCACTTATCTGCCCTTCATCAAGTGATTTCGCAACAATGATAATATGGAAATAACAATCAACCGAAATGATGCTTGGCTTTTAATTCACGTAGCCGCTCTTGTAATGAAAGGCTCTTTGAAAAGGAAATCTGGTACAGGTAATGTTCGCCTGATAAATAATGCAGGTGCATTTTTCTTTGATTCAATCACATATGATTTAAATGGTATTGAAGTGGAACATGTGAAGAATTCTGGAATTGTTAGTTTAATTCGTGGATATTTGTGCTATGAGGAGGATGATACAAAACATTTACAAATTGCTGGATGGAGTTACCCAGGAACACCAAAAATATACCAAAATGGTGAATTTTATATGCGAATTCCGTTGAGTCATTTTTTCGGACTTTTTAATGACTATAAAACTGCTGGTTGCGGTAAACATACAATCCGTTTGGTGAGAGCACGCAATGATTCCAATTGCATGCAGATTGTAGAAGAACCAAATGCGAAAGATGTAACCACTGCAGAACTTTCAATCGAAACCATTGAGTTGAAGGTTAAACATATAGTTGCCAATGATACTATTAAACTACAATAATTGTTGAAGTCCATCCGAAGTGACCAAGCTATTCACATACCTTTTAGAAAATGGGAAATACATGAGCTGCCTGCCTTACAGACTGATGCGACAAAAGAAGTATGGAGTATTAAAACAACTACAACTGTTGATTGTCCACGATATGCAGTTATCGCTTTTCAAACAAATCGTATTGATGACGTCAAATCGAACGCAACAAAATTCGATCATCTGCATATATCAGACATTCGATTGTTTCTGAATGGAGAATACTATCCATATGAACGTTTGAGTCTCAACTTTGGAAAGAATGATTATTCGGAAGCCCACTACAGCTACACCGAATTTTACTCAAACTTTGTGACTATAGATAAGAAGAGACCGCTTTTGAATTATGATGGATTCAAAAATCATACATTATTTGTCATCGACTGTTCCCGACGTGACGAAACCTTAAAGTCATCAACCATAGATGTGAAAGTGGAAATTGAGTCACGTGAAAGATTTCCTGCCAAAACCAAGGCGTATTGCATGATTATTCACGATTGTATAATCGAGTATCTCCCTCTAAGTGAAATTGAGCAAAAATTGAATTAGTATGATGGAGTCGCTTGAGGATCACAATATCAAATGGCGAGAGGTCTTTCAATCAAGAACGAGATTTGCAATAAAAAAACAACCAGATCAGGGAAAAAGAAAAACAATAAAGCCAACAGCAGCAGCAGCAGCAGTACTAGGATCGGATGCTTCCAGACTATCATCACAATAATAATAACTATTATTATTAGAATTAAATGAATTATATTTTATATTTTCTGAATAAACCTATGAGAAAAAATCTATGCATTTTTAATTATTTTTTCATTCGAATTCAAATAGCGAAATCAATCCCAGTATGAGGTCGATGAACCCAAGATAATTGTCGTGAAGTGCAAACACTCTTCATTGTCCCGCGATGTAGGTCTAGGTACTTGTTATTATATCAAATACGTCGAATTTTAAAATTCAATATTCAACTTGTAACAACTTGTTTTTTTTTTTGATGAGTCATCGGTTTGAGCTCAATTTAACGCGTTCTGACTGGAATATGCAGGTGCTCGCTTGCATTCGTTGAGAAAAGTACTAATTAAAAGATGGAACGTTTTATGTAAATATACTTAATTATAAACAGTTCTATGGGTTTGAATGTTATTATTGTTTGGATTAATTAGCTCTATGATGATGTATCTATGGTGTTAATATAAGCAGTCTACATTGCATACTCTTTTCCACTTCCTCTTGGTCTAGTTAGGCTAATTCGATCAAGTGAAAGAAATCAGTTCCTTCTAAAGAATTGGACGAGATACTTGCACTTTTTGAATAACGCCACCATCAGTCCATACTTCAACTCAACATACACCCTTTGAAATTAATTCAGGTAATTAAAAAGTTTTCAATTTTGATAATTTTTTAAATAAATCATCGATTTAAAGCAGTTAACATCATTCCATCAACTGGGTTTCCGCTGTCGAGAACATGGCGAAAAAATTTCGACATCTTGAATTTGACGCACTACACGAATCGAACTATGGTATGGGTAAATTGTATACTGAACAGGAGTGTAAAAGCATGGAAGAAAGATATCGGAAAGCTGCCCGCGCCTGTGAGGAGTTTCTGTACACGTCAGATCTACGATCTTTCCTGATAACAATCAAAGAAATGGAACTTTTGGGTTGTTTGTTTGAACTTGATAAATTTATACCAGTAAATATTTATAAAGAGGTGTTTGGAGATGAATTAGATTCATCCTGATATAGATTATATTTTATAATTTTTGAATAAACTTATGAGAAAAAAAAACTATGCATTATTAATACTTCTTCATGAATTTAAAATCCAAATTCAAATAGAGAATTTAATCTAACCGTGGGAAACTTATTCACAGACATAATAATTACCGTGTAAAGTAAACATTTTCGGCCGACTCGAGTGGTCCATTAGTCCACGAGATGACATATATATTGCGTGATATGCGCTGTCTAGATTTTCCCACTCTCTTTTAGTCTGGTTCGGTTGATTAGTTCCAGTTCCAGTTAGAGGAGTCAGTTTTTTCTCGATATTTGAACGAGACACTGGTACTTTTTGAAGCAGCAGCTTGGTTTTAACATACACACACGCTCCAGACCGAATAAGGTAGGTAAATTAAATTCAAGCATTTTCAATTAAAACTATTTTTCAATGTGAATTATTTTTATTTCTTATTTTTATATGTAATAAAACTAAACAAAATATGTTTTTCAGAAATCCACAAAGCAACTTGATTTGCTGAAATTCATCGCAAAGAGTTGATTACGAGTCTTTTTGAAGATTCTACATCAATTATTCACACTTCAACTCAACATTCAGCGTTTGAAATTAAATCAGGTAATTAAACTTACAGTTTTAAAAATTTTGTTGATATGTCATCAATGTACCTACATTTCGTTTTTATATTAATGTAATGTAATGTAATTATGTAAATTAAACACAACTTATTGTCTTTCAGAAAACAACAACAACAAAGCAATCAGATTTGGTGGTTATTCGATACTACAACTATTGGAGGTGTGTTGTTCCTGCCTAGAAGGGTTATAGCCGACAATCACCTGCTGGCGGGCTATTTCACACCATTGAAATACTCAGACGGCTACGCAGAACATCACACGAGTTCATCCTTAGAAAGTGAATTTAATAATTTAGTGCGACATGGTAATTTACCCAGAAACAATCTTCGATTAATTCAGACTAATTTGCAACATCTTAAGGTGATTAAAAGACAATTGATTTTGAAAAATAAGCGGGTTGGGATGGGGTTAGTAAAAGTATCAAAATTAAGCAATAGGGTTAGATGGGAAAAAATTATTAATTGTTTCAAAGGAAAAGTATCTAGCGGGTCAATAATTAATTTGATTCATAAAGACGTCAATAGATTTATGGATGATGCATTTATTTTATTTCAACGTAAATTAAAGGAAGTACTGAAATCTTTTAACATTGATAACGTAAACTCCACATTTTGCGGAGAGTTTATCAAAAAATCAGCTAACGCGACATTGTAGATTTCAAATATTTTAATACGAAAAACGTAATCATTGATGTGGGAACGAGTCTAAAAAGCTGGTTTTTTGAAAACGTGCGTGATGTAATTTTGAATAGTCTTTCGGAATTCCAGGAACGCGATTCAGGATTTGCTCTTGTTAGAATAATTCATTTAGAAATCAATATTAATAAATTTCAAATGGGTAATGGTTCTTCCTATATTGAACTACCAAAAGAAATTAAGATCAAGCTAGCATGTGTTAATGTTCATTATAATGATACCGCCTGCTTTTACTGGGCTATTGTGAGTGCGCTTCATCCTGTTGATCAAAATAACCACCGAACTACCTCTTAACCTCATTATAAATCAGTTTTGAATCTCAAAAACTTAGAATCCCCCATGCCGTTGAATCAAATTTCAAAATTTGAAAAAATTAATGAAATTTCTGTACATGTGTATGCTTTGGAACTAGTTTCAAAATCAGATACGGATCATGGTAAACCAAATAAGTTCAATATTGTACCAGCAAGACTTGCCAAAGAAAAATTAGCTAGGCATGTAAATTTGCTGTTGATTCAAAATAAGTACTATCCATCATTAAATGACTATGAACCACTGCCCACTAATGACACCGATCATGAAAATATTAAATATCATTATTGTTGGATAAAAAATCTTTCACGTCTTGTTTCAATGCAGTTGGGTAAAAAGAAAATTGCTTAATATATTTGTGATCGGTGTGTCAACTATTTCCCATCCGAGGTAAAATTGACCGATCATGAAAAGCTGTGTACAAAATTGAATGAATATAGAGTCTCATTTCCAAGCTACAATTATGTTGAATTTAAAAATTTCATTTATAAACAAAAATGTCCCTTCATTATCTATGCTTATTTTGAAAGCCAACTAGAACAAGTAGTCGATCAACACATTTCCATAAATACGCGAAAATATCAAAAACATATAGTTTACAGTGCCGGGTTCTATTTAAAATGTTCCTATGCCGATTCTCTTTCATTTTTCAAGAGCTATCGTGGTGCAGATTGTATGGAGTGGTTCATCAACGAAATGGTTGAAATATCAAAAGTTATTCATTCAAAAATCAAGAATATTGTTCCCATGATCGAAAAGAGAAGCATTTGCGGTGCAACAAATTGTCATATATGTGAAAAACCTTTTCACAAAAATGATAAGATCATTCGCGATCATGATCATTTTACTGGTGAATTCAGAGGTTTTGCACATGAAAATTGTAATCTGAATTTCAGAAAGGTGTATGTTGTACCGGTTGTTTTTCAAAATTTATCCGGTTATGATGGGCATTTGTTAATAAAAGATCTTGCCATACGTAGTCACGTGAGTGTCCTTCCGACCAATAATGAAGTTTATATATCTTTCACCCATTTCGTTGACGAAAACAATCTGAGATTTAGGTACATTGATTCATTCAGATTTTTAGGCGCTTCTCTCGATGATTCACTATCGACAATGAAAAAAACCGATTTTAAAATATTGAGAGAAGAATTTGCACATCTAGATGAGACAAAATTTCAATTGTTGACGCGGAAAGGTGTATTTTGTTATGACTATATTGATAGCTTGGAAAAAATGAACGACACCCAATTACCTTCGATTGAACATTTTTATAATAAGTTGAACGATTCCAATTTATCAATCGAAAATTATCAACATGCTCAAACTGTGTGGGAAGCCTTTGGGATCAAAAATTTAGGTGAATATTCAGATTTGTATCTAAAGACCGATATTTTGGGTTAAGCCGATTTATTTGAGAACTTTAGACAAAGTAGTATTCAGACACATAAATTAGATCCTGCATGGTATTATGCCTGGCTTCACATGGGATTGACTGAACCTCTCCCTTCAGGAGAGTTTGAGTGGATTAGCGATGTTACCAACTTTGATGTTTTGTCAATCCCAGATAATTCACCCATGGGTTATATCTTGGAAGTCGATGTGAAATATCCCACCACCACTCATGACTTACATAAAGATTTTCCATTTTGTCCTTAACATCGAGTTCCACCCGGATCCAAATTATCGAAATTGATGGGGACTCTTCTCGATAAAGAGAATTATGTTGTTCACTATCGAAGCTTGAAACAAGCGTTATTGAATGGTTTGAAATTGAGTAAAATCCATAGGATTTTGAAATTTCGACAGTCCGCATGGTTAAAACCATATATTGAACATAACAATAGATTAAGAACCAACGCGACAACAACATTTGAAAAAAATCTTTTCAAACTATACAATGATGCTTGTTTTGGTAAAACGATGGAGAACATCAGAAATCATCGGGTCATCAAACTGGTGAATAAATGGGATGGACGATATGGGGCAAAGAATCTCATTGCAAGTCATCGATTTCATCATCGAACTATTCTTAACGCCGAACACGATTTTATAGATATTGAAATGAAAAAGAACGAAGTAGTTCTCAATAAACCTCTGTATGTTGGTATGTCTATTCTGGATATTTCAAAAACATACATGTTTGATTTTCATTACGCATATATGCTACCGAAATTGGGTATTGATCGCTGTAAACTTATGTACACTGATACGGACAGCTTCATCTATGAAATTCAGTGTAATGATGTTCATGAAAAAATCATCAAGACTGATTTAAATAAATTTGACACCTCCGATTATCCTCTTAACAACCCTTACAATATCCCGTTGGTCAACAAAAAAGTTTTAGGACTAATGAAGGATGAAGCTAATGGAGAAATTATTACCCATTTCAATGGTCTTATGCTAACAATGTTTTCAGCATTGAGCAAACTAAAGTTGCGTTGAGTGCCAACGATGATAAAAGATTTCTGCAAAAGAACACCTTTGATACTCTTCCTTTTGGGCACTATTCAACTTTATAGCGTTTTTATATAATTTCGGGAATAGTTATTATTGTCTCTGGGTAAATCACTTTAATCTGCTAATAATATATTATGAATAATTAATGTAAGTTTATATATGTTTGTATTATCGTAGAATTAAATTTTTGATGTACCCTTTGTTCCCCCAAGTACATACCTACAATAATGTATGTACTTATTTGAATAATAATATATGTATTCCTAAAAATATATTATGATTTTTGAAGTGTATTTGTGTGTTTAATTTATTCGATTGGATATGCAATTCGAAAGATATGGTAAGTATATCTGTTTTTCAATTTGATAACATCTCAAAATGTTTTTCATTCTATTTTGAATAGGTATATCTAATGATAAAATCTCCACATTCGTAACAATATTATAAATTATGCTTTTTCTAGAATCATATAAAACCTCAGGTCAATGAACCTTCCCATAGGCATTCCTTTGAAAAATCCGCTCACCCAAACATCGCACGCCATCTAATAATGCTCAACGATTAAATAACTCAAGAACCTATGAAGAAACCTCTATTTTTCAAAGCTCCTTATTACAAATAATCATCGCTAGGTGGAGCATCAAAACATCTCAAACGTCGTCGTTGTCACTTCAAACGTTCACCATGAAAGCTGCAATTCCTAAATCTTCCCACGAAACACCATAAGCGGCAACACCGCACGACGCAACCGACAACACCGTCCTCACATCGATCCTGTCAATTGTCTGTAGCAACGCTATAACCCACCCGGCACAAAGCTCAATGACACTTCAAACGCCAACCATAAAACCTATAAAATCCCAAAATCCCTCATCTCCCCACAAAACACCATAAGCGGCAACACCGCACGCAGCCGGCAACACCGCTCACACAGAAATCCCGGGGATCAACGCTACAATAGACCACCACACCAAAAAGCCGGTCGCGCTCGAATGAAAGTGAGGTAAGGTACAGAAAGTGAATTGGAATCCCGCTTGTCCTACTACTCCCTGTATATCATGAATCTTTGTTTCTACGGAAGATCCATTTCATCCAGCTTAATCCGGATGAAACTAGCTTCAAAATTCCGCAATTCGAATCAAAATATCTCTATTCTCGTTGTTGAAGTTATTGGACTTTGAACTTTACATAAAAATGTGCTTGTATAAGTTCGAGTGTCCTGCGGTATAGATGACTTAGAGAAGGTTTCTCCATCTATTGGTTTTCACAATAGAGGCCTCGTGTTTATGCCACAATACATAAATAAACAAATAATGTTGTAAAGAATAAACACTTCAATCTGAAAAAAAATTACGCGTTTGGGGTTTGGGCTTTTGACATAGGGCTATCCTGCTGTTAAAAATTGAACTGGTACGATTGGACAAAATACAACTTCAAATCTTGGCAACTATGTGTGCAATCTCACTTCCTCCTTTTGTTCACGAACACGGGATTTTTGTACTGAGACAAATACGTGGGAGTAGAGAAACAAGGGAGGTAATTTGTAAGATTTTTCTTACTTTCAAGTAATAGGAGCACAGTTCAGCACGGGGAGTTTAAAATCTCTATTATTGGTCATGAGCAAGTAAGAAATTGCTGGGAGTAAAAATAATTCGAAAACCCGGTCCCGTGTCATTATTGTTACTTTACCTAACTATAATCTGCCGTATTTTTGTTTTGTATTTCGTGTTTTTTTTTCGCGGAGAAAGTGAATGTTTTTTTTTTTATAATGGACAATATAGATCAAATCTTGATTTGGAATAACCTCATGAATGATGATGTGGAGAAAGCTCTAAAGGATGTCGAATAAACACTTCAATCTGACAAATGGGTGTTTAACACACGGCTGTTCGGAATTTTTGAACTTGGAGAGATACGTGAGAGTAGAGAAAATTCTCCCAAACTGTCTCCCGTTTGTGAAAATTTTCTCTATTACTTTCAAGAATAGGGGCACAGGTGGGACTTGAACCCACGACCTTCATATCTGTGGTCTGACGGTCTCCCAACTGAGCTACCAGGGCATTGAATTCAAACCACCAGCCGTGTCACTGATTCATATTCTCGTTTGGTGAAGGTGACTAGTGAAGTAGTGTCAAGTAGGAAAGTAATGTATCGACTTCATTGGTAGTCTTTTACCTTTCAACTTCACATCGCCGCACGGTTTGTCGGGTTCAGCAGTATCAGATGGTGACCGACCCTGAACTATCGAGATTTTTAAGACATATTGTAATAACGTAGAGTGGATTATCGTCCTAATAATGGTCAACTGAAAGTAAATTCGTGGCTGTAGGATAATTTTGTGTATATGGGAATTTGAAAAAGTGACACACCAGGTGGGACTTGACCATTATTAGTTAAATGTGAAATTCTTGGGAGTGACTTTTAAAAAATAATATTTATTGACAAGCGTTAAGTACATGTAATACAGTTAAAAGCAGAATATAGTGTGTGTTGATTATGGAGAGGAACTCATATTTATAAACTAGGAAATGCTTATTCTACACTTTACAATCATAAAGACGTAGTATACAGGGTGTCCCAGCAAGGGTGGCCACCGGCCATATCTCGGAAACTACTGGACCCAAAAGTTCAGGGAAAAAAATATGATCACTAAAGTGGCCACGAGAAAATGCTGGAAAATATTTTTAACTTCGAAATTTTGCCGCTGGGGGGCGCAATCAAAGCTTAAATATTAAAATTCGATATTCTCCGGAAATTCTCATATTGAGGTATATCTTTATCAACATGGTTAGAAAACCTAGACAATTTCACGTCTTTTTGGTACAGGGCTCATTGGCGTACCGATCTTCGTGTGAGTAGGGGAAGGTAGTGAAAGTGTAATTGTTCAAGTGGCTGTAACTTATAAACGACTTGTCCGATTTTGTTGCGTATAGGCTTGTTTGGAAGTTAAATGTGAGTACTTTCATATATCGTATCCAGTGATGCGTGATTGTCTCCAGAAAAGTTGCTAGAAGGGGTAACTTGAATTAAAAACAGTGTTTTTCATTTTACCGCAAAAATTTAAATGATATGGTATAATTCTGATAATAATAACCAGTCCGTGCCATTTAAATTTTTGCGGTGAAACGAAAATAACAGTTTTTGATTCAAATTACGCCTTCTAGCAACTTTTCTGGAGACAATCACGCATCACTGGATACGATATACGAAAGTACTCACATTTATCTTCCAAACAAGCCTATACGCAACAAAATCGGACAAGTCGTTCATAAGTTACAGCCACTTGAACAATTACACTTTCACTACCTTCCCCTACTCACACGAAGATCGGTACGCCAATGAGCCCTGTACCAAAAAGACGTGAAATTGTCTAGGTTTTCTAACCATGTTGATAAAGATATACCTCAATCTGAGAATTTCCGGAGAAATTTCGAATTTTAATATTTAAGCTTTGATTGCGCCCCCTAGCGGAAAAATTTCGAAGTTATAAATATTTCCCAGCATTTTCTCGTGGCCACTTTAGTGATAATTTTTTTTTTCTGAACTTTTAGGTCCAGTAGTTTCTGAGATATGGCCGGTGGCCACCCTTGCTGGGACACCCTGTATAGAACAATAAACAATGGGTGTTGATGCAGCGGTAATGTTCACATAACTCCTCCCACCGAAGATGAAAACAAGGGGTTCACCAGGTTGTTTTCAGAAAATCTTCTGGATCTGGGCTTCATCTCTACGTTGGGATGATTGTAGAACTGAAGGTTGCTGTGAGTGTCCATCGCATGGGGTTGATTTCTGGTGTTGGTTCAAGATTGTTGGCTTGATCTTGAAGTGACTTGATCTTGTCGAAATCAATGGATTCCAAGACGATTGACTTTTGCGATGTGGATTGGTCTTCTTCTTCGAATTGGATTTGGGGTAGTTTGAATGGACTACCTTGAAGAAGGTCTTCATTATTGATGAAGTGGAGGTCGTCAATTTGAATTTCACACTTATATGGAATTTTTATTAAACTTGGATGCTGGATGAAGTTGATTTCTCTTCTTCCACAAGTTTGGTGCATCTTGAGAGACTTGTTGGTAGGTATGTCCAGTACGTATTGATTGTCGATGTCTCGAATTATTGGAGTTGTGATTTGTACTCGGAGAATTTGACATCTTGACTTTTTGGCTTGCTGAATGAGTCTGACTGCACAATCTTCTTTGAATGGTCTCAGATGATCATGGCAGATATAAGTGTCTTCTACCATTGGGCATGGTTCTGCTTCATATTGCGAAAGGTGTGTACCCAGTATAAGGTAGGAAAGGGTAGGAACAATTATTGATTGATTGATTGGAATTGGATAGAGACGAAAGATTTCGAATTTTTCGTTTTGTACTATTGGAAAGTGAATTGCAAAAACTAGTTTTGATTTTGAAAATTTCACTTGAAGTGCTGTGACGTGATAGTAATAATTTAAGTCTTTGAAATGAATTATGTTGTCCTCGCCATTCTGACGCTAATTCTGACGCAGATATTACAGTGGTATGTAATGTGTTCAATTTAGCGAACAGGACTGCGTCTTCAAGATTGTCTAGGAAAGTGATGAGACTCTGACAGTTCAAAATAAGTTGGTGAATCGTATTGGTTACTTTGAAGAAGTTTGAGATGTTCGAAATTTTTGCTCTCAAATCCTTTTCTAAATTTTCAACATAACTTTTTATGGGAAAGTTGATTTTTGCTGAGCGTTGTGATTGACCGATTGTAGTTGTCGATCAGCTGCTTTGTTAAAGATTTTCGTAGAGCAATTTCCTTTATATATGAATTTGCCGTATTCCGTAACTCATTTATTGCTTGTTCATATTTTTCACCGTCTTCTGAGTCCAAGGTTCCGAAGAGCCATTTTGAAGTTTTTCCACGAAATTTATAAGTCCGCGTTTAGTTCTTATTTGATGAGGTCTTATATTGTTTAACTTAATGCTTGCCCCTGCGAGTAAATATTTAGCATGATCAAATAGATTATCTTTACTTATAAAAGAATTATTTTCTAACTGATTATTCATATTATTTTATGATCTTTCTAGAATACTATAAAAGCGTTTTATATTTTCTAGTTCGACTACAAGCGGGGTTATTTCTATATAATGCAGAAATGTATGCAGCGTTTGAATTACTTTCGCATTTTCTAAGTGGAAGGGAAGTAAAGGTGTCTTGATATTTGTATGTCTTTAGTTGTCACTGTCGTAACTACAAGAAGGAAGATCACTAACTGTAAAGTCATTTTCCTGAAAAGAAGGAAAAGCTTTAGGTCTTTGAATCTGTGATTTATGAATCACTTTTTGTTTAGTTGTTATAATTTTATCTTCTAAATCTTGCGAAACATACTGTTCTGTTTTTCGAGGTTTGTCTTTTGATCTTAAGGCCGTTTTATCGATTACGTAGACTTTCTGGTTGCTCTTGAAAGTTGGAGGTTCTTCTCTATGTTGATTTTGTGTCAATATTATAATATATAATATATATATATAATATTATCTTCATATTTTTTTCTAGAAAATAAGGTCATTTCTACTCGAAAGCAGTCTTACTTTGAATGTGCTGTATGTAAAAAAAATATTTTACAATCACGTTATAAACTTCACATGAAAACGCATCAATCGTCTAGTGTCCGTCAAAGGTCATTAAAAAAGTGCCCACTGTGTTCACACGCAAAATTTTCGAGCCAATATTTTCTGCATCATTTCCGATCAGTTCATGACATAGTCATTCAATCAGAGGTCTTAGAATTTCTTAGTTTGAAGGAGTTTGAACAATGGAAAACAGAAATAGAAAAGAAAGACCGTGTTGCGTTTATAAATAAGGTTGGAATTCGTCGTAACTTGAATTCAAGTCAGAGAAAATACTACATATGTCATCGATCTGGTACTTTTAAGTCAAGAGGACAAAACATTCGCCATCTGAAGATCCAAGGTTCGAGAAAAATTAATGGATATTGTCCTTCAGAGATGAAATTATTCATATCCATCGATGGGACCTGCAAGGTAACATTGACCAAAACACATGTGGGACATGATTCTATTTTAGGACATTTAAATTTGACATCAACTGAAAGATTGTAAGATTGCATCTAAAGTACCATTCGAGGCCATCTTGGATGATATTAGAGATTCAGTTTCTAACTGTGAACTAGAAAGGCTGCATTTATTAACAAAAAAGGATTTACACAACATTGAACAGTGCTTTAATTTGAATAAGAGTGCAGTAAGACATACAAATGATGCGATAAGCGTAGAGTCGTGGATAAATGACAGTGGAAAAGACAGTGGATGTGTTTTATTTTACAAGGCGCAAAACTCCATTTGTGAAAAATATCCATTTCTTCAAAAGCAAGATCTTCTACTTATAATAATGACTGATGGACAATCAGAAATGTTAGGGAAATATGGTGATGACTGCATTTGCGTGGATAGTACACATGGTGTTAACGAGTATGAATTTGAATTGTCAACTATCCTGGTATTAGATGATATACGAGAAGGATTTCCCTGTACGTTTCTAATATCAAATCGTACGGACGAAGGAGTAATGTCGGTATTAATTTTCGAAGTCAAAGAGAAATTGGGCAGGGTATTATCGCCCAAAGTTTTTATGTCTGACATGGCGCCTTCATTCTATAACGCCTGGGTGAAAATCGTGAAGCCTGCCACATTCAGGTACTTATAAGAAGAATATATTTTTTTTAACATTTTTAAATCACTATGTTGCATTGCATTTTCAGATTATATTGTACATGGCACGTTGATCGAGCGTGGAGGAATAATCTTGATAAAATTGACTCTAAGGAAGAAAGGGTATTCATTAGATTCATTTTGTAGATGCTTGTATATAAACAATTACGCACTATATTGCAAGAAAGAGATCATAATGCCTTCCCTAGCATGATACAAAATTTTCTTTTGTCGTTATTACTATAAAAAACAAAACTGTGAAATTTGGAAAATATTTTCAATCTATCTATTTAAATAATGTTGAATCCTGGGCCTATTGTTTTCGAGTAAATGCAGGTCTCAACACCAACATGCATATAGAACGGATGCACCGGACACTTAAATATATTTATCTTAACGGCAAGAAAGTAAAGCGCCTTGACAAATCTATAAATGCCTTGATGAAGTTCACAAGAGATAAATTTTTTGGAAGGTTTATTGTTTTAAATAAAGGAAAAGTATCTTCAAAGATTCAAAACATTCGATCTCGACATAAAACTAGCGAAACATTGGAACTATCCAGCATTGTACCAGCAGAAAATGGATGGGAAGTTCCATCTTCGTCTTCTTCCGAAAACTACTTCGTTGAACAGAAGAACTTGAGTTGTTCCTGTAGATTAAGATGTTCAGAATGTGGAGTTTGCTTGCATCAATATTCATGTACCTGTATGAATGCAAGTATTCGAGGGAATATTTGTAAACACATCCATCTTGTTTGCAAATACATAAATGAAGCTAGAGTCTATGATGATACCAACTCAATTCCAACAGGTGAGTGATTATATTTAAATATTCAACAGAATACCTACTTGACAAAGATATATTATATGAAGAAAAAGGTAGACGGTGTATTCCGTGCATAAGTATATTTAATAAATGCAGAGCGCTTTCGGCCTTAGGCCATCATCAGTGCTTCCTGAAAGAGCGAGAAACGAACTAAAAACTGAGATTGTATTTTGAGAAAATTGAGAATTATCATTAGAAGCAATAGAAGTGTAAAAAAAAAGGAATTTAATTAAAACGAAAGTTTACTCACTCTTCTCAGGATCACAGGCGAACTAATCACATAAGACAGGCACATCGACGGTGTACAAACAGGTAAATTGTATAAAACTTCACAAAACCTTACACAAGTTACAAAAACAAAGAAAAGGGGTAGATAGTGTCCCCGAAAATCAATTTTCCGAGCAACCACATCACTCTGTGCTCCTCTGCGTCTGACCTTACAAGGTTACAGATAAGAGATAAGGTGAAGCTTGTTGTTATTTTGTTGATATGACAGTCTAAAGGCGGCCGATTTGAAAATAATTAGGGGGAGGGGAAGGGGAAGGGTTTCAATAGAAAGAAAGTGGGAAAGCGGAAAAGCATTGGGATTTAATGGAGAAGTCGTCTGTGTAGATATATTATGTTTTTCAATTTGCAGCAATAATTTATTTATCTAGATTACTTATCTAGATCTTCATTATTTACTAATATTTTTAAAACTTATTTAGGCCGAGTTACAATGGATACTTTCTCTTGCATATAAGAGCAATACAATCAAAAGGTACATGTACAACAATAATATCTTGTGGTATTAAAAATGGTGTGGGAAGTATGTAAAGCTGAGATGTCACCAATTATTTCTAATACATAATATACATTGCCATTTTATGCCAAGGTAAGTGACCCATCAGAATATCTCGGGAAATAAGGGGGGGTATCGCTTGTTTTGAGTAGAACACCCTCTACAGGGTGTTTATTAATTGAATGCCGATACTTAAGGGTGATAATCCTTGGATGATTGTAAGAGAAAAAGTTCATATGGACATGGGTCCGCAAGAGCCTAGAAAAAAAAATATTACTTTGATACTATTCCAGATATATTTTTGAAATTTGGTACACGTCTTCTATGCATCAATATGCATGGGATGTTAGAGAGGGCGCCACTGATTTAAAAATATTGGAAGACACAGCAGGGTGTCAATGCCTCGGTCAATGCAATTAAGTTGATTTAATTTTTTTAAACGAAAACCATGCGCCGGACGAAAAAAAACCAAGAGAACATCGGCTAAAAAATAAATAGAGATTTCAAAAATAATTTTTATTTTGAAAGGAAGCAGTGCCGTACAAGTTTTTTCTCCAAAAATATTGAGTGCAAAACCCGTACGGACGCCACTGGTAAAAATAATAAAATTGTTTGTACATCACAAAATTCATATTGATGCATAGAAGACGTGTACCAAATTTCATAAAGATATCTGGAATAGTCTCAAAGTAATTATAAAAAAATCATTTATTTTTTAAAATTTCAACACCCTGTATCTTGAAAATTAGGCTCTTGCGGACCTATGTCCATATGAACATTTTGCCTTAAAATCATTCAAGGATTATCACCCTTAAGTATCGGCATTCAATTAATAAACACCCTGTATAACTTTCAGGATTCTACGTAGATTTCTAGGTAGAAATGATGTTCTATTCAAAACAAGCGACACCATGTATTGTCATCTAGTTATGGTATAACCGGAAATCACACAACATCGGTACCATTTTATTTGAAGAAAGCATCTTTGAATATCTCAACCATGAAAATTTTCAAAATCATAGTTGCTTAATTTCTCGAGATACTCTAATAGACCACTTACCTTGGTACCCTGTATACATTATAATATTATACAAATAAGGTGTACGCCTGAAATGATATGATAAAAATTGTCTAGTGATAGTACGTCTTCGTAAAACTGGTAACAGAATGTTCTCATAAGTTTGACTCGGAAAACAAATACATATTGAGAGCGCTCCCAAAATTTAATTTTCGCATTTGATGATTTTCAATTATTAAAACAGGTTAAGCGCCATGGTTATTTGAACAAAACTACCTTTTGGGCCAAGAAGTTTTTTTCATCTTATACTCATGATTTTGTTTCACTTATAAGTATAATCTTTGATTTTCATGATTATTCTCATCAGAAGTTTAAAAAAAAAATATCGGACACCGGTGTCCGCCATGGCGTGTAGAAAAATAGCGGACACCGGTGTCCGCTTTGGCCTGGAATCACTGCAATATTTCGGACACCGGTGTCCGCTACGGCCGGTAGGAACAGTACTTACGAGAGGACACGATTATGACCGATCACTTTTACTGCACGTATTGACATCCATGTGGATGTGAAATAACTGCAATTCAGTTTGTTTACATCTGTGTTTGTAAAAAGTGTTTTGTGGAACAATTTCAAATATTTGCCTAGTATTATCAGCATTTTTTTGTAAAAATGAGTGACCGTTCTAGAAGAATATGTCAATTAGCTTTGAAGATGAAAGAACTTGAATCTGATAGTAAGTATATTTTGTACCTATTCTACGTAATAATAGTCTAAAGCTTTGAAATACATTTTGATATGAAAAAAATATATATTTCTTGTCAACAACATTACTGATGAGGAAATAACTTCACATTCAGTAGTTTGAATTTTGTATTCACTACAACGTTTCCTTAGACGAGACGTGTTGTAATATCCTGAAGATAATTATTGTACTTTCTGTTGTCCAAAATGTATTCTTTATATGGATGCCTTTATCATTCTTTATTTATTTTCAGGTGATGACTACTCAAATGATCCATATTTGGATGACTCTTTTGACGATCCAGCTTTCAGTCCGTCAAGCAGTATTGACTCTGATGCATCCGAGAGTGATCATGATATAGCTGGACCTTCTGGTCACTGTGCTTCGAAACGCCCTAGACTTGACAGTTATGAGAGTCTAGACCGGGAAATTCAAGATCCTGATTTACACACCGTGGATCTATCACAACCGGTTCTTATTCCTGGAAACTTGGCAAGTGGATCACAGCAGCATCATGAGAGAAAATACCAGCATGATGATGATAATGAAGCTGAAACGGAACCTGCAGAGTTCGATGATGATGAACCTATTTTTCTGCGAGATTTATCAACATCGGTATGGGGCCCACCGATAGGAAATCACTTAGTATTTGATGAAACATTTGCGGGTGGCATAAAACCCGAATGGCACGCTGCATTACAAGGATGTAAGCCGGAAGAATATTATACGGCTTTCGTGAATAATCACATTCTCGATGAAATAGCGGACCAAACAAATCTGTATGCCACCCAGTTTGTTCTAGAAAATAAGAATATTTCAAATCAGGCGAGGATGCAATCGTGGGAGCCAACATCAAGAAAAGAAATTGCAAATTTCTTGGGTCTACTAGGATACATGGGAATAGTCCGAATGACATGTATTCGCGACTACTGGTCAACGAAGTGGCTGTGCAAAAATGAAGTAGCTGGTAAAATAATGAGCCGAAACAGATTTGAATTGCTGCTGAAGATGCTACATTTCTCTGACAACTCCAAGTGCCCAGAAGGAGATAGACTGTATAAAGTGCAGCCTCTTTTGGATAAAGTTCTCGAAAACTATCAAGCAATATATACACCAGGAAAAACATTCTGCATTGACGAGAGCATGATACCTTTTCAAGGAAGACTGCTGTTCAAGCAGTATAACCCTCAAAAGGGTCATAAATATGGAATAAAGGTATTCAAGCTGTGCAGCGAACAAGGGTATACCTGGAATTTATCGATATACGCAGGAAAAGAAAAAAATGATGGGCTAGTAGCAGTGTCGACCAGTATTGTTCTGAAGTTGGCCAAAGATCTTCTGGGGTGTGGTAGAGTTTGTGTAACAGATAATTGGTACACAAGTCTACAGCTTGCTCATATTCTTCTGGATAACAAAACGCACTTCCTTGGAACATTGCGGTCTAATCGCAAAGGAAACCCTGTGGATGTTATCACAAAAAAACTGAAGAAAGGTGAAGTTATCACTCAAGAGGATGACAGAGGAATATGTGTCCTAAAATGGCGAGACAAAAGGGATGTTCTAGTCTTATCAACTTATCATCATGATGAAATGGTAGAACTTCAGAGACGCGGACAGCCAGTCGAAAAACCTAAAGCCATAGTTGACTATAACTCAGGTAAAAGTTCAATAGACCTATCGGATCAAATGTCAAGCTACAGCACAGCGCTACGTAGAAGTATACGATGGTATAAAAAGGTGGCTATAGAAATTTTATTAGGAACGTCAGTAGTAAATGCGCACTTCATCTTCAAGGAAGTTGAGCAAAGCGCAATGTCAATCAGTGACTTTCGTTATGCCGTCATAGAAGGTCTGCTAAAATTCGAGGATAACCGTGTTTGTGAAGACATTCCTAAACCAAAAATAAGTTTGAGGGCTCATGTGTTCACCAAACTAGACTGTAAAGCACGAGAAAATCGAAAGTATTGCAAAGGGTGCTACAAAAAGAAGCAGGAGGGACAGATTGAAAAAAATAAAGTGAAAAAAGTGATTACATATTGTGATCAGTGTGAAGGAAATCCTAGGTTTTGTCTAGAATGTTTTAATTCATTCCATAAAGGCCGCTAAATGAAGAGGCAGTTTTTCATATTTCATTCTCTTTTTTTATCTATATTGTATAAGCTATTTTTCGACAAATATACATAGTTTTTAAGTTCACCGTACGTACGAAATGGATAATATTTTATTTTTCAACAATAGTTCCAATAAAATCAAATAGTACATTCGTCAATTTCACTATGACAAACCTGAAATCAGCGTTCAATAGTGCAGGGCCAGGGCGGACGCGCTAGCATGTTAAACTGCTCATAAGCGTGTCCTCTCGGCCAGGCAGGATTGATAATTATTTTATTGTTGGGCGGTCACCGGTGTCCGCTATGGCCCAGGACGAATATCTCGCATCGGACACCGGTGTCCGCTGTGGCGCTTAACCTGTTAATGGACCCGTTTCACTTTAAATCGAAACTAGAACATATTTTGTGGTACATACTTACATTTTTTTTTCAAACGTTCAAGCCCACAAGTAAGTAAATTAAAGAAATTGGGCCGAGAAAAAAACAAGACATGGCCAATGCGAGAATGACGTCACTAACCCGTCGATTCGTTGATAAAATAACCATTTAGTTTATCACGCAAAAGCTACATTTTCTAATTTTATGCATTTTCGATCAATACGTATGGGAACTTTCTATCAGTTTCAGGATTTATACCTCTCGAATTTCATAGTTTGGATTTCAATATCTAGCTAGATAGGTTTTGGGTTATCAACGTGTCTTCGAATCAAAATCAAATAAATCAGGAGTCAAAAAAATCACACCGCAAAGACGCTTGTTCAAAACTAAAGAAAATAAAAAAAAACAATCTAAAAAAAATCTTGTCACGCCAAATGATGACGAAATGGTCAAGTTAGGAATAGGTTTATTGAATAGTATTAGAGCGTCTGAAGTCTCTGATACAGAATCAGGGACTTCAGGCGCTCTAATACTATAGAGTGGCGCAAACAGTCATTTATGTTTTCATTTTTTTCTTAAATTGAATTTTGTATAAGTACAGTGTAATTCTTAAAACATCGCCCCCTTGTATATTTTGAACCGTTTGACATTACAACAAAATTTTGAAGAACTTTTCATCATTATTACACTCTGAAAGCTTGAAGTCGCTGTCACGTACTGATTTTTTAATTTAAGCCAGATTTTTTGTTCAAAATAGCGCCCAATAGCCGTTTTAACATTCTCAGCGGTCTCTACTGGTTAGGAAGGATATTTAATAATTACACTGTATCACGCGTTCTTTTTCTATTAATAATATTATTATATCTCTTAGTTTATTATAAAATGTTAATTTTTGATTTGTTGATTTCGAGGTTGATTTATTTCACGTTTATGTTTTTATGAAAATAAACGGTGTTGCAATGAATGGTTTTAATTATTATACCACTCACCTAATCACCCTGTATAATATCCCAAAATTTAGATATCGGGATAGATTTTCTCAAGGTTTTTTTGCAATAAACAAATTTTTTTACAAGGAAATTTTAAGTGATCTCATTGATAATATAATTATTGCAAAATAAGAAACTTGACTAGCATTTATATAGGTACGTCCATCCACTATATTTTTCATTTTATTTTCTAAATCAATTTCAATCAATTGACCAAATCCACTGATACTTAGTATCCATTAAAATTTGAAAACAATCCTTAAGTCAAGCTTTTTTATCTGCAGTATACAGGATGTTACAAATTAGATGGGATAGCATTGTTTTCTTGATAACTTAAAACGTGTGTGATCGTAAAATTAGTAGGTAGTGTAATTTTGTAGAGGGGAAAAAGTAGCTATGAGGATGTGACATCCATTTTAACAAATTCAAGAAAAAAATAAGAACTATTTTACAAAATTTCGATTTTTCGGTTATTTCTGGAATGGTTATTCAAAACGGAATATTGATGAGCATAAAAATGCGCAACTTTGCCTTAATTCAAACAACTCTCCCTACCGAACATATTCAGTTATATTTGTTTGTTTTGTAATGAAGTAGGAGAGCGAATAGTATAGGTACTAGTTCAGTTAGGTAGGTCCTACTTCTTAAACCGACTGTCGTGGAAAATTCATTACTTAAAGAAAAAGCAATATAAGAGCAGCAACATGCCAGTCAACAAAACAATACCTGAGGTCTTAATACATCTGTTCTTAGCGTATTAGTAATGATTTTCTAGATTTCTGAAAACGATGGGTTTTAAAATTGCAACTTATTGAAACATAAATAACCTACCCCACAAATTCCCATATAAAATTTAATTACATACTTCAAATTACAATCAAGAAATGTAATCTATGATTTATACCTAAATAGGTAAGATATTGACAAAAACATATTATTTTTCAAGATACAATATGACTTAACAAGTTAACAACTTGGTGTTTCACTGAATATTGCTTCTATTCTATCTCCCCCTCTCTTTATTGTATTGAAGCAAACATCTGACAGTGAAATGTAAAATTTACTTTTCCAGTAGGAATCATAAATGATATTTTTGTTGTTAATTATTTTAGCGCTTAAACCACGGTTTATATTCGATTTCTATACTATGGGATCAAATAAGTTGTATCGTCATAGTATATAGACAAAATTGACATTGACACTACAGAAAGACAGCCGTTGAAAGCTTTTGACTTGCGGTAACGCGGAAGGAAAAAGGACATTTCAGCATTTGCCCCCTAGATTCTAGTCACCTTCGGTACTGAAGAACTGAAGTAGTAGGAGTCGAGCGGTCGTATGGTTAAGTCGTGTAATCGTGTTGAGGTTAAAAGACGGCCATTTTTGTATTTTGCGACGTGCACTATGTTTATTTGTCTTGTTCTGAACATTACGGAATAAATAAAACGTTTTTGTGTTAACGGACAGTTTTATTCCACATTTGGGGGCTCAAAGATTACAAATTGACCTTGAAGTCGGCAGACAAACCGAAGATTAAAAAAGCCGTGAAAAAAGTCAAAGATGAAAACAAAGCTGGAGCCAGAAACAATGTTTCTGCTGGAGCGGAAGGCAAGACAGATGAAAAAAAACGAAAGAAATACAGGAGAATCGTACTTAGACCAAGGAAGTCCACCAGTAAGAAGCAAAACGCAACACAGAAGAAATTAAATTCTTAATTATACACGTAGAGGAGAGTTTAGGAAAGAATCCTAATTACGTGTGTAAGCGTTATTTTCTTGCCTGACAACGAGTTGCCAGCCAAGCCAATTTAAGAACTGTCCTGTCCATCTTATGATAGAACACCGCCGCGGTGACGTAGGCTGACGTGGAACCAGGGGCGCGTTCAGATCGAACGTCGGTTGACGCCCGAGCACACCTCGGTCGTTCAGATTGTACTCCGGTGTGCAGTAGGTTAAAATTTAACCTCGTTCAGATTGCGATTGAATTTTTGTCCGGGCGCACACTTCTCCACCCTACCAAATAGGTGGATAAAACTTATACCGCATGCGCATTTGATTTCCGATCAGCCGATCTGTCGATTACGAGTATAGTGACAGTGGCATAAACATAAACGATTTGTCTATTTTTAATTATACTCATTTCTCATAACATGATGGACAAAATAATAACTGCGGATTCTCACAACATAGTTGTAGATGAAGAAGGTAATCTACTACTGGACGAAAATATGAAGGTGGTTTTATCGAGAATTAGTGATAAGTAGCCTATTTTTATATAGTTTTTCTCTCGATTTTTCTACACTGTCACATATTACCGGCTTTTTTTTATTATTGTCGACAGTTCCAAAAGTCAAATTTTTAGCTGAAATGGCAAAGATAAATCTGTTAAAAGTGGCAAGTCAGCAGCCAAACATAGGTACCACATAATCATGTAAATGCATAGCATAATGCATGTTGTTGGTAATGGTTTCTGTATGTTCTTCTTAAAAAAAAATAGATTATAATATACAGTATGTCCACAAAAAGACTTCCCTACAGGTAGGTATAATTATTGACCAAAAATTTTATTTTACGATATCAAAAGTCACTCTCCATTAAAAGTTCTGCTAGTTTTAAAAAGTCTATATTCTCTGTTACATACTTTTCAAATTTGGAAATACTATAAGAAAAGGGGTTTCAAAAACAATAAAACGTGAAATACTACTGAACTATCTTTATTTTTCGTTTTGGAGCAATGTGGCGAATAAAAAAAGACCAATTCTAAAATTTCAACTCGGTAGGTATTCCAAATTTTATTTTTCTGACAAGTTTAAAAAAATAGTTCAAGACATTCACAGTATGTCAAAATAAAGTATTAGTGTTTAGGTATTTTATTAAAAAAAGTAGTTACGTTCCTTGAAAATTATGTATACTCAAGTAATTATTGAAACTGAGAATGGCTTATCTAAACATCATGTATATTTTTAGGATCGAAAAAAAATGATTTTTCATTTTAGCGCATAATATACAGGGTGTTTCATTCAAACAAATTGAAGTTTTCTAAATTTTTCTCTCGATTTTTCCATTTATCGATGCCACATTTTATTTTGAAAATTGCAGAAGAGAACATAGGACAACTTTTATAAAAAACATTTTCTTTCATTTTGAAAAATAAACGCTCTATGAGCCACGTAAATATAATATAATCAAAGACCATTTATTTGTAGCATGTTTGAACGTTATTTATACCAAATTATTCTATTTTCAGATGGAAATTTGGTTAGTGTCGATCAAAACGTGGCATCAGATGTATTTGGCATTACTTTTTCGAGCGAGGCCAACACAGAAGTGAACCAGATGAATAATATTGAGTGTCCCAAGAACTTGCTGCATTCTCCTGAAATCCCTGCGATTAGTCATACCAGAAGGGTTCTATCGGATCTGTCTATGATGAATGAAGTGAGTGATGGAGATTTTGAAGAGACAGCTGACGGTACTCTTCAAGAGGAGCACAATGGCTCGACCTCAGGCTCTGCTGGTAAAAGTGAAAGTGCACATTGGACAAGAGAGCAAATATTACAATTAGTGTACGATTATAAGAAAAACCAAGACTTATTTAAAAATACTGCAATTAGAAATGATAAAGTGTGGAATATTATTTCGAAATCCTCAAAATATAGTGCTGAACAATGTAAGAATAAATTCAAATACTTAAAAGCAGAATATATTGAAGTGAAAGATAGTATGTCTGACAAAGACACCGGTGGGAAGCGGTTATTTTTTGATTATTTTGAAGAAATTGACGAAATATTCAGCAAGGACCCAAACATACAGCCCGTGGCTCTATCTGGCTGCAGTGGTTTTCAGATGAAAGATCAGATCCCTCCCTTTCCAGTACCCAATAAACGTCGTCACCCTGATGAGATGCCTGAAGAAGAAGAAAACGAAACCCCAAAAAAAAAACAAAGAACCCCTAAAAAAGTGCTATTTGCAAGTGAGATTAGACATCTCTCTGACATCATAGAAGAGAAAGAAAAAAATAGAGAGCGAAGGCATCAGGAGATGATGAGAAAAAAAGATGAAAGCACCAACTCTTTTGTTGAATATTTGTTCAGTTCATATTTTGTAAACCGAGTTGATTTATGGAAAACGCCTTATCCGGTGTGTCATTCGCATAGAAAAAATATATATATTCGTAAATAGAAGTCCAACTGATACGGCCCATATCAAATTGAATTTTTGGTTGTCACTCCGCTCACTTAGCACTACAGTCGCGTACTCTGTCACTCCATACCCTAACAACGGTTGTCAAGACAGGCTATCTTGTCTTGACAACCGTTGTTAGGGTATGGCCAACCAACATTTTTTGTATTTTGCATTTTCAATTTCAAGTTTCGACCATTCCTATCGCCGTTATTTGTGTTTCCTGTGTCTAATAATGTATTACTGTTGTGTACCTTCTTAAACGAATAATAACAAAACAGCTAAAATGCTTCGATTTCCATTTTTGGATGAACCGGTAAGTGTTTTTTTTGAACTTTTCTCGTTAATTTTGTAGCATCATTTTCATTTCGTTCAACTAGCAGTGATTGATCAAATTCATGTATGTTACAGAAAATGCTGGAAACCAGTATAACTATATGTTAACAATCACTGGAGAAAGCGAGGTATCTCTGATTTGGAAATATTCAGCTATTAAAAAAGATTTTTTAATTTTATCATACTTTTACTAGTAAATAATTATTGTTAGCATTGGCAGGATTGTTCTGGTAAAAGCTGTTAGTTCAGGCACTTAAGTCTGAATATTGCCAAATTGATTGTATATAAATACTTGACAATATTAGCAAAATTAAGTTTAATCGGAGGGGGCAATTTATTACTTCTCAGTGATAATATTATTCCAGTTACCAATTTGATAACTAATCCAAACTACCAGTAAATATTGATTTGATAAATTGGTAATATAGGAGTAAAATTCTCCATTTTTTAAAAGAAAAATGACAGCTCCAAATGTTAAATGACAGCCGAGCCCCCAAGGGGGGTCGATTGATACCTCATTTTCAAGGTCTTTTCATTCTTAATGCAACCCATTATTTTGATTAATCATTTGATTAAGCGGTTTTCAATTTTTTTTTCAATAATTATTTCCAAATTAATTTTTAAGCCGATATTTTCCAATAGTGAATATTGTCGTTAAGTATCCTAATATCCCCATTGTTCCACATTTTAGTAAAAATGTATGTATTATTAATTATTTTTTAAACTGAGGACCTTCTAACGCAAATTAGCTATTCAATTTTCTATAATGCTTTATGTAAACTCAATTGACTAGGGTATTATATTTCAGGTATTCAACACCTGGATCTCCAGAATTGGAAATGAAAAACTCAAGGATTTGCATCCAGAACATGTCTACAAAGCATATAGAATTTGTCATGACCATTTTGCCCCTGAATGTATTATTGATACAAAGACTAAGGCAATTAAATATAGAAGTTTGCCAACTTTACATCTACCAGGTAATAAGGAAAAATGTTCACGTTGTTTCTTATTTCGTACATTTTTCAAATATTATTATATTATATTTTATTTTATTTTTTTCTTCAGGGTTTGATTTGAGTAATGATCTGGTTGCAGACTCATTTCTATCATGGAGCAGTGCAGTTACAGAACAACCTGAAGCCGCTCGTAAGTTATAATTTCTAGTAGAGAAAGTTATAAAACGATATTATTATATTATGCAAAAGTACAGTACTAAATTGATCGCTGACGATCCAGATTATAGATTTTTTTACGGGTTGACAGATGCCCATATTTACGAAGCAAAAATGAAAAAAATGAAGGTTAGTCCAGCTGCACAAATATTCAGCCAGAGGATGGCATCGTTCATAAACTTCGTTGTTGCGACAGGTGGGTCTTTTTTATTACAGAATGTTTTCTTTACTTTATTTTTTTTTTTGTTTCAGATCCGAATATTTTGCCCCAAGAAGCACCAGCCACTGCAGAATACGCGTTATTCATGGACAAGCTGTTTGACAGTGTGAATGGCTCCACAGTAATGCCTAAAAAAAGGCAAATATTTGAGATGTGCAATTTCGAAAAAGTCGGAACATTTCAAATTCTGGAAAGAGGCATTGAAAGTTTTGGAAACCATCGAATTTATAGATAAGATAGGACCATCTATTCCTCCATCGGTAGATAGCTGGATTAAAACCATAAAACGTATAAAATATTTATGGGAATCATTGAGACAGAAGAATGTCCAATTTCTGTGTCCAAGATAGCTAAAACAAGATCCCCTTGAGAATTTTTTCTGTAAGGTTCGCTGTCAGGGAGGCTACAATAAGAATCCAGATTGTACACACTTCCGTAATTCGTTTACCTCTCTAATTATAACTAATTTTATGGCATCACATTCCGTCGAGGCGAACTGCGAAGAAGACGAAAGTACTGGAGCCATTGACCATTTGAAGTCATTTTTATGTGGACAGATGGGACCCGAAGAGCCACCAATAATCCCCGATCTACCGGATTGTCCTACATTGGAGGCAGTTCCTGAAACGGATTCTAGTGTAATCAATTTATACAACTTTATTGCAGGATATGTATACCTGTAGGAAACAATTAATTTGTTCGGACAGAACCAGGGATGAATTTTCACTTATTCGCGAAAGGGCCTACAGTCATAAGGCCTTATTTTGTCCAAATACTGAATTCACAAAACTTTTTGACAAAAGTATTCGTACGATTTGAGGGTCTATTTGGAGCAATACTGTTTTTGTGAAAATTTATCCCTGATTCTCAAACAAGTCTTTTTGGAAATTGATTTCCAAAATTTCACATGTGAACATCATAACGTCAGGGAAATCTTTTCTGCATTTTTAATAAGATTTTATATATTTATATGGGTTGAAAATATCAACATCTCATTAAAAGGAAAAGACGAACAAGTTGTAAACAAACGCAACTATCAAAAAATTCGCTCTTTGGCTTGCCAAAGGTACCAAAAATATAAAAAAAGATAGCAGAAATACCTTGATTTGAAAAAATATATTATGTAATTGTGGAATTGGAAGAGATCAACTGTTATCAAAAGGCCGTCGTATGAACATCTGTTCAATTCCTTCCGGTTTTCAAATTATTGTCATATGATTATAAGACCTAGAACGAAAATATACAGGGTGGTGCAACCAAGATAGGGTGGACGATTTTGGAAAAACTGTATTGTCAACGATAATTCGCAAACGACGAAAAGTCGATCATTTGTTCATATATGCATGGCTTTTTATTACAGATGCTCTTCATTCTCCTATTTTAATTTAATCCGAGTTTTTTGAGACACGATGTATACCTATAGAACGCGTATAGTGCCAATTTTTATCATCATATTATACTTAACCTTCTCGTGACCTATATAGGATAGACTGCTTATTATTTGTAAGCTTTGAATTGAATAATAATAAGTTCTGATGCTTCATTTGATAACTTTGAAAGTCGTTTTGTGATCTGAATGTTCCACGAGAATATTTCAATAGTCTATTTGAATCGTTTATTTGTAAAAGGCAACATGTCCAAATAAATATTTCAAATTAGTTTTTGTTTCTTCTGAATATTCACTATTTTGAATGTAACATTTTCCAAATGAGCGGTTGATTTGTTTTTATAAAATTCAATGTTTTATTGATTCATGTACATCCTTCATTATATGATTATGGATCACTTATATAATTTTCTAAAATTAATAATATATTGTACTGAAGTTTGGCCATTAAAAATAGTGTATTTTAGAAATAAAAACAGTTCTTCATTCATACTAGTTTCCTCTTTTCACTATATGCCTTCAGTTTTCACACGGTGAAATCTATTGATACAACGTAAAAACGGTTAAGTATATCTGGCTTGTTATTGAAGCCACAAAGAAAATTCATCGTAATCGTTTTTTAATCGTATCTTTAGCTTTCACTCTGATGAAATCTCTAATCTAGTCAAAATGAAAACATAAAACAGCTGATTTTGAAATCCCCGCACCGCACCTCCACCATTTAGTTTGACGACACCGCTCACATGGCAGCACTGAAACTGTCATAGGCGTTTTCTATTGGAGTTAGCCTTCTATTTACGAATATATATATTTTTTCTATGGTCATTCGGGTGATGAAAAAACTGGTGCGTCATGAGTCAAGTCGGTCTAACTAATCAGAGTGTACTTCAGTTGTAATAAAAGTTTCAAGCCAGAAACTATGTTTGTCTGATTCACATGAAAGTACACAACATTATTGGCGACGAGTCCGGTAGTGAAACCCGCACGGAGAACAAAAATTCCGTTACAAAAATCGAGTCAAACAGTAGTCGTGTCTAAATCATAGTGGACGTAAGTTTTCCAGTTCCAGTCTGTTCGTGTCAAATGTCAGTCCCATCCCAGTCCTGTCAGTCTGCATTAAGTCAATTCTTCAAAAATGAGAGAGAGATAAATGAGATAAATTCATACATCGAAAGGTTAGAACAACTCTTCAAATGCAATGATATCACGAGTGAAGATAAGAAGGTGTCACTTCTGCTTACTTTAATTGGGGGACCAGCCTATGGGGTACTGAAAGACCTGTTAGCTCCAACATTACCAAGCGAAAAGGAATATAATGAGTTAGTGGAAGAGCTAAAAAAGCATTATAGTCCGAAAAGGCTCATTATCGCGGAGAGATATCGTTTCCATACTGCCTACCAAGAATCGTTTGAAGATGTTAAAACGTTTGCAACGAGGTTAAAGAACTTAGCTACATTTTGCAGTTTTGGTGTTTTTTTAAATGATTCTTTGAGAGATAGATTGGTGTGTGGCCTGAAATCCGAGAGTATCAAACGTCGATTACTTACAGAGGACAAGCTAACGTTTGAGAAGGCTTCTACATCGGCTGTTGGAATGGAGTTAGCTGAAGGTCAGATTAAAGTCATGGGGTCCGAAGTTAGTCAAGCAGAACAGATGAATAAAGTCTATGGTCAAAACAAGTCAAGTTTCGGTCAGTCAAAAGTCCATGGAAAGTATAAGTCAGGTCAAAATGGAACATCCAGTAAACCAAGATGCAAAAGGTGTTGTCGCATCCACTTTGATAACAATAAATGTCCAGCCGTCTCTTGGAAGTGCTTTTCATGTGGTCAAATGGGGCACACAGCTAAGTCAGTCATATGCAAGGACAAAGTACATGATATTGAAGAACAGAAAAGCGAGTCGGAGGAGTCGGATGAAAATCTACAACTGGGTATGTTAGGAGAATGTTTTGAAGAGGGTATCATTAAGTCTTTGAAAACAAACTATAGCGATACTTTAAAAGTCAAATTGTGATTGGATTCTAAAGTGGTAGAGATGGAAATAGACTCAGATGCAGTAAGATCTGTTATTCATGAAAATGATTTTAAATCTCTATTTCCAAACCTAGTGATAGAACCTGTTGATTTTAAACTAAGAGTTTTAACAGGGGAAAATGTCAAGTAAGTCTAAGTCAAATGAATTGTGTCTAGTATTGGAATCTCGCAGTAAAATGTATGATGCGGAATCTAGTAATGTCCGAGCCAATCTGATGGCAGAAATTAAAAGCTCCTTTCCTTCTCTTTTTAAGTCTGAATCAAATTCGTTTATCAAGGATTTCCAAGCTGAAATTAGGGTTAAAGATGGTTCGAAACCAATTTTCCATAGAACCTATGAAATGCCGTATGCTCTAAAGCCTAAAGTCGAAAAAGAACTTGCAAATATTATAAAGTTGGGTATTGTATTTAAAGTTACACATAGCAAATGGGCAAGTCCAATTGTTGTAGTGCCTAAAAAAAATCTGATGAAATTAGAATTTGTGTAGATTTTAAAAAAACCCTTAACAAGGTCATTGATAGTGATCATTGTGTCTTACCATTACCAAATGACATTTTTGCAAGCCTCAGTGGTAGTAATTATTTTACAGTGATTGATTTAAAAGGGGCTTACCAACAACTTCTTATAAGTGACGCATCCAAAGAGCTTTTCACAATAAATACACATATTGGATTATTCAGGTATAATTGTTTAACATATGGTGTAAGTTCAGCACAGGGAATATTCCAATGCATTATGGAGGCAACATTAGCTGGATTAAATGAAGTGAAGTGCTATTTGGATGACATAATAATTTAAGGACTAACATTGGATGAATGCCATCAGAATGTTACGAAAGTCTTTGCTAGATTAAAAAAATTCAACATAAAAGTTAATGAAAAGAAATGTAAATTCTATGAAAAATCTGTTGAATTTTTGGGACATAAAGTTGATTCAGAGGGTATACACCCAACTAATGAGAAGATTGAAAGTATTCAGAATGCACCATCACCAATAAATATTACTCAGTTGAAATCATATTTGGGTTTATTGAACTATTATGGAAAGTTTATCCATATGTTGTCAGCTAAATTAAAACCCTTGTATGATCTTTGTAAGAGAACAAATGATTTTGAATGGATTGAGGAATGTGAAAAAACCTTTCAATTCAGTAAAAGTCTAATAACATCTGATGATGTCCTAACTCATTTTGATCCATCGAAACCAATAGTTATAACCTGTGATGCAAGTGGTTACGGTGTAGGAGCTGTCTTGAGCCATAACATTGAGGGATATGAAAAACCTGTTTTATTTGCCTCAAGTACACTTTCACCTGCAGAACAGAAATATTTCAACTTAGAAAGAGAAAGTTTAGCTCTAATGTTCGCTTTAAAAAAAAATCACAAATACATTTATGGTAGAAAATGTGTGATTGTCTCTGATCATCAGCCTCTGAAATTTATCTTTGATAGCAACAAAAACATACCAGTCACAGCAGCTGCAAGAATTACAAGATGGGCTATAACTCTATCAGCCTATAATTATGACATTCAGTATAAGAAGGGAAGTGACATATCACATGCTGATGGTTTGTCTCGTTTGCCATCGAATGAAAGCACTGAAATTTCCGATGCAATTTTTTCATTTAATCTGTGTCAGAATATGCCTTTAGATTTTGTCGATATCGCTTCTGCTTCAAAAAAGGATGTGATCTTGTGTAAAGTTCTTGATTTGACCTCAAGAGGTTGGCCTAATTTTGTGAATAATGACTTATTTAAACCATATTATAGGAAAAGGTCTGAATTGTCCGTAGAAAATGAGTGTCTTTCAGTGGGAAATAGGGTAGTTATCCCAAATAACCTTCAAAATGATATATTAAACTTGTTTCACGAACAACATTTAGGCATAATCCGCACAAAAATGCTCATGCGTTCCTATTGTTGGTGGCCTGGAATGAATGACACTATCGAGAGGTTCATTGGGTCTTGTGATATTTGTCAAGAGACACAGAATTTTTCTAATAGTAGTGTTTTACTTCCATGGCCAAATGCCCCAAATAACTCTTATAGAGTTAATATAGATTTTTGTCATAGATATGGTTATAGTTTTCTGATTATAGTTGATAATAAATCAAAGTGGATTGATGTAAAATTGATGGATCGAGGCACAACTGCTAAAGAAACCATACTAAAATTGAAACAATGTTTTTCTATTTTTGGATTGCCAGTAGAATTGGTGTCTGATAATGGCCCACCATTTAGCTCACAAGAATTTATTGGATTTTGTCAATCTGACGGCATCAGTCCAATTAAATCACCACCATATCATCCGCAGAGCAACGGAATAGCAGAAAGAGCAGTACAAACGGTACTGATTACTGATTACTGAAGTACAGGCGCTACGAGTTTCGGGCTGTTGGCCCCGACACCGCAGCCTCTAGTTGGGCTTATTGTATCTTCTCTGTGCCTGTCTCTCAGTCGAAGAGCTCCATTGCCCGAATAAGGTTTATGACTCGTTCTACTGTTTCCCTGTCCGTCCTTCGAGGAGTGGTTGTGAATTCCCCATTATCTCTTCTCCAGTACGCCAGCGCTTCACATTCGAATACAATGTGGAAGGCTGTTTCCTCCTCCTCGTTGCACAGCCTACATATGGGTTCCTCGTTGAAAAGACCCATGATATGCATGTGTTTCCTTAGAGTGCAGTGTCCAGTTAATATACCTGTTACTTTCCTAAGCTGATTCCTGCTGAGTTGCAGTAGGCTTCCAGAAAATGATGATTCGATCTCGTCTGCCATCATTAATTTGCTGTGTTTCAGACCTGGTGATTGGCACCATCTAGCTTTCTGTTGTTTTTTGGACCAACAGTTCAGCCAACCTCTCACAGAGGATTTTGTAATACCAATAGCAGGTTCTGGACCCAGAAGTGGTGTGTTTGCAGCTTTCCGTGCTAGTAGATCCGCCCGCTCGTTCCCAGCTATCCCTGAGTGTCCTGGTATCCATCCAAGAGTAACATCGTTAGATACTCCCAGTGTGACAAGGTTTTGCTGACAGTCCATGACTTGTTTGGATTTGGTTTCCCGACAGGAGATGGTTTTGATTGCGGCTTGGCTGTCACTAAGGATAAGGATTTTCCTTCCTCTGTAGCCTCTCCTGAGGTTTTCTTGCACGCATACGTTTATTGCATGTACTTCTGCCTGGAAAACTGTAGCGTTCATCCCGAGTGGTTCACATGTTTCCCACTTTGGATTTTCACCTACGATTCCGGCACCAGTTCCCCGGGTTGTTTTGGAGCCGTCTGTGTACCATATTGCCTCATTAGCCATCCGGAGTTGTTTCACCGTTTCCTCTTCCCATATTAGCTTGGTCTTAGGAGACGTGCTAAAGTTGATATTTTTCAACATGATATCACTCCTCATTGTTACTAAGTGGTTCGTGACTGTGCTGGTTATCTTAGTGTGTCCTTGGGAGTTTGAGTGGCTCCAGTTCCCGGTGTTGCTAAGTCTATATGCTCCCATTCTTGCTTCCATTTTGATATAGATATCTAAAGGAGGTAGGTTAAGCATGGCCTCCATGGCAAGTGTTGGAGTGGTTTTCATGGCTCCCGTTACACAGAGACATGCTAGCCTCTGAACTTTTGCAAGTTCCGTGGCTGCTTGTCGCTGCTCGATTTTCGGCCACCAGACAACAGAGCTATAAGCAAGGGTGGGTCTTACCACGGTACAGTAGAGCCAGTGTACCATGCGCGGATTTATGCCCCAATTCTTTCCTATCGCTCTTTTTGTTGCCATTATTGTGGCTTTACCTCGATTCACTATTTTCTGTAGGTGTGAATTCCATGTGAGTTTGTCATCCAGGATGATGCCTAGGTATTTGACTTCTCTTACCACCTGCAGTTCTTGTCCGAAGAACATGGGTTTGAATAATTCCGCTGTCTTCCTCTTTCTCGTAAAGCTGACCAGGGAGGTTTTCTCAGGATTGACCTTCAGGTTCACCTTCCTGCACCAATCTTCCACGATTGTCAGAGCTGTCTGCATCAATTCTGATATTGTCTTGGTGTGTTTGCCAGTGATAAGTATTGCTACGTCATCGGCATAGCCTTGGGCGTAGAAACCTTTGCTGTTTAACTCTACCAGTAGTTCATCTGCGACTAGGTTCCAGAGGAGAGGGGACAAGACTCCACCCTGGGGGCAGCCTTTAGCTGCCTCTATAGTTACAGTTTTGTCAAGCATAGTTGCTTGAATTCTCCTACCTTTCAGCATGTTTCTTATCCACCTACAAACTGTGTCTTTAATTCCACGCCGATTGATTGCGGTGGTCATTGAATCGAAGGAGGTGTGATCAAATGCTCCTTCTATATCAAGGAATGCAGCTAGGGCAACTCCTTGGTTGTTCAGTGGTTGCTCTATTTTATGAACAAGTTCATGCAGAGCAGTTTCACATGATTTTCCAGGTTGATAGGCGTTTTGGTTTTTGTGTAGTGGCCTCTCTATTAGGGAGGTCTCCCTAATGTGCCTTTCAATCACTTTCTCCATCGTTTTGAGTAGAAACGACGAGAGATTTATTGGTCTGAATGCCTTGGGCTGAGAGCTATCTTTCCCGGGTTTTGGTATGAAGACCACTCGTGAGAGTTTCCATATCATGGGTATGTGTCCCGTTGCCAGGCTTGCTCTGAATAGTTGGCAAAGCATCGATATGAGTTGGGCTTCGCCCTGCTGCAGGTGTGCCGGTATTATCCCATCGCATCCAGGTGCTTTGTATGGTTCGAATGAGTTTATGGCCCATTCGATTCTATTTGGTGTCACAATCTGTCGGGCTGTGACCCAATCATCTCTTGATCCTCTCATCCGGAGGATCTCAGGAGATAGGGAGTTGACTCCCTGTTGCGAGTTGATTATGGTCGAGTCTGGAAAGTGTGCCCTGAGTAGTGTCTCAATGGTTTCTTCGCCATTTTTCGTGTATTCCCCATTTGGTTTCTTTAGTGTTCCCATTGGTGGAAGGGGGTCTTTAGCTAGGATTCTCTGAAGGCGTGCGCCTTCCGAGGTTTTTTCGACCTCAGTGCAAAACTTCCTCCAGAAGTTCCTCTTAGCTTCCCTTACTTCTTTGTTGTATTTCGTCAGAGTATGGTGGTAGTCATCCCATTCACCGGTTTTCTTGGCCACATTGAAGAGTCTGCGTGTTTCCCCCTTCATCTTGTCAAGTTTGTCGTTCCACCAGGTTGTGTCCTTGCATGAAGAACGCCGGATTAGCGGACAGCTTTGATGGTATGAGTAAATTATAGCGTTTTGTAGTTGTTCTGCTACCACCTCAACATCAAATCGGTTACGCATACGTTCCTTGATCCCGCTCAACCCCGCCTCCAGCTCCTCCCGGTATTCAGTCCAGTTCGTTTTGCGTGGGTTGCGGTACATTTCTGACGGCTTGTCAATACTATTGATTTCCATCAGTATATACCTATGGTCCGACAGGGATGGTTTATCGGATACGCGCCACCGCTGGATATCGGGATTAATACGGGAGGTGGACAGAGTGACATCAATAACTTCTGACCGTATGCGGTTTGCAAAAGTAGGCTTGTTGCCCTTGTTTAGAATCTCCAAATCATGGGTTATAATAAAATCCAATAAAGACTCACCTCTTTTGTTGATATCGCTGCTCCCCCAGATGGTGTGATGCGAGTTGGCGTCCATACCTATTATACACTGTAGGTTTCTCTGCCCACAGTGATTCACTAGTTTCTCCAGGTCTTCCGATGGTGGGGGTCTGGGTGCATCGTAGGGAAGGTAAACCGAGGCTATTATGATGTCCTTCTGGGTTCCTTCCTCTTTGTAGCTTAGTTGGACGGCTACTTGATCCCTGGAATTTAGTTCTTTAATATTAAGAGCCTGCACTCCGTTTCTCACGTATATGCAAGCTCTCACGTTACCTGTTGATTGCTCCTTGTAAAAGATCTTACCTCCAGTGTTTCCTAGACCGGCTATTTTTCCCTTCGTGATCCAGGGTTCTTGGATGATGGCCAGGTCTATGTTTTTCTCCCTTACTGTGCTGAAGGTTTATTTGTATTACCCTCAGCATCGGGAGCCTCCTTCTTGAGAAGTCTGAAGGTTAGCTGCATTAACCCAAAGTAGGCCCGGAGATTCCGGTTTTGCAGCTCCTTCAGAGATCTGCTGTCAAGACCGACAATGAGTGTCATGCCCTCATTGTCCGTCTTGTGGCTGATTATTCTCCAGTCCTCGGTCTTCAGCCCCATGTTCTGGGTTTTGAGGAACTGCAGAGCTTGTGCCGGTTCCTTGATTCCCGCGGATTTTGTCGGTATCCAGACAGCAGCCCTCACGACTGGCACCACTCTGTGTGCCAGGCCAATCCGAAGACTGGTTCCCTCGTAGGGGCTGAATCCTGGAACCACCCGCAGCAGCCAAGTCTTGGCAGCTTCATTGGCGCAAGTGATATAAATCACCCCACCCCTGGAGCTGCTGTTCTTGAACTGAGGACCAGTTCCGGGTTCGCATTTGAACACTTCCCGGAGTAGAGACCGTTGTAGGCCTCTACACTGCTCCTCAGTGAAGGTTTCATCCGGATATTTCTCGGAAGTGATGGCCATTCTAAGCCCGGCTAGGGTTTCGCTGTAAGTTTCCCCAGTTGATGTACTGGGTAATACTTCAGCATCCCCCTGCCGTGACCTTTTTTTGGCGCTTTTTTCTGGGGTTGGTGTGTTGCCCTCAGAGCGACCCCTCTTTGCAGAGGATTTGTTTGCAGGGGTCCTAGGTTTACCTGATGCTCCAGGCTCTGAGGCCCGAGCATCAGGTTTCCCAGTGTTCCCTGAGCTATTCGGGAGGGTTCTATTCCCGGGATTCCTATTTGTCCTCGGTTTACGAGGCCGTATAGGCTCTCCCTTGGCTTTAGCCCTCTGGATCGCAAGCTTCCTTCGCTGGGCTCCGGAAAGCTTTGCCATTTTGTTCAGGCTGATGTTGCCAACGCCTGAACTAATGGCAGATACACCGGCACCGGGGATTGCATCACTGCTTCCCTGGTTACCCGTGGTTGGTTCATGAGTTACATCGAGGTTTGATTGTTCCTCGGATGCCAGAACGTGTGATTGGCCCTCCCCAAAATCCGTGGGGCCAGCGTTGGCCACCGGGGCTTCCACCCGGTCGGAACCAACGGTGAGATTGAAACTCACTTGGGGTACAAGGTCCTCAGGTTTGTCACACATCGTTCCTAGGTGCTGGTTTTGGTCCGCCCCGGGGTATTTAATTTCCCCGGTACCTCCCATATCTGGGAGGCATTCCCCTATCCGCCACCTGGGGAGGCGCCCGATAGGGGACCAGCAACCCCCACGGGAGTACAAACGGTAAAAAAAAGGGATTGGAAAAAAAATCACTTTTCTTTGAAAAGGGGAAAGAAATAAATAGAACAACTATTCTTAATCGTTTAGAAAACTTTTTGTTTGTTTATCGCAACACCCCATCTACTGCTACAGGTTTATCACCAGCTGAATGTCTGTTTAAAATTCGTCCCAGATCTCGATATGATTTAATAAAACCAACTTTTGCAAAAAAAACCATTTATTGGCTCTGACATTACTAGAAAAGCAAAACTATATTCGCTGAATGATTCTGTGGATGTAAAGAACATTCAAACTAAATCTTGGCTAAAAGGCAAGATTATTAGAATTGTTAGCTATTCTACTTATTTGGTACAAATAGGTGATTTCACTAAATATGTGCATGCCAATGATATTCGTATAGATAAATATGCTAAGAGTGATGATAACGTAAAAGTGTCTCAACCTCAACTAGAGTTCAAAAGAAGTGCCGGTGAAATACCTAATGTAAGTGACAATCCTAATATTATGCGTGGACTTCCAGAAACTTGTGTCGTGACCCCACATACCAATGACATCACCAATAACAATATTAAGAGTAGTTTGTCGGAAACAAGGGAAGTTATGGAAACACCAGTGGGCTTTAAGTCAAACTTGGGTGAAGGACAGCCACTTGCAAATAATACTGGTACCCCCAAAACTTCCTACATGGTATCAAGGTCAGGGAGACTTATAAAACCACCTTCTAGATCAAATTTGTAATCTTCTAAAGTAAGAGGAGAAAATGTTGAATATTTGTTCAGTTCATATTTTGTAAACCGAGTTGATTTATGGAAAACGCCTTATCCGGTGTGTCATTCGGGTGATGAGAAAACTGGTGCGTCATGAGTCAAGTCGGTCTAACTAATCAGAGTGTATTTCAGTTGTAATAAAAGTTTCAAGCCAGAAACTATGTTTGTCTGATTCACATGAAAGTACACAACATCTTTCAATAGGTATATAGATTATTTAATCAAAAAAGATAAAGGTGAATCGTGAATGTTCAATTCCATTTTTGAAACTTTTGATCTCCAAAGAATGTGTTTTTATTTCTGTTTTCGTGTTGATATTTTTGTCTATCTAGATATAAGCTTCTATATTTATAGAGTTAAATATTTATATTGAGACTTCCAATGTTTGATGTCCAAAGAATGTTATTTTATTTTTGTTTTTTTGTTGATATGTTTTCACTATCTGTTTGCTATCATATTCATAGAATTAAATATTTATTTTGAGAGTTATTAGTTATGTGAATAAAGCAACGTTTTCTTAAATAATCTATTTTAATTATTTATTTAATCGAAAATAACAATCTGAAAATACTTGACGTATATCATTGTCGTCTGGCTAGTCCTCTTGTCAAGTTTCGAGCTATATTATCCCTTCTTGCATTGCCTTCTGCAGCCATATTTTGCTCATTATAATCTTCAACATCTTCATTATTGCCAGTCCTATGATTCAAAAACTCCTGCCCTTCTCTCGTGTATTCTTCCTCATGAGAATCGGGAAATAGTAGGCAGATGTTATGTAGTATACACGCAGCAACGACAGTGTCTGGAATTAAATCCATACGGCTCATGTCCAAATATTTTAGTCTTCTGAAGCGACCAAACAATAGAGCAAATGCTCTTTCTATTATGGACCTTGTTGAGGCATGACATTGATTAAATGTTTTTTGGTATTCCCTCATATTTCCTCTATCAATATAAGGACTTAGTAACCATTTTGAGTTGGGGTATGCTTTGTCTCCCAGTATAAATTGATGTTCGTCAAAGTATTCACTTATATTTCCCGTGACATTTTTATAGAATCTGGAATTGTACAGAATACTACGGTCCCCTACACTACTAGGATAGCCCACAAAAACATCTTTTAACCTTCTATTGCTATCACATATGGCCTGCAGTGTAATAGCATGGTAACATTTTCTATTGATGTAAATTTCTGGATTCTTCGTTGGAGCCTTTATTGCAATATAAGTGCCATCAATTGCTCCAACAATTCCTCGAATGTTTGATGTCCGGTTAAAATCATTTTCGATTTTATGTCTGTCTTCTGCAGGAGACCACGATAAAAATTAAAGACCAATATCTTTTATGGCTCTCACTGTCCTTTCATAGCACACCCAAATGCTTGATTAAGGCATGTCAAATTGGTTGGCAATAGACCTTAAAGAAAATGAGCGTAAATATAATATACCTAATATCTTTAATATTTTTATCTTACCAATCACAAAGTGAGGGTTCGTATTAAAATCATTCAGGGCGTCGATTAGGTTAACACAAGAAGTTCATTATGAACATGGGAAAAAGAAGAATATATTATATTGGAGTTTCATATTATTTTCACACATCATCAGGATACTGGGGATTATCATGAATTTCGTCCATTGCCATTTGGCTTTACAAAAATATAAGCAAATAGCTAAATAATAAAATAGGTAGTTTTTTGGACGACCTCTATCTCAAAAACCAAAAGCCGCTGTTTTGGACCCATGTTCATGTGAACTTTTTGTCTTAAACTTGGTCAAAGATTCACTCTTTCAAGTTTTTACAATTACTTGATTGACACCCTGTATAATTCTTGAGAGAGTGTGTTCAATTTATCTTGTCCACATTTTAAGCCTTTGTAGGCTCGTCATTTTTTATCTTATCGAAGTGAACCAAAGAATATGTTGTGGGGGGGATTCAAAAAAGTTATTCACCCAACCTACTTTTTTTCCTATGGAGGGTCTTTTCAACCTTATTACACCCCTTAAATTTGAGGTCGATGTATGGTTCCAAATTTTCAATTTTGGGCCAGTATTACTTTTCAATTTTGGGACAGTTTTATTCCATTTGGGCGCTCAAAGATTACAAATTGACCTTGAAGTCGGCAGACAAACCGAAGATTAAAAAAGCCGTGAAAAGAGTCAAAGATGAAAACAAAGCTGGAGCCAGAAACAATGTTTCTGCTGGAGCGGAAGGCAAGACAGATGTAAAAAAACAAAAGAAATACAGGAGAATCGTATTCAGACCAAGGAAGACCACAAGTAAAAAGCAAAACGCAACACAGAAGAAATTAAATTCTTAATTATACACGTAGAGGAGAGTTTAGGAGAGAATCCTAATTACGTGTGTAAGCGTTATTTTCTTGCCTGACAACGAGTTGCCTGCAAGCCAATTTAAGTACTGTCCTGTCCATCTTATGATAGAACACCGCCGCGGTGACGTAGGCTGACGTGGAACCAGGGGCGCGTTCAGATCGAACGTCGGTTGACGCCCGAGCACACCTCGGTCGTTCAGATTGTACTCCGGTGTATAGTAGGTTAAAATTTAACCTCGTTCAGATTGCGATTGAATTTTTATCCGGGCGCACACTTCTCCACCCTACCAAATAGGTGGATAAAACTTATACCGCATGCGCATTTGATTGCCGATCAGCCGATCTTTCGATTACGAGTATAGTGACAGTGGCATAAACATTAACGATTTGTCTATTTTTAATTATACTCATTTCTCATAACATAATGGACAAAATAATAACTGCGGATTCTTACAACATAATTGTAGATGAAGAAGGTAATCTACTACTGGACGAAAATATGAAGGTGGTTTTATCGAGAATTAGTGGTAAGTAGCCTATTTTTATATAGTTTTTCTCTCGGTTTTTCTACACTGTCACATATTACCGGCTTTTTTTTTATTATTGTCGACAGTTCCAAAAGTCAAATTTTTAGCTGAAATGGCAAAGATAAATCTGTTAAAAGTGGCAAGTCAGCAGCCAAACATAGGTACCACATAATCATGTAAATGCATAGCATAATGCATGTTGTTGGTCATGGTTTCTGTATGTTCTTCTTGATAAAAAATAGATCATAATATACAGTATGTCCACAAAAAGACTTCCCTACAGGTAGGTATAATTATTGACCAAAAATTTTATTTTACGATCAAAAGTCACTCTTCATTGAAAGTTCTGCTAGTTTTAAAAAGTCTATATTCGCTGTTATTGTCATACTTTTCAAATTTGGAAATACTATAAGAAAAGGGGTTTCAAAAGAAATAAAACGTGCAATACTACTGAACTATCTTTATTTTTCGTTTTGGAGCAATGTGGCGAATAAAAAAAGGTTTTAAATCCTATCCAAAGACCAATTCTAAAATTTCAACTCGGTAGGTATTCCAAATTTTATTTTTCTGTCAAGTTTAAAAAAATATATCAAGACATTCACAGTATGTCAAGATAAAGTATTAGTGTTTTGAAGTTTAGTCAATAGGTATTTTATCAAAAAAACTAGTTACGTTCCTTGAAAATTATGTATACTCAAGTAATTATTGAAACTGAGAATGGCTTATCTAAACATCATGTATATTTTTGAGATCGGAAAAAAATGATTTTTCATTTTAGCGCATAATATACAGGGTGTTTCATTCAAACAAATTGAAGTGGTCTAAATTTTTCCCTCGATTTTTCCATTTATCGATGTCACATTTTATTTTGAAAATTGCAGAAGAGAACATAGGACAACTTTTATAAAAAACATTTTCTTTCATTTTGAAAAATAAACGCTCTATGAGCCATGTAAATATAATATAATCAAAGACCATTTATTTGTTACATGTTTGAATGTTATTTATACCAAATTATTCTGTTTTCAGATGGAAATTTGGTTAGTGTCGATCAAAACGTGGCATCAGATGTATTTGGCATTACTTTTTTGAGCGAGGCCAACACAGAAGTGGACCAGATAAATAATATTGAGTGTCCCAAGAACTTGCTGCATTCTCCTGAAATCCCTGTGATTAGTCATACCAGAAGGGTTCTATCGGATCTGTCTATGATGAATGAAGTGAGTGATGGAGATTTTGAAGAGACAGCTGACGGTACTCTTCAAGAGGAGCACAATGGAGCACATGGAGCGGTTAAGATCATTTTCGATTTTATGTCTGTCTTCTGCAGGAGACCACGATAAAAATTAAAGACCAATATCTTTTATGGCTCTCACTGTCCTTTCATAGCACACCCAAATGCTTGATTTAGGCATGTCAAATTGGTTGGCAATAGACCTTAAAGAAAATGAGCGTAAATATAATATACCTAATATCTTCAAGGCTCAGCGTTCCGGTCTTTCGATTAAAACAGGGGTCCGGCGGTAAGACGGGAGGTAGCCTAGCGGGCTTCAAAAGGCGTGTCTACCTTCCTCTCTCGCATCTCGTCCGCTGCACAAATCTGAATAAATTCAGAGTTCCGTGGTTTGAAGGTGAAGTGAATTTCAGGGCCAGTCTTGCGTTATTTCATTTACTGGGTTGGACGATGTTTTTCCCATAAGGGTTCCCGCGTGATTTCATAAGTAATTTTCAGATAAAAAACGCCAATTTGAAGGTTTTTATGTTAAGTATTTTTGGTTTATTTTTCTATTGCTGTTAAACAGTGATTTGTGTGTGTAATGCTTATATTAAAATTAAGCCTACATTTGAAATGAGTAAATATATTCGAGAGTATATTAGTACCAATACAACAAATACTTATTCACATTATTTCTTCTTGCTTCAACCTACCCACCACCGTATCAAATAATGTGATTAATATTTTATCTTTTTATTTAAATAATTTGTTGGCTTGTTATAACTGTGGAATACCTAATCTTTTGAAACCAAATGAATATTATGTAAATTGAAAATTTATTATGTAGGTTGTACAGATTTTTCAATTTATAAACTAAATTGAATGTTTCTCGTTCATTTAAATTTCAGGGGTTTGTTTTGTGAGAAAACGTTTGGACACATCGGTTTTTATTTTTGATTGCGGTTTATTTAGTGATGATAATTTTACAAAGTGAACAAAAAATAAGTTACGACCATAAACTTCATTTTTTTCAAATGGAAACCCTTTCTTTATTTTATTTACAAATTCTCCATCAAATTCCAATTAAGTTTCATGTACCACGTCCTTAACCTAACCCCAATAACAGTTATCGAGAAATTTACGATTGTTCAGAAATTATTTAAATTTGATTAATCGTGAATTTCTCGATGACTGTTTGTGCGTTAGCTTAAAAACATGGTACATGAATCTTACTTGGAATTTGATGTAGAAGAAATAAAAAAAGGGGGTTTCCAGTTGGAATCATGAAGTTGATGGTCGTAGCTTTTTTTGAAATAAAAATATGAAAAAAATGGAGGATTCCATTTGAAATGAAGTTGATGGTAATACCATGGAAACGATATCAACAAACTCAAAAGTTTCCGTCATAGAAAAGTGGCTAAGATTATCATTATCTTATATTCACTTTTCTACAGGGTTGCGTTGATTTAAATCAGTGATTTAAATCACATGATTTAAAAAAAAATCGTTGATTTAAATCACATGATTAAAAAATATTTATTTTCCCTTATCTGCTTGCATTGTTGAAGAGTAAAATCAAATAAAGTCATCAATCATACAAATATTCAGTCTTGCCGATGCTTTATTTATTGGTTTTGTTTTTTTGAAATGATTAAATGTCAGTTGAGTTATTTAATTATGTTTCACAAATTTTGTTAAATATGATCCAATTTAAGTTTGACAGTGATCAAGTTGCGTTGTGTTGTGTCAAAACTTGAAATGAAATATCATGTTCAGAAAAAATGCATCTGAAAAATTATTATTAAAAGAAACACGATACATATGAAAGGAGATTTTAATCAAAAAAATCGATTTAAATAAAAAAAGTCCGATTCAAATCAAAAAAATCAGCCACACTGCTTTTCTATGGTATCAGTGTTTAACGCGTATTAAGTGTTAATGTATTCGTATTGAGATGGATGGAAATTTGAAATATCAAATAAATAATTTAGGCGTAGATAAAGTAGAAGGGTATACCTACTTTTCGCAATAATGGCTATTAATCCCTCGGAAAGTTACTATCCTCTGGATTAATAGCTATCATTATAGACGAGATTATAGAATTGTGGTACATAATAGTATTTTCATGATCTATTTATCCTTGTTAACACATCCTGTAGGTATAAGTACACATAACACCTATTTCATTTTAAAATAAAATATAAGACATGCATGCATAGCTTTCTTAGCCATGTCTACGCCAAGATTTTTTTTAAATCTTTAAAATTATTCGGAAAAAAAACAAAAGTAAGTCTTCTAATGATAAGAAATATTTCTGAGGTAGGCAAACAAAATTATTAACATCAGTTAAGGAAAACAATGCTGATAATTATTGTATCACGAAATAGCAAAAAAATGTTTATTACGTTATTATATGTATTTGTTATCTCTTACTTTAATCACAAAAGTTTTTCTTCATTGAACTAAGTACTTCCTGAAAATAAAGTTCCCGAGTATTTTGAACCAAAAACTACTCCGGAACCAAAACGGCTGAGTCATGTGAACGAAACTAAATATTATTCATAAAATCTTATATTGACCATCCCAAGAGCATCAATTCTCCGTTATATAAACCATAGAACCTACATACCTAATTTACCTATATACCGAATTTGAATCAAATTCATTGAGAAATAACAAAATTATGCGGACATAACTTCAGTAAATTGAAAATACTTCAACTATATTCCCCTTCCTCATAAAACCTACATAATAATATACTTAATCACAACCAATCCATTTAAACATAACGGAACTATGGAAACATAACTTCACCACATTAGTTTTTTTTCACTTTTCAAATTGAATTTCAAATAGAACCTATATACAAATATGATCTAAGCAAAAATAATAAAACAATGCGAGAGTAAACTCATTGAATCATTTTTTTCAAAATTTACTTACCCTAAAAATCACCCAAACGTTTGTTAAAACATTCTTTGGACGTATAAGAAATGGCATCCCATTTTAGAATGACATATAAGACATGAGTTATGGTCCCACTTTTCCCTTAACCATCATATTACTTGTCAACTCAGCTATTTAAGTTTATATAAGCTTCGCCTAATCAAAACTAGAGTTAGTCAGTTGAAATTTATTGTACTTTACGAATAATATTTTATGTCGGGTTTTATGTTGTAATTCTGAGAAATAAAAGTTTTTTTAAAACGTTCGCTCGTCTATCGACTTGTTGACTCATGCATAGTTTTTTTGGCCACGCCTAGTATAGAAATATTGTTCAAACTGTTTAAAACTCTTTGGCAAAAAAAGACAAAAGTACGTCTAATAATAGAAAATATTTCTGAGGTAGGTTAACAACATTATCAACATCAGTTAGGAAAATCAATGCTGATAATCAATGCCTATCAACAAAAAATCCTTATTATATTTTATTATCTCGTACTTTGATCACAACATTTTTTTTTAATTTTAAGTAGGTATACTTTCCGAAAATCAAATATCGGAGCATTTTCACCAAAAACTTCTCCGGATTCAAAACGGCTCAGTTATGTGGGCGAAACTGAATATTAATCATAAGGTCTTATGTCGACCATCCCAAGTCCCAAGAGCATCAATTCTCCGCTATATCCCTCATAGAACCTACATACCTAGTTTTAATAAAATTTGTTTAAAAATAACGAAACTATGATGTGGCTAAAAATTAAAAAACTATTCAAACATAACTTAACCAAATCAATTTTTTTAAATTTCTCATTTAAATCCCCAATAGAACCTTCATAACGAATTTGAACACATTTCTTCAAAAGATAACTACATTATGCGAACATGTATTCTCATCAAAACCAACCGAACCCAAATAGAACGCATATACCGAATTTAAATAAAATTATTTGAGAAATAACGAAATTTTGCGGACATACCTTCACTAAATTATAAAAACATATTAACTATATATATCATATCATCCCTCTCCCTCATTGAACCTACATACCTAATATGATTTACAATAAGATCCATTGAAACATAACGAAACTATGGAAACATAACTTCACCACATTACAAAAAAAACAAAAGTACGTAAATATCGGAGCATTTTCACCAAAAACTACTCCGGATTCAAAACGGTGGACGAAACTAAATATTAATCATATTCTCTTATATTGACCATCCCAAATTCCAAGAACATCAATTTTCCAAGTTCATTAAAAAACACAAACCGGTCCTGATATCATAAGACAAAATCCAAGCTTAACAGCTGATACGTAAACTACGCCCCAAAATCGACTTCGAATAATAATCTGTGATGTCGCCACTGAATGGGGTCAAAATAAGTGATAATTGGTAATGTGAAGGTTTTGAAAAACGCACTTTATTAGTAAACGGCACAACATTTCTCTATGATTTTTGTTTTAGCCTTTCACCAAATGTTCAATACACGTCCTGTACTTTATTTCGACCAGATAAAATAAGTACAAAGTTGAGAAATTGGCGGTTAAAGTTGATCAACTTTGAGCAAAAAATCTTTTATATTTCTGATCAATTTTAAAACTTTTTATTAGGTATAGGACATTAATCAAGGCTTCGTCTATAACTAGAAAAAAAACTTTTCGGAAATGTCAACAGATGTGTTAGAAAAACGTGTTTTTCTGAACCACTTTTTGGCCGCTCAAAAGCTCGCGGGACTCTGAGCCTTAATATTTTTATCTTACCAATCACAAAGTGAGGGTTCGTATTAAAATCATTCAGGGCGTCGATTAGGTTAACACAAGAAGTTCATTATGAACAAGGGAAAAAGAAGAATATATTATATTGGAGTTTCATATTATTTTCACACATCATCAGGATACTGGGGATTTCATGAATTTCGTCCATTGCCATTTGGCTTTACAAAAATATAAGCAAAAAGCTAAATAGTAAAATAGGTAGTTTTTTGGACGACCTGTATCTCAAAAACCAAAAGCCGCTGTTTTGGACCCATGTTCATGTGAACTTGTTGTCTTAAACTTGGTCAAAGATTCACTCTTTCAAGTTTTTACAATTACTTGATTGACACCCTGTATAATTCTTGAGAGAGTGTGGTCAATTTATCTTGTCCACATTTTAAGCCTTTGTAGGTGCGTCATTTTTTATCTTATCGAAGTGAACCAAAGAATATGTTGTAGGGGGGATTCAAAAAAGTTATTCACCCAACCTCCTTTTTTTCAAATGGAGGGTCTTTTCAACCTTATTACACCCCTAAAGTTTGAGGTCGATGTATGGTTCCAAATTTTCAATTTTGGGCCAGTATTATTTTTCAATTTTGGGACAGTTTTATTCCACATTTGGGCGCTCAAAGATTACAAATTGACCTTGAAGTCGGCAGACAAACCGAAGATTTGAAAAGCCGTGAAAAGAGTCAAAGATGAAAACAAAGCTGGAGCCAGAAACAATGTTTCTGCTGGAGCGGAAGGCAAGACAGATGTAAAGAAACGAAAGAAATACAGGAGAATCGTATTGAGACCAAGGAAGACCACAAGTAAAAAGCAGAACGCAACACAGAAGAAATTAAATTCTTAATTATACACGTAGAGGAGAGTTTAGGAGAAAATCCCAATCACGTGTGTAAGCGTTATTTTCTTGCCTGACAACGAGTTGCCTGCCAAGCCAATTTAAGTACTGTCCTGTCCATCTTATGATAGAACACCGCCGCGGTGACGTAGGCTGACGTGGAACCAGGGGCGCGTTCAGATCGAACGTCGGTTGACGCCCGAGCACACCTCGGTCGTTCAGATTGTACTCCGGTGTATAGTAGGTTAAAATTTAACCTCGTTCAGATTGCGATTGAATTTTTGTCCGGGCGCACACTTCTCCACCCTACCAAATAGGTGGATAAAACTTAAGATTGATTTATAAACTTGCCGTCCGCCGTTACGGTTGACGTTCGCCGGTGACGCTAACGTTGCCGTCGCCCAATGCATTTATAAACTTTTATACCGTCGATTGTCATCGAAGATTTTAAATTTTTTTGTTCACTTACTTTGAAGTTAATGTGTTTTAGTTTAGTGAGATTTGGTGACTGACTCGAGTATATTTTGGTACAAATCTCAATTTTATGATATAAAAACATGAATTATGGGAACAAAAACCTATTGAGCCATTTTCCTATGACTTCATCTACGAACGGCGGACGGCAAAAGATGGAGATGAACGATCTCTAGCGGTGCGTCAACGGCAGACGGCATGATATAAATGTATGCAGGCGCGTCCATATGTCTATCTCGAACGTCAAACGTTAGCGTTAGCGGTAACGGCGTTCGGCGAGTTTATAAATCCCACTTTATACCGCATGCGCATTTGATTGCCGATCAGCCGTGAGCCGATCTGTCGATTACGAGTATAGTGACAGTGGCATAAACATAAACGATTTGTCTATTTTCAATTATACTCATTTCTCATAACATAATGGACAAAATAATAACTGCGGATTCTTACAACATAATTGTAGATGAAGAAGGTAATCTACTACTGGACGAAAATATGAAGGTGGTTTTATCGAGAATTAGTGGTAAGTAGCCTATTTTTATATAGTTTTTCTCTCGGTTTTTCTACACTGTCACATATTACCGGCTTTTTTTTTTATTATTGTCGACAGTTCCAAAAGTCAAATTTTTAGCTGAAATGGCAAAGATAAATCTGTTAAAAGTGGCAAGTCAGCAGCCAAACATAGGTACCACATAATCATGTAAATGCAAAGCATAATGCATGTTGTTGGTAATGTTTTCTGTATGTTCTTCTTAAAAAAAAATAGATTATAATATACAGTATGTCCACAAAAAGACTTCCCTACAGGTAGGTATAATTATTGACCAAAAATTTTATTTTACGATCAAAAGTCACTCTTCATTAAAAGTTCTGCTAGTTTTAAAAAGTCTATATTCGCTGTTATTGTCATACTTTTCAAATTTGGAAATACTATAAGAAAAGGGGTTTCAAAAACAATAAAACGTGAAATACTACTGAACTATCTTTATTTTTCGTTTTGGAGCAATGTGGCGAATAAAAAAAGGTTTTAAATCCTATCCAAAGACCAATTCTAAAATTTCAACTCGGTAGGTATTCCAAATTTTATTTTTCTGTCAAGTTTAAAAAAATATTTCAAGACATTCACAGTATGTCAAGATAAAGTATTAGTGTTTTGAAGTTTAGTCAATAGGTATTTTATTAAAAAAAGTAGTTACGTTCCTTGAAAATTATGTATACTCAAGTAATTATTGAAACTGAGAATGGCATATCTAAACATCATGTATATTTTTGAGATCGGAAAAAAATGATTTTTCATTATAGCGCATAATATACAGGGTGTTTCATTCAAACAAATTGAAGTGGTCTAAATTTTTCCCTCGATTTTTCCATTTATCGATGTCACATTTTATTTTGAAAATTGCAGAAGAGAACATAGGACAACTTCTATAAAAAACATTTTCTTTCATTTTGAAAAATAAACGCTCTATGAGCCACGTAAATATAATATAATCAAAGACCATTTATTTGTAACATGTTTGGATGTTATTTATACCAAATTATTCTGTTTTCAGATGGAAATTTGGTTAGTGTCGATCAAAACGTGGCATCAGATGTATTTGGCATTACTTTTTTGAGCGATGCCAACACAGAAGTGGACCAGATAAATAATATTGAGTGTCCCAAGAACTTGCTGCATTCTCCTGAAATCCCTGTGATTAGTCATACCAGAAGGGTTCTATCGGATCTGTCTATGATGAATGAAGTGAGTGATGGAGATTTTGGAGAGACAGCTGACGGTACTCTTCAAGAGGAGCACAATGGAGCACATGGAGCGGTTAAGATCATTTTCGATTTTATGTCTGTCTTCTAAAGGAGACCACGATAAAAATTAAAGACCAATATCTTTTATGGCTCTCACTGTCCTTTCATAGCACACCCAAATGCTTGATTTAGGCATGTCAAATTGGTTGGCAATAGACCTTAAAGAAAATGAGCGTAAATATAATATACCTAATATCTTTAATATTTTTATCTTACCAATCACAAAGTGAGGGTTCGTATTAAAATCATTCAGGGCGTCGATTAGGTTAACACAAGAAGTTCATTATGAACATGGGAAAAAGAAGAATATATTATATTGGAGTTTCATATTATTTTCACACGTCATCAGGATACTGGGGATTATCATGAATTTCGTCCATTGCCATTTGGCTTTACAAAAATATAAGCAAAAAGCTAAATAATAAAATAGGTAGTTTTTTGTACGACCTGTATCTCAAAAACAAAAAGCCGCTGTTTTGGACCCATATTCATGTGAACTTTTTGTCTTAAACTTGGTCAAAGATTCACTCTTTCAAGTTTTTACAATTACTTAATTGACACCCTGTATAATTCTTGAGAGAGTGTGGTCAATTTATCTTGTCCACATTTTAAGCCTTTGTAGGTTCGTCATTTTTTATCTTATCGAAGTGAACCAAAGAATATGTTATTCACCCAACCTACTTTTTTTCAAATGGAGGGTCTTTTCAACCTTATTACACCCCTAAAGTTTGAGGTCGATGTCTTGTTCCAAATTTTCAATTTTGGGCTAGTATTATTTTTCAATTTTGGGACAGTTTTATTCCACATTTGGGCGCTCAAAGATTACAAATTGACCTTGAAGTCGGCAGACAAACCGAAGATTAAAAAAGCCGTGAGAAGAGTCAAAGATGAAAACAAAGCTGGAGCCAGAAACAATGTTTCTGCTGGAGCGGAAGGCAAGACAGAAGTGAAAAAACGAAAGAAATACAGGAGAATCGTATTCAGACCAAGGAAGTCCACCAGTAAGAAGCAAAACGCAACACAGAAGAAATTAAATTCTTAATTATACACGTAGAGGAGAGTTTGGGAGAGAATCCTAATTACGTGTGTGAGCGTTATTTTCTTGCCTGCCAAGCCAATTCAAGTACTGTCCTGTCCATCTTATGATAGAACACCGCCGCGGTGACGTAGGCTGACGTGGAACCAGGGGCGCGTTCAGATCGAACGTCGGTTGACGCCCGAGCACACCTCGGTCGTTCAGATTGTACTCCGGTGTGTAGTAGGTTAAAATTCAACCTCGTTCAGATTGCGATTGAATTTTTGTCCGGGCGCACACTTCTCCACCCTACCAAATAGGTGGATAAAACTTATACCGCATGCGCATTTGATTGCCGATCAGCCGATCTGTCGATTACGAGTATAGTGACAGTGGCATAAACATAAACGATTTGTCTATTTTTAATTATACTCATTTCTCATAACATAATGGACAAAATAATAACTGCGGATTCTTACAACATAGTTGTAGATGAAGAAGGTAATCTACTACTTGACGAAAATATGAAGGTGGTTTTATCGAGAATTAGTGGTAAGTAGCCCATTTTTATATAGTTTTTCTCTCGGTTTTTCTACACTGTCACATATTACCGGCTTTTTTTTTATTATTGTCAACAGTTCCAAAAGTCAAATTTTTAGCTGAAATGGCAAAGATAAATCTGTTAAATGTTGCAAGTCAGCAGCCAAACATATAGGTACCACATAATCATGTAAATGCAAAGCATAATGCATGTTGTTGGTAATGTTTTCTGTATGTTCTTCTTAAAAAAAATAGATTATAATATACAGTATGTCAAAAAAAAGACTTCCCTACAGGTAGGTATAATTATTGACCAAAATTTTTATTTTACGATCAAAAGTCACTCTTCATTAAAAGTTCTGCTAGTTTTAAAAAGTCTATATTCGCTGTTATTGTCATACTTTTCAAATTTGGAGATACTATAAGAAAAGGGGTTTCAAAAACAATAAAACGTGAAATACTACTGAACTATCTTTATTTTTCGTTTTGGAGCAATGTGGCGAATAAAAAAAGGTTTTAAATCCTATCCAAAGACCAATTCTAAAATTTCAACTCGGTAGGTATTCCAAATTTTATTTTTCTGTCAAGTTTAAAAAAATATTTCAAGACATTCACAGTATGTCAAGATAAAGTATTAGTGTTTTGAAGTTTAGTCAATAGGTATTTTATTAAAAAAAGTAGTTACGTTCCTTGAAAATTATGTATACTCAAGTAATTATTGAAACTGAGAATGGCATATCTAAACATCATGTATATTTTTGAGATCGGAAAAAAATGATTTTTCATTTTAGCGCATAATATACAGGGTGTTTCATTCAAACAAATTGAAGTGGTCTAAATTTTTCCCTCGATTTTTCCATTTATCGATGTCACATTTTATTTTGAAAATTGCAGAAGAGAACATAGGACAACTTTTATAAAAAACATTTTCTTTCATTTTGAAAAATAAACGCTCTATGAGCAACGTAAATATAATATAATCAGAGACCATTTATTTGTAACATGTTTGAATGTTATTTATACCAAATTATTCTGTTTTCAGATGGAAATTTGGTTAGTGTCGATCAAAACGTGGCATCAGATGTATTTGGCATTACTTTTTTGAGCGAGGCCAACACAGAAGTGGACCAGATAAATAATATTGAGTGTCCCAAGAACTTGCTGCATTCTCCTGAAATCCCTGTGATTAGTCATACCAGAAGGGTTCTATCGGATCTGTCTATGATGAATGAAGTGAGTGATGGAGATTTTGATGAGACAGCTGACGGTACTCTTCAAGAGGAGCACAATGGAGCACATGGAGCGGTCAAGATCATTTTCGATTTTATGTCTGTCTTCTGCAGGAGACCACGATAAAAATTAAAGACCAATATCTTTTATGGCTCTCACTGTCCTTTCAAAGCACACCCAAATGCTTGATTTAGGCATGTCAAATTGGTTGGCAATAGACCTTAAAGAAAATGAGCGTAAATATAATATACCTAATATCTTTAATATTTTTATCTTACCAATCACAAAGTGAGGGTTCGTATTAAAATCATTCAGGGCGTCGATTAGGTTAACACAAGAAGTTCATTATGATTATGGGAAAAAGAAGAATATATTATATTGAAGTTTCATATTATTTTCACACGTCATCAGGATGGATACTGGGGATTATCATGAATTTCGTCCATTGACATTTGGCTTTACAAAAATATAAGCAAAAAGCTAAATAATAAAATAGGTAGTTTTTTGGACGACCTGTATCTCAAAAACAAAAAGCCGCTGTTTTGGACCCATGTTCATGTGAACTTTTTGTCTTAAACTTGGTCAAAGATTCACTCTTTCAAGTTTTTACAATTACTTAATTGACACCCTGTATAATTCAACCTTATTACACCCCTAAAGTTTGATGTCGATGTCTTGTTCCAAATTTTCAATTTTGGGCTAGTATTATTTTTCAATTTTGGGACAGTTTTATTCCACATTTGGGCGCTCAAAGATTACAAATTGACCTTGAAGTCGGCAGACAAACCGAAGATTAAAAAAGCCGTGAGAAGAGTCAAAGATGAAACAATGTTTCTGCTGGAGCGGAAGGCAAGACAGAAGTGAAAAAACGAATGAAATACAGGAGAATCGTATTCAGACCAAGGAAGTCCACCAGTAAGAAGCAAAACGCAACAGAGAAGAAATTAAATTCTTAATTATACACGTAGAGGAGAGTTTGGGAGAGAATCCTAATTACGTGTGTGAGCGTTATTTTCTTGCCTGCCAAGCCAATTTAAGTACTGTCCTGTCCATCTTATGATAGAACACCGCCGCGGTGACGTAGGCTGACGTGGAACCAGGGGCGCGTTCAGATCGAACGTTGGTTGACGCCCGAGCACACCTCGGTCGTTCAGATTGTACTCCGGTGTGTAGTAGGTTAAAATTTAACCTCGTTCAGATTGCGATTGAATTTTTGTCCGGGCGCACACTTCTCCACCCTACCAAATAGGTGGATAAAACTTATACCGCATGCGCATTTGATTGCCGATCAGCCGATCTGTCGATTACGAGTATAGTGACAGTGGCATAAACATAAGCGATTTGTCTATTTTTAATTATACTCATTTCTCATAACATAATGGTCAAAATAATATCTGCGGATTCTTACAACATAGTTGTAGATGAAGAAGGTAATCTACTACTGGACGAAAATATGAAGGTGGTTTTATCGAGAATTAGTGATAAGTAGCCCATTTTTATATAGTTTTTCTCTCGGTTTTTCTACACTGTCACATATTACCGGCTTTTTTTTTATTATTGTCGACAGTTCCAAAAGTCAAATTTTTAGCTGAAATGGCAAAGATAAATCTGTTAAATGTGGCAAGTCAGCAGCCAAACATAGGTACCACATAATCATGTAAATGCAAAGCATAATGCATGTTGTTGGTAATGTTTTCTGTATGTTCTTCTTAAAAAAAAATAGATTATAATATACAGTATGTCCAAAAAAAGACTTCCCTACGGGTAGGTATAATTATTGACCGAAAATTTTATTTTACGATCAAAAGTCACTCTTCATTAAAAGTTCTGCTAGTTTTAAAAAGTCTATATTCGCTGTTATTGTCATACTTTTCAAATTTGGAAATACTATAAGAAAAGGGGTTTCAAAAACAATAAAACGTGAAATACTACTGAACAATCTTTATTTTTCGTTTTGGAGCAATGTGGCGAATAAAAAAAGGTTTTAAATCCTATCCAAAGACCAATTCTAAAATTTCAACTCGGTAGGTATTCCAAATTTTATTTTTCTGTCAAGTTTAAAAAAATATTTCAAGACATTCACAGTATGTCAAGATAAAGTATTAGTGTTTTGAAGTTTAGTCAATAGGTATTTTATTAAAAAAAGTAGTTACGTTCCTTGAAAATTATGTATACTCAAGTAATTATTGAAACTGAGAATGGCTTATCTAAACATCATGTATATTTTTGAGATCGGAAAAAAATGATTTTTCATTTTAGCGCATAATATACAGGGTGTTTCATTCAAACAAATTGAAGTGGTCTAAATTTTTCCCTCGATTTTTCCATTTATCGATGTCACATTTTATTTTGAAAATTGCAGAAGAGAACATAGGACAACTTTTATAAAAAACATTTTCTTTCATTTTGAAAAATAGACGCTCTATGAGCCACGTAAATATAATATAATCAAAGACCATTTATTTGTAACATGTTTGAATGTTATTTATACCAAATTATTCTGTTTTCAGATGGAAATCTGGTTAGTGTCGATCAAAACGTGGCATCAGATGTATTTGGCATTACTTTTTTGAGCGAGGCCAACACAGAAGTGGACCAGATGAATAATATTGAGTGTCCCAAGAACTTGCTGCATTTTCCTCAAATTCCTGCGATTAGTCATACCAGAAGGCTTCTATCGGATCTGTCTATGATGAATGAAGTGAGTGATGGAGATTTTGAAGAGACAGCTGACGGTACTCTTCAAGAGGAGCACAATGGAGCACATGGAGCGGTTAAGATCATTTTCGATTTTATGTCTGTCTTCTGCAGGAGACCACGATAAAAATTAAAGACCAATATCTTTTATGGCTCTCACTGTCCTTTCATAGCACACCCAAATGCTTGATTTAGGCATGTCAAATTGGGTGGCAATAGACCTTGAAGAAAATGAGCGTAAATATAATATACCTAATATCTTTAATATTTTTATCTTACCAATCACAAAGTGAGGGTTCGTATTAAAATCATTCAGGGCGTCGATAAGGTCAACACAAGAAGTTCATTATGAACATGGGAAAAAGAAGAATATATTATATTGGAGTTTCATATTATTTTCACACGTCATCAGGATACTGGGGATTATCATGAATTTCGTCCATTGCCATTTGGCTTTACAAAAATATAAGCAAAAAGATAAATAATAAAATAGGTAGTTTTTTGGACGACCTGTATCTCAAAAACCAAAAGCCGCTGTTTTGGACCCATGTTCATGTGAACTTTTTGTCTTAAACTTGGTCAAAGATTCACTCTTTCAAGTTTTTACAATTACTTAATTGACACCCTGTATAATTCTTGAGAGAGTGTGGTCAATTTATCTTGTCCACATTTTAAGCCTTCGTAGGTTCGTCATTTTTTATCTTATCGAAGTGTTAGTTTTGCTATTTTGAGGTTTTGAATATATTGAGAGCAAACAATATTTATAGGACTATAGTACATAATATTATATTGTTTTTATTTATATCGCACTGATTATCTCATATATTTCATGTCAATCATTTAGCTTACTTGGGAGGAAATTTTAACCAAGGTATCACTTATTAAAGATGAGGTCTATAGGGAGTCAAAGAGGGTTGTAAAAGCGGACGTTCCAAAATCTCAAGACATTCGGGTTCAAGTCAGGGATAATTTGTTAATTCTTTATAACGATTTTGTTGATACTGTAGCTAGTTGCTAAAAAGATATTGATGACGTTAAATACAATAACCATATAAAACCGCTATTCAGTACCATTCGAGATAGAGTCGTTCGATCATATCAGGTTTTGCGGGTTGACTATAAAATTCCTTTTAGTATTCTCAAGAAAATTGATCCTAAAATCAAAGATGAATTATTCTTAGTAAATGAAAGTGACAAATTAAACGTTGAAATGCCTCTCTCTGCACCTGAGTTTTTCAATCTTGCAAGCAAGATCGTGCCGAATGAGTTCGATGGTTCTGACGATAAGCTCACCTCATTTTTAGATGTCTTAACGTTGTTGAAAGCGAACGTGGAAAACCACGAAAATAATGCGGTTGCTTAAGTCAAAACTAGGCTCACTGGCAAAGCAAGAATTTTGGTAGGCGATAGCACTACCCTTGATGAAATAAGTCAGAAGTTAAAACATGGAATAAAGGGCGAAAGCTCACAGTCTGTTAGTTCTAAACTGACCAACCTAAAACAGCGTAACAATTATACTAAATATATCGCCGAGATTGAGAATTTAGCGCAAAAGTTAAAGCAGGCGTATATCAGTGAAGGAGTGCCGGAAAATGTAGCGGAAAAATACGCAACGAATACAACCGTCAAGTCTTTGAGCTCAAACGCAAGCGCAGAAAAGTCAAAAATCATCATGGAAGCTGGAAGTTTTCAGACAGTGCATGATGCAATTCAGAAATTTGTCAATGTCAGCGCAGATAATCCAGCGAGCGCGACAGTATTCTATACAAGGGGAGGTCAAAATCGAGGGAGAACAAGGAATAACTACTGCGGAAGACCAAATTTCGAGCAACGTAGAGGAGGTTTTTCTTTTTCTCCTCGGAATAACGGCTCTGTATATAGGAACAACAATAACAGCTATTCAAATTACACTTCATCTAACCATCAGAATAGAGATGCCGGATATAGACGTAGACCACAAAGATATGTCAGGAGCTACAACATTGACGAACATTCGGAAAACGATCAGGAGCCTCAACAAGGTCCTTTGGGTAATTACTAAACATATACTACATGGACCTTACACTTTCCAATTATGTTATTATTCAAACGGATATGTCTGGAAACGATGACATTACATTATTGGTAGACACTGGAGCAGATGTATCATTATTCAAAAGAAACAAAATTTATACAGCGGAAAACATTCACACCACCCACAAATGCAAAATAAGAGGAGTCACCGAAGGATACACCAACTCTCTGGGAACTGTCGACGCCAACATTTTCGTTGATGATTACGTATTCAAGCATACCTTCCACGTAGTGAATGAAAACTTTCCTGTACCTGGCGAAGGAATTCTAGGTGGAGACTTCATCGCTAAATATCAATGTCAACTGGACTATAATGACTGGATAATGACTCTACAAGCTTTGGATGGTAGTCTTCAAATACCGATTCACAACAGTCCAGAGGTGAACGTCATATCTATTCCGCCCAGATGCGAAGTGATAAGAAGGTTCAATTCTTTGCTTCCAATGGAAGAAGATATCGTTGTCCATAACGATGAAATAGCCCCAGGAGTATTCGTTGCTGGATCAATAATATCTAAGAAAAGCCCATTCCTGAGAATACTTAATACACGTTGTGAGAGTGTGACCATCAAAAACCCGACAATTGGTTATTCTGCTTTGAAGAAGTACGACATATTTACAGCTAGCAATCAAGAGGACAAAAATTCTGGAAACAGGAAAAATATGCTTTTAAAAGAACTGAACACGGACTTAACACCAACATTTGTGAAACAAGAAGTGATCGATTTATGTCAGGAATATAAAGATATTTTTTCATTGGAAAACGACCCACTTACAACAAATAACTTTTATCAGCAAAAATTTGACTGTCCGACGATAACCCAGTTTTCATAAAAAACTACAGAACTCCTTACTCGCAAATTGAAGAAATCAACAAACAGGTGAATAAAATGCTTGAAGAGCAAATAATCGAGCCATCACAATCGGAGTTTAATAGCCCAGTCCTTTTGGTACCAAAGAAATCTGCCAATGGCGATAAAAAATGGAGAGCGGTCGTCGATTTTCGTCATACTGTAAACAAGAAGCTATGTGCGGATAAATTCCCAATTCCTAGAATTGACCAAATTTTGGATCAATTGGGTAGAGCGAAATGGTTTTCTACATTGGATCTACGAGCTGGATTTCATCAAATACCTCTTCATGAACGTTCCAGGGACATTACATCATTTAGTACCAACTCAGCCTCGTATCGGTTCACAAGATTGCCATTTGGCTTAAAAATCAGTCCGAATAGCTTCCAGAGAATGATGAATATAGCTTTTGCAGGTCTCACTCCTGAAAAAGCATTTCTCTATATGGACGATATAATTTGCATTGGATGCTCCATAAAACATCATCTAGATAATCTGAAAAGTGTATTTGAAACCTGCCGGAAATTCAATCTGAAACTAAACCCCGGAAATGCACATTCTTTCAAAATAGCGTCACATATCTAGGGCATAAAGTTACATCACAAGGAGTATTGCCCGATGAAACAAAATACGACACAATACGCAATTACCCTAGGCCAAGGTCAGCGGACGAAATACGAAGATTCACTGCGTTTTGCAATTATTACAGGCGCTTCATTAAGAATTTCGCAGAGTTAGCAAAACCATTGAATAAGCTTTTGTAGAAAAATGCAACATTTGTATGGACAGAGGAGTGCCAAAATTCATTCGAAAAAATGAAGCAACTACTAACCGAGCCGCAAATTTTACAGTATCCGGATTTTGACAAACCCTTCACACTAACAACTGACGCATCGAAGGAAGCTTGTGGTGCAGTATTATCCCAAAACTTTGATGGTCAAGATCTTCCCATTGCTTTTGCTTCAAGAGGGTTCACAAAGGGCGAAATCAATAAATCAACTATTGAAAAGGAATTAGCTGCCATACATTGGGGAATAAACTACTTCAGACCTTATCTCTACGGAAAAAAATTCTTGGTTAAATCAGATCATCGGCCGCTGGTGTATTTATTTTCTATGAAAAATCCATCTTCGAAATTAACTAGAATGAGACTAGATCTGGAAGAATATGACTTTGAGGAAGAATATATCAAAGGCAAAGAAAATGTTCTTGCAGATGCTTTATCAAGCCTAGCTATAGATGATCTGAAAGACATGAATTCGAAATCGGCCCAAATTTTTGCAGTTACTACGAGAAATATGGCGAAAAAACAATTAGTGACAATGCCCGATGCTGACCCGGTAAGCCGAAAGGCGAAACCAAAACAACCTGAAGCGATTTCAAGAACTATGCAAACTAATGATATTTACGATATACTTGCAGTTCCTACTTTAAGATTTTTAATTCAGCCAGACTATTTACGGATAATCATGGAAAAACATGGAAAGGACAAGTTTGGAATTGAAGAAAGAATATTTTTCACTAATGGCAATTTTTCTTTAGAGAAAATTTTGTCTAAGCTAGAGGATATGGCTGGTGAAAATGGATTGGAAAAATTTGAACTAAAAATGAATGATGTCATTTTCAGTACGTGCACAATAAGTGATTTTATGCTAGTAGGACAAGATTGTTTAAAAGACGTGAAAATATATTTGTACAGGGATCCCAAAACAGTTACCGATAATGACGAAAAATTAAAATTAATACAGCAGTTGCACGACAATCCTTCGACGGGAGGACACAGCGGACAGAAAAGGCTTCTGAAAAAGTTGAGATCGAAGTATCGTTGGAAAAATATGTCAAGAGATGTTGCGAGATACATTAAAAATTGTAGAAAATGTCAATTCAACAAAAGCAAAGTCAAACACATTGAACCCATGGAAATTACGCCGACTCCACAAAAACCATTCGATATTGTTTGTGTTGATACAATTGGCCCGTTTTCTAGAACCGAAAACAATAACATGTATGCAGTTACTATGCAATGCGAATTGACGAAATATGTTGTTATTGTACCAATACCAAATAAGGACGCTATTACTGTTGCCAAGGCTATATTTGAGGAATTTATTTTGATATTTGGCCCTATGAAGAAAATTAGAACTGACATGGGAACCGAATATAAAAATGAAGTCTTGCAAAGATTGTCTAGTATGTTGAATATTGGACATAAATTTTCAACGGCGTATCATCATCAGAGTATTGGAGGTTGTGAAAGGAATCACAGAGTGCTGAATGAATATCTTAGGTCGTACATTAATGACACATACTCCGACTGGGACAAATGGGTCAAATTGTACACATTCTGCTATAATACAACTCCAGGAGTTTATCATTGCTACACGCCGTTTGAGCTGGTTTTTGGTAGACAAATTGAAATTTCTCAAGATTTAACAGACAAAATCGACCCATGTTATAACATTGACGCATATTATCAAGAAGTTCGATTGAGACTTCAGATTTCACATCAGAGAACAAGAGATTTTATAGTCAAAGCTAAACAAAACCGTAAACTTGAGTACGACAAAACTTCTCAAAATTTCAATATTAAACAAGGGGATCAGGTGATGATTAATAACGAGAATAGATCGAAATTTGATCCTTGGTTGAAAGATCCTTTTACTGTAGTTAGAATTAATGGTGTTAATTGTACAGTGAAAAGTGAAAAAGGGAAAGAGTTAACAGTTCATAAGAACAGAGTGCAACTTTACAACAGTGCGGAATGACTTTAGATGTAAGCGTAACTAGAGATAAGAGATGAGTGAAACGGACAGAGCGCAGCAAGGGGACTGTAAAAATATGGTATTTTGTCAATAATTATATAGCTATAACAGATTTAATATATTTCATATTGCGTTTGCTCTATCCTACTCCATAGTATACCATTTCAATTTAAGATTTATGTTAGGAATGTATTATGAACAGAATATTACTGGAAAAGGAGTATAGTGATTTCAGGTTCGTTCAGTTTTAATTTAATAAAGGCATTAGTGCATATTGTATTGTGTTTATCATATTTTACGGTATATCTGTTTATTATTTTATCCTAACCTCTGTTTTTTTTTTTAATTTTGAAAGTAGAGTTATAACTGTATATCCATCAGAAAGTTATAAGATCTGAATAATATTGTTTTAGGACTTATTTGGTTTTGTTAGATGTATTATATTTTCTTGGAGCTTGATTGAATGAAATCCATTGAGATGAATTCGATTCAAAAAAAAGGGGGGAAATGTAGTGCATCATCAGCACATTACCAATTATTGGTATAAACACGTAACCTAGATTAATTATTATTTATATGCATACCTAGGCAAAACATCGTGGACTTCGAGGTACCTCTATTTGCTTTTTAAAATACAGTCTTACTGAAACAACCAGCCTATCATTACTACCCTCACTCCCTCAACCTTGTATTCTTTACAAGAGACTATTGTACGAAATTGAACATTGAACAAGTTTTATGTGCAACGTCAACTCCTAGGGCTAACGGCCAAGCAGAACGGATGAACCGGTCCATTCTTTCTGCACTTATGACAACTGTTTCCGATGAACGTTATTGGGATCAGGCCGTGCATATTGTGAAGTGGGGAATTAACACTACGGTTAATTCCACTACCGAAAAGTCCCCTTACGAGGTATTTTTCGGGTATCGTCCGAAAGGTGTTAACGACGCTTTCTTAGCAAATAAAGTTTGCGATAACGAACAAGTAGATCTGACACAGTTACGAAGGTATATTTCTGAATTGGTTAAGTCAAAACAGGAATATCAGAAAGAGCTCTATGACAAAAAGCATGCTTCCTCAATGACGTTTGAGGTGGGACAACATGTCCTGTTTCGAAAGGCGAAAGGAAGTAACGACGAAAACTTGAATCACGTATCAAGTGTCCTTTCGTCGTTACGAAAGTATTGGATAAAGACCGTTACGTAGTTAACGAACTATCTGGTTCAAAACGCGTTAGGAAAGCGTATAGCGATCATCAGAGGATGATCAATCTACGAATGAATAGTTTTGTCCTTGTTATTTTTTTGCGTACGTCCGGTTCATTGATTTTTGTTTTTTTTTTATAGGTAACGCTTCACGAGGAAGTGAAGAATTTTCAGGTTAGCCGACTGTAAGCGATATTTTCTTGCCTGACGACGAGTTGCCTGCCAAGCCAATTTAAGTACTGTCCTGTCCATCTTATGATATAAAACCGCCACGGTGACGTAGGCTGACGTGAAACCAGCAGCGATGATGTGGCGCGTTGCGGCGTTGCGTGGAACACGATTATTGATTTTTGTCTTGGACAGATTCTAGTCTAGCTGCCATTGTTGAATTGCTCAGTTAAAATTAATATATATTGTTCGTTTATTTTGATGTGCCAGTTGGTTTATTTATACGTCTGTGATTTATCTCGAAAATGAGTACCATATTCCAGACTTAAGAAGGGAGATTGAACGAGTGATACATTCATGTCTACCATGCATTTAGCCGAGAGAAAAAAGGGAAAACCGGAAGGGTTTTTGCATCCTATTGACAAAGGAGAAGCACCGTTTCATACATTCCATGTGGATCATTTGAGACCACTTCAATCAACGAGAAAGTCTTATGCCCATATTTTCGTAGTAATTGATGCATTTACGAAATATCACACTTCGTAGCCGGGACTTAATCTTTTCTAAATAGGCCATGATCGCCATGATCGCAAAACATCATTATTAGGTACTGTATCAACCTAAGGTCACCTTATTTGGTGTGCAGCGAACGTGTTAAACTCATTGAATTTTCAATAGAACATGGACGTGAATAATGACTTCTCAACGAGTCTATGAGTGTATTGAATGAAAAGTCAGAAAAGTCATTGTTTATTCAATCAACACTTAAGCTTTTGAATAACTTACAGGTAGATACAAATATATTGAAAATGAAAATACTGTAATGTGTTCTCAACTCTCTCGGTATTGATTTACAAGTTTGCAAAATGACGTCCATTTGCATCGAGGCATTTTTGACAATTAGTAACTGTTTTTTGTACAACCCTCGCAAGTATGTTTCTGTTGATATTTGTAAATGTGTCAAAAACTCTTTGTCTCAGGATTTCTATAGTCGCAGGAGGAACAGATTCATAGACCTCATTCTTTGTATGACCCCAGAGATAAAAATCCAAGGGCGAAAGGTCGGGGGATCTAGGAGGCCAGGGCGAGTATTGTACCATTTAATCAAATTATCCTTTCCTCAAACTGCTTTATCAAGTGAGCCGGCAGCCATCCTGTTGATCCAGGTTTTTCTGAACTCATCTTCGGTTAGAGTAGCTCGTAATGCCGGCACAACCTGATTTCGCAAAAGCTCCAGGTATGTCTGTTTAGGCTGTGGTCAAATGAAAATGGTCCTATAAGTCGATTTCCTGAAATTATTGATTGATAGTTTTCCAATTGAGAAAGGTAAGTTGGAATAAATTACCAATGACCCCACACCAAACGTTAAACCCAAATCTGGTCTGTAGACGTCTCGCTGCCACTTCGTTAGGGTTTTCCACAGCCCAATGATGAGTGTTGTGCGTATTCAAAACTCCACAATTCGTAAACCTACTTTCATCGGACCACAAGACATGATTAACAAAATCGGGATTGTCATTACACTTCCTGGTATACCACTCACAGAAGCGCATTCGTCTTGGAAAATCAGATTGTTCAAGTCCTTGAACTACTGTGGCTCTGTATGGACGGTACTTATTCTTTTTTCGCACTCTCTGTACTGTTGATTTTGACACACCAATTTCCCATTCTACAGTTCTTACCGATTTACTAGGGTCTTCGTTGACAGCTTGTAAAGTGTTTTTGTTGCGTTTCTCATTTTCAATGTTGTATCTACTCTCGGTTGTTCGAAGGCCCCAAAGTTGATCAAATTAACAACCATTTTTCTGAATTCGGTTTTATGAGGCTGCCGTCGTTCGGGGTACATCTTCAAATACCTTGCTGAGGTAATGTCGGCATTTCTCTGTGACTGCAAGTAGAGCGCTAACATATCCAACTTTTCTTCATTCGAATAGGGAACACCGGGCATTTTTAATAGGTTTCGACAATTTGTTTATCAGATTTATTATTTTGATGACAGAGAAGCGTACTACTATTAACGTGAACACAACTTTCATACTGAATTATTATTTGCGGGTGTTATAGACCACAACGCCATCTTTCGGCAGAATTATTGAGGGTCATATCAGAGCCTCCTAGGATTTTGCTTAACAACCAGTTTTTTGTCACATAAATCATGGCCTCCTCAGAAAAGATTAAGTCCTGACTACGAATTCTGATATTCCGAAGATACTTAAATCTTTTATGCACTTGTGAGACATCACTAGACTGGAAATTTTAGACTCTTTCCAAATATCGAAAAATCCAATATGGCGGCCATAAGAAAAATGAAAGTTGAGGCGGGTTGCGGGAAAACAAAAGACGATTGAGACATGTCATACACACCATTTTATTCGTCTTAAAAACGCGTCCCGATAATTTCACATTTTCATAGCTGTCCAATTAGCCGTTTCGGATTTACTAGCAAAAAACAAAATCCGCCATTTTCGGTTTTTGGCCGATATTTCCAAAACTAATTTATCGATCGCAAATCTGGAACCAGATATCGAATGCACTGAGTTTTCTCTAACACTTTCTCCATTTAACCTTTGCTGTAGGTATAATAGGAGCCAAGATCCCTGTATGGAGAAGCGAATCTGGGACACACTGTATATTAATATGTCTGAATACTGGACATATGAGAAGGGTCACTGAAGACTTCACAGACATTCTGAATACAGCTGAAAAAGAATACACCGCTTCGATGAGCAAAATTCAGTAATAATGAATATGGGCAAGGATATTGTTATGCTCAAAGGAACAATTACTTAGATGGATCAGTTAAGAAACTTGAACAAGTTAAATGAATTTATCAAAGTCAAATCCGATCAGTAGTTGTACAATAATTGAAAACCCACTCAAAGGATATGTGCTGAAGAATGAGGTCTCTCCGCTTACAAATGAACTCAACAAAACCAGAGCTTCAAATAACATTCAAACTGCAACCAACAAAGCCCTAGAAACTGGAAATCCAGATCACATCATCCAGTTTGCACAACTACGGGCCAAAACGGATCTACAAAATGACAAGATATTACATCAACACCAGACACCCAAGACTAACCATTCTAATCTCAGTAAGCAGCAACAGGAGAAGAAGGAACTGGTAATAAATGACGGCATCGGAAAGCATCTGTATCATCATCTGCTGGAGCAACTATCATCAACTTACAGCCTCCAAGTAGTATGTATACCCTCCGCAAGTTTCAGAAAAGTAACCTCACATTTAGATTTATCTATAAAAGACTTTGGTTCTAAGGACTTTGCTGTGGTTCTGGTAGGTGCAAACGTACACAAAAGATTCTAAAAAGACATGACAAGGTTAGCAAATATGTGCTTTCACACAAATCCAATTTTGTGCTTGACTCCTGTCAGCCCATTTGCATCTACCAATAATCGCGCAAATATCGATTGTCCAAAACTATCTCCACCTCAACCCTTTCGATACGGATTGTTTTCAGAAATCCCCGCTCATAAAACCCTATTAGAAACATTTTATAATACATTATTGGCCGAAAATCCCTTTGAAAGATCATTATCGGCCGTCCCAGTCGTGTGGTAGCATTCTGGTATGCTGCTCATAAGGTTAGAATTTGTGCGCATGACGAATTTTCTCAGTTGCAGCCTGTTTACAGTAGAGACTGCACGTGCTATACAAACATTTTTGCATTGTGAGTGATTGAATGATTGTTTCAATTTCCAAATCATAGTGAATAAGGCCAAGTAAGTAAGATAGATCATGGTGATTGATGTTTTATCTATCAATTTTCGGACCATGTTTGTTTATTGTTTATGTGACGCATGTGTCCCATCAGTGTTCTTACACGGTTCAGCAGTTGTCCCACCAGTATAGTATTCACCGATTCTAGAATCTCAAGGCCTGCAATATATTTGAACAATTTGGACTGATAGACTTCTTTTCCAGAAGACGAGCCTTGCGACAACACGAACAAGAGGAGTGTTTGGCCGATTTATCCGATGTCAAGTCGCTGGAAGATCCTTTCTTGACAGTGGATAAGAATATGAGGTGTCCGATGAACATTCGGACAGTGATTCTGAACATGTTTGCTACTAAGCCTATGGTGGTGATTTATATAATCATAAAATTGTAGGGATCCATATTATTTTTGCGTCATTCACTAATTTTTATTATCACCCCGTATACATTATCAGTCTAAATAAGCAATGTTTTGGCAGTTTTGTTTTGACTACATCTCAGCCCGCCTAGAATAACACCTCAGCCTTGGAAGGGAAAACGAACAGATTCACCAGTGGGTCGAGTAGAGGTATTAGACGAGATTAGAGTTCACGACGCGAGTAAAAAAGTATAACGACGCTTAACGACGAATAGTGGCATCTTATAAAAACATCATTCACGACGACGACGGATATTTTCATTAATTGATTCATTAACGACGAAACGACGTGGCCGCTTAATAAAGACGAACGAGAGTTTTCTGTGAAGTTACCTGTAACCAATACATAGTGACATAGTGATAAGAGGATATTCTCTATTGCATTTGTACAATGCGACGAGTGTAGTGTAGTCATTGCAAGCTGTAAACTGTTGATTGTCTATGCAGTGTTATCATTCATTCTCATCAAATAATACCATATCTCCAGCCATTTCAACTCATCCCGTATTTCACTGAATCTAAGGAAATAACTAAAGGAATTATTCAGTGCAATTATTTGACCTCATCATCAATACCACAGACAACCAGAGAAAAAGCCTGCATAATAATGGGAAAAAAGTGTCCCCATAAAATATACTGATTGGACATATAAGTCCAAGGTGATATTTACAAAAATATCGCTTTCATGAAATCTCGATAATTTTCCCGTGATCAGCAATTATTCTAGTTGTAGAATTTGCAAAAAAAGCAATCCCTATTTTTCAAACTGATTGTCCCGTGGGACATATATTGCCCTTTAGTAGCGAAAGGGTTGGTTTGGGTTAATACTTTTCGAATAATATAACATGTTTTGATGTTGACTACTTTCGAGCAGGAGACTTTGTGAATAATAGATTATATCTTGACTCTAGGGGATTGTCAAAATTGTCCCATTTTATTGTCAAAGGCATATCACAATTTTCCGAAAACACCTCATGCCTAGTATCTATCAAATAAAGAATCTGATAGTATAATTATGATGTCTTGACAACTCAGAAACGTCACGGCCAACCGAAAATATACTACCAGATGATCAACAAGTTTTTAAAAACATAGAGGGAGAAAGATTAAATGATGTTAATACTGTTAAAGCAAAAATAGTGAAGATCGCATGAATATACTTGACAAAGCTGAACACAACTGTAAACTTGATTTTTCATGAACTGGAATTGTTTTTAGATAGCTTAAATTATCCAAGCCTGCTTGTATGATGTGAAAACTGGCTAAAGCCAGATGAAATATGTTATGTATAATGCGTAGATAAGTTTTCTTGGTCACATTCCAGTCATGGAAGCTCGTCTATACCGGTTCACAAAGATTATCGCAGCAAGATAGAGTTCAACAGAGTCGATGGCTTTAATGATGAATTATATATGTCGCAGGCTTATTGTAAAATCACTCATATTATAATACGCCTAGGCTTTTACAATATGACTGGGCATATTGTCATATTGCCAAATTAAATGAAAATATCGTAATATGACTAACTATTTGAGGCGTATTATAATACGCCTGATGATACTTAGTCGTATTGTCATATTGAACCAAACGCGATTGTATTCAGAATTGACTAGTTAAAATACGTCGTATTATAATACGACTGACGATTTGTCAGGCAGATTAAAGGCATATCTTGTTAAATGAAATACAAATAATATTTTGAATTATTTATTGGTACATGGACCACTCTTATGACATTTGCTGGTACATGTGATGTTTGAAACAAAAACATTTAAGCTGGATTTATAGATTCGGTAAGACGTAAGGCGTATGCCGTAACGTAAGCCGCATCATTTCAACATTCAAACAGCCGTATTTCCATTTATACTCCACGCAACGACGTATCGCTAAAACGTAAGACGTAAGGAAATGGTTCATTTTTATTTCTTATGTCCTTACGCCTTACGGCGTTATGCAGGGGCCTGCGCATCCAATGATATTCTCAATAACCTAGATTACAGACATGGAACAGGGACAACATTCTGTTTTGAACGAAACATTCCCTTTGTTTTGGGTACCTGAATTATGTGCTCGTAATAATTAGTACCTGACATTTGGTATTTCCCTGGGTATTTCCGATAAATAACATAGGTATCATTCCAAATTTGAGCTATGTATCCTATTCCGAGGTATATTCATTATGATTCCAACCCTTTTCGTGAGATCTTGTGTTGTGTATTATTTGTGGACATTATTAGTGAAATGGACAATGGATTACTCAAAAGAATTATCTTTGATTGAGCTGATTCAGCAGTACCCACATCTGTATGATAAGAGTTCGAAGGATTTCAAAGACAACAATAAAAAGTGCAATGCTTGGGAAAGCATTTCTATCATTCTCGAAATTACCGGTAAGCACAACACATGGACATGATATTGTAGTTTTTTAACATAAATTATAAGCTTGCTTCGCATTATTGAACATATTATCACTGATGATAATCTCCCAACAATAGGTATATAAAAGGAGATTTTATGACAAATGTAGTAGCTATTTGTATTTTTGAATGAATTATACAGGGTCCTTCATTAGTGCGTCGGGCAATCCTAGCGTGGTTATTTACAAAAGTAGAAAAAAAAGTTTTAAACAAAAGTTGTAGAATGTGACTTTATGCATATTTTAAAAATATTTTCAAACATACAGGGTGCGTCACAAAAGTATGGCACGAAAAAGTATGATTTTTTTAAATGGAACCCCCTGTATATTGATTGATATTTCAATTCTTTCTTCAATTTGGAACAAAAATTGTGATACAACTAATGTTCCTAAATTCAACCGTTATCGAGATATCGCGTTTTAAAAATGGCATTTTTGCAACTTTGAAATGCTATAAAACTCAAACTATTCAAGTTAGAGAAAAATGGATTGCACATTCCTATCTTAACTTTTCAAGAGCTATTCAAGGAGATTAAATCCATTATTGTGAAAAAATGTCAAAATGTGCCGAAAAAAGTTGACAGTTGACGTTACCTTCTATCCAAATGACAGAAGAGCTCTTGAAAAGTTAAGATAGGAAAGTGCAAACTATTTTCCTCTAACTTGAATAGTTTGAGTTTTATAGCATGCCAAAGTTGCAAAAATGCCATTTTTAAAACGCGATATCTCGATAACGGTTGAATTTAGGAACATTAGTTGTAGCACAATTTTTGTTCCAAATTGTAGAAAGAATTGAAATATCAATTAATATACAGGGGGTTCCATTTAAAAAAATCATACTTTTTCGTGCCATACTTTTGTGACGCACCCTGTATGTTTGAAAATATTTTTAAAATATGCATAAAGTCACATTCTACAACTTTTGTGAAAAACTTTTTTTTCTACTTTTGTAAATAACCACGCTAGGATTGCCCGACGCACTAATGAAGGACCCTGTATTATAATAATGTACAGATAGTCCTACCTATGTGGTAATTTTATCTTGTTATCATTTTGATTTGATGCTTTATTTCAAAAGAGGGGCAAAAAGTATGTACTCCCTGAAAATTTCACAATAATTGAACAAAGGATAGTCTAGCCATACATTTTTGAACTTGACAAAAATGACCCATTTTTTGAAGAAATCATGAAAAATTGGTCATTTTTGCCAAGTTCAAGATTTTATATCTAGATTATCCTTTGTTCAATTATTGTGAACTTTTCAGGGAGTTCGATTTATTCGTATAAAGATGAAACTTGTATTCGACTGTTTTACAAAATGACAATCAAGTAAAGAAATGATAACTGATGTGAGTTCATTTTTGAAAAAATGATGTGGAAAAAAGTCTTCAATCTCACAAATTCCTAATATCAGGAAGATGCATCTACAATCCAGAATTTTTTAGGAATTTGTGAGATTGAAGATTTTTTTTTTCACTAACAAGAAACTAAGATAACTTACAGTTTGTTTTATTGGTTCATCTTTCTATCTTTTCTCGTTTTCAAATAAAAAAGTTACATGAAATCAAAATGATAAAATGACTACATGACTTTCTAAAATCATATAATATCTATAAGATAACCCAAAGGTTAGCATATCAACGTCTTTTTGAGGATTTTTTCTCCAAGTCATTATCCCGCCATCTCTCTGAGTATACACAGAGTAAATATATATGTTTTTATTTTACAGTTGAAGAATGTATGAGACTGTGGAAGTCATTAAGAGATAAGTTCTCAAGAGAACGAAAAATTATAAAAGATATACCGTCTGGGTCAGCTGCCCCAGAATCAATTTGGCCGCTGTACTTCAACATGGAATTTATGGAGAAACATGTTGCAACAAGGAGGTTTGTTAATTATTACTTATTGTTAAAACTAGCATAAAAAATACACACACCGGCAAAATTAGGGGAACGCACAAAATGTATACAAAGTTTGACATCAATTTTCTCTGGAACTCAATGCTCGATATCAATATATTTTTTACTGGATTGTTGATCGGCTCTTCAAGAATACATCTGACTAGTTTTCGTTACAAAATTATTCATTTTTATACCATATACAGGGGCGAAAAGAAAGTAAAGATTTTTTGATGTTTTTTGAAACACTCTGTGGAGTGAACCGCTGACAGTTGAATATGGTCTTCAGCATCACATTGTAGCCTGATCTTTTCTAAACATTTCCGTTTTTTATTTTCTGTGATATCTCAATTTTTAACTAAAATACAGGGTTTCTAAGAAAAGTCTGTCATCGAGTGGCCAGACTGGAATTTGCTAGGGATCATGAAAATTGGGGCAATCACACATGGGCCAACGTGCTTTTCACAGCTGAGAGCCGGTTTTGCATTAATTCGATTTTTTTTTCCTGGATAACGTAGGAGTAAGAACCATGAATTGGCCTGCATGTTCCTCGGACCTCATTGAACATATCTGGGACATATTAGGCCGACGACTACGTTCTAGAACTCCTCAACCTCAAAATCCCGAGCAAATGGCAGCTGCTTTGGTTGAGATCTGGGACAATTTGCCACAAGAGCTCATCGACAATGTCATCAGAGGCGGATGACTGCGGATGAGAAGGCATGACTGCTGTCATAAGGGCTCGTGGAGGTCACACGCGTTACTAAATTATTGTTACTATTGTTTGATTTTCAATCGTTTATTGTTATTTAGAAAGTTATTATGTAAAGTGAAAAATGAAACTAATTTCAGACTTTTATTAGAAACCCTGTATTTTCGTTAAAATTTGAGATATCACAGAAAATAAAAAAAGGAAATGTTTATAAAAGATCAGGCTACAATGTGATGCCAAAGACCATATTCAACTGTCAGCGGTTCACTCCACAGAGTGTCTCAAAAAACATCAAAAAATCTTTACTTCCTTTTCACCCCTGTATATGGTATAAAGAAGAATAATTTCATAACGAAAACTAGTTGGATGTATTCTTGAAGAGCCGATCAACCATCCAGATAAAAATATATTGAAATCAAGGATTGAGTTCTAGAGAAAATTGATGTCAAACTTTGTATACATTTTGTGCGTTCCCCTAATTTTGCCGGTGTGTGTATGATCAACATAGAACTTAGTTTCATGACAGAAAGTTTTTATGCTATTATTGCTATATATATATATATATATATATATTCGGTCTTGGGGCTGCTGAATTGAAACTACTTTTTAGCTATGCCAAGCTTTCGAAAATTGTTTATTTTCTTCTTCAGGGCTGAAATTAGTGAGGCAAACTTAAGCAATCTATCTACGAACAGCATGTTGTATACTTACTGCTAAGTGTAGTATAATGAAGGATTACAAATCATTTTTCACAGGGGATTGATCTTATTCACTGCTAATACATTCTGAATTCTTTGTTCAAATGGCAACAAAATCCACTAGTTGGTTAATGGAATGTTTGAAAAACTCCTACCAAAACACTTGCTTTAAGAGTGTTTTGGTAGGAGTTTTTCAAACATTCCATTAACCAACTAGTGGATTTTGTTGCCATTTGAACAAAGAATTCAGAATGTATTAGCAGTGAATAAGATCAATCCCCTGTGAAAAATGATTTGTAATCCTTCATTATACTACACTTAGCAGTAAGTATACAACATGATGTTCGTAGATAGATTGCTTAAGTTTGCCTCACTAATTTCAGCCCTGAAGAAGAAAATAAACAATTTTCGAAAGCTTGGCATAGCTAAAAAGTAGTTTCAATTCAGCAGCCCCAAGACCGAATACCTAAGAAATTTCATCACAGTTTTTCTCATAATTAGTCGGTCAAGACTACCTTCCTCTTTTATATATATATATATATATATATATATATATATATATATATAGCTGTCCCTGATGGTAAAACTACTAGAAGTTTTCAATGCATATAATGAACACATTCAGTTCACAGTAGAGGAAGAAACCAACAATGGTATTCCTTTCCTTGATATGCTAGTGGAGCGCACCCAAAATAACACTTTGATCACCAGTTGGTACAGAAAACCATACTGTTCTAATAGGTACATCAATTTCTCATCAGCTCAATCAATGAAAACCAAAAGTAACCTAGTACTAGGGATGAAAAACCGAGTCATAAAACTCTCACATCCAACCAAACAGACTGAAGCACTTCATCAACTGAAAATTATTTTATTGCAAAACTCTTACCCGTTAAATTTACTTAATAAACTACTCTTCAGCACTCAACATCCAATCCCTCAGATGGATACAACTCCTCACCCAAATAATCAAGAGAATGACAATATCCAGTGTTTTCACTCCTTACCATACATTGAACATTTAACAGATAAACTTATGAACATAGTCAAACAGGTTGATGTGAAGATAGCCAGAAAGCAATCAAAACCACTATCACAACTTTATTCAAAACTCAAAACACCTATAAAATTATTGGACAACAAAAACGTCGTTTATAGAATTCCTTGTGGTGGATGCGAAAAATCATACATTGGACATACCCGTCGATGCTTAAAAAATAGAATTATATCACACAAGAGCGATTGCAGAAGGAATGTTAGGTCTTGTGCATTGGCTGAGCATGTTGTGGACGAAGGCCACGACATAAACTGGGATGGTTCAGAGGTACTTGAGAGAGTCTCTTCTTATCATAAACGTATTTTCCTGGAAATGGTTCAGATCAATTTAGAAGATCACACATTAAACAAAAAGAGTGACACTCAAAACCTCAGTGCCATTTACAGCTACTTATTGAACGTAGAGAAACAAAGAATATTGAGTGAATTGGATAGACCGGCTCCTGATCGATAATTTAGCTTTTGTGATTTTATATAACATTATTTATTTCTCCTTATTTTTCCTCTTATATTAAACAATAAATTAAACACTTGTTTGTTATCTTTCTAGATTTTAAGTCAGTTTGTTCATTTTTTAATTTGTACTCTTGCCAGAACCTGTTTTATTGATAATCATTCTTTCTACTTCTTTGCTGGAAACGTAGGTTTGTCCTATTTCACATTAATATACATTGATCGGAGTGCGTTGGACAAAGACACTGGGTGTTCTCTGTCTGATTTTCTTCCAAGAGCAGTCACTCAAGTCGTGGATAACATCATGTACCATGGTTTTTGTGATATTTTTTCGTTGCTCACCCACTGGTTGTCGAATGTACTCCGCTCGATTTTAGATCCTTTTCCTGCGTAGACCTCAACGAATAAACAACTATTCATATTGTTCAATTAAAAAAATCCTGTGTGTGACCAAAATGTAGCATGATGGTTTTTCTCACTTTCTCTAATGCGCACCTGTTTAACTTTCAATCCACATTGGTGAGTTATTATATACATTTTCTTTAGTTTTAGTACTAGCAAAAAAATGTATTTTTTCTAGATAGTCCTGATGAAGAGGAAAAAAATAAATCTCGAAAGCTTGACATACAATAAAGGGTTTTCACTCACACTTAAGGCCTCTAAACTAGACTGCATCCTCACTAGACTTAGTTTTTCTATTCCTAACTAGTCAGTCGCGACTACTTTTCCACTTATCAAGCTTAGTCAGTCAAGACTCCCTCCCGCTCTATATATACTAACAAACTGTAATTTTGTGCCGTAAAAAGAATTCTATTCTATTATTTATCAAAAAAGTCAAAAATAATAATACTACACACACCTCCAAAAGTCTTGGACCCCCGTGATCTTTCCCCATTTGAAATGTCATCATTTTAAGCAACTTCAAAATCGCATATCTAGGCTAGAAAATTGTCAATCGTGGTGTAATTTTCAGGATCGTTATAATTTTTGTTCTTCTTTCGAATGGAGATATCCATTATTTTTCGAAAACCGTCAATAGCTACTTTTTTTTTCTCAAATGGCACAACTTTTCAACAAAAAAAAAGTCAGAGCACCTAAACTGGGAAAAAAAAAAAGTTCTTATTTATGTGACCAGATTTTTAGTATCTCTAGAAATGGAGAAAAAACATGGGGGTCCAAGACTTTTGGAGGTGTGTGTATTATAGACCGCTCATTTTGACCGCTCCCCACCACCTTATCCTTCATAATTGCAAGCCAGTCACGAAAACTTTCCATGTATTATTTAATAGACAGAACTATAGTCTATATTTCATGCCTATAATTTTTTCAATTACCTTTGCCATTTCTTCGAGGTGTATTTTAACAAATTTATGATAACCCTTCTTTTGATGTACAGTATGTCCACGGATAGAGTCCCCTATATAAGTATAATGGACCAAAAATTTCATTTTTCGACCAAAAGTCACTCGTCATTAAAAGTTCTGCTTGGTTTAAACAACCTATTGACAAACTTTCTATTTTGAAATATTTTACAAGGGGGTCGAAAAACAAGAAAACGTGAGAAACTATTGATAGCACTACCTTTTTTTTGTTTTGGAGGAAAGTCGCAAATGAAAAAAAAAATCCTATCCCAAAACTAATTTTAAAATCTCAACTCAGTATTCTAAATTTGATTTATCTGTAAAGTTTGAAAATTTTGTTCCTAATTTATTTTTTTCAAATCATTTCACATATTCTTTACCTATATACAGTGCTTCTCTTTAATGTCCCCCCTTTTATTTTTTGAACGGCTCAACTTGGAGACTTCAAATTCTAGGTGAAGAAAAAATACAAGCATGTTTACTATGTGAATTGACATTTTGTAGTACTTGAAGATATCGACTCAATATTCTAGGGTTATAAAGTACTAAGCCCATTTCCCCTATTCCCCCTTAAAAAAACAATGCAAGATGGGGCCCAGCCGCCATCTTCAATTTTTCATATGTCAATTTTATGTCAAGACATAGTAAACATGCTTGTATTCCAGCACCTAGAATTTGAAGTCTTTAAGTTGAGCCGTTCAAAAAATAAAAGGGGGGGGGGGACATTGAAGAAAAGCACTGTATATTATGGGGGAGTAATTTTTAATGAAGCCGACATTTTTTTACACTTGATTTGCTATGAAGTTTATCTTAAAAAATTAGAAACTGAATTTTAAAACTTGACAGAAAAAAAAATGAATATTCAGTTGAATTTTCAGAATAGATCTCTGGATTGGATTTAAAATCTTTTCTTTTTTCATTTGCATACTTGGTAAACGATAAATAGGTACAGTGCTTTTTTTCTAAATAATACACATCCTGCATCAGTTACCTATCGAAGAAAAAATGAAATTCAAAATCTTCAATCCATGTGTCAGTTTGCGCGTGTCCTGGAGATTTTTCTTTAAAATTTTTCAATGCGCAATGCCTTTAAACCTTTTACCATTCAAAAGAGGGTCAAAAAGTACTTCCTGAAAATTTCATAATAATCAAATTATAATCAAGCTATAAATTTTTGAATTTGGAAGAAATAAACGAGTCTTTTGCAAAATCCAAGACAAGTTTCAAAATGTATAAACAGGCTATTCACCACCATATCAAATTTTATCATGCTTCAAAATGGCTTCTATTTCTTTTAACGAAAACCGTTCGTCGTACGAAAAAATATCAAGGGGCCAAATTAACTCAAAAGTAAATGGGTATTTCAAAAATTATATTGATTTTAAGAAAAAGAAGTGGCGTGCTATTTTTTTCTTTAAAAAAATTTAATACAAATCCTGTTCGAACCCCACTAGAAGAAATTTTTTTAAAACTGCACAAACATCGAAAAATGAAATTTAAGGGTCAAAAGAAGTGTACCAAATTTTGTGAATATATCTGCAGTGGTAGGAAAGTTATAACAAAAAAGCCCGCAAAAAAGGCATTATTTTCTTGAAACTTTAACACAAACCATCTTCGGACAGGATTTTATTTGAAATATTCTCTTTCTCTTGCATTCGATACTGTGATAAAAGGAAAACTCCAACTTCAAGTACATCCTGTATAAACAAAGGTACATCCCATTTTTGATGTATTGATTCATTATTGACCTATTCATTCTTTGTTATAGAAGAGCCACTAATGTGTCAAAAGTTTCAAAAGATCTTCAATCAACTCAAGAAGAAACGCTGAGCAGTTTGTTGATGGATGTAGAATCTCCTACATTCATCGAGGTATCGGATGATGTATCCTTCTTGAATATAGACGAGGAACTTTTAACTGACCCATTAGAGCTCATCTCAGGAAATGCACCTAAGGACGAACCAACTTCAGGCACATCTAAGAGTGTGCAAACACTGCCAACTCCAGGGTCGTGAAAGAGTGTGCCAACTCCAGGGTCGTCGAAGAGTGTGCCAACTACAGGGACATTGAAGAGTGTGCCAACTGGAGAGACGTCAAAGAGTGTGTCAACTCCAGGGTCGTCAAAGAGTGTGCCAACTGCAGGAAAATCCAAGAGTGTGCTAACTGCAGGGACAATAAAGAGTGTGCCAGCTGGAGAGACATCAAAGAGTGTGCCAACTACAGGGGCATCAAAAAGTTTGCCAACAACACCAAGATCAACTGAAACATATCGCACACTTGCTACAAAAGTGACACAAGTCAAAAATTACAAATTTTGAGTTCTTGCCACGAATAGCTTATAAAAATGGTACCCTATCATCCTACAAAAGTGTATTAAAACTGCTGCTTAATTTGACCGCACATCGTGCCTGTCCGGTTTTGCAGATTCAACCGCTTATTCAAAACGGCATCATCTCTAGTTTTGTTACGTCGTACGTGGAGTGAGGATGTGTCTCAGATTCATTAAAGCTGTCTTATTTTGAGTTGTGACGATTTTGTTGAAAAACGGTAAGTACAATTTCTGTATTATTTTGAATTATGTCTGTTTTGAAAATTGAAGCTTACATTTGAATTTGTCGTATTTTGAATTGTGTCAATTTATCAGAATATAGTATTAATAACGTTAAAATACATTTTAAATAAGTACGCTTTTGATGAAAATGCTTTTCATTTGTGTCATTTTTGTTGTTTGATTTTGCGATAAAATTCCAGAGAATTCATAAAAGTTACCCAGTTATTTTGAAGTTCTGTACATGGTTTTTCTTGAATTCGTAGCGATAATTGAGTGGGAAATTTGGTATGTAATTATAGTTAAAGAGAGAATTCTACATGTCAATGCTTCACCGAAAACCGTCTGTCAAATCATTCTTTTCACATTTCTATTTTACAAATTTCTGCTGAATAGTTTGTTTCGATTATAATAATTAGATAACATCTCATGGTTTTCATACTGAAGAAAGTATAAATAATCGTTAATCGTAACAATGATAATAATAATTATTATTATTGTTTTTGAAGGTGCCTTCCTATTGTACCTATCCAGTATGAATCGGAATATGATGTTAAGCCGTGCTGCCCGTATTTTGAGAAATGTTATTCCTGATTGTGAAGCACAAAATACTGCTGCAACCCATCGATTTGACACACTAGAAATCAACAAACAAAATGAGACTTCTAGGAGTGATGAATCAAATGACTTCGTTTTATTGCCTGTGTCTCAAACCAAATCTAGTTTACAGGTAAGTCCATCAACTTCTAACAATCACGATACTTGAAGGTGCATTATGTTTGTATAAATAAATAAATATATAACAGACTATTCTTCACAGGAACCACCAGAAATCATAACTAGTAAACATGAAGATGTTTATAGTAGTCATTAAGAGCCTGTAGATAATTGTGTATTGTCTGTGTCTCAAACTGACTCGAATCTAGTGGTAAGTAATAACTATCATAAAATTAGCTGACCAGCAATCACGATAACTCTATGTTTATTGTCTGTATCTCCAACCGACTATTCTTTACAGAAATCACCAAAAACTTCAACGAATGGACCTGAAAGTGTACCTCAAGCAGAGTCTCCATCATCAGAAGTATCAGTCAGCATTCACGACAATACTATTTTGTCCACACAAGTAACAAAAAATGAAAATGTTACGCACAGAAGCCCTCAACCTGGATGTAGCCATGTTTATACTGTGTCGTGTAGCTCAGAACGTCCTACCCTGATGCATCTAACCAGAAAAAAAACAACGAATTACTACGTTTCACCTGTCCATAGCAATGAAAGCGACGTGGATGACTCAGACGCAGATCCTGATTTCCTTGATAAGACTCAGAATTCACGAAGTAGTAGTACTTCTACCGAGGGCCATCAAGAAGTGGAAAGTGAAGACGAAACAACTGTTAAAAAAAGGTAAAAAGAGGAAATGCAATTTTGGAAAATGGAAATATCAAGAAACCAAATTACCGAGAAACTCTGGGCAAGCGTATGTTTCTCTGTCCAAAAGTAAAAAAACGTTCCAAAAAAGAAAAGTGCTCCCACCATGCGGTGAAAAATGTCGGTTTCAGTGCAGTCAAAAAATCAATGAAGAAATTCGAAATGGCATTTTTTCCGGGTACTGGGCACTTGCTGACATACAAAGGCAGAGAGAATTCATCGTAAGACACACTGAACCGATTAAACCAAAGTACCGATACTCGTGTACGGAAAATTATCGAAATATGAATTCGGCATTTTATTTTGAGGTGGGCTGTAGTCGCGTTAGAGTTTGTAAAACATTTTTTAAAGCCACGCTGAATATTAACGATAGACCTATCCGTACAGCCTTGGAGAAAAAGACGGAGACAGGCTTCATTAGTGATGATAAAAGGGGGAAACATGGAAACCAACCCAAGGTGAAACCCGAAATTAAAGAAAGTGTAAGAGCTTTCATTGATGCTATTCCCCGAATCGAGTCGCATTACCTAAGAGCTCAGACTACCCGCGAATACATCGATAGCAGTAAAAATCTAGCGGACCTCTATCGGGATTATAAGGAAGATCGTGAGAGGCAGCAGCTTCCATTTGCCAATAGTATAATGTTCAATCGCATCTTCAATGGTGAATATAATATATCTTTTTTTATACCGAAGAAAGATCAATGCGATTTTTGCGAAAGTTTTAAAAATGCCGACGATAAGGCAAAACAAGAACTCCTGGAGGGCTACAACGCCCATATAAATGAAAAAAAACTGTCGCGTTTAGAGAAGGAAGCTGACAAAATAAATTTGAATAGTTCAGTAGTCGCTGTGTATGACCTACAAGTGGTCATGCCAGTTCCAAGAGGACAAATTTCATCGTTTTATTATAAAAGCAAATTGAACTGTTTCAATTTCACAACTAGTGACCTACATGCAAAAGACGTCCATTGTTACTTTTGGAATGAAACTGAGGGAAAACGCGGAGCAGTAGAAATTGGAAGCTGCATACTTGCTTATCTTCAACAACTCATTGAAAAACGTGCTGATTCTGAGGAGCTTTTGGATGTAATTTTCTATTCAGACAACTGTTGCGGTCAGCAGAAAAACAAATATGTATTGACTGCCTACTCTTACGCCATTAATAAGCTCCCTATTCGAAGCATTTCGCACAAATACCTAATACATGGGCATTCTCAAAACGAAGGAGATAATGTACACAGCGTTATTGAGAAACAAATTAACAAATATCTGAAATCCGGATCAATTTATGTGCCAGATGAATATGCAACACTAATTCGAAGTGCAAAAAGAAATGGTCCACCGTACATAGTTCATGAACTAACCTACGAAGATTTTTATGATTTAAAAACATTGCAAGAAGAATGGAGGAAAAACTTCACAATAGACACTGAAAAAGCGAAAGTTATCTGGCATGACATCAAGATTCTCAAAGTTGAAAAAGGGCATCCGGATTCATTTTTCTTCAAAACCTCCTATGAACAGGTCGAATTTAGGAAAGTCGACATGAATAACGTGAAGAAAACAAGATCTCAAGAGCGCAATATAGATTCGGTCAGCTTGGTTCCAGCCTATGTTAGCAAAATTCCACAAAGCGACATTAAAAAGCGCCACTTACAGGAGTTGGCTGATAAAAACATTATTAAAAAGAAATATAACGATTCATTTTATAAAAATGTTCTTGAACTATAGCATTTTTTGTTTTCTTTGAGCAAAGCTAGCGGTTGTTTTGTTGTCAAACATACACATTAATCTCATGTTTTTGAAAGCCTGCTTATCCTTTGTTGTTCATTATTATAAAATGTTAATAACTGGTTGTTACCAGTAAGAAGACTGATTTACTTTTGTTAGTGTATAACTGGTTGTTGCCAGTAAGAAGACTGATTTACTTTTGTTAGGGACCATTTTTCGAATAAGAAATTGTTTGTTTTTTGCGGCATCTTTACTATTTTTTCGAGTTTTCTGTTGATTTGTATAAGTTTGACCAAAGATCTAATACTATTCCTTGTAGGTAAGATAAGAGTTATGCATTTAAGTTTACGACACCTGTTTGTTTTGTCAGAGTATTTGGTTTTTATTTTTTGTAATAAAAATGTCACATTGCAAATTTTGTTTCTTTTCACCACAAGACATTTCTGCAAAAGTGTCATGACTCTTCAATTCCGTTTTATTTTTCAACTAAAGTGTCACAACTCAAAATAATTTTAGCATTGATAACAGACTTATACACCTAAAGGGACTCAATTAAAAAAAAGCCAATATTTACGACAAACTCACATAAAATAGATCAAAACTCGTTTTCATAGGTGTGTTGACATTTCTAATGACACCCTAAACCATAAAAGCTTTTAAAACATATTTGCAAAAAAAATAATCGTTATTGTCACATAACTCAAAACATGTTTTTTTGAGTTATGTCACTTTTTTAGCAAGGGTGCGATATGTTCCCGCTACAAAAAGGTTAAAATCGAAAGATGATGTGATAGTTGACACTCTTACGTCAATAAAGGGATTCATTCATGATAAACAAACCATCATGAATAAAACTATAAAATTTGGAAAGTACGTAGGACTATGTCTGATGGATATGTCTGAAGAGGAACAGACAAGAAAAAAGAACTAATTTTCAACATTCTTCACAATGAAGAGGTTTGAAGAGTCGTTCCGGCGGATTATAACAGCTCAGCGCTTGTGCTTATATCATTATATGTATATAGATGATATATTATTAGGTTTTGTTAAAAATATAATATAGTACACTCATTTGTAGAGGTACGTTATGCTATACATTTATTCTAAATAAATTATAACTGACCAAAATTCTTTTTTATGTTTGACATTTCCTACTTGAAGAATCAAACAAAGATTTTTTTTAGAAGAAGGTATAAGTAGGTACATGGATTAAAAACAAACTATTGAAAAATATTCAAAACTACGATCAATAATAAAAAAGTTTCCCATAAATTTGGCTAAATAATTGATTTCGATTTTGATATGAAATATAGATCACAGGATGTTTCTTGAGTGGCCTAGTGGCCGTGTTAGGGGAAAGTTTCAAAAAAGAAAAAAAGTTTGCGGCTTCAATTTTGGGTACAATTCCGGAACAGCATCAATTGGATAAAGTTTTTTTTTTTAATTTATTGATTTTCGTTATAACTATATTGATTATATACATATTTTCATGAATAAGAAATTTTGAGAGTTTCAAAAGAGTGCAAAAGTTGTTTGAATATTTTTTTGAAAGAATTAATTTCTTGATTATTTCAAATTACTTACCAAATCCACTGTATCTAAGATAGACATCAATGAAAATGCAAATTGGGAAGTGCATGTTTATTTATGAAAAAAAAATTTTAAAAAAATCCAAAGTTAAATAACTCTGTTATTACTACAAAATATTTCTCAACAAAGGATCAGACAACTCAGGTATGTTTATAAAACTATATAGGTATCCAATTTTTAAGATGCAAATAAAATAATGCTGGACATTGACATGTACAGGGTGATCACGTATATTTTGGCCAATAGCTATCTTCGTTATTATTAACCCTAGAGAGTGGTTCAAATCAACAAAAATGTAGTATTTTTTCTGAATCATGAGAATTTGTTATCAGAAAAAACCAATTAGGCATCAGAAGTCAAACAAATTACGGCTTCTTGTGTTTTTTTAAACAGGACACCCTATATTTTATCCCCTATAGTTCGATAGAGAATTCTTTCCTGATTTCAAATATATAAGGGTTGGGGGTGTTATCCTTAACGGTTATACAGATATTGACGTTTTTCTAGAAAATCCATTTGCCTTTATGCTCGTCCGAGTCGACAAATCCTGGTGGACAATATAAATTACCAGATTCTTTTTTAACATAGTTATGCAAACATAAAATGGCTTTCACAAAAAAATCTATGTTATTTACATCAGCAACTATCATATTTCTCAACAACCTCCATCTATTGACCAATATACCAAATGAATTTTCTATACACCTGCGGGCTCGAGAAAGTCTGTGGTTGAAAATTCTTTTTTGAGGTTCCAAATTTCTTCCTGGATAAGGGCGCATGATGTACGATTTAAGGGGAAAAGCTTCATCAGCAACAAAACAAAAAGGATGAAAAACGTCACAATTAGGTAGCTTTGTAGGAGGTGGAATATGCATTTCTTGATTATCCAACATATTTCCGAATAATGAGTTTTTGAACACACCTCCATCACTTCCACTGCCATAAGCCCCAATATCAATTAGTTTGAAGTCATAGTTTGCGTCACATGTAGCCATTGAAACAATACTAAAGGTTTTTTTGTAGTTGAAATATAGACTACCACTGTTTGAAGTTGCTTAAATATGTATATGTTTCCCATCCAGAGCACCAACACAGTTTGGAAATTGCCACAATGTCTGAAATTCGCTGGCAATGTCAATCCATTCTTGATTTGTTGAAGGTGCTTTCATATATGTTGGTGATAAGGTATTCCAAATAACCTTGGATGTCTCATTTACAATTTTGTGTACAGTAGTGTGTCCTACATGGTATGTCCATGCAATAGATTGCATCGATGAGCCATGGGCAAAATAACTGTAACAAAACTGCTGTTAGAACAGCTATTTTTCTAACTAAAATATATTTACTCACGCCAATGTTATTGCCAATCTTTCTTCTGGGCCAATACCATCCTGAATTCTTTTTTTTAATAAATGAGGTTCAAGTAACAAAAGTAGTTTTTCGAAGGCTTTCAATGACATTCTAGTGTATTTGAAAAATTGCTCTTCATCATTCTTCATCGGTATAAAATAGCTTTTGTAGAAACCATGAATCCTTCGATTTCTGTTCAAAGGTCTTGTTTTGAGTCTCCTCGTATTCCTCCTCAATACATTTCTTCGCAACAATAAAGCGCAAAACACAGCTGTTAGGCCAGCGACAAAAATTAAGTCGTTATCGTCCCTAATTAGATGACAAATAAAAATTTAACTCATAACACACATCATAATATACTTAAACACAAGAGCAAAACAAAAGTAATTGAGGTTATGCTGATTCCGGATGATTAATATTTTGATATTCGAAAAAACGCAATACGCGAGCGCGAACCTTACGCCTTACGTATACTATAAATCGACACCTGAAAATTAACGCCGCTAATCTCGTTGCGGCTTACGTTACGGGATACGCCTTACGTCTTACCGAATCTATAAATCCTGCTTTATTATAACGACACTGTTTTGCTTGGTTTACAGAAACATTTTTTAAAACCCTGTCCTTCGAATTTGGAGTATAATCTAAGAGCTTCTCTCAAGCTTATCACTTTTTCCTTTGGAATGTCAATTATTTGATAACGTTGATAGTCGGTAGTTTCATCCCTCGAAAACCATCGATTCAGAAATCCATGTGTTGTACCAATCTGATACACGTCATTGGATATGTCCACTATGATTCCTAATATATTTTTAGGATCCAGAGGTCCTCTGTCTACTTTAGAAACCTCGATTGCAATCGTTTGCTATTTTGCCTATTTGAAGAGGTTTTAACTTATTGTTGCTCGTTTCCAACATTTCTTCTGCAGCCCGTTTTTGACCTTTCCTTTGCTTCCTTTCCTTTCCTTTGCTTCTTCACATTTTCTTCGTTTACGCATGAATTGCACAACCAGTCTGGTTCACTTGTGGTAGAAGATGGACCTCCATAATCTCTTTCACCTCCTTTGCATTTTTTAGGAGTCGCGTCTTTCTTCTCGAATTCCTATGTTGTATCACCATCACCCTGATCACAGCCGTCACCAATAAAAAATATATTTTGCATATCAGGATTTGCTTCAAAATCGTCTATTGCATATTCTTCTCCTACTTCTTACAGTTCATAGTTGAGACCGTCGCCGTCAGTATTATTCAAATCTCTCACTTCGTAGACCTCGTTTCCATAGTCATTCTTACGTGGGCTAACATTGCATAGTCTTTTTGATAATTCTTGATGATTGTCTATTGAGGTTTCACCAGAGTCATCACCTTCAGACGTAGTGTTGTTAAATACTTTTTCCAGGTCGTCTTCAGTATTGACCTTTTTTACAATTTCAATCGGCAAATTTGTAGAAAACAAATCTACACGGAAATCCACCCCAAACAGAGCCCTATACGGTGAGCTTTTGATGATTCTGTGATAGGAAGAATTTGTTTGCCATTGTACAAAATAGCAACCAAGTGACCAATTTGTTGAATTATTATCGCTTATCCATGCTTTAAGCATATCTTCTACATCTTGGTTGCATCTTTCAACACATCCCTGACTCTGCGGGTGTCGTGGGCGTCCGTTTATAATCTTACAAGATGGCCATTTCGCAATAATTTCTTGAACGATTTGATTGACTAATTCCCTGCCATTATCACTCAGATCATCAAGGACAATACAATTAGATTCTTGTGACAATCTTTTTGTAAATGGTAGTCACCCATTTGTCGGTGATATCAAGGGTGTCAAAAAATACTTTTTTTCAGACTTGAATTTGTTTGCCCTTAGAAGTGAATGAATACTTGTAAGTAAGTAAGTAAGTAAGTAATTTTTGCTTTTTTGATACTCTTTCGATACATCTACTCACAAACTGAACCTGACTATTGTGGTCTGCAAGCGCCCAAAAATTATTAAAAATTGATGTCCTTAAATCAGCCTTAATTTTTTCAGAACATCTTCTGGAGCACCTCTGTTGGCAACCGGGCTTCATCTCTCTCTTCCTTATCAATTTGCCACGTTCATTGATAAACTCTTGTCCTGAATTTTTTTGCTTCTTCCTAGCGTTACACTTCCAGGTTTCCGGATCTCTCGTCCTCTTTTGTCCTGGATTGGTTTTTTTCGTCATTTTCCTGCGATACTGCCTGTCCTCTTCTTCATTATTTTGACTAGGTGGTATATTTTTCTCATTTGAACTAGTAGTGTCTTGAACGGAATCTTGATCATTCTCAAAGTTAGATTCATGTGAAGTAGCTGACACTTGCCATTTTGTCTTCGCTTGTTTTCCACAGTGCTCATTTTCTAGGAAAACAGTGACAAGTTAGTCTACTTTCGCAAAAAAAATATTTCATTCACCTTCAAACAGGGATGGAACATATTCCGATACATCTGGAGAGAATGGATCTTTTTCATGACTTGATAATGATTCGTCATATTCTCGCTGTTCAATATTGCTACGAGGCCGTAAATTGTGTTTAAATCTATCATTTCTTCACCACTTTCGACAATAGTTGGCAAATTTATTGATACATTTGGAACATCGTTTGAAGAAAAAGCGTTTTCTGTTGAGGCAATGTCAGTAGGGCTTCCAGTATCTTTCAGATTTTCCAGCTGGGAAAGCAGTTTATCTTCGTGAGAATCTACCAAAGATAACAGAAATGTTATCTTGATAATTGTTGATATTTGGTTGTGATTTTATAAGTTTTATTTCGAATAATATTAAAACAGAAAATTATATGTGACACGAGTGCACGCGATCGCCATTTTATAGCCTTCATCTGTTTTTCATATCTAATATTTGTGAAAGACTTCATAATAATATTATCTTCTTTGAAAAACAAGCTATTGAATTAATTCATTGAGTACATGTTCGTAACACTATAAATTCCACTGAGTATAGTTTAATACATGCAGCTGTATTACACATCCCGTCGGTCAACTCACGAACCGTCGTATCTAATTTTTCGTAATATTTCAGGATAGCATTTTGAAGTTTTGACACTTTTTTAAACGAGTGTCACATTATCAAATAATGTGTTAGCATCATGATTTTTTTGTGTATATTAGGAACAGAAGTTTCTCTCTAAGTATAATCAATATTTTCCTTACAAATTATTACCAAGCGTTAGAAAAAGAACTTTGATTGAGTTAAGACATTTCGTGAGATATTTTTTTTTATTTATTTTGAAATAAATTTACATACGTCATAGGGTTGAATGAGTTAAGACATTTCATGAGATTAAAAAAATACTTATTTTAAAATAAAGTTAGATATGTCATGGGTTGTGAGAAACGTTTTATTATTTAAACAATATAAAAAGTGGGAATATTTTAGTAACAATATGAAAGTATGTTTCAAAATAATAAGAACTTAAAATATTGTTATCCTTATAAATAAAAAACAAATAAAACATATAATTCTTTCAGGCAAAGTAACATTCTCTCAATGAAAAACATCATTCTAATCATCGTGTTGCAGAGATCTATAAAATTGTTCATGTTCTTGGAGTCGAATGACCGGTGTGTCACCAGAGCAAAGACTGATTAGATCCATATACTTGGCTTTCGATGAGTTGGAAGGTTTGGTATTTAATCTTTCAGGCTGCAGGTCAAAAATGCTAGTTTTTCTTTTTAGAGTTATAGAGCTGTACTCATTCTGAGAATGACTTATCTTGAAAAATTATTTTTCTTGGTTCACACCTCATGACCTTGAGCTCCATTATCTCAGTCTATCTAAAATTTTCTCCAGTGTCTGTAGTTTTAATGGTCAGGATTCGCAAAGATTGGGAGAGCTTCTTGAAATTAAGAAAGTCGTCATATTCGAGAACATTTAATTCATAAGGATGCCTCCTTGCCAGGGCAATAATTGGATGAAGCTGGGATGGTATTATTATATCGCCAGCATTATTAATTGCTCGTCCAATAGCACTATGAGCACTGTCACCCTCACTTTGACCGTGATTGGTTTCAAAAAATCGTAGATTTATCTCCTTTAAATTGTTGCAATGAGTGACAGCATACAGAAGCATCGTTGATAATATAGTGTTTTTATTCTGCCTACTGCATCCGTCAGGAAAAAGTGATGCAAACTGAATGCCTTTTGCGTCATAGTGTTGGAGGGCTTTAAATACGCATGTAGAAATTTCTGAAGCGCCTCGTCGGCTTATGGCCTCATGCCACGTGAAGCATTTACATTGTTTGGAGCCAATATCGTAGAAGGTAAAGTTAAAATTGGATAACCTTCGATTGTGAAAAATAGCGCTTTCCCTTCTTTGGGGAAGGTAAATTACCTGTTGAAGATCAAAGGTGGCGCACAAAAACTTCGCATCATTTTTTGCCCGCATTTCACATTCTTCTTTTATTCTTCTAACAGTAGTTTTTTCAGAGATACGTTTCGTACATCGCTGCTCTAGTTTAGTTTTTACCACTACGTCTCCTTGTCTAAAGGTTAAACACAAAGAACATTGGTCCTTCTTGGGACGATGAAAACTTAAATTTTTTGTGTTGAAAATCCTCCGATAAGTTACAATGCTGGGTAAGTCTTTATCTGGTAGTTCCTTCAAAAACAATTCAAACATTTTAAGTATTGTTAAGTCCGGATGCAAGTACTCTTTCGAACTGGAGGCCCGGCAATAATGTGATTCAACTTCAGTGAATCTGTTGATATGATTTTCAATGGCCAAACGAATCTGTGAATCTCTGGAACGAACCTTTTCAGATTGTCTATCACCTCGTTTCTCAGTTTCCATCGTACCAAAACTTGTTGTTTTTGATAAGACAGTTCTCACAGTACGGTCTGAGATTCCCAAAGTATTTATAAAAAGTATTTTACAAACTAAATCTTTGATATTGTCATGACTTAAAAAGTATCTTATTGTGTTGCTTCTGTGCGATGTTTCTTTGCTTGTGGTTCGTTGCTTAGGCTGAAGCGTTTCGATATGGCGAAGGATGAACTCTCTTTGACGATCTAAACTTCCCAAAGCGTTATACGAGTTAAATATTTCTTTCCGTTTATCGTCAGTAAATAGAAAACATTGACGCCCCATTTTCTTACAATTCTCTATTTCGCAACCTGCCTTTAAACATCTGGCAGGCATAACCTTTTTCGTTTTTGGACTTACATACTCCTGTCCTAGATTTCTTAACTTCTTTGTCAACTTTTGTGCATGAGTCCTTTTCTTCAAAGTTGTTTCACCTTCTTTTTCTTCTCCTTCAACTGCGAACTGCTCTGGTGTTAATTCTTCATTTCTGTCTAGCTCAGCGTTTTTCTCTAAAGGTAGTTTCTTTTGCGGATGCCTCTCAGTTTTCTTAAGATATCTTTTGTTTGTCGATTTGTGCATTTCACAAGATGGATGGATTGTTTTCAAAATGATTAAAACACAATAAGTCTAAGCAGCGATGACACGCTGCCCAAACTTCGTCATTACAATGATGATATTCACAAGCTGCTACATAAGAAGGATCGCGGTCTGAATCGTATCCACAGCTTTCAATGTTTTAAAGTGAGAAGCTATCGGAAATATTTTCATCTGCATCTTTGATTGCGTAAAATGGTGGCTGAAAATTATTGGCTTCACCTGCAATGAAGAACAGTACATCTATTAACAAATTTATCATAGGAATATCAAAATATTACCTCTAGCCTCTCACACCTATTTTTATCCACAGCTAAAACACCAGTATACGATGCAGTTACTACTAAATAATCATCTTGCTGTAGAGGATTCTCACATTCCTCAACTATTTTTGAAGAATCTCTTAGATGGAAATTATTGTTTTCGCCTAAAACAATTAATAGTATTACCACCTACTTTACTAAGACAGATAAAGTTACTGTTTTTATTTAATTATAGCATTATCAGATAATTTCTTATTTCGTAAAGATTATGTCATTTGATGTCTCAAAAATATTACCTTGAAGTTCCTCACAATTATTTTCAGCTGCATTTGTGACAACAGCTGGAATTAGCTTGGCGGAATTCAAAGGGTGTACCTCGGACAGCTCTGTAGAATTATTGCCATTATCCGTGACATTTTCAGTCGTAACGGGATTTATAGGAACAGTAGTGGTTAACTTATTTAATTTCACTTTTAGTGACATTGAAGTATATGGTGTTGATTGTTTAACTTTACCCATGTTAATAAAGGTGTACCACTAGAATTTAAGATAATATACAGGGTGTTTATTAATTGAATGCCAATACTTAAGGGTGATAATCCTTGGATGATTTTAAGACAAAAAGTTCATATGAACGGACCTATGTTCATGAGCTTAATTTTCAAGATACAGGGTGTTGAAATAGTAAAAAATAAATCGACGCTTGAAAAGAGAAATGGCTAATGCGCCAGTGTGGTAGGTTTAAAGTGTGCGATTGTCAAATTTTCATGGAACCTAAAATTTTGTGAAGGTTTTTCATACCTTTACGGATTGTGTTATTTGGAAAAAGCCAATTTGCGATAATTAAGAAAATAGTGGCGTATTATACAAAACGAATTTCAATCAATGTAAGCGGAAATGTATTCTGTAAACTATCCTGAAAATGTTGATACACATAAAATGACTAATTCACCAACAAGAATAATTTTTTCAGAGATTCAGTTTGAATTAAAAGCCTATTATGAATTATCCAATTGGAAAATTTTGATGTATGTGACATTCTCAGGATAATAATAGCTGATCTGGAAGTTTCTTGAGTGCAGCTGTACATCATTGTAATAATGGTGATTGAAATAAAAGACTGTTCTTTATCAAGAACCAGAGGGTTATGTTTGGGTAAACTTTTATTTCAAACTCAAACCAAAATTACAAAAAATCTCAGCACTAGATAGGAATCATTCAATAAACTTATCACCTAATTCTTTGGCACGTTTCGAGACCTCAAAAAATAACATAGATGAAACAAATAATCAAACCGTAACTTCTTCATCTGTTTCGGAAAGAGTTTCCTTGATGTTGCCAAGTTTGAGCCCAAGAAATTCTGGACGATTCTTTGGGAATTATATTTGACGAACAAAGATTTGTCAGATCCTTATACTTGGCTTCTGGAAGAGGAAGTTGTTGTTAGTAGAGATTTTTTTCAGCAGCTGCCTTTCCTTTTGCGATTATAGGAACCGCCTCTTCTTCTGCTTTTGGATCCAGAGAATACTTGAGAATGATTTTGTTTGCACTTACCTTTTTCAAAGTCGAAATCCTGATCTTGCATATTTTACCTGTCTGTGAGGTCTCCCTTGAAAAACTTTGTAGAGACTTTATCCCAAGAGGCAAAGTCCCTATGTGTCATTACCCTTTATAGGTTCCGGAACTTTGCGAGCCAGCTCGAAGACCGATGACCATTGCGAAGGCGCCCAAATAATGTGTCTTGATACACTTTTCTCGATTACAGAATGCATGCTATCAACCGGCATGTATGTATGGCCCGAAAGAAGGTAGTTGATTTGCATGGTATCCAAAGTTGTACAGGACATTAGAGTGACATATAAAGCTGCTAGAACAGTTCTATTTTGGTTCTGGCCTGGGCAAGAGTCGCAGTATAGCAGAAGCTTCGTGATAGTGCCACGACCATCGATATCTTTGATAAACAAAGATAAAATTGTTGAAATCTCATTTGCAACTCGTTTTCCTTCACTCTCATTCCAAGTAAACAATGGCCTTTCCTAGTTGAACTCTCGTAAGAAGTCACGTTGTATACCGCCAGTTTTCTCGAATAATAAAGCAACATACTCTCACCATAAGGTGTATTCAAGACCTTTTGTAAATCAAACGATACGCTTAGAATATTTTTATTAGTTTTATGAATCTGTTGATAAAACTCGAATCTCTCCTTACTGAAGTCTTTCTCTTTTTCGTGTTTTACCTTTAATGCCTCAGTTTCTGGCCCGGGGTTATTTTCAAAACTCAAACATTTTCCACATTTATCTTTCTTTGGAATATGGAAGCCTAGATTGAATTCCACGTTGAAGATATTTCTGAATAGCCTCTCGGATATCACATCAATTCCGGCATCTGTTTGTGTTTTTTTGTATAGCCTGTATAAATTAGTTACGTTTTTCATCTGCTGAGGCAGGTAAAGTTTTGTGGAACCTTTTCTCGTGTAGTGTGAAGGCACTGCAGGTAAATTTTTTTAAAAATTTTTCACTGAATTATACGTATGTTCTTTTGTTTTGTTAGTCGGTATAGTTTTTCCCCTCATATCTTTCTTTGCTGAACCATGACACGAATTAGTGAGAGTATAATGTACATACCTTTGGGTAATGTCCAGAGTGTCAAAAAGAAACTTCAAACAAACTTGGCGTTGTCCTTCACCTTCATTGATGTGGTAATAAGAAGTGATGGACTTCCTACTTTCATGTTTCACTCTTTTCCTTTTCACCTGCTCAGTTCTTGACATAGCTACTATCCAATCACGTCTTCTTTGGGGACTTAAACTCCAAAAATGAGTTAATATGCTCAATCATTTCCGAACACAATCTTTGCCGATGCATGGATTTGTTTTGACTCTTTTTTCAGATGCCATAGAACCATCTTCTTTTTGGTACTTTTGACCACTTTGATAGAGTGCTGGTCTCTCTTTTGCCTTATTGGTTCTCTTTTGTTTGCAACCAGCATCTCCAACAATCTCATTTGGGGTCATCTTTGCACGTTTTTTTCTTTTTTATTTCTCGAAGTTGCGTCCTCTTCATCTTCACCGAATGATCCATCCCAGGAGCTAGAATCATAATATTCGGAATCTGAACATTCCTCTCCATCCTCTAGAAAATCAACATAAGATGATCTCCATTTTGCAACCCTTTTCTTATTCAAAATATTGCAATCTGCAGTATTTGTACTACTTCTTGCTGTTTCTTCATCAGCTATTGCTTCAATCCGCGCATCTTTCTCCAAAACTGCTCCATTACTGATGTTTGTTGTCTCAGAATAGATTGTAGAGTCGTCTTCGACTATGTCTCTCGTTATTGGCAGCAACCCTTCATCTGTGTTCGTTTCCAAAACAAAGGAGACATGTTCATATTGATGATCACGTGAAACAGAAGTAAGAGAAGTTAGAGTTTTTTCATGTTGTTGCTCTGGATTCTGTTCTTCGAAATCTTCAAATGGGTCAATGCGATAGATTATTTCTGGTTCTCCGGTCAGCTATTCGGCCTTTTGATAGATTTCTTGGTGAATCGCCGGCGCCTCAGCACACTCTTCCGTTTTCTCGAAACGGTGTTGAAATTGATCTTGAAAAGGAGCGCACATCGTTTCCGTTTCTTGGGGCAAAGGTATGTTGGTTAGTCTTCGATGAGTTTTCTTGGGAATACTGATGCTCTCAGTCTCAGCAACTTTTGACACCAGGCTCATTATGCGGTCTATTCGGGACATGTTTCAAAAAGTTATCTGTAAATGGAACAATATTCCTAGGTCAGAGGCAAAACAGTTGTATAGAAATTATGATAAATGCATTGATCAAGCTTAGGTATCTCTTCCTATTAAAAAGGTACGGATTGTTCTAACTAGAAAAACATGTCTAGAAATAACAACTTCCTAACAACCTCCTCAATATCCTTTGATATTTTATTTGAAAGTGATAATTATCTTTTTTGATATTCCATCGTCAAGAGAGAGAACATGAACCCATTTTTTTTTTAATGGACATATTATTATGCATTTTTGATACAGGATGAAGGGTCAATATTTTCGAAAATACACTGAGCGTTCCACTAAAGAAAGGCTTGTTTTTGAAAACTTTGTTTTTGGTTCGCTCTGTTAACGGTTTATTTTATCTTCATTTTCAATTCCATTCAAACAAACGTTTTCTGTACGTATATTTGTTTTTTTTTCGTTCAATGTACAAGGCCGTAGATTCTACAAAATACAGGGTGACAACTTAAAAACTATCGATATGCCACACATAGTGAATCTCAAATGGCAAGCTCTTGAAATCTTTTTTTTAATGGTACCTCTGAAAAACATTCGTATATCCTTTCAATTAATCAATTATTCGTTTGAATCATTCAAGACTTTTTAGTTGGGTAAGTTTGGGTTAGGTGATGGGGTGAAGAGGGCGGTTATTACATCACTTTGGTTCTCCCCTCCTATCATAGAAATGGTTATCAGCGTTTTTTTTTTATATCCGCATTTGTGAAATATGCCCCTTGATATTTTTTAAATTGTCATCCTGTATATAATGCAAATTCCTATGTTGATGAAACAAGAGCTCACGATAGGTATTAAGAACTGCTTAACATCTGTGCGATCAACATATTTAGACAAAAATATCACACAACATAGCTCAGTAGAACAAACACACTTTGTTTAAACATATATGACAGTTTTTGGATTCGAAAAAGGCCGGAGATATTGATTTAACATAAAAGAACAATTCAGAGTGACCCTAACCTCAAAAAATTTACCGACTGAAATCTCTCATAAAACTCCAGTATTCATGATAAAATAACTCCTTAGAATTTGTATTAAATAATTATACTTACATTTTCTTTGGATATTCTCATGAAAATGGAACAGAGAGCACAAAAACATGACATGGACTGCAGTAACCTGCCAAAAAACTGATCATCCGATCCACTTTCTCTAACCAAATATCAGCCGTTAACGAGAAAAAAGCGAAAAAGAAATGTTTTATCTGAATTGTCTTGCTTGATTGAAAATAGCCAAAATGTATTATGCGACATTTTTCGTTCAGGTACCGGACGTTGAATTGTTCAATAAGCCATATCAGAAGTGGAATGCTTAAAGCAAATTTGTTTTATATCCAAGTAAAGAAGTTTTTTGTAGGCGAAATTGATTTATTCGCCAACAGTTGGCGTTATCGTGTGTTTAATGAGCCCATTTTCAAATTTTTATCGAAAACACGTCCTTTTCTTTTATACGTATTTTTTTTTCTTGAGCCTTATTATTTGAGCATGTTTTACACGCCAAAATATTTTCTGTTTTAGACGAAACATGGATAGATAGACGCAAAAAAAAGCTGATCCCGGTGATATAAATAACTCATTTTGGCCAAAAATGGCGTATTAGCCATTTCTCTTGTCAAGCGTCGAAATGATTTTTTTATAATTACTTTGATACTATTCCAGATATCTTTATGAAATTTGGTACACGTCTTCTAGGCTTCAATATGCATTTTGTGATGTACAAACAATTTCATTATGTTTACCAGTGACGTCCGTACGGGCTTTGCACTCAATATTTTTGGAGAAAAAACTTGTACGCCACTGCTTCCTTCCAAAATAAAAATCATTTTTCAAATCTCTATTTATTTTTGAGCCAATTTGTTCCCTTGATTTTTTTCCGTCCGGCGCATGGTTTTCGCTTCAAAATAAAATCTACTCAATTGCATTAACACCCTGCTGTGTCATTCAATATTTTTAAATCAGTGGCGCCCTCTCCAACATTCCCATGCATTTTGATGCATAGAAGACGTGTACCAAATTTCAAAAAGATATCTGGAATAGTATCAAAGTGATGATAAAAAAAAGTTTTTTTTTTAAATTTCAACACCCTGTATCTTAAAATCTATGCTCTTGCGGACCTATGTCCATATGAACCTTTTGTCTTAAAATCATCCAAGGATTACCACCCTTGAGTATCGGCATTCAATTAATAAACACCCTGTATGCACTTTCTTTAGGTTTCCTTTTTTTAGAACATGGCTCCTTTGCTAAGATTTTTGAATTTTCCCAATTTATTCTTTGATTATTATCAAATGCATGTTGATATTGATAGGTTTTATTATTTACCGATAGAATTTTTTTCAGGTAATATAGATCTGGTTCATAAACACTACTTTGATTGTTATTTGATAGGGTGTGGCGAAATACCCAAAAAAATCTTGTAAATCATGGATGCGCCACAAAATTACAGAGCATATCTGTGGTCACCTTGTTATGATATAATTTAACTTACTGAATAACATCACGAGGAAGTAGAATTGAACGTACAATTGACGCATAATGTTCAACTCAAGTGTACTTCTCCATTATATTTCATATTGCCGTTCTCAAATTACAATAATTACACTCGTAGTAAGCAATTTTTTCTGCGTAGTGTATCACGATTTTAAAGCAAATCCGGAAATCCGGACCTGCCCACCTGTATTGTCCCATATTCAGTCCCTCCAGCCGGACCCAGCTCATTGCAATTTTTTCGTGCCTTTGGTGTAGTTCTCTTCGCGTGTGCGTTTATCGAAAATGAATTCTCAGCGAGAGTGCAAAAAACGGAAGTTGAAAAAGTTTTTAGAAGATTTATTGGAAGATTCAAGTAAGTAGTCAATTGATTATTGTTTCTTGTTACAGAATAGGATATATTTTAGAAACAATATTTTGTATTTTAATCCATAAACTGAGACGTGGCCCCCACAGGGCTACTGAGTTTTGTGGTACTATAAGTAACATTTCATACAGAAATGTACTTATTGATATTCCTACAGAAATATATGTATTGATAAATATATACATTTCACCCAAAAATGTATTTATCATACAATCCTACAGGAATATATGTATTGATAAATATATACATTTCACACAGAAATGTATTTATCATACAATCCTACAGGAATAGATGTATTGATAATTATAAACATTTCACACAGAAATGTATTTATCATACTTCTACAGCCCGCAGAAATACAATTTATTAAGACGTACATTTCCACAAAAAATGTGTATCCATACATGAATTCACTAAATGCGTCTTATTTTATGTTCAGCCAGGTACCTAGATTTTGGCTGATCGAGACAAAAAGGTTTATTTGTTATCTTTATTACCCTTGATGTTTATGCCCGCCGTGTGGTACGGGCTATTTTTCGACAAAAATAGTATATGGGCCGGATTACTGAGTTTTTTGGTTTTTTGGTTTTAGGTGATTCAGACCTGAATGATGACGTATCAGTAGTAGAAGAAGAAGATGAAGAGAATATTCCTTTTGCCCAGTTGAGATCAGGAGAAAAACCGGCTAATGCTTTATTGGCTCTACTTGAAGGCAAAAGCTTATCGTTAAATAATGGACCAATGGTTCACGCTGATATACAACAGTTATTGTCTGTGTTTCTAAGAAAAGGTTTAGACACTGAAACTAGAAGATTGGCCATTGATTATTACCCCTTGTTAAGGGACTGTAGTGCGTTGAATCCTCCAGAATTAAACGCTGAAATTAAGGTTTGTCTGAATACAGCTGTTCTCAAACAAGATGCTTTCCTGGTGAAGATTCAAAACCAGTTAGCCGCTACAAAAAGTGCTTTGGCGGTACCATTTAATGAGGTTTATGAATCTTCTAGAGCCAACTCTGCTCAGACCACAGAACAGAGTTTAAAAAAAGCAGGAGACCCTGTGAAGTTGATGGCAGATATCTTTCACTCAGTTTCATGCCACCGACGATATTTAATTGTGCCATCTCTGGATCCATCCATAAAAGACGTTTTAGAAGCTTGTCCAGTTGATTCGCTTTTGTTTGGAGTGGATTCCACTGAAAAATGGAAGACTTCTAAGAAAACAAAGAGATTGGGAGCCGCACTAAAGAAGAAACCACCTAAGTTTGCAAGACCAGCACAGAACGCCGCTTCTCACTCATCCGTTGCTGCTGGTTCGTCAGCTTTCGCACAGCGCTCCAACCCTCAGGCACAGACTCAGGCTAGAAATAGGAGTACTTTTTTAGTCTCGGGCCGTCCCATGGCAAGGTCCCGTTACAAGAGGGAACAAGAAGGAACAAGGAGTTATCCACCCCAGAAGCGCCTGGACCGTCGATAAGTCAGGTAAATGACAAAAAATATGCTGGCCGTCTTTTTCATTTTTTGGAAGAATGGTCATCAATTACTACAAAGAGTTCCACTATTTTGATTTGGCTTTCTGGGTACAAAATACCTTTTATCAAGAAACCAGTTCAACAGCAGAAACCGGTTATAAAGTTAAATCAGATTGATTTAAAAGAAATAGAAACAAGTATTGATCAACTTATTAGAATTGGGGCAGTCTCAGAAACGACTTCGAAGTCGAACCAATTTCTTTCTTCTTTTTTCCTGGTGCCTAAACCCGATGGTACTTTCCAGTTTATCTTGAATTTAAAAAAGTTGAACTACTTTTTGAAACCTCCACATTTCAAAATGGAGGATTACAGAACGGTATTACAACTGGTATTCAAAAATTGTTATTTCACAACATTAGATTTAAAAGATGCATATTTTTGAATTCCAATCCACGATAGACACAGAAAATATTTGATGTTTGAGTGGAATAACAAATTTTATATGTTTAATTGCATACCCTTTGATCTTTGCACCGCTCCTTTTTTATTCACAAAAATAATGAGAGAAGTAATAAAATTTCTTCGATCTAAAAATATTATTTGTATATCATACTTGGATGATATTATTATTATTAGCAAAACAAAAGAGGAGGGAGACAAGGAAGTACTCTTTACTTCACATTTGTTAGAGTCTTTGGGTTTCATAATAAACTTGAAAAAAAGTTCTTTTCTGCCTTCTCAGCAATGTCAATATTTAGGTTTCCTTTTCGATTCTCAGAGGTTATTATTATTATTACCAGAGGAAAAAAGGTTGTCACTTCTACCAAATATTCTTCAAATCATTAAAAAGAATAGAATATCTATAAATTGTCTTGCAAAAATATTAGGAAAACTAGTAGCAGCTTGTCCAGCGATTTCATATGGTTGGGCTCATTTGAAAACTTTAGAAAGAGAAAAATGTTTAGCCTTAATGAAAAATGAACAAAATTACAACAAAAAAATGGATGTCTCAATTGCTATTAAAAGAGATTTAAGATGGTGGTTAGTAGGTATGGCGGCACTTTAGCCTGGGAACTTTCATGTCCCAGTCTCAAATCCCGCCATGGAAGGTCATTGACCTTAATATATTTTTGGGGTTTTATTTGGGGTCAGTAAATTATTTTTGGGGTTTATTATTTTTGGTTGTTCAATTATCATATTTTTATGATTTTAATCAATTAATTATTTGGGGGTTTTATTTGGGTCACTGAATTATTTTTGGGGTTTATTATTTTTGGTTGTTCAATTATCATATTTTTATGATTTTAATCAATTAATTATTTGGGGGTTTTATTTGGGCCACTGAATTATTTTCGGGGGTTATTATTTTAGGATGTTCAATTATCATATTTTTATGATTTTTCATCAATTAATTATTTGGCTAATTATATTTGAACATATTCATGAATTATACAAATTTGGTCTCTCTCTCTTATGCGCTATACCATACTCACCTTTTTGAAAATAAGTTCCGTCGTCTGGGCTCGATCCCTGAGCCTCTGGGTTACCAGTCGGATGCCTTAACCATTGCGTTATACAATCATTTAAATATTATGGGGATATGTGAAGATTCAAAGACACAGATAGAAACAGGTTTTTACTCTGTCTGCATGCTTGGTATGCTACGCAGATGTTAAATTAAATGGCTTATTATTGCATGGTAATAAACTCTCGTAATTGTTGTATTTTTGATTCATAGTTTCATATAAAGTACTACATTACCAAGAATCAATATCTACAAGTCTTTTGAAGAAAGCTGCAATGTGAGAACAGGTTTACTTTATTTGTATTATCCCCGTTCTACATGTTATGGTATACGAGTTGCAGATGACAAATTAATATTCAAGTAACGTGTTTATATATATTTGCGCTATAGAATCTCATCTGCCATCATATCTGATAATTAAAATAACCAGTACATGCAGGTAGATTAATTAAATAAGTCAAAAAGAAGAAACCTGCTTGTTCCAAAGCTTCTCAATACAAATATTACCACTAGTTGTCGCATAAAAACAGCGTCACTTCGATTAAAATGTTTTCATTTTTTTTCTAACATTAACTTTTTCATTCTTGCCCTCTCTTTCTCTCTAAATAATTTTTTCTACCCCTTTGACATCTTTGGGAGGGGTTCTTATTACGGGGTTGGACATCACATACTCCATAGGGTTGTACGAAGCGCTGGGTTCATCTTCGTCCCAGGAGTAGTCGATGAGAGGATCATACATCTTAAAAGAGAAATTGAATATTATTACTTATCTAGATTTCTAATAAAAAAAAAAAAAAAAATATTATAATAATTCTATATTATATCTCACCGTTGGTTTCACACCCCATTGGGACCCTGAAGGTTGAGAGGTGTGGTCAGGTGATCTTTCTCGCCTCTTGAAAAGAAAATTGAAAATTATTGCTAGTCTAGATTTCTAATAAAAAATATTATAATAATTCTATATTATATCTCACCGTTGGTTCCGCATCCCATCCGCCCCATTCAGGCTCACCCCATTGGAACCCTGAAGGTTGAGAGGGGTGGTCAGGTGATCTTTCTCGCCTCTTGAAAAGAAAATTGAATATTATTACTAATTTTAAATTAATAATAAAAATTATTATATCTCACCGTTGGAATCTCGCCTTCATCGATGTCGAAATCAGAAAACACACCTCCAACCTGTACCCCTTTTTCCGCCGTACGGGTGGAGGTCCACCTAGACGCCCTACCAAATAGCACGACCTGAAACTTATATGTTTATTTTCATTCTAGAATTTGAATATCATTACCTGACTCTCTCCTGATCCGAACCATTCCCATGGGGTCTCATCCTCTGCAGTTGAAAACCACCCTCCAACCTGAGCAGAGGCATCCTGTAATTTTGAAATCAAATTACTCTCAATTTTCAAAATCTCGAAAATAAAAAAAATGTTTGAATTAGAACCACATTGTTTTCAAAAGTAAAATGCTAATGTATTAATATGTTTATGTTGAATCATCTTAGAAATATTGTTAAATGATCATAGGTATAATAATTTCTAGTATTCAAATGTATGATGGTAAAATATCTTACTCGTTTTCTCGAGACAATCTCCTCAGAGCTAACTTCACCCACTCCTGCCATTGCTTATCTGATGAAAACTCAAAATAAAATGAATACATGCATGTAGTATCATACATCTTTTACACAGAAATAATTTTAATAGTGGGGATATGATCATATTGATGCATCTGCCAAAAATGCAACATACAATGTAAGATTAACCCAATTAGGAAATTCTTCATACCACAATAATAATAAATGAAATATTTTTTCGTGTAATATGAATCCAAAATTCTTTAATTTATCATAATTAATAAATAGAATAATAGAAAATAGAATAAATAGAAAAATCCCTAAGTAAAATCTTATTTAGATTTTTTTTTTTTAAATATCTTCTCACAATTTCTTGATCGTTGAGATATTAAACAAGAACTACATTCTTACGTATATAGGTATAATTTGGGGTAGCAGTCAGTACGACGTCATTCGCTGTAACTCGCCAATTTAGATCATACAATGTAAGGCCCAGTTAATAATACAATGTGGTAATATACAGAAATAATTTTAATAGTCGGGATATGATCATATTGATGCATCTGCCAAAAATGCAACATACAATGTAAGATTAACTCAATTAGGAAATTCTTCATACCACAATAATAATAAATGAAATATTTTTCGTGTAATATGAATCTCCATATTTTATTTCCTAAAAAATGTATCTCCAAAATTCTTTAATTTATCATAAATAATAAATAGAAAAATCTCTAAGTAAAATATTATTTAGATTTTTTTAAATATCTTCTCACAATTTCTTGATCGTTGAGATATTAAACAAGAACTACATTTTTTCACGTATATAGGTATAATATGGGATAGCAGACAGTACGACGTCAATCGATGTAACTCGCCAATTTAGATCATACAATGTAAGGTCCAGTTAATAATACAATGTGGTAATATACAGAAATAATTTTAATAGTCGGGATATGATCATATTGATGCATCTGCCAAAAATGCAACATACAATGTAAGATTAACCCAATTAGGAAATTCTTCATACCACAATAATAATAAATGAAATATTTTTCGTGTAATATGAATCTCCATATTTTATTTCCCCAAAAATGTATTTCCTAAAATTCTTTAATTTATCATAAATAATAAATAGAGAAATCCCCAAGTAAAATATTATTTAGATTTTTTAAAAATATCTTCTCACAATTTCTTGATCGTTGAGATATTAAACAAGAACTACATTTTTACGTATAGGTATAATTTGGGATAGCAGACAGTACGACGTCAATCGGTGTAACTCGCCAATTTAGATCATCCAATGTAAGGTCCAGTTAATAATACAATGTGGTAATCTCGAAAAATCTCTCATATCAATAAATAATAAAATAAACATTTATTTCAAATAATATGAAGCCAATATTTTTATTTCCCCAAAAATGTATTTCCTAAAAATCTCTAATTTATCATCAAAAATAGAAAATCCATATTTTAAATTTTGTATTCAAATATCTGTAAAAAACATAAAAATTGCAATTTCAATAATACAATGTAGGGCTTAGTAATCTCGTTTCTACGTATAGGTATAATTAAAAATAGCAGGCAGACGACGGCAGTCTCTCTATCGTGCCAGTTTACACGATACAATGTAAGATCTCTTAATAAATATATTCAGAAAATCATTCATATTAATAAAATATTAAATAAAAATATTTCTTTCAAATAATATGAAGCTGTATATTTTTATTTACCAGAAATGTATTTTCCAAAAATCTTCGATTTATCATCGTCAACAAAAATATCAAAAATCTTATTTTAAATTTTTATTCAAAATATTTTCACACTTTTTCTCAACCGTGAAGATATTAAAACAAGAACTACATTTTCCTTGTATATGGTGTAATTTAAAATAGAAGGGACACGACGTCAGTTTTCCAACTTTACCAACTTCTACAATGTAAGATCTGAAAATACATTTTATATTAAAGTATGCATTTTTATTATTATTATTGGTCAACATGGATTATTTTGAGAAGATCTCCCAAATCGTACATCAATTGATTGTATATGGAAGTAAAAATAAAACGTCATATACATATTAATAAAATCTTTAAAATGTATCATCAGCGATAATAAATAGCAATCCCATATTATTAATGTGATGTTTTCGATCATTCATATTTTATCTATTCAGATAGATATTGTTTTTATTATTTGCATCCCACGCAAGCGATTAACGAAGTTATTAATTATAAATCATTCGTAATATAAAATATAGCATTTTGAATCTGTACCAAAACACACGGAACATTCACGGGGATCCAGCCAGACTCGTGTATTTAATGGTTTAAATATGCCAAAAAATAAACGTCTTGGGTTTATGACATCTTATTTAAGTTTCCCGATAATTTTATTTCAGGCAGTTTTAACCTGATACATCTAATGTATTCATCTACGAACATGTGTCCTTCGTTTGTTTTTTTTCTAGTTTTTTTCTTAAGACTTTATGCTTGTACGGAAGTGGGCGATATACATGATGGAAGCAGTGATGATGACAAGAAATTAGTGATTAGTTTTTTACAAGAACATAACTACATGGGAAAATCCAATGATGGCGATAATGATATGGACAATATTGAATTTGTGGAGGGCGGTTTGAAACGCTTTCAAGGAACCTACAACCTCCCCAGGGATGGAACCTTCAACAAAGAGACAGTTGTTTTCATAAAATCGTTTTGGTGTGGCACATTGGACAATTCGGAGACAGTCACATCTTTTGAGAGTAAATGGCTAAAGAATAATTTGAAATGGCGCCTTGGTGTTATTCGTGGTGTGGACTTTTTATCGTTTAAACAACAAGCGATTGAAGCATTCGAAAATTGGGAGAAGGTATCCAACCTGACATTTGCCTATTCAAATCAAGATGCAGATATTATTATCTCATTTGAACCCCAAAATTCACAATTACACATGGTATACTGAAACCGCCCCATGTCAATCATTTCGAGATTATGTTATAGAACACTCGCTATATCCAAATACTTACCAGCAGCCTGTAGAAATTCATTTAAACCTGAATTTAAATCACACATTGGCAGACGGAAGGACCAAATCGTTATTACATGTTCTAACCCATGAAATAGGCCATGCTATAGGACTCCGTCACACCGATCTTATAGAGGATGTTATGTACCCCACAGCATTTAAACAAGGTCAGATTGGAACATTAAGCAATCGAGATATACAATCGGTCCAGAATTTGTATGCAGAAGAATAAACTCGGCCCCAAAGCAGACTACTACGACGCAAACATCGAGACCATCAACTACTACTACTACAACCCCATCGCCTGTACCAGTACAACCTTGGAATAAGCAGACGCAGACAACTATTCCTGTTTTATCACCAAAGGTAGCTAGAGATAATAATGTTACACCTATTAATCTATGCGGTTTAAAAATCCTCGATGCTAACTTTATCATACAAAATAAGCTTTATATTTTTTACCAGAAATATGCCCGGTTTATTAATTTTAAAACCAATCAAATTGAAAAAGAATTTACTTTGATAACCGATTTTATGCACTTTCCCCCAAAAAATTTCAAAAAAAAAAAAAAAAATAGATGCGATATACCAGAGACCAAATTCGAATATATTTTTATTTTCGGAAAACTTTTTATATGAATTTAAATATGCAGAATGGAAATTAGTTAATAAACGATATCTTCCAGCTATAACACAATTTACACAAACTAGAAATATCACCGGAGCTTTTGTCTCGAATACGGGTAGAACTTTTTGGTTCTTCAATGGGATTATGTATTGGGAGATAGATGAATGTAATCTCAGCATGAAAACGACTGGTTTGATTGAAGAAAGATTTAAGGGTGTACCTGATAAAGTTAATTTTGTATTTAAACATGAGGATGGTTCTATAAATTTTGTTAAAAATAATTTTTATTATAAATATAATGAATTTAAGGATTTAGTGACAGACACTCAAGCAATGTCAATAAATGCTTTAGTAATTTCATGCCCTGACTTTGGTTTTATACAAAGATTTAAAAAATATATGGATGAAATATTTTCGACAAACGTTATTTAATATGCTATATCACTAATGTAATATTTTATCTGTTCTTTATAACTAACCAAGCCCAAATTATTGTTAATGATTAAGATTGTAAAATCAAGGTTTTGTAATTGTTGTATTTCGATAATTGAATAAAAGAATTTATTTTCGCAATTTAATAATTGGATAAAAGAATTTATTTCTGAAATTTAATAATCGATAGCGGGTTCATTTTTTATTCTCAGTTTCACTGCCGTATCATGAGTGCAGGTGAACAGTGCAAGTTACAGTTACAGAAAGTCGTTCTTATAAAGCCGCACCTCAGTCGCGGAATTATACTTGTATCGATTATTGTGATAACGTGGTGTGTGTGTGTGTGCAGGCTTGATTAAGGTAAGTATGATTTTAATATAAAACTCTGATTATGAATAATACATTCTTTATTAAAATCAATTTTATCTTCACGTTTTTACTTTCGGAAAATCATAGGACATTTTTAATAAAGGTGGTCTATTCTAATTTTAAAATATAGTGAGATACGTTTAAAATAATTTATAATTCTTGTGAATTCAATATTTATATTAAACATTTGATAAAAGATAACTAGTTTGAAGGTTTCTATGAACCAGACGATATTTTCAATGTATGAAACGATACGATAATTTAAAAACAAATATATGATAATTTTTAATTTATTTATTTATTTTCAATACAATTAACAATATTTTTCATAATTTCTTGTCTAATTTCTCTTAATTTTTGTGGAGCGTTAATAAAATAAAAATTTGTAGATTTTGTTTTTTGAAAGTTCATAAAGATGGATAGCATCATAACTTCTTCATTATTGAGATCATTTAGGATTTCATGGTATGAAAACCTATCTACTTCTATTTCAGACGAAACATTTTTCATCATTTTCAAAGTTGGATCGAAAATCTTATCCTCAAAAATATTCCAAAAATGAAATACTTCAACATTTTCCTCTTCTTCGTTATATACCAGAGTTCCATATTTCGGCTCGACTTCAACCCCAAATTTATTTGCAGCTTCCCAAAATATTAACGTCAAGGGTAGACATGCTCCATAATATTTTTTCTTAACAAATTCTTTCTCAACCACCTCAAGAATCCGTTTTAATATTTGAAGATTAGTCATATCTGTTTGTCTTCATACTACAATGGAGTAATTACGAATGATTATACGCATATACATGAATAACTCAGGTAGGGTCGGAGAATACATCGTGAAAATAATTTGTGAAAAACTACAAATTCGTATCTGTGGCTTTCTGATAAAATAAATCCATAATATCGTATTTTGATTTTATTATTTCGAAAATCTATATAATTTTATTGACTAGGGTACATATATTTTTCTATTACTTTCAGAATCAAATTTCGATCAAACAATATCAACAAGGACTAGAACTTTGAGTAATTAAAAATACATTTATCTATCTATTTGTATGTCTCTCTCTCTCTCTCTCTCTCTCTCTCTCTCTCTCTCTCTCTCTTTCTCTCTCTTTTCTCTCTCTCTCAAGTAGTATTTTCCTATTTAAGCACTTCAGATCTCGATTTCAGTTAGTGTTTGAAGATAATCTCAAAGTGAAACATGGAAAAATACATTATTGTGAAAGATTTTATCAAAAAAAAACAAGAGGTTCAGCAGCGATGCTAGAACTGTGGAGTTCAATATTAAACCTGTGCCTCATGGGAAAGAACCATCAGGATGGATAAAAGATGCAATTTCGGAAATCATTATGAAATCAACCAAAGATTTGCATCCTAATGACTTGGTCGGTTTCACCTTTTGTTCAAAATCATTCGAAAAAGGCGAGGGTTGGTTTCGATTTCAAGAAGCCTCTTAAGTAACTTTTGATGAAGTTTGGGGTGTAATCACTGGGATTTTTCAATCAAACTCTTCTGGACTAGACACCGATACGTTTTGCTTAGGAGTTACTTCTGTGCGATTACCGAAAGGTGCGGGGAGAGGAAAACATTATAATACTTTTGGGGAAGAATGTAAACAAAGAAAAGGTTTAGTTTTTGTTAATAATCAAGATAACTTATGCCTTCCTAGAGCCCTGGCTATTGCGATAGCAAAAGTAACAAACGATCCTTGCTATAAAAAAATACGTCAAGGAATGAAACGTCAGAAGGAAAAGGCAATACAGTTGATTACTGATGCGAATGTAGTAATCCCTCAAGACGGAGCCGGTATACCTGAACTTCAAAAATTTCAAGATTTTCTCTCACCAGACTATAAAATAATAGTGTATCAATACAAGAGCAGGGGTAGAGACGTTATATTTGCTGGGTCTGGGGACGGAAAACGGTTAAACCTTTTCTATCACCAGAACCACTACTGTGTTATTATATCATGTACAGCTGCTTTTTCGTGTTATTATTTCTGTGAAGATTGTCGTGTGGGGTACGATCACAAAAATAAACATAGATGTAGCAAAACATGCTTCGCTTGTCAACAATCGCCACCTTGTCGAAACGAAATTAAAACTAAATGCCAAGACTGTCTTAGAACATTCAGAAGCCCGTCATGTTATGAAAACCATAAAAAACCAGGATCTTTAGAAAAGTCCACAATTTGTGCCGAAATTAAAAAATGCGTAACATGTCTGAAAACTACAAAATCTAATAGAAAACACACATGTGGAGAAGATTTTTGTAAAATCTGTCGAAAACATCAACCGAAGGGGCATTTGTGTCATATGCAGATTGATACCGGAAAACCGAAAACAAAAGATATTCTATACATTTTTTATGATTTGGAGACAATGCAGGATAAACAATTGGAAGACGGCAGTTTCGAACATGAGCCGAATCTATGTGTTTTCAATCAACGATGTGAAAAATGTATCCGAGAGACGGATCTATATTTCTGTCAAACCTGTGGTTATAGAGGACAAATTTTTCATCAAGATGTAATTTCTAAATTCATGAACCATCTTTTGCAAATCGGAAAAAAATTCAGAGAAGTTATTGTTTTGGCACATAACGGCCAAGCTTTTGACCATCAATTTATTTTGAGCCATATACTCACCAAAACCGACCTGACCCCCGAACTTATAATGCGAGGGACCAAAATTATTTTGATGCAATTAGAGCATGTGAAGTTTTTGGATTCTCTAAATTATTTCCCTATGGCTCTAGCTGCACTACCCAAAGCTTTTGGATTGCCAGATAGATTCAAGAAGGGGTACTTCCCTCACTTGTTTAATAAGAAAGAATCCCAAAATTATGTAGGACCTCTCCCCGATGTTAAATATTATAACCCTGATGCAATGACAAAGGAAATCAGAAGAGAATTTTTGAAGTGGCATGAAGAGCATAGAGACCAGATTTTTGATTTTCATAAAGAGATCACTGAATATTGTGTGTCGGATGTTGAAATTTTAACTGAAGCCTGTCTAAAGTTCAGAGATCAATTGATAAACACTTCCAATGTCTGCCCCTTCACAGAAGCATGTACAATTGCATCAGCATGTAATAAAGTATTTAGGAGAAATTTCCTCAAACCGGAGACCATAGGAATCATACCTAAGAACGGGTATAGATTCAAAGATAATCAAAGCCCCTTAGCTCTTAAATGGCTCATATGGACGGAAGCAAAGGAGGTTGGAAAAAGTATACATCATGCTGCTAAAGGACCCGAAACTGATATATTTGGCCAAAAAGTTGATGGTTATTGTGAAGAAACCAAACAAATCTTTGAATTTCATGGGTGTTACTGGCACGGATGTAACAAATGTTTCAAATATCAGAGAGATAAACCTTTACCAGACAATCCCTCTGAAACTTTGAATATTCGCTACGAGTCCACATTAGCAAAAACGGAGAGGTTGAGAGATCATGGATATGAAGTCATTGAGAAGTGGGAATGTGATTTCCGAAAAGATTTAGAAAAAAAACCCGAATTTGAAGTTTTTTTTAAAAAATCATCCTATTCTTTCTCAAACCCCGCTTAATCCTAGAGATGCTTTCTATGGGGGTCGTACTGGAAATTGCAAAACATATTATAAAGCATCAAAAGGAGAAAAAATTAAATACTTGGATGTATGTTCTCTTTACCCATGGGTTTGCAAATATGGAAAATTTCCTATAGGACACTCTGAAATATTTGTGGGAAATGACTGCAATCAGTTAAATTTACAAGAAACAAATGGAGTCATCAAAGCTAAAATTTTACCCCCACAAAATATCTACCATCCTGTTCTTCCTCAAAAGATGAACAATAAATTGATGTTTGTTCTATGTCGGGAATGTGGAGAAAATATGAATTATGATGATTGTACTCACAATGATGAAGAACGTGCGTTAACCGGAACTTGGGTTATAGATGAAGTTTTAAAAGCACTTGAAAAAGGTTACACAATAATCAGTATATATGAAATTTGGAGGTATCAAGTTGAACAATATGACGTGGATCAAAAGATAGGAGGGCTTTTTGTAGAAATGATGAATAAATTCATAAAAATTAAGCAAGAGGCTTCAGGTTGGCCTAGTGATTGCATCTCAGACGAGCAGAAAGAAAATTATTTTGAAGCATTTTTCGATCGCGAGGGTGTTAAATTGGAATTTGATAAAATATTAAAAAACCCCGGACTTAGATGTTTGGCTAAACTGATGTTAAACAGTTTTTGGGGAATGCTCGGGCAACAAGAAAATCAACCAAAAACTAAAATTGTAAATAATCCTGAAGAATTTTTCAACATGATGACTAATCCTGCCTTAAACATCAACACCATTTTACCTATTAATGAAGATGCTATGGTAGTTAACTATGAATTTAAAGAAGATAGCTATGATCCGATATCAACAGTCAATGTTTGCCTTGCTGCATACACAACAACACTAGTCTCAAGTTGTTGAGTTATCTGGAGAGACTTGGTGATAGAGTTTTATATTACGATACAGACTCAGTGATATTTACTCATAAAGAAGGCGATGATAACATCGAGACGGGGGACTTTATTGGAGACATGACAGACGAGTTGATGTCTTTTGGACACGGGAGCTTTATAACTGAGTTTGTTAGCGGAGGGCCTAAAAACTACGCCTATAAAGTTTACTCCACTTTGGATCAAGACGAAAAAATAATATGTAAAGTCAAAGGAATCTGTCTTAACTACAACGCTTCCCAATTGGTTAATTTCGACTCAATAAAAGATATGGTTTTACAAACAGACTCGATCCCTATAAAAATTGTATCTCAAAATATCCGAAGGACTCAAACGCATGAAGTTGTTACCAAAGAGGAATCAAAAATCTACAAACCAAATTCTTTGAAACGCAAGTTTTTAGAAGACCATGATTCACTTCCTTACGGATTCAAAAAGATATCCCCAAAATGATTTTTATTATTGTATCTAATAATAATTGTAAATAATATATTACACAATTTTGAGTTATTTCAGTATCTAATTGTAAAATTATAAAAATAATAATATAATATAATATCTATTTCAACATTAATACACAAACTTCAAAACTATACAGTTTATTTTTCTTAAAATAAAAATTTATCAACATCACCATCAACAACGGTTAAAATATTAATTTGATAATATATATTTTTAAGAAATTTTGATAATGTCGATGGAGGGTGGGTGGGTACTTATCAAGGTAGCAGAACTTTGACGAAGTGATAAGGCTTAAACTGATTTTAAAATACTTCATATTTTATTATCAGCGAACTAATACTGCTACATTTACTCGTTTTATTTTCATATAACCACAATTGCTTATGAGATGTTTTTGATAATGTTTTGTGTTGTTTTCTTGTTCTCTTGTTATCTTGTTTTCTTGTTATCTTGTGTTCTTGTTTTCTTGTTTTCTTGTTTTCTTGTTTTGTTGCTGTTGTAGTTACTGAGGCTTGTTATCGATAAGAAAACAACATTCAACCTAAATTTAGAACTGATGTAGTTTTGTCCATCGTCTTGCACACAACTGATCCGCCTGTACCACTTGGTGGTGCTCAACATCTCTGGATGTATCATTGGATTTTTATCGCAGATAAATTCACCCATGTTTGATTTTGTAGAGTGACAGTAACGTTTTACAATCCATCGCAAATTACCACTGATACGGACTGCATTGATGGTTATTTCAATATGACTTTAGATGGTAGATGTGAGGTGCATTTGCAACAACAATAACTATATGATTCACATTCGGAGCATGCCAAACCATCAACTTATACACTTTGGGTGACAAAACATTTTTTCTCACAACAGAAACGTGACATCTTGGGTGAAGAACTAGTCAGAACTAAATCACATCCCTCATCACCACATGACTCAACCCCACCTCCCACGTGATCCAAACCTTTTGATATTCCCCTAATTGTATTTTAGCTAATACTTTGAAAAAATGTGAAAAGTTTGAAACAAAAGTGTTATCTTCTTCTTCAATCGTTTATCAATCAATTACTACATTTTCAATAATTGGAAGTGTTGTTACTGCAGCATTTGTATATTTAATCAGTGAAAATATGATATCAACAATAATATGTTAAATTTTGTAATATTCTGTTTGCTATTATTAATGTGAATTTTTTAATGATGTTAATAAAAAGAAATACACATCTGTGACTCGTTATTTTTTTTTTTTTGATGAGATCGAAGGTAAGTGCATTCATACCACATCTACAAAGTTGCAAAATGATATCGTGTAAAAATAACATAAAATCCAATAATTGGCTTTCCAATTAAATATTCTGAGTGAATAATGATCAGGTTTTTACTGTATAAAGACAACTTTCTTTGGCCCTCTGCAAAAAAAAAAGCATCATCAAAGTACAGTTACAGTTACAGCAGCTGCATGCATTCTGACCCAAATGTACACGCACATTTTACCATTTAAAAACCGTTGGACATAGCGGTACTTCAACATACCTAAAACAAGATATCGATATATTATCTCTTCTTATTCGACGTCGCAAAAAAAATTAACGGTGTGAACTTTGTTAATTAAGACTGAATCTGCTTCGTTAATCCAAACCATGGAATATAACATATTATAGGGGTATTGATAAAATATTTTGGATCGAATTTCTCAAATGTTCGATTCAATTATTATATAAATATGATTGCAAACCAAAGTTTATTTTATACCTTTCCATCATGTTGATTGAAAAACAAGCTTTATCTCTACCCATTGTGAATCATGATGAAAAAAAATTTTACAAAACCAATTCAAAAACATGACAATTTATTTGGTGGAGAATCGAAAGGTGTTTAATAGTTGGAAGTTCAGGATCTGGAAAAACTAATACAATGTTAACTTTACTCGAACATCCAAATGGAATAAGATTTGAAAATGTATACCTATATTCCAAATCATTACATCAACCAAAATATAAATATTTAAGACAATTGTTGTCACCTATAAAAGAGATTGGATATTTCGAGTATGAGAGTGATGAAAATATTATTCCTCCTCATGCAATAGCACCAAATTCAGTCATTATATTTGATGATATTCCATATGGAAACCAAACTATAATAAGAGACTATTTTATTTCCGGAAGACATAGAAACACAGACTGTTTTTTTTTATATTTCAAGGGTATTCATCAATTCTGAAAAAACTTATACGTGAAAACACCAAATTCATCACGCTTGATAATTAATCGATTAAAATCGTAGAAATATGATTCTCAGATGATTGAACAACCAGTTTATAGCATCTTTGCGTTTTATATCAAGAAAAACCAGCGACTGAATTGCGGTTCTCGCCTACAAAATGATCCAAAAATGATATGATGGCAGGTGAGATTCTATAGCGCAAATATATATAAACACGTTACTTGAATATTAATTTGTCATCTGGTGATCTGCTACTCGTATACCATAACATGTAGAACGGGGATAATACAAATAAAGTAAACCTGTTCTCACATTGCAGCTTTCTTCAAAAGACTTCTGGTGTATGATAAGTAGATATTGATTCTTGGTAATGTAGTACTTTATATCAAACTTTGAATCAAAATACAGCCATTTACGAGAGTTTATTACCATGCAATAATAAGCCATTTAATTTAACATCTGTGATCACATACCAAGCATGCAGACAGAGTAAAAACCTGTTTCTATCTGTGTCTTTGTATCTTCACATATCCCCATAATATTTAAACGATTGTATAACGCAATGGTTAAGGCATCCGACTGGTAACCCAGAGGCTCAGGGATCGAGCCCAGACGACGGAACTTATTTTCAAAAAGGTGAGTATGGTATATCGCATAAGAGAGAGAGACCAAATTTGTATAATTCATGATTATGTTCAAATATAATTAGCCAAATAATTAATTGATGAAAAATCATAAAAATATGATAATTGAACATCCTAAAATAATAACCCCCGAAAATAATTCAGTGACCCAAATAAAACCCCCAAATAATTAATTGATTAAAATCATAAAAATATGATAATTGAACAACCAAAAATAATAAACCCCAAAAATAATTCAGTGACCCCAAATAAAACCCCAAAAATATATTAAGGTCAATGACCTTCCATGGCGGGATTTGAGACTGGGACATGAAAGTTCCCAGGCTAAAGTGCCGCCATACCTACTGTGGTTTATAGCAATCTCTAAAAATAAAAGAGTTCCGATACAGTCAAGTCGAGAATTTAAATTGGAAATTTTTTTAGACGCATCCCGTACTGGTTGGGGGGCGTTCTGTAATGGACAAGCTACACATGGTTTTCGGGATTCAGTACAACAAACCAAACACATAAATTATCTAGAACTTGTTGCGGCTTTTCATGCTGTTGAATGTTTTGTAAACAATCTTTTTAACTGCTCGATACTTCTTAGAATTGATAACACGACAGCCATTGCGTGCATTAATCGAATGGGAAGTGTAAGATTTGCACACTTGAATAAAATCTCAAGAAGTTTATGGACTTGGTGTGAGGCTCGCAACATATTTCTGGTTGCTTCATATATCAACACATCAGATAATACACTGGCTGATCGACAATCACGAATAACAAAAATAGATACAGAATATGAATTATCAAATCATTGTTTTGAAAAAATTTGTTCTCAATTTGGAACTCCAGATATAGATTTATTTGCAACTTACTTAAATACTAAATGTTTACGCTATATATCTTGGAAACCGGATCCTGAGTCCATACAGGTAGATGCCTTTACAATGTCCTGGACAGATGAGTTTTTTTATGCATTTCCTCTTTTTTGCCTAATGACTAAATGTTTACGGAAAACTATCAATGATAAAGCGAGAGGAATTGTTGTAGTACCGAGTTGGAAAACTCAATCATGGTACATTATGTATAAAAAATTATTGATAACGGAACCGCTGGTTTTCAAACCTAGTGAAACTTTATTATGTTCTCCTTTTAGACAACCACACCCACTTTGGCGAACACTTTCCCTGGAGGCAGGAATTTTGTGCGGAGCTCTTTCCTCCGTAGAGGTTTTCCAGCAATAGGGTTTGATTCGATTTTGGCATCATTGGCTCCAAGAACGTTTACTCAATATAATTCATACTATCAAAAATGGTGGGTTTTTTGTGCGAATTTACAAACCCTACTCATACTCTTTGGATTTGTTAGTCTCATTCTTAAATACAGAATTTGAAAAAGGGGCCTCATATGCAACTTTAAATTCACAACATGCGTCTCTGTCATTAATATTCAATATAAACCCCATAGACAAAGCTTACCTCAAAAGATTTCTCAAAGGCGTATTTAGAAAAAAACCACCAAAACCAAGATATCAGACAATTTGGGACCCGACTGCTGTATTAATTTTTCTATCATCAGTGATTAAAATTTATATTGAGAAGACCAAGGAACACAGACTCACAGGTACCGATTATTTAATATTAACTTACAAAAAACCGATACATCCTGCAAGTTCTCAGCGTATTAGTAAATGGATAAAATTCACCCTGCAAAGCAGTGGAATTGATATGTCTCAATTCTCTGCATATAGTACGCGTCATGCTTCTACTTCCGCAGCATATAGAGCTGGAGTATCTGTTGAAATGATCCGGAAAACTGTAGGATGGACGGAAAATAGTTCAATGTTTAATCGTTTTTATAATCGACCGTTGGGTCTGGATCCCACAGAATTTGCAAAGGCCATTATGGCATCAAAAAATTAAGTTTATTTTTTGATAATGTATTAATTACTTATGTTATTACCTGAAGAATAAAGATTTTTTGTTGTGTTTTTCGTGTGTTTCTATAATGAAGAGTTAACGTAGATCTAGATCATTTAACTCTAAACATCTACGAGTGTAATTATTGTAATTTGGGAACGGCAATATGAAATATAATTAATAGATCAATTGACTTACCTTAAGGAAGATTGATCGAAATTATATGAATATTGCCGTTCGAAGAATTACAGTCCCTCCCTTATCCCTTATCCCCTTTTTTAATCTAGCTCTACTTACTCTTTATAAAATTGCAATGAGCTGGGTCCGGCTGGAGGGACTGAATATGGGACAATACAGGTGGGCAGGTCCGGATTTCCGGATTTGCTCTAAAATCGTGATACACTACGCGCAGAAAAAATTGCTTACTACGAGTGTAATTATTGTAATTCTTCGAACGGCAATATTCATATAATTTCGATCAATCTTCCTTAAGGTAAGTCAATTGATCTATTAATTGTGTAACCATTATGTCACATTTTTTATTCGTACCTATCTTAATCATTCAAAAGTAGAACAGAAACGTTATGAGGTGAAGGATGTTTTTTAGAGGTATGGAACTTCAAACTGGAATAAATCCCAAAAAAGTTATGTTAAGGGGATTCATCTGGTCTGAAATTTTACTCAATGCAAGCATTTTTTCTGGAATGCGCCATTTTTTTATTACATCACCTTTATTATTACCAACAATCATTGGGTAGGTAAGATATCAAACTAGACAAACCAATATCTATTTAAAAAAAACGGCATCTCCAAAAATCTCTAATTCCGCCCGTTGTGAGAGAAGTATAATCCGTTAAATCAAAAAAATCGATAGTGTATTAACTAAATTGGACCTTTCTGAAATAATTTCTGACAATCTCCGTTTGATATGATTAAACAAAAATCAGTAATACCTTCCACAATATCTCATGTAATTCACAATAAACTGCCACCATCTGCGAACAAAATCTATACCCATCTCTTTTGAGGCGTAATGTTCACTTAGCTTGGTTGCCGGCATGATGAATACCTACGGTCTGTTTTAAAACTTATTTTGCAAGCAGTGCTTCTTCGAGCGGATGAATCCCCTTAACGTCCATGGTTTTGGCTTTATTGTGAAGATAATATAATGCCATGTGTGTTTAAATGCGACTTGGGGCATATTCCGGATAAAGCGCAATGGAAGGCCAATTTTCTACCACTGTTTTCAGCATTTTTCTCTACGGTCGTGTGATATCTCACCCATGGACCTCTTTCTGTGGGGATGAGTGAAGTCGCTAGTCTATCTGATAAATTAACGACTCTGGATCAGGTGGAAGCCAACATTCGCTCCGTTAAGGGCTATGTTGTTGGAAAAAGTGGTAGAAAATTGGCCTCACAGATGTAGATATGGGGGTGAGGGTGGTGGGTACCACAGCACTTAGACCACATAGCGAGCCCATTGCATCAAGCTTTAGCCATTCAGCATCGGCCACAACTTGGGCCTTACAGATTGCGCTTTATACGGACCAGTCGCGGCGCCCATTTTCCCCATATAACATTCAAGCATAAAATTATCTTTACAATAAAACCAAAACCATGGACGTTAACATGGCTTTTTTGGGTTTTATCTCATTTTAAAGTTCTATACCTCTAAAAAAAAACATTAGCTGTAAAAAAAATAGAATAATGAAATTCATAATTTCTTCTTTTCTATTAAAACTTTCGTACTCACATTATATTTCCACGTACCTATCTGAGAAATAACATGTTACTTGACCAACAATAATGTTGATAGGACAGGTTTTCAATCACAAATAAAATAGACCAAATAATAAACATAAACATATATTTCTAATAAAATGTAACAGAGCATTAATTTCATTATTATAAAAGATAAAATAATAGAAACGCAATCACAAAAAAATAATGATAAACAATTCATATTATGATAATGAATAATGAAAAACGTGAAATTAGACCTCAATTATTATTGTTCTTTTTCTCGCGCTTTTGCCTCTGGTTGCTGGGGCGGAACCATTCTCCAACAAGTTTTTCCACTTCATGCAAAGTGGACTGGTTCTGCAGCACTACTATTTCTGAATACCAAAACGACAATAATTGTATAACAAATCGTCCGGTTTAAAGAATCATTGTTTCACGGTTATCCGATGCTAATCGGAAAGGTTGGTACAGAACCGTAACAAATGTCGAGAGTTACTTGTGACTAGAGCCCTCCTTATACCGGTTTCATCCTGAATATGGAATCATCACTAAAACAGCATGGCATGATGATTCCATATTCGGGATGAAACCGATATAAGGGTGCCATGCTGCCTTACTGATGATTCCATATCCGAGATGAAACCGGTATAAGGACACTACTCACATGGATGTAACTCTCGACGTCTATCACGGGTCTTCACCAACCTTTCCGTTCAAGGTCGTCTAGTGTCACTATATATCGGGGAAAAACCTAAATTCAATGACTGGGAACGATTTTTGAGAAAATTATAAATCATAAATAGAAAAAAAAGGATTTGTTTTGTTAGTCCACTCACTTACCAACAAAAAGTTTAACGAAAGCAAAATTCTGAAACTTAAAGTTCCTTCTAAATCCAACATAGTCGCAGCGAGTTCCTAATTCGTTGGTAAAAATCGGAGGAAGACATCTATTCATATTATCTTTGGCACGTTTTCCACCATTGTTGCCAGGTCCGTTCTTGGGAAAGCAGTAGATTTTTGTCATAAAATCAGTAGATTCGAAAAAAAAACAGTAGGTCTATAAAATAATGCTAATTCAGTCTCAAAAGGATAAAAAATACATCAAAGTAATAAACACTGATACAAAAATTCACAAAATAAAAAATACATGATCAAACTTGAGAAAGTCAAATAAATCGAAGTTATTCTGAATCAGATAATTCTGATGTTTTTACATACGTTTGTTGGCTATGCAAAGCCAAAACGTTTTTATCAAACTCATCATAGAAACAATGTTTGCCTTGTGCAGAAATGGAGCTTTTCGTGTGAAGAGTGCCCGAAATACTTGCTGTCGCAAGCTTGTTTCTCTGTTGACTTTGAGAAGATTCACTGGTGAAAATAACCTCCCCACATTCGCAGACGAATGTGGAAGACTTGAGATATTGAATACAAAAGTGGTTAATTCAGAAAACATCATTTTCTTATCTGCATAGCACATTTTTTCGATTTCATTCCAAAATCGTTCAATGTCATCATCCTCTGACCATAAAATGTTCGTATTTCGCAATAATCTATATTCGTTATTTAACTCTTGCAATTCATTCTCCCTTATTAAATTGGGAAAATGTTTTGCAAGAGGTATGATACTGTTATGTTCTCCTGTCATAAAAATTTGAGGTTTGATTAAATAATATAATGTTTTCAAAACACCATTATTTAAATCAAACCTTTCAAAAACTTGATCAGCAGCCTCTATTAAAAGTTCAAGCATCTAGTTCTTAGTACATTTTTCTATTTTTCGTCCAAATTATTTGCCATTGCAATCTGTGCTCTTAAATAAATTCCAGCAAGTGGTAGGTAATTACTGGGGTCTTTGAAATGAATTTTATATATGCCTGTTTTTAACATGACATATCTTTTTATGGAACAGCTGCTCTGCATTTTTTTTATTAATTCCATTAAAAAACGGCAATGAAAACTGCAAAAAAAATTTTTTGGTCAATGGGTCTTGTAGTTTTTGGAGTATGTTTTTAACATTTATGCTAAAATCATTGCTCAACGCGTCTATGAAAAAGAGAGTTGATGCTTTTTATTGCCCCAAAATTCTCTCTACAACACTTTTTAGTGAGAGCCATCTAGGCTGTGCAGAATGGAGAATTTTGTGCACTGGCGTTAGCATGTAACCGACCAAACCAAATACCGGAGGCAATCAAAGCCACTGTTAGAACACATCTCTCACAAATACCCTTTGCTGATTCACATTACGCGAGAGCAAGTTCTCAAAAGAAATATTTTGAGGAATCCTTAACGTTTCCTAAGCTATTCAGGCTAAATAATGCGTGGGAGATATTTTCTATAACGCGTACAATATAGATTTTTTCAACCTAAGAAAGATCTGTGTGCAATATGTGATATATTTAACAAAGCTTCTGTTTTAGAGAAAGAAGTCTTAAATGAAGAATGCACAAAACATATTGCATCAAAATTTGTAGTGAGAGAAATGAAATCAGAGCATAGATTGCTTTCTCAGACGAATAACACTGTCGTTGTAGCAACTTATGATTTGCAAAAGATTTTGGGTACCCCTGTGTCTGAAGTGTCCCAATTTTACTATAAAAGAAAACTTGCAGTTTTTAATTTCACTATATTTGACATAGGGAAGAGTGAAGGGTTCTGCTATATTTGGAGTGAGACGATCGGAAGAAGAGGTGCTAATGAAATCAGAAGTGCTGTATATTTATTTATTGAAAGCAATGTTGAAGCAGGGTTCAAAGATTTCATCTTCTACTCTGACATTTGTGGAGGACAAAATAGAAATCGTATTGTTTTTTCTATGTAATGCCTATGCTGCAGAAAAATTTATTATCAATATCACAGACGTCTTTTTTGAGGTAGAACCTACCCAAAATGAGGGTGATTCAATGCACGCTCCTATAGAAATACGAAGAAAAAAATCAAACTATTTATGTTCCTGAATAATGGGTGACAATTATCCGTTGTGCTAAGACCTTAGGTTAACCGTATACTAAACATGAGATGAGCCGAACAGAATTTCTTGATTTTGAAGTCTTCATGAATGCTCAAGTGGGTACTGACAACAGTAAAATTAAATGGAATAAAATTAGGCATTTATGCATCAGAAGCGAAACCCCGAAATTAATACAGGTAACTTATGACCTCTTGTCAGAAGAAAGTTGCTTCATAGATTTACAGAACCAACGTCGTCAAAATTCTACCAGAAACCTTTCAAAGAAACAAAAACTTTCAATAATGGATACTGTAATACCCTCTGCGTACGATGGCCCAATACCTATTTCCAAAGCAAAATATAAACACTTGAACAGCCTTTGTAATTCTTAAGCTTTTCCAGACTTGTACCATAATTATATCGATGCAGCAGATGTAAGACATTCATCAGATTCTGAGTAAATTGTGATTTGTTTTCAAGTTTATAGTAGTTAAGATCTTGTTTTTTCTGAATATTTTTTAGAAAAGTAGAACGGTATCTGTTTCCTTCAAAACGTTTGCAATATTGTATTGTAAGTTTAAAAATGTGTTTTTTTATTTGAATAAAAACTTTCTGAGAGTTTCAGTTCCTTTATTGAAAATAGATTGAACTATTTAGGATTCTAAAAAATATATTACACCCTTTATTATTATTTGAAGGGTTAAAAGGTTGTATGTGCTAGTTACTACTTTGTTCTCCGAAAAATATCACCACTTCTTAGGATTGTAACTCACTGAATTTCGCATTTCCGGTGCTTTTGGTTACACCAAAATATACACAAGACAAAAAATAGTATTTAGTTCCAGAAAAAAAATATTCAAAAACAATAAATCAGCAACTTTTTTCACAATAAATTTTTAAAAATTATTTTTCCAGCAATTTTGCGTTTTTGAAAAACTGCCAGAAATGAGTTAGAACCTTGTTCGATGGGGATGTCGATGTATTTCTTTTCCGAAAGATGTCCCATCAATGTTTTTGAAAAGCAAAAGATCAGAGATTTTTGTCAACGGTTTCCAAAAATTGGTAATCACGGTATTCGACATATATTTAAAGATAAAGAGAACAAAAACGAAGCATGGGAAACCCTGTTATTCGAATATTATACAGACATCGTTTCTGAATGTTCTGTGGAAAAATCAAAAGCCAAAATGTCTTCCTTGACTGAACATTTTTTTTTCAATATTAACGGATAATACGACTCGCTCTCTGATCTGAACTCACCATTTAAATGAAAGCTGAGATTTTGTTTGTAAATTTGCCTGTACGTGTGTGCCGGAATGGTGAAATCAATTTGCAAACATGTGCAAATAAATTTGACCGTGTATGGTCCCTACAATGCATGTCCATATGAAAGAGCAAGCAATTCTACACCTAAATGTGAAGTAAAAACGCCTCATCTTGCTTTAGTTTGGGAATAATACCTGAATTTAAATCCGACTCAACTGTAAATCTTAAGCTTTTGTGATGTAAGACTGCCCTATCTACAAATATTACTGTAAAACGCCTCAACTAGCTAGAAGCAAGCCTCAACTGCTCTGAATTTGAATACCGTGTTAACCAAAAACACCTTATCTCAAAACCCAGGCGCCTAACCTCATTTTCTTTGTAGTCGAAAAGTCATTATTCAGATCAGGGTTTTTGAAGTTGACTCAGATTGACACGTGCATGCTCGTGTATCAATTATTATATAATTAATCATAATAATTATTACAGTCAATGTCATCATTGTTTGTATAATCAATAAGTGCTTAATAGTGACTGTACCTTTGACGATCATAAACTTGTGAAGCTATTCGTAAGAACTGACAAAAGGTGAGTTTATAATCATATTGATAAATCTGGATTATAATTAATAGATGAGAGCTTGTCCGAATAAAGAAAGTTTGCCCAAAGTTAGATACACTCGGATTTGCGGTTGCGCCGCAGTTATGCGATGATGATATTTTGCAGTTATATTTTTATGATTATTGAACCTGCGTTGTTCTACTCAAGTTATAATAGGCAAAACAGTACCATTATTGGATTCGTAAATGATACATAATTCACAAGCATTCTTTTTTTGAAGAAATATTATGTTTGGTTTGATATAGAAAGTGATTTTGGAGATGCCGCTTTTTATATCTTCTTGCAGAATGTCGTCAAAAAGCAAGACAATCATTCAGTTTTTATTTGTTAGTTGGCCATACCGCTCGTGTTGTTTATTTACAAATGAAGATTTTAACGTAATTTATGTGATTTTAATTATGTGTTTCTGACTCCATCTTTAGAAATTGACATGTATGATCAAAGATCCTTGGAAATGGGCTTGTATGCCTGAAACGCGTAGGATTTAATATATTGATTTTTAATTGGAGATTTGGACTTATTTCCCATTTTAAACATTCAAATAGAACTCCATCCCGAAGAAAAATTCAGACATGTGATCCTGTGACCAATGAAGAATGATAATTCCAAAAGAGCCGCCGATACCATGTCATCTTGTAATATGGGGATTAGTTAAGATGGAATTATAGTATGTCAAATCGATCATGGAGAAGTTGGGGAAATCGTTATTGAGAATATTGACCTGTATCCTTATTACCTGATATTTGCGAGTTTGAAGATCCAGTGATGGCAATGTTCGTCGATAATAATACCATGCCAACTTATAATGTAATTATTGTTGAAGATAACAATAAAATCGAATATGAAGTTGTTATCAAGAATGTTGAACTAGAAGAAAACCAAGAAGCTATAAGTGAATCTAGAGAAGCAATCGACGTTGAAGCTGTCAATAAGGTAAATAGCGAAAATCAAGGCATACCGGTGGAGGGCGGTATTTCTAATGAGGAAGAAGCAATTACAAATGAAGATGAGAATAGAAACTCATTATATACAAAAAAAGGTGATTTGCGTAAAAGGAAAAAGGGCAACGAATCAAAAAGTGTCAAAAAACAAAAAATGTGCGACAAGTTGCGCAACAACCATAGTGTTCTACCTCCATGTACAGCAACATGCAAGAAAACATGCTTCCAGAAAATTGAACAGGAACAAAGACAACATCTCAATACAGAAAATTGGAACTTCTCGTGGCCTGAAAGAAATCTTTTTGTGAATGGAAGTATTGAACAAACTGCTGTAAAATGTAGGACCACTAATATCTCGACAGAAGATAGGAAATCAAAAAGAAACAACTCAAATATTTTTTTGCTCAAAAATAAAAACGGATCCTTGATTTCTGTATGTCGAACTTTTTTTTTCACGACCCTTGGCTATTCTAAAAATAATAATACTATCATTAAAACATCCATATCTTCTAAAGATTTGCGGACATGTTTAAAGGTTAAAGATAACAGAGGAAAACATTCGAATAGAAGAACGGAAAAATATGTAGATTCCTTACATCCATGCATCTCTCATTATCGCAGGTAGCAGGCACCACTCAGAAAATATCTTCCATCTGATATTACTGTGACAAAGATGTACGATGACTTTATGGAAAATCATAAACATATTCAATGCTCCTATTATACATACAGAGCGTTTGTGAGAGATGATATGAAGATTTTATTCGCCAAGTTGGGCAACGAAGAATGCGAGCAATGTGAGATATTCAAGCAGCATGATAATACTCATTCCGAAACCAACTTGGACTTGGATAAATTCGATCTCTGCAATAAAGGGAATATCCATATCAAGAGAGCCAAGGAAGCAAGAAGTAAATATAAAAAAGATGCAGATTCCACAGAATGGACAACTTTAAATACATGTGTGTCAGCAGATCTTTAAAAAGTTATTATGCTGCCTCGCATCGATACTTTCAAGCAGGTATTTAGAAAAGCTCAAACTAATATTTACATCTTTTAAAACGTTTGTTTTCATCAGGTATTGTTCACTCAAAGGATCATTGCCTTCAACAAAAGCTTTGTAGAAGTTGGCATAAATCAAAAATCTCTGGGTCCAGCAGCTGTAGTTTGGCACGAGGCATTGGCTGGTAGCAAAAAAGAAGATATATGTAGCGTGTTTCACAAATATTTGCTCCACCAACGTGATATTATCGTGACTATGAAAATCTGGCTCGATAATTGTGCTGCACAAAATAAAAACTGGACACTGTTTTCTTTTCTTGCGCATATCATCAACTTAGAAAAATTTCGGCAAACATAATAGAAATTCACTATTTCGAGCCAGGTCATACTTTCATGTCGGCGAATCAAAGATTTCGACTCAAAGAAATCGTTTTTAAAAAGTGAACTTGTTGCTCACACGAAGAAGGTTTATTCAATACTGACTATTTTCTAAACAAACTCTGATCTTATATCTAGACAAAACACATTAAGAAGTACTTATCGCTAGAAAGTATTAATGGGCGAGAGTGCATTCCAAACAAGGGATACTTGGAATGTCTGGTTCCTTAATTCCTCCCTCCTTAGGCTTGGATCTCCTGAGTCAAGCAAGAGTGGATTGAACTGTTTGCAAAGGTACAATCTGCTCCTTGTTGACTGCGATTCTCTGATTTCCTTGTCTGCATATGTTAATATTTGCTCTATACTTATACAAAAGATAGGTTAGACATAATACAAATAATATGATATACATATAAACTAATAGATGTAGAACGACTTTCCCATTTTAAAGTGTCTAGCGTTACGTTGTACTGCAAGTTTTTTATTTTATTCTTAATACTATCATAGGTATCCAATGGTGCAAAACTTATTTTTTGGACTTGAAAGTTATAAACATTGTCTGGTATTTTAATATTGGAATTCATAGTTTCCTTAAAAATGTAGGTGCTATTAAGGGCTGAAATTTCACAATATTTCTTGATTACAGTGGTGTGTTTTACAATGGTTTGGGATTTATCGCAATGTTCGAACAATGACAATGTTTCGTTAGTATTTATCAATAACTGGTTGTTAGTCATTACCGTTATTTGTGAGTATTTTTCGCTATGAACAATAATTGCACAATTTGTTAAGGTTTTCAATTTACATTCGTTTTTCAATATTTCATAACATGAAATCCCATTTATACTTAGTTTTAAACAAGGCTTCTTCAGTAAATAAATGTCTCTGTCTTCTAAGGCATAAGAAGTTGGTATTACAAGTAAGTTGGTGTTATTAAATAATACAGGATACAATTTTTGGTAGTTATACGTAATTCTATAAATAATAGGTATTTTTAATACAAAGATTATTTCGTCGTCGGAAATGATAGTATTTAATTTGCAAAGGTTCATAAACTCAAAATAATAAAGTTTAGAAAAAGGTATAAGTTCATCGTGAGGGAAAATTGAATTTAGTGATCGCTCAATTTCATTAATATCTGAACTTTCGATAAGTAAGAGATTAATTTCTTCTTTGATACTAAAAGTGATAATGTTTAGAATTTTATCTATGTATGCTTCTAGATTTTTAATATTGAAGATTTCTATAAGAATAAGTTCTTGTAATTCTATTTCCTCATTGATTTTATTTAAACTATTGGAAACTTGCTGAAATTGTGAATTTATAACATGAGTGGTATTTTCAAATTTACTTTGCAGAAACGATAATAGTGATAGACTTTTCGTATTTTGAAGTTTCAAGTTGTTTTAATTGTTTCGTAGAATTTGCATATTTGCCATAATTCCTTTCAAATCGTTCTGATCAAGATTACCAGTGACATATCTGATAGCTGTGCCCAAGCCATCGAATAGACTTTTTTTTATTTCTCCGTTGCGTTAATAACTTGTATTTAGATTGAAGTGAAACCAAATAATTTTCTAAATAGTTATAAAGAGTATTATTACGTGTTTTTAGTCCTAAGAAATAAACATTAACTAGACTATCTTGAATATTCTTATTAATACAGGTAAAGTTAATATGAAAGTGCGCCTTATGATAAAAGTTAACTAGAGAAGCTAAGCCTAAGTTTTCTTGTACATAGGGTACATTTTTAATCTTTTGAAGTTCCTGGCCGTTGCCCATCCCAGCCGTTGCCCATCAGGGAAATTGTCATAATCCTGTAAAGAAAATTGTCGTCGTTGAGGACGTACATTCCTTGTGGTTTTTTTGGGTTCGGAGATCGCGGAGGTATTGAGTTTTTTAAGGATCTGTCTGGACCAAAATTTCTTTGTGTTTGAAAATACCCTATATTGCCAAAAAGAAGGTCTTGCTATGGGTTCACCTTTATCGCGAATATTGGCAGATCTTTTTATGTATAACTTTGAATTTAACAATATTTTGAACAATAATGAATTTGCCGACCAAATTAAATTTTATGCTAGATATGTGGATGATATTTTAATCGTATGGAATAATAAGGAAAAAAACTTGGATCAATTCCTTGACTTTACCAATTCACAACACCCTTCTATCAAATTTACACTTGAAAAACAGAATGACGATAACCAACTCAATTTCTTAGATTTGACTTTGACTAAACTTAACAATAACATAGAATTTGGTATTTTTAGAAAACCTACCCATACGGGCATAGTGATAAACAATGACTCTTGTCACCCTATCCAACATAAACTAGCAGCCTTTCACAGCTATTTGAATAGACTTTTAAGATTGCTGAACTTAATGGTTATTCTAAGAACCTCATTAATAAACTATTGAATAGAAAACAAAACAAACTTTCACCGAATCTAGTTTTTCCAGCACAATTAATTGACCACGATGGTTCAAAATCTTACAGATCTTTAACTTTTTTCAATAATTTTTCAAAGTCGCAAATATCTTAAAACCCATCACAAATATTTCTTTCAAATCGTCTAATTCACTTAGTAACTACTTGTTGAACAACAAAGACAAAATCGATCCTATGGAACGTTGTGGTGTTTACCAATTACACTGTAAAGACTGTGAAGCCGAATACATAGGCAGAACGTATAGAAGTTTTGGAATCAGACTGAAAGAACATTAAAGATGTTTAAAGATTGGCTCTACAGGTTTTTCTCATTTTTCATCTCACCTCCTAGACAGTAACCATAATTTCAATTTTAAAGACGATTTCAAAATATTACACTCTGCAAATAAGGGTAACCTGCTTAATAACTTAGAACTTCTGGAAATTCACAAATCTTTTAAAAATACTAAGTCACTTACTTTAAATGCTCAAATTAACTTGAATTATTCACCTATTTTTACCTCAATTATTTAACCCTTCCCCTATCAATTGTTTCTCATGATTTTACAAAACTGACACTCGCAAAACACTTTTCCAAGTCCACATACTACATCTAGTTTCATGGAAGGTTGACACTCCACACTGTTAGTAGTTTAGGTTTAATGTAAGGTTAGGTTGCTCGCCAAAGTTGAGGTTATGATTTGTCACTTGTCACTAATCACGTTCATGATTCAGCACTTTCAGCTGTTTTCTGAAACCACTGATAGGAAACCACCTACTTTGTAAAAATTGCAATTTCGTCCAACTTGTACCATTGTCCTCCCTGTTGTGACTGTTATTATCACGTTTAATGTTCAATGTCTAATTGTGTGACGATCTCTTCAACTTCGACGTGCCTTGTAACCTGATATTGTAAGTTTTAAAAAATGTTTTGTGATCCAACAGTTTTTTATATAAGTTATCTTCTACAGCCCATGTACCTACGAACCTGAAGATGGAGTGTAAGATGTTGACCCCGAAACATGTCGTTTGAGTGAATAAAGAAAAACATTTTTTGGAATCTGTAAGATTTTTGGACCCGTTTTTTGATCATTAATATGATGAACTCACATTGGTTATCAACTCATTCATATATATTTCTTGTTGAATAAGAAAGTCCGCAAATCGGATTTTCTTCCGCACTATGTACAGTTATTTCGTCTTCATCGTTATCATCAATTTCTAAACATTCTATAAGAGTTAGTCTATCAATTAAAGGAAGATTATCGAATGAGTCAGAATCAGAGGCTTCAAAGTTTGAACTGCTATTCAAGATATCATCTGCGTCGTCTGGTATCTGATGAAATCCTTGCGCTAAGTCTAGAGTGGAAAAATATTGACATTTTCCCAAATTTTCTAGAATTCCCTCGATTCTCGGTAAGGTATATTTATCTTTAACAGTTTTTTCATTTAGTTTTCTAAAGTCAATAACCATTCTCCATTTCTCTTTACCTGAGGCGTATCCCTCCTTAGGTACAATCCATACTGGACTTGAGTGAGGTGAAATAGAGGGTCTAATTATCTCATTTTCTAATAATTTTTTTACTTGTTTCTGAATTTCTTCTTTTAAGTGATGAGGGTATCTGAAGTTTTTAACGTAAATAGAGTCATTGTCTTTAGTTCGTATTGAATGGGAGGTAACATTACATGTACTTAGTTTCTCTTCGGGATTATAAAATACATTTTTGAATTCGTAACATAATTTGATTATTTTGGCTTTTTCTTCGCAATTCATATGATTAGTCCTTATAACTTTATCAACTTGTAATTTACAGGGATTATTCTCTTGGCAATTTTCTCTTCTAATATCATAGTTATTAATTGGTTCGACCTTAACATTTTTTATTTTATTATTTAAATCATATGGATAGTTCACTTCATGGTTATTAACGTTACATATACTCTCTGGTATAATAGTGTTTTCATTTAATTTTAAACTAGGTACCAAGACTTCTCCATTTTTTATATGACTTATCATTTTATTATTATTTATATCTTCCTGGTAGTATATTTTAGTTTGAGACATTATCAAACATTTATTTTTTGTATCAATGTTACATTCCAAATTAGTTAAATCCTTAAAACTTAATAAACAGTCGAATTTTTTATGCCATGGTAAGATTAGAAATTCTAAGGGTGTAAAATTTTTAAATTCTGATTAAAGAGGTATTTTTAGCGCGTATGTACCTTTTATAATTTTATTACATGCTGTAATTTCGAAATTATGATTATGAATAGATGAAGGGAAAAGTTTAAATGCTACATCAGGATTCATTATACTGGATGAAGCACCTGTATCAATAAGGATATTTAAATTATATTTATTACTAAAAATGAATGGTGAATGGGTTTGATTTGCAAAATTATTTAAGTCTAAGTGGAATCTTGAAACGTGGCAATCTCTTGAAAATTGTCGCAATTTTGAGGGTCTTCAAAATTTTCTTCCAAGTCAACTTCCGTATTATGAACTTTCTCAATAACTATGTCACGACATGCTGGGCCTTGTCTCGCAAAATGATTGTATCTGTTTTGAAAATTTCGATTCTTGTTTGCATTATGAGGTTGAGAGTTATTTTGATAATTTGGTCGATATGTATTTCGCGTGCTTACTGACATAGGGGTTGGTATTGGTAGATTTTGTGTATTATTTTGTGGTCTAAAGACATTAGTTTTGGATGATTGGAAAGCTGGAATGTTGGAAGGGAAACGGGTTTTTTGAGGTTGTCTAGGTGGCAAATTTACTGGACCTCTAGGAAATTGATAGTTGGAATTTTCGAAGTTTCGGTTTTGATGGTTAAAGCGTGGGGCATTATTATTATTGTAATTGTTGCCTTGTGGCTTAAAAACATTTTTCTTTGAAATATTTTACCTTGAGAAATTCTTATGATTTATTTGTGCCTGTATATTATCATATTCTCTACAAATGCTAATACATGCGTCAATATCTTTAGGGTTTTGCTGTCGCACAAATGAGCAATATGGTTCTTTTCAACCTGAGATGAATGCGTATAAGGCTTGTCTCTCGTAATCTCTAAATTTTAGTTTTAAAAATTCCCCTTAGTAAGCATATTCAATTTGGGCATTTTCTTTTAGTTTATGTAATTTTTGATTAATTTCTAATGCAAATTCTTGGAAACTTTGATTTTGATTCTAAAAACTCGTGTTAAGTAGAGTCATAAGATTTTCTTCACTACAGGGATCTCTGTACTTATTTAACAAAATATTTCTTAGTTTATCGAAAGTTTTGGGATTGTGCAAAGTGATTACATCTCTTGCGTCGCCTTTTATCTGTGATATGACATATCTAAAGAAATATTCACTTAACGTTTGATCCGTGAAAGCATTAGTTAAAAAATAATAAGTTCTTTTGCGCCTCCAAAATATTCAGGTACCATACATTTTGCAAAATTGAAACGGACTCAGATGTCAGAGTAAGACAAAGTAGTTGTAGTTGCTGGGTTGGCCATTTTTAAATCTTCTGATGTATCCCGTTCTATGGGCGATCTATCGCGAATCATAAATTGATAATCTTTGTATTCAAAAACCTTAGAAAAATGAACGACATTTAAAAGTTACAATAGTTTTATAAATATTAGAGTTATCTTGAAATGTACTCACAATACTAGAGCTAATAACATGGATGCAGTGAGATCAGAGATGTCGCAGTTGACCAATACTCTTCTCCTTCAGCCGTGTCTAGCCAATCGGTATTGAATTGTTGCAGGACCGAAGTTTTCGCAGAAGGAACTCTTCTAGGCCGGAACAACTGGTTTTCTTCGTGCTTCGCACACTTGGTTCGTAGTGATTACTTCTAAGGAGTTGTAACTCTCTTGATCACGTCACTTGCTTTGAGTCGCGAAGGCTTTCAATCACATCGACTTTCGCGATAAAGGAACAAAGCCGTTTTTGACTTAATGCGTTTGGAAGGTTCAATGAAGTGATGCTGTTCGCAGCGCCAATTAAAGATCTCGACTCAAAGAAATCGTTTTTAAAAAGTGAACCTGTTGCTTACACGAAGAAGGTTTATTCAATACTGACTATTCTCTAAACAAACTCTGATCTTATATCTAGACAAAACACATTAAGAAGTACTTGTCGCTAGAAAGTATTAATGGACGAGAGTGCATTCCGAACAAGGGATACTTGGAATGTCTGGTTCCTTAATTGGTGGACAGTTTCCACCACCAGGTGGAACAATCCCTAAACTCTTATGACCCAACATCAACAACTGGAGGTGGTGGAAAAGTCTATGATTTTGATGATTTTCAAAGAGCCATCAATGAAGTCAAGATGAAAAATGTTCAGGTTTTAAATATGGAGCTGGAGGAATTCAAAGACTGGAAAGATAACAGCTCATTGGCGAAAACTAAAAAACATAACCTTGAAATGGTGGGTGTGGAGTCTGAGTCAATAATCCAATCATTGAATTTCTTGAATGAAGAGGACAGAAATATTTATAGAGATAATATTAAAATGATTTTGAAGAAAGAAAAAACTTCCATTTTAAATAACAAATTTTGTCGTGGTTCTTTTAACTCTAAATTAATTAAGGACATTCAGAATAAGATTAAGTCAGATAATTTGATCGTTACTAAAGCAGATAAAGGCAACTGTGTGATTATTTTGAAAAAAACTGATTACATTTCTAAGGTCGAAAAGTTTATTGTGGACAACGGTTTTGAAAATTCTAAAATTAATATAAATACTTTTTCCAATAGGGTTAAACTAGTCATAAAATCTTCAAAACAACTTTTAGATGATTCCCTAATTAAAAAACTTTTACCTTACCAAACTTTGAAACCTAGATTATATGGTTTGCTTAAAATTCACAAGTCAGATATTTTTGATGAAATACCGATTAGACCTGTGGTTTCATATTGTGGTTCTCCTACATATGAATTATCTAAATGGATCAATGCTCAGTTGAAACAGTTGTATAATAATAAATTTTCTTATTGTATAAAAAATAACCTGGCCCTTATTGATAAGCTGAAAGGAGTACAATTAGCAGCTGAGGACATTTTGATATCCCTAGATGTCTCCAACTTATTCACGAATATTCCTAAAGGTGAAGTTTTTAGTCTAATAGAAAGAGATCTATTGGTTGGATCTGATCTTTCTAGTTCTGAAAGTCTGGATTTACTTAACTTACTTAAAATTTGTTTGGATCAGAATTTTTTTGTTTTCGAAAATAACCTTTATTGTCAAAAGGAGGGCTTAGCTATGGGTTCTCCATTGTCTCCTATCTTAGCAGACCTTTTCATGTTTAATTTTGAATCCACTAAATTGTTGAATAATAATATCTACTTTATCAAATTTTATGCTAGATATGTGGATGATATACTTATTGTTTGGAATAACAAGGACAACAATTTGGAACAATTTCTTTCTTTTATCAATGAACTGCACCCTTCAATCAAGTTTACTTTGGAAATACAGAATGAAAATAAACAACTTAATTTTCTTGATTTAACATTGTCTATTGTCAACGACAAGGTGGAGTTTGGTATTTTTAGAAAACCAACCCACACAGGTATTGTTATTAATAATGACTCAGACCACCCCATTCAACATAAGTTAGCTGCGTTTCATAGTTATATAGACAGACTTCTTAAAGTACCCTTGAACGATAGTAAATTTCGCAAAGAACTTGACATAATCCATCAGATTGCAGAACTTAATGGATACACTCACAGTCTTGTTTCGAAACTTCTAGACAAAAAACAAAATCTTATTTTACAGAATCAAACTTACACACAGGATTTTTTAGATGATAATTCTCAGAAACCTTATAGATCGTTAACTTACATTAATAATTTAACAAATAAAATTTCAAATATCTTTAAACCTATTACAAATATCTCTTTCAAAGCCTCCAATTCTCTTGGCAATTTTTTCTTGAATAATAAAGATAAAGTAAACCTTATGGATATCAGTGGGGTTTATCAACTCAAATGTAAGGATTGTGAAGCAGAGTACATTGGTAGAACTTATAGAAGTTTTGGCGTACGATTGAAAAAACATTTGAGATGTTTAAATGCTCATTCTACAGGTTTTTCTCACTTCGCATCCCATCTGTTGGAGAATGGCCATAACTTTGACTTTGAAGATTTTAAGATTTTACATCGTGCCAATAAAGGTTTGAATCTTAACAATTTGGAATTACTGGAAATACATGAATCTTTCAAAAATACAACGACATTAACTCTTAAACACCAAATAAATCTTGATTATTCACCAATTTTTACTTCCATTATTTAATTAACAATTCACCCCCTTATTACATCATAGCACTCGGCCTCTACTTAGAGGTTTTCTTGGCAGGTTCATGGAAGTTCATGACTGATTTCAATTGTTGAGCTGTATTACTAATTTAGGTTAGGTTACTAGGCCCAAAACTTTGGTTATGTCGGTTTGTCTTGTCATATGCTATTCATTCATTTATATTCCACCAACTAAGTGTGACATTTGGGCTGGGCACCTCACACATGGAGGTTCACTTTTGTCATGTCTTTTGTACCCCCTTTCATAAGTTTTAAAAATATTTTTATGTATTCATGTTTACTTGTTTGTTAAATTTGATCGATCGAATTACGTCTTGGCCTTGTGATTGTATTGTAAGTATATTTTTAGTGTGGATTTGAGGTTAGGTTTTGAACATGTTTTTTCTTCTATGTAGCCCTTTTAACTGGACCTGAAGATGGGGTGTAAAGTTTAGACCCTGAAACTGGTAGTCCTGTATTAAACAAATTTATGGAATTGTGAGATTTGACTTTTTTAACTATCATTTTACTATGAACTCACATACGTCATCACCTCGCTTATTCACCTCGCTTATAAAAAACATACGCCAAGACCATATCTGAGTGATATCGTGAAATTGAAATTCGAAAGGGGCAGAGATGTACTTAATGAAAGTGACCTTGGAGATCAGGTGGTGAGTCAACTCATGCCTTTGTTCAGTATTTGTCTCCAACAAAGCTTCTACAATTTCAATGGTCAAACTTTTATTCAAGAAGATGGCCTAGCAATGGGTTCCCCTTTGTCACCTCTTTTAGCAGATTTATTCATGGATAAATTAGAGTCAAATTTCATTGTCAAAAACAACATCTACTGTCAAAATATTTCTTATTATTATAGATATTATTATGTAGATGACATTTTAATACTTTGGTCAGGCAATTTGATAGAATCGGAAAGCTTTCTGTCGTATGTTAACTCTATACACAATAAGATCCAATTTACTCTAGAGGTAGAATCTGAAAGATCACTCAATTTCCTGGATCTTAAAATAAGTGTGGTGGATCGTTAGCATTGTTTTGAGGTTTACAGGAAGCATATCCATACCGGTAGAGTAATTCACAATGATTCAAATCATCCATTTTCACATAAACTTGCAGGTTTTCATAGTTATCTCAATAGAGCTTGTTGTTAACCACTTTCATCAGAAGCATTTGGACAAAAAATCAACATCATTAAGCAAATTGCGAGGGAGCATGACTATCCACTGAAACTTGTAGACAAGATACTCCACAAAATACAAAATCGAATGCTTCTGGGACAGGTTTTTCAGGTGAATGTCGCCAATGGAAATGAAGCTGAAATCGAGACGATGTATCAATGTTTATCTTATAATAAACCAATTGCATATCGAATAAGTGATATTTTCGCATCTATAGGACAGAAAGTAGTTTTTAAAAATGAAGGGTCCCTAGGACGTTTTCTTTTGAATAATAAAGATAAGGTCAATGTTTTAGATAAGTCTGGAGTGTATAAAATAACATGTAGTTGTGAAGCAGTGTATGTAGGTAGAACGTATCGTAATTTTAAAATAAGAAAACAGGAACATATTCGTTGTATAAAGGATAATTCTAATGATTCTCTCTTTGCTAAACATATAGTAGAGACTGGTCACCAATTTGATATGAATCAAGATTTTGACGTCTTACACTTTTGTGGCAAAGGTTTTAAGCTTAATTGCCTAGAGAATTTTGAAATTTTAGGATAAAAGTACATTTGTAATTTGTCATTGAATGGCCAACTTAATTTTGATGGAAACAATGTGTTTTCTTTGTTTTTTAGAAGTAGAGATACCTGGAATGCCGATGCATCCGCTAGTTAACGTTATTATTGACAGGTGGCCATAGCAGTACCAATAGTAACGATTTTATTTATTTATATCGATTTTGTATGTACCATAAATAATTGGTGTGTGTAGGTGCTTCTAGTGATAATTATTCTGTTTGCGAAAAATTTATGTGATTTGATGTTGCCCTTTTTGTTTATCGTTCTAAATTTATTTTCTTGTGAGGAATACGTAAGTTTTTTGTCATTTTTCTATTTTCTATTTGACGCTTACAGATTTATGTTTTTTCTTGTAGTGATCTGAACATGAAGATCGTTTAGTATCTTCGAAACCGGTCATCTAACACCCAATATAGAATTGAGTGTGAGATTTAAGAGTTTTTTCTTCTTTTTTATCAACTTATTCATGAATTGTAACATGTTCTTTCAATTGTTCAAAATAATGAATAATGCTGTTATATTATATTCGTACCTGTAAATATTTTCCGAAATGAGTTTAGTTGATCAGTGTTTAGGGAAGTTCAAAAATTATAAATAGGCTATTTATTTACAATTATTTCCATGTACAATCAGTAGGTATTGTACAGTATTTCGTGTTATGTAGTAATTTGAATGTAATATTGTTTAAAAGGGTCATAATAATGATAATAATTATTGTAATCATATTTGGAATGTCAACTTTTAAATAAGATAAATTTTAAGTAAATCGGGAAAAGTTTGGTTCAAAAAAATGTGTAAAGGGGAACAAGACAATGAAGAAGCATGGCAACGGGCAATGGCGCACTAGACGGAGACAGCAGAAGTGACATGACCGGATGACTGGGAAGGACGGGGACGTACTTTGGTGGGGAACGCGAATGGTGGTTCAAGCGTTCTCGTACTTGATACGATTATTTCTTGTATTTTGCTAAATAAATATTTATACTATTATCCGTTCAGAAGTGGGATAGTCCGTGAATTATTTGTGCTGATCCTCGTGGTGTGAAAGTGGTAGTTTCCGCGATTTTGCGAGGAAAAGTTGGCTTGCCTTTTATGGACTTTGAACCTTGGGACTGGTTGAGTTAGAGTAGGCGATCGTTGACGTTGGTGGGTTTGCCGGTTGACGGAATGTGTACTCAGACTATAGGTCAAAAAAGTGAGGTTGGGGATTATTGTTATTGTTAGTAGAAGGGCTGATTCTAGTGATGGAGCCGACTCTGAATTGGATTATGAACCGGAGGTACCAGGCGACGAACATCCAGATTCAGAGGTTAGAGAAGATAATATGGAGATGACTTTAGCGAAACTACTGCAAGGTGGGTTGGCAGATTGCATCAAAAAGATAGTAGCGTCCGAAACACGGAGAAACTCAGGTGAGCCTGCTACAACAAGTAGTGAAATGCGTGAGTCAGTGTGCAGTGCGGGGTGCTCTGGAAAAAGGGCGAGAGCAGGAGCTGAGATAATCGAACCCTTCGATCCGGAGAGCAAAGATTGTAATATTGTGAGGTGTCTAAATAAAATTTGACCAGTTGAGTGGAGTTCATGGTTGGGCTGATTCTGGGCGGGCCTATTTTATGCAGACTTAATTGCAAGGAGGTGCAAGAGCAGTGCTCAATAGGCTCGAATGTTATGACCTTTCTTGGACATTCAAAAAGCTTCTCCAGTGGAGTATGACTACGCACAGCTAGTCAATGAGAAAACGACGCTTATAAAAAGGTGTGAGATTGTGGGCAAAAAGGCGTTATCTATTTTGATCGATGGATTACCGATGTTCTTGAAGGCGAACGCAAGGACATTCAAGTGTGAAGATTGTCATGTATTATATACAGTTTTTTTGTCTAGTTTTGATAGATACAAGAAGCATAATGAGGTTAAATTCAGCAAAGGGCCTAATTCCGGTGAGTTGTATCAATAACAGACGAAACTAAAAGACAGAAGATTAACGGCATCATACCTGGCACCATCCCGGTGCTATTATTGTCGGCAGATGGGCCACATCGCTAAGAATTGTCCCAAACCAAAGGCAGGAAGGTGTATGAGGTGTGGCATTGCTGGACATGACCGCCAACACTGCCCTAATTAGGTTGGATCATCAGGCCAGAAGGGGAGAGTATTTAAAGGGCAACCGGCGCTGGCAACTCAAGGTGTGACTATGACAGTACAAGGTGGAAAGGCGTGGCTGTCAAGTATCCAAGAGGCAGAAGATTTACTACGGCGAATAACTTTGGATGAAGACGATATGGTTGCCGACATTATTTAACATTTTGTGTTGCTGACGAAGTCAGTGAAGTTTGCTGCAGGAAAACGGCGCACTCTTCCTGTGCAAGAAGAAGATGGAGTTTCAGGCAAACACTTTCTTATATCAGCAAGGTGTCATAGAAAACAAGGTGCGGTGGTAGTGAACGAAAATCAAACTGTGGAAGGAGGACCAAGGACATGTAGTTGCTAGGGCAAGAAAAGCGATATCACAGGAGCTGGTGAAGACATTCAGAGTAAGCATAAACAATTCATTGAATACTTATGAACTTGATTCATCATATTAAGGCTGGTAGTATTCATGAAAAGGAAGAGAGGGTGTTGTTTGAACTGTTGAATCGAATGTCGGTGTGTTTTTAGCAGAATGGAAGAGATTTGAGTGTAGCTTATTTGGGAGAAATGGGAGTGCATTCAACAACTGATAAGCCGGTGGTTTATAGGCCTTATCGATTGTCATTTGCAGGAAGGGCGATTGTAAAGGAGAAGGTGCATATATTAATGGAGTCTGGAGTGGTGAAATAATTGGTTAATAATTTGTCAACAACTAACAGTCACCATCGAGTCAAGAATTCATAGTTTGGTAAATTTCCATTTTATTGCTTTTCATAAGAAATGGTTGATGGAGTCACAAACAACGAACCTGGTTTTGGATACTTGCATTCCAATTGTATTTTTCTGGATCCTGAAATCCAAACTTAATATTAGTTTATTTCAGTAATTGTTCGGGGGTAATTAAATTCTTACCTCAATAGTTAATCATTGTCATTGTCTGGGGTAGTAATTAAACAGTTCACTCCAATCCAAATTTCCTTTTGTAGTTCAAATTCACTAGCACTTAATTCAGTCACTATCAATTTCACATTTATTGTTTTGATCAGCTGTTTGTTGCTGTCCTTGCACTGGAAATTGATCGAAGGTCGACAGACATACTTCGCTAGTTCTATCTCTTTTTCGTACATTAATCCTTATGGGACCGACGTAACTGCACTGATTGATTAATAATATTTGGAAATATTGATTTTATTTGGTTATCAAATTGACTATTGGTTTTCCTTCAAAAGTTATTTCAAATTTTCTTTTAACTTTCGGATTTTGATATTTTTGATCATATAAATGATTTTAACGTCGGTTGTACATAGGGTTTTCAAAACTAAGCCCTATAGTTAATTTTATTCTAATTTTCTGGTGGATTTTCCATAGCCAACTTAAATCCTTCTTTGTTCGTTAAAGTAGAATATCTTTTTGGATTTGGATTTTTGCGTAAATTCCTTGGTTGGAAAAAAACGAAGGTAGAACGTTTCGAGGTGAGTTTTGGCTGAGATTTGAGTTCTTTTCTGATTCAGCCGTCGTCGCAAGAGCTTCAAGTTATTTTCTAAGAAATTGAAGTTAGTGATTGTCAACACTTACAACCTTTGGTTGGATTTAAATTTGAGTTCAACAAGTAATAAGTGAATCAAAGTAAATTTGCACAATTACTACCGGTAATCCGGGATTTGAAGCGACAATTTCCAACTGATTCGATTCGAAAGCCACCTGCCAAGACTCACTGCCCTAAACGACCTCGTGGGTTTCAACTTCCAAAAGTGCGAACCAGATACGTAGACCAATCCAGACTCTGGAGAGCCAGTTACAACAGTTTATCGTGGAATAACTGTTTGAGCCGTATTAAAACGGTAAGCTTTTCTTTAATAATTCGGTTATTTTGAAATCTATTGCCAAGTAACGTAACGTAAACTAGTCAGGGGAAAGGTTTTGGGGTTTCTTATGTCCATTTTTTGTCAATTAGTTTATCAAAAAAAATAAGGGGATTCAATTTGGGATGTTCTTTGGTTTTGTCATATAACCAAGGGAGACAATATTATCAGGCTCCTTCCGACACCAACTCTCGAACCTCGAACTCATTGGTATCTTCGTAACCAGAAGCACCCTAGCTGTGCAACTCAATCAACAGACCAGACGAGTGGGCCACGTGCTTCTTGCCTTAAATCTAGAGAACACGCCAAAGTATCTACGTAAAGTAGTAAGTGATTAGCTTTAAGTATTTATCGTAAATTGTATACGTCAACAGACAACGTACTCCGCAGGTTCATCAGTATATATACATATAGTTTTTTTTATTACCCTAAGGTGCGTTTTGGAAATTTTGACACATATACTTACACGTTTGATTTTTCACTGATATTGTTCATAACATTTGGGTTACTAGGAGAATCCAAAAGAAAATTTCAGTTAGTGTAATTGTTCCAATTTCGTCAAACATTTGCCCGACCAATCTGCTAACATCTCATTTATCATTTTTTTTATTAATAAACTTGGAGTGAACTGTAAATACTTTTCATTATAATTTTTATTCCCACTACCTGTCACACTGAGCTACCCGTGCGGAAGTCGCGTCCAAGTCGATTCCTCACGTAAAAAGAATTTTGAGCAAGGTGAGTCACGTTCAACATTAAGACTAGCTACATCTTTCCCGATATAAACAACAACCCTTGTTTCTCTGTGCGCTGGACAAGGCGCCCTCGAAAAGATAATGAAAAAAAGACAAAATTTCTAACAATATTACCTACAAAAAGTTACAGAAAAAATACAGGTCAGTCAATTTTTTTTTAATGAAGACACTCTATATCAAATCGCGTAATCCTGTCAGCTTTTGAAGAGAAAGATGAATTGGGACACCTAAAAGGAACTGATAAGAGATGAAGACAAATTGTAACGTTACGATTTTGCCAAAACGCCAGCGAATGTTATTCCGGACAATTCGATTTTAAAAAGTTAGAAATTAAGCAGCATTTTTAGAGAAGGTTGCGTATCAGTTACTCACGCATTTAAAAGTTCGAAAGTTGTTAATTAAAAAGTTCAAGTATCTTACAATCTAGTCCAGTTCAAAAGGTTTTAATCTTAAAGTCGAAGTACACTTCGAGTGACTTCGTTATTTGGAGTACGGTCCTGCATCCACTCGGAACCAGTCATGACTTTGACCTACTGCTCATGGTGCAAAAGAATGAACCTTTTCTTCCAAGGTTCGGTCCTGTGTCCCTGTATTTGACACTTGAAGGTCCTAGAAGGGTTAATTAAGAGATTGACACTTCCAATTTAACGGGATTACCGCGTGGTTCGTCTCATGGCTTTTTGCCGATTTCAAAAGGAAATTCATCGAATTCGAATCCAAAAGTGAACGCACCTAGTCTACGCTGGATCAACTGCATTGAGCAAATTTGTGGATCGTCGACTGGAATTTTCCCCATTTTATACGATTGGAAAATCACATAGTGGCCCTACAAAAACTGTGGTAAGACATGATTCTTAATTAATTCTTTGGCCCTTACACTGGATATTTCTTGGTTTCTGGCCTAAATATAAATATATATATATATATATATATATATATATATATTTTCCTTCTCTTACTTCACTCTTTTCCTCTTTCTCTTATTTATTTATTTTTTGTGTTACTTCAACTTATTGCTGGCTTAACTTCTCCCCTGTTGGCAACGTGGTTGTTCGACGTGCCAATCCTGGCTGGACGGTGCCGCTTCAAGAAAATTGGTGATACACTGTGGACCCTATTCCGGGTTATACTTACGCCTGATTGTGAAAAGCAACCCTAAACTACCACTATTGTTGCTGATCTGGAGCATTGGCGGCTGGCCTGATCAACCCCTTATCTGGGAGCGTCCCTGCCAAGCAGAGCCTTCACGATAGGCCCCTTCTTGTTTGGGCACTGTCAAAACTGGATGACCATCACAACCCAAGGCACCCCTCTCTCTCCCACTTGTCATAGAGGCCACACCAGCGCAGTGAGTTGAACATACGTTCTTGATTAATTACCAGAATAACTTTATTTCATCATTCATCGGAAACATATTATAGTATTGATAATCTCACTCAATTTTCATAAACACTTTACGAACTTGGTTAAGCAAACGTCTGGTTGTTCGTTGATGCAATTATTGTGATGGGTGGATAATTATTTATAGGATTTAATTGGTACTTACATCGTGATATTTCTACCTAATTCACTGTAAACCTATAGTTATTGGCCAATCAACTGCGGGTAATATCATTAACACTGTGTAAATAATTCATCACACCGAATATCCTTGGTTTATATCTATATTGCGTCTCATTAAATATCACATTACAATTTACAACAGACATTGCAAGCTGAAACTTTATAAAAAAACTGCGTCTGCTGTATGACATTCATTGTTGATTTTTAGCGGCAACTTCATATCGCATAGTGCACTTGAACTACGACGTGTCTGTCTAGTTGTCAGTGTCGGGAATAAGTTTTGGGAATAACGCTGCGTTTGGCTACGTTTTCATGGTAATCGTAATTTAAAATTTGGTTGTAGATAAAAGGTATATTTTGGAAATTGGCGGTTGTTTGTGGTACAAATTATTTCTCGCTTTGTAGATTCGGTCGAATAAAGGGTAAGTGTAAAGCGAGTGGCGCTGTTTTCCGAACAAGAACAATATTTTGGGTGTTGGTTGCTCCCTCGACCCACTCTTCGACTTCGAGCTGGCATAATCGACGAATCATAACATCAAAGATTAAAAACCCGTCATTTACCTTCTTTTACCTCTTTAAGTCGTGTTCAGTGTGGCAATTTAATGTCTAATGCCCTGAAACCGATGATGAGATAGTAACAAATTGGCGCCCAACGTTTTGAAGGGTTACAGCTACAGCTTTTTTTTGAGTGACTTCAGGGAATGTTTTTTTTTGTTTTTTGTTAGAACCGACTGCTGAAGTAGTTTTTTTTTGCGCTACGTTACGGGTACTTTCAAAAATTTGTTGAAAGATTTGTTTTTGCGCAACTGTTGATACTTTTACACAGCTGTTAAGGGAAATTTACGCAATTTTGGGGTAATAATTGCGGGCCTTTTAAGTTGTTTTATTTTTTTTATGGGTTTGGTGCGTATCGAGTGAGTTAAGTTCGGTACTACTCGATTTTTTTTTGCTTCTTTCTTTTTTCAGGAAGGGGCGGGTTGTTATTATTTTCTTTTATTATATTGCGTCATAAACAAAGCATTTGAAAAGTTTTACCTGTCGAAATGGAGGTAAATCTATTGGGGTCTGACGAACTCAAGTACGAGCTAACAATTCGTGGATTGCCAATCACTGGATCGATGGCTCAGAGACGTTCAGAACTTCGAGAAGCCCTCCGACTGGAACGTGATGGAAGCTCGCGACCACCAGTAGCAACGCCTTTCTCACCTGTTAGTGAGATCTGCATGTGTCAAGCGAAACTTTTCGCTCTGGAAAGGGACGTTCAGAACTTCGACCTTTCAAATAGGGTGCGCGAGAGAGATCGCATTCATACATTCCTGACACACATCGAGGGACGCCTAGGGCGAATCAACCCTACAGAACAGCACGAGCAGAACAATAGGGACAAGTTGGTCAGGAAGTGTTGTCAGATGTTCGAAGAATTGCAGAGAATTTTCGATGGTTCAAGAAGCGAACAACAACCTTCGACTTCGAAACCAATTCAGAGCATTCTGGAAATTTCCGATGAAGAGATCGAGCAGGAGGTTCTTGTGCCGGTGGAGAGGACACCAGTAGTCCATGACCTCATTGTCCTGGATGATGAGACACCTAGATCACGGCTCAGCGATCCTCCCATTGTCAGAAGACGTATTGTGCCTGTGCCGGAAAACTTTAACAACTTCACGTCTACCATTGAAACTCGAGACAATCCCTCTGGAGATGATAGTGTCCTCCAGGAGGATAGACGTGAGGAACAGAGGTTTGCCGACACGAGCTTTTCAAGAGAGGAACTTAACAATCTATCTCGTTATCGTGTTGGAAATCACAGTGGCAGTGCATCTGGACAAGACGTCACATTTACTCGGCCTTCGGCCGCATCGACTGGTCCAGAGCCTTGCAGGGAACGTTATCCAAACTCGACTGTTCACCTAACGCCTTCAAGGACATACGACAACCTGCGTTCTGGCAGCGGATATCACACAGCAACAATCGACCCAACACACACTACAATGGACAGGCCCTACGAACCAGACACGCAAGATTGGTCCAACCATGTGAATCGATCATCACGCGTAAGGTTCGCAGATCATACGGACAATCATTCTTCGATGTGGGTCAATAGAAACAACTCAGTTGGAGACGATGTTGAGACATATTCGAGCAGCAATTTGGCAAGACGATTTGATGGCCTGCATTTTTCGCCTTTGAGGGAAAGACGTCACACCGGTGAGCCTTCACACTATGTCGGCTTTCAGGACGTTAGCCGATGGAACGTGAAGTATAGCGGACAAACCAGTGTGAATGACTTCCTGGAAAGGATTGAGGAATTGCGGCTATCTAGAGGAGCCACAAAACAACAACTACTCCGATCAGCACCTGAGCTATTCGTCAAAGACGCCCTGTTGTGGTACCGCACTGGGAGATTCTACGACTGGGATGACCTAGTCTATCAATTGAAGGACGCTTTTCAGCCTGGCGATTATGAATTCTCACTATGGGACGAGATTCGTCATAGAACACAAGGCGCTCAAGAGCGAGTACTGACGTTCGTGATTGCCATGGAGAATTTATTCAGGAAGCTCCCCAACCACCCAGCTGAGTCAACCAGGCTCCAGATTATTAAAAGGAACCTTCTCCCATATATTCAGTCTCGGCTGGCTATTGAGCATGTCGCGACTATCCAAGACCTCATCAGATTGGGTCGCAGCATTGAAGAGACTGAAGTCAGAGTGAAACGATTTGTTCCGCCGCCGACGAACTACCGGTCCCTTTTGGAGCCGGAACTAGCGTATCATCGACCATCCTATCCGGTCACAGCTATTGAGACGAGTCAAACAGCTACGGCAGTGACCCTGGAGGAAGAACCAACACCAAGTAGCCTGGATGGAGAAACTTTTCCCATACACGCTGTCTCCGTCATTGTGTGCTGGAACTGCAAGGAGGTTGGTCATACTTTCATGAGATGTCAGAGACCTAGGACAAAGTTCTGTTATCGATGCGGTAAAGCTAACGTCACCCTTCATACTTGTCCGACATGCCAAAAAAACGCATAGTCGGGAAGGCATCTACATACTATAGGCCTTCCCAAATATCCTATCACTCGGATTACAAGGACATGTCGAACAAAGTCCTGATAGACTATGTTTTATCGCACGCAAAGGGAGATGATCGGCCCTTCTTGGATGTCACCATACTTGGGAGAACCATGAGTGGACTATTGGACTCTGGCTGTACCACCACAATCATAGGAGGCTCCGGGTGGAACTTGCTGAAAGGGCAATGCAAACTTGACACGCGGCGAAAAGTGACGTGCACTGTTGCCAATGGGCAATCCTGCATCTCAATTGGGTCCGTGTGCCTGCCTTTCCAGTTGCAAGACAGCATGATTTTGCTCAACGCTTTAGTAGTGCCTGTTCTTCCCCATCAACTCATTCTCGGGATAGATTTATGGAAACAGATGCAAATTGTGCCTGATTTATACACAGGGGATTGGACTTTCCGGTCAGACAGTGGGAAACTACAGGAAATTATTGCATTACACTCCCTAGACACTCTTTCACCAGCACAACGAGAGACGTTGAATACATTTTTGGATGGAACGTTCGCCAAATTGGGTACAAAGTTGGGATGCACCAACTTAGTGGAAATGGTCATACGCACGGAGTCACCACCCATAAAACAGCGGTATTATCCCTTATCGTATGCCCTCCAGAAAATTGCAAATGAAGAGCTGGAAAAGATGTTGGCTGAGGACATTGTGGAGCCATCAGAATCCCCCTGGTCTTCTCCAATTGTGATGGTGAAGAAAATGACAGGTGACTGGAGGTTCTGTGTCGACTATCGTGGTCTGAATCGTGTGACGACGCCGGACGCATACCCAATACCCTATGTCAGCGCGACTCTGGACAAGTTGAAGGATGCCAAATATATCAGTACGCTGGATATAAAGTCGGCGTATTGGCAGATTCTGATATCCAAAGAATCGAGGCCACTGACTGCCTTCACCATACCATCAAGAGGCCTGTATCAATTCAAGCGGATGCCTTTTGGGTTGACCAATGCTCCCGCCGTTTGGCAGCGATTGATAGACCGAGTCGTTGGTGTAGACCTGGAAAAACACGTCTTCGTTTATTTGGATGACGTCATAATTTGCACGCCCACTTTTGAGGAGCATGTAACAGTGTTGAGGAAGGTCATTCAGCGTATTTTGGCTGCCGGTCTCACACTCAACAGAGATAAGTGCCAGTTTTGTAAAGCCGAGTTGAAGTACCTGGGCTACGTAGTGACCTCCTCTGGACTGCTCGTTGACCCCGAAAAAGTGGAAGCGATACTCAAGATCCCGACACCAAGGACTGTTCCAGAAGTTCGACGAATTGTGGGTATGGCGTCATGGTATCGGCGGTTTGTACCGAATTTTTCCACGGTTATGTCGCCACTGACGAACCTGACGAAGAAGAATGCGAGATTCGTGTGGGACTCCAAGTGTGAGGCTGCGTTTTTGACAGTCAAGGAGCATTTAGTCAAGGCACCTGTACTATCCTGCCCTGACTTTGAACAACCTTTTGTGGTGCAGTGTGACGCATCAGACTACGGACTTGGGGCCGTCCTTTCTCAGGTTATCGATGGAGAAGAACATGTAATATCCTACCTGAGTCGATCCTTGTCAAAATGCGAACGAAAGTACAGCACCACCGAAAAAGAATGTTTGGCTGTGCTCTTCGCCATCGAGAAGCTAAGACCCTACTTGGAAGCTACTAAATTCACCGTAGTGACTGACCACTATAGCCTGAAATGGCTCAACTCAATAAAGGATCCTGTTGGAAGAGTTGCTCGATGGGCGCTCAGGCTGCAACAGTATGATTTCGATGTCATCCATCGAAAAGGAAAAGATCACGTTGTGCCGGACGCACTCTCCAGATCAGTTCCTTTGATTGATGCGGTAGAAGCAGCGACCAAAGACGTATCATTGACGACAATCACGGACCCTTGGTATGTGCAGATGCGACAGAAAGTGAAGAAGTTCCCTGAGCAATACCCCCTATGGCGGGTAGACAGTGAGAAGCTGTACAAGAAGTCTTCTACACTCTATCCCATGCTCACGCCTTCTGGGTGGTTGGAAGTAGTACCCCGGGAAAAGCGGATGCCGCTTATTGCCGATTTCCATGATCCTCCAACCTGCGGTCATCTTGGTGTATTCAAGACGCTCGCGAGAATCAACCAACAATATTACTGGCCAAAAATGCGAACTACCATCTCACGCTACATCAAGAAGTGTCCGACTTGCCTTCGAACAAAACCAGAACAGAGACCAGCTATTGGGAAGATGTTGAGCGTACAGCCCACTCTTTCGAGACCCTGGCAGATCGCTAGCATGGATCTTGTAGGTCCACTACCAAGATCAACATCTGGATATTCCCACATCTTATCTGTCTGTGATGTCTTCTCTAAGTACGTGCTGTTCTTTCCACTACGAACCGCGACCGCACCTGCAATGATCAAGTGGATCGAGGACCATCTGTTCTTGGTATATGGTACACCAGACAAAGTTATTTGCGACAATGCGGCCCAATTTAAGAGCCACTTATTCAGCACCCTTATGGAAAAGTACGGAGTGGACATCCAGTACACTGCGAACTACCACCCTCAGGCCAACCCTGTTGAGCGAATACACCGTGTTTTGAAATGTATGTTATCCAGTTACGTGTCTGAAGACCACAGACACTGGGATAAACACTTGGGTACGGTTGGGGCGGCAATTCGATCAGCACGGCACGAAGTAACGAGTTTTACTCCGAACTTTGTCATCTTTGGAAGGGAGATCACTTATAGTGGAACCAGGGACAAGCGCATTCACCATGACGTCGAGGATCCCACTGGTAGATCTCGTGAGTTGCACAAAGTCTTCGAAGATATCCAAACGAGATTGAAGAAGACCTATGAGACAAGAAGAAAAGCATATAACCTTAGACGACGAGCAGAGACATTTAAACTGGGACAAGAAGTTTGGAAGCGTAACTATGTACTTTCGGATGCAACGAAGAACTTCACATCCAAGTTAGCTCCAAAGTATTCTGGCCCATACGAAGTATGTAAAATCCTATCGCCCTGGTCGTATGAACTGAGAAAACCGGATGGACGTAGTTTAGGAGTCTGGCATGCTAAAGATCTCAAGGCAACCCCCACGGATTCCCCATCAGACGAAGAATAGATTTTACCCCAAATTAGACGTGCCCAATGGGCTATTCATTTTTTTTTTTTTTTTTTTTTTTTTGGTAATTTATTTTTGGTATCAGTTTTACGTAATAGTGTAGTCCCGGAAAAAGAAAAAAAATGATTCTCATTTTTTTTTTTGAGGTAAGGGAGGTGTTTGTAACGTTACGATTTTGCCAAAACGCCAGCGAATGTTATTCCGGACAATTCGATTTTAAAAAGTTAGAAATTAAGCAGCATTTTTAGAGAAGGTTGCGTATCAGTTACTCACGCATTTAAAAGTTCGAAAGTTGTTAATTAAAAAGTTCAAGTATCTTACAATCTAGTCCAGTTCAAAAGGTTTTAATCTTAAAGTCGAAGTACACTTCGAGTGACTTCGTTATTTGGAGTACGGTCCTGCATCCACTCGGAACCAGTCATGACTTTGACCTACTGCTCATGGTGCAAAAGAATGAACCTTCTCTTCCAAGGTTCGGTCTTGTGTCCCTGTATTTGACACTCGAAGGTCCTAGAAGGGTTAATTAAGAGATTGACACTTCCAATTTAACGGGATTACCGCGTGGTTCGTCTCATGCCTTTTTGCCGATTTCAAAAGGAAATTCATCGAATTCGAATCCAAAAGTGATCGCAGCTAGTCTACGCTGGATCAACTGCATTGAGCAAATTTGTGGATCGTCGACTGGAATTTTCCCCATTTTATACGATTGGAAAATCACATAGTGGCCCTACAAAAACTGTGGTAAGACATGATTCTTAATTAATTCTTTGGCCCTTACACTGGATATTTCTTGGTTTCAGGCCTAAATATAAATATATATATTTTCCTTCTCTTACTTCACTCTTTTCCTCTTTCTCTTATTTATTTATTTTTTGTGTTACTTCAACTTATTGCTGGCTTAATTTCTCCCCTGTTGGCAACGTGGTTGTTCGACGTGCCAATCCTGGCTGGACGGTGCCGCTTCAAGAAAATTGGTGATACACTGTGGACCCTATTCCGGGTTATACTTACGCCTGATTGTGAAAAGCAACCCTAAACTACCACTATTGTTGCTGATCTGGAGCATTGGCGGCTGGCCTGATCAACCCCTTATCTGGGAGCGTCCCTGCCAAGCAGAGCCTTCACGATAGGCCCCTTCTTGTTTGGGCACTGTCAAAACTGGATGACCATCACACCCCAAGGCACCCCTCTCTCTCCCACTTGTCATAGAGGCCACACCAGCGCAGTGAGTTGAACATACGTTCTTGATTAATTACCAGAATAACTTTATTTCATCATTCATCGGAAACATATTATAGTATTGATAATCTCACTCAATTTTCATAAACACTTTACGAACTTGGTTAAGCAAACGTCTGGTTGTTCGTTGATGCAATTATTGTGATGGGTGGATAATTATTTATAGGATTTAATTGGTACTTACATCGTGATATTTCTACCTAATTCACTGTAAACCTATAGTTATTGGCCAATCAACTGCGGGTAATATCATTAACACTGTGTAAATAATTCATCACACCGAATATCCTTGGTTTATATCTATATTGCGTCTCATTAAATATCACATTACAATTTACAACAGACATTGCAAGCTGAAACTTTATAAAAAAACTGCGTCTGCTGTATCACATTCATTGTTGATTTTTAGCGGCAACTTCATATCGCATAGTGCACTTGAACTACGACGTGTCTGTCTAGTTGTCAGTGTCGGGAATAAGTTTTGGGAATAACGCTGCGTTTGGCTACGTTTTCATGGTAATCGTAATTTAAAATTTGGTTGTTAATAAAAGGTATATTTTGGAAATTGGCGGTTGTTTGTGGTACAAATTATTTCTCGCTTTGTAGATTCGGTCGATTAAAGGGTAAGTGTAAAGCGAGTGGCGCTGTTTTCCGAACAAGAACAATATTTTGGGTGTTGGTTGCTCCCTCGACCCACTCTTCGACTTCGAGCTGGCATAATCGACGAATCATAACATCAAAGATTAAAAACCCGTCATTTACCTTCTTTTACCTCTTTTAGTCGTGTTCAGTGTGGCAATTTAATGTCTAATGCCCTGAAACCGATGATGAGATAGTAACAAAATCCCCAGTAACAAGACACCGGAAGAATAAGCTGCTGAAGTAAGAGCGCACAAAGAAAGTCACTATACTAGAAAATGTACCCAATGAAAATATTTGGACAGCAACCTCTCAATAACTCAAAAGTATAATCTGTATAAAGTGGTCTGTCAAAAAACAGGTGACACGGACATTGCCAGCTTGATAACTTATCGCAGGATCTCCTGCCGTGAATATAACTTATGTTTCTTTCATCCCGAGAAGGACCAGTGCCTCACTTGTGTCAACCACCATCAAGCTTCTCCTGACGGAAAAATTGGTTAAGAAGGGGATTTCAAAGAACATCTGCGATGAAAGGAGGAATCACAACATGCCAAAGCAGCTGATGAGGAAAGTGCAAATACTGATAAATCGTACATGTCAATTTCATTTGATCTACAGAGTGTTCTACAAATTCCATCATCAGAAGTGTCATTCACTTATTATATGCGAAAACTGACTTTGTAAAATTTAACGGTGTACCTACCTACAAAGCTTCATCACCTAACCGAGCATTTTGTTTCTGTTGGCCGGAAATCAATGGTAAAAAAAAAGTTGTGAAATTGGAAAGTGTTTACTCAAATATATTGAGAAGTTACCTCTCGGCATCACTCTTTAAAGACACGTGAGGACGACAAAATCAAAATTTGCAGATATCTGAACCACTACTCTATGTTGTGGTCCAAAACTCACACCTTGAACTTATTTTACAAACATTTTTAGAATTTGGCCATTCGTTTATGAAAGTTGACTTTATGCACAGCGCTATAGAGCGTGTTTTTTTTTTATCAGTATTTTGCGTAAACGATTGAATGAACATTTTCAAGCTAGCCCGTTCTACACGCGTGAAAAATAGAGGCAGGTCACCCTATCGACGAAAATGCCATGAAGGCAAACTAGATGAAAGTAAAATGCTTTGAATCTGAAAAAGCTAAGACAAATTACATTCAGTACCGCTATGAGTACCGGCGAGTATTTAGGTATAAAAATTGCTGGAAATCGGCGTGGGCGAAGAGCCAGAGAGCTGCTGTCGATGCGAAATTTTTTAAGACGGTTTACCAAATCTTAATTCAGAATAGTTGAAAATAAGCCGTGCAAAAAAAATCTTTTAACCATGTGCGAAAAAAAAGTTATCCCTGAATCTTCCATCCATGGTTTCAAAGCCTTCCGAGTGGAGCAGAGATGGGTAATTCGATCATTTACGAGTGACGAAATCGATCAATGACCGATTTATCAAATGACCGAATCGTTTCAATCGTTCATTCAATCAATCATTTTTATATGCATATCATAACCATAATGTCACTCACTAACACACTAACACAGCCTATAGCGCCGCTGCCGCTAGCCGCTGTCAGTGTAGCAACCCATTTTTCTGGTGACAATTTTGTGTGCTTTCTGATCATTCTTCTCTACCTTGATAATCATTTTTGACAGTGATCAAAGTGATATTTGATAACTAAATTTCTTTTGATGGTATTTTGAGTGCAGAAGATGGATTCTTATGCTGTCACAATGTGTTTTGTAATGATGAGCCAGATACCTATTGTTATGGTCGGATTTTGGAAATAATTCATTCATATTCGTTTTACGAAATTTCACGTAAAGACTGGACAACAACACCCGTTATTCTATACCTTGCTTGGCAATAAGTTCAATATTAGTACTCACTTTTTGTTTTGGGAAAATAAATCATACTTTCATCGTTTTTCTTGAATTTTCATCGACTTAGATTTGTCATAATTCTTCCGAAAAGTATGCGATTTTTCTTGGTTCGGTTCACAACAATTACACTCAGCAGTCTGGTATTCCTGTAAAACTTTTCTTTAACTTCGAAACAGCACAAACAGCATCAACGTTTTGTTGTTTTCGAAAACTTTGTTTACTTGGGAATGAAGCGGAAATTCGCCATCCCTAGTTGACTGACAGATTGAAGGTTCCCAATCGATAACTTGTCAAATCAGGCCAATCCATACTAGAGATGTCGAGGGTATTGTAATGTGGGTTGGAGGAACGATATATGATTGTTTAGTCGCACTTACAGACTTTTAGATTTTCCATCTTTTTCCCTGACCAAAGAAGTGAATACGTTCGTTTTGTTCAGCTGGTGCCAGCCGTTAAATATAAAATGTTGTTTTTATTTATGGGTTAGTTGAATATGAGTTTTGCAACTGGATGGATTTTTGGTTGGTATTTGTTGATTTCGAGCAGGATAGGCTTTTGGCAGTCATTTCTCGCCTCTTCTGAATCTGACTCTCAGATCGAATGAAAGTGACCGGTTTTAACCGAGTGTTTTCATGAGGAAACCTACCTTAGGGGTAATTATTGGTGCCGGGATACTTGTGTGGGAAATTGGAGAGCATTTCTTTGGCTGTAATGGCGATTTAAAGTTAAAAAATTTCATTGTACACGAAGATCGTACCGTCTTGTCAGTGCCATTTGCATTTTTTTTTATGGGAACGTTGTCGATGGGTAAGTCGAGTTTTTCATTCTATCTATGAATTGAGGTTTGATTTCGTCATTTCTTTTTCTTCATTAGATCATTAGATCAGTTTCCCTTTTAACCAGTACCTACGTCCTGGTTTGAAGTTGAGCTCTCATGATGTGCCATGAGGTAAGAGTGACTTTCACATTTTTTTTATTGGGTTTTTTTTTTAAAGTGGGTTTCAAGGTTGTAAAACGAAACAAGTTTCGAAACTTAGACGTGTTTCTTCTTAGGGCTTTTCTTATATGGCACGGGTTTTAAATGCTGAGGGCTGAATGCTACATTTTGGGCTGTGACGTATTGATGTCGCCATATTGACTTGAGAAATTAAGCTAACGTAATCTGGAATGTTGGACATTTTGCAACATGGAAGATGGGACATCAGTAATAAAAGCCACAGCTTCAGACAAATATATGGAGTTGTTTTGTACGCTGAGTGAAGCGATCTAGCAGCATTTCAACCTGTGAACTTGCAGTAACCGACATAGCTGGATTTTATATTGGTGAGATCAAACCAATATTATTATAATTTGTGCGCATACCACTTTTGGTATATATATATTTTGGCGGTCATTATAAAAAAAAAGAATCATTATTTTGTAAAATTTTGTAACTACACAGGATCTCCTGTAAAGTGAGACGCGGCCGGCTACGTAGCGCTACAGATCTGATTAAGTATATCATTTTGGTTAACGCTGTGAAGGTTATAAGGTACTTAGGAAATTTTATTTAGTTTTTTTTTTTTGTTCGATTGACGAACTTTGCCGATTGTGACTTTGAAGGAGCTTACAGAATACTCCTTCGTCGCTGAATAGAATTTTGTATTGCCTCAATTTGTTGTTTGACTATTCCACGATTGGGACTGGATTCTTTGTTTTTTTTTTTCCAAGTTTTATTTAGCTTGGCCTAGGTAAAAACGTATGGCTTCCCTGTTGATAAATTAAAACTTGGTGGCGCTCTTCATAATTTTGGACATTTGGATATCCATGCAGTATACTTGGTTACCCTTGGAGGAAATCTCAACATAGGAAGAGGTGAATTCCACCCGACTTGAGCTAGAGTTACAGGTTTGTTGTACCCCGGGTTCTACACCATAACACTATTTTACTGATTATGGTGAGTGGTCTCACGGAGTTACCTCACTTAATTCAATATTACGCGGTTTAACCAATCAAGAGAAATGTAATTGTAATTTTTATTTTGCGGTGTTTCCCAGCAATTAAGGTGTGAGAAATCATACCGGTGGTTAAGAGTTTGATTCTTGAGCAATCAAGAATTAGGTTGAAATCTTGTCACGGCTCCTTTTTCCAGCAATTATGGTTTAAAATGTCTTACCAATGGTCTAAAGAGTTTGACGCTTGTCAAATGATCTGCCAGCGCTCCTTGTTTCCTATAGCGTTGAGGTATGAAGTATAATCATACTTGTGGTATGGGAGTTTGGTTCTTGTGAATGAAGTGATCTCGATTTATGAGTTGTTAAATATCATTCATAAGGCTATATCGACTTGCCACGGCTGATTTATGAAGTTATAGAATGACTATAACGGTGGGTTTTAGGCATGGGGCATTAAAACTAAATTAAGAGGAAAGCTATTTGTGTCGGGTTGTATGACCAGCCTACGTGGGGGACGCCCAATCTTTGTCATTTTGTTTAAAGTGTAGAATACTACTCTGGTGTTATGTGGTGGTCAACCATTGGAACAATATTTTGTATGACTATACATTTGCATTGTATTCGAGGTTGATTATCATATTTACACGTGTTTAAGGTACGAGCTTTCGTACCCCGGTAGAATCGAAAACAATTACAGAGTTCCTCTTGATACCCCCTTTTAATTTGAACACCTCAAGAACTTGAACTTGTCGAATACCACAATGTATGTTAACATCAATAAGGAAGGTGACTAAGCCTAATTTTAATTCCAGGTGCGTTTGTTCTTACCAATAGTGAAGCTGAGCTCGGTAAACCAGTCAATTATTCATTTGTTATTGTTGCAAATAAATCTTGACAATTGTTGGAAGTGAATTTTATTCCACAGTCAGAGACAATCTCGGGAACACTGTAGCATTTTAGAAATAGTGCTACAATTTTGTTTTGTCTTTTGCAACTTTTTGCTCTGCTTACCTCACTCTTACTCTTACAATCCAGTGAAATTAAATAAAGCTCATTTATCATAAACACTTCTTTAATGGTATTAACTTTGAATAAAATTGCCATGTAGTCATTAATCACTAATCACTTTTCACATTGATCCTGGGCCTCTTAATTAACCTCTTTCTTTCTGTTTTTCGGCACTGGCTGCAAAGAAACCATACATTTAATCCTTTTGCTAAGTGGAAATTGAATCACATCACATAAGTAATTATCCAATCTAGAATACTTACCTCATAATTACGGCAGAGCAGGGAACGAATGTCTCTTGATGTCTTTTGTAAATTTGGGGGGTTAATTGACTAATTAACAGAACTTCTATCACTTTTATGCTCGTTCATCGCTATGTTGTTTTGGATTTTTTAAAGTGAGGTTAGCAATTCAACTTGGCCGATCTCTACGTCCACATGTTGCCATATTTCCCTGGAGTTGTTTGGAGTAACAAGGTTGCAGAGCGGAAGGCATATTCTTTTCTTTGTTCCGCCTTAATATTCCCTGTTCTTAAGTTGGTACTTGGTCTCGTGGTTGACATTTGATTTCCATTTCAAAGAGGGGATATCAGTACGATTTGGTACGATCCTTCCCATTCTTTCTTTTCCGAATCCGACCTCTGACGAGTAACCAGCTGGGTGTTATTGGCACCGGTTCTTGATCAGGAATCAGCGGTTATAATGGCGGCGATGCTGCATATGCATTTTCAAACCTGTTTAGTTTGTTATGATTAGGCCTTAAGGGCTATGAAGACCTTGTTGGGGGAGTCTTGGTGAGTTGGATTTCTTTGTAACCTTGGGATTTGTGCTGAACCATTGTTCTCCATTTCAGATAACCTTTTTTTTGTGTTTTTTTTTAACTTGAAGTCACGTTGCTGGATTAAAATAAGACCGACGCTATGTGGTCTCTATTTTCAACTATCTGATTTCAAGGAACTCTCTATGGCTCATAGAGGTAAGGTATTTAAAAATTAATTTGATTGAGTCTGAAAGTGCCATTTCACTTAACAGAGTTTTTCCGGGAGATGTTATTCTCACGTTTCGTTGGATCTGTCACCATCATTCATCTGTAGCATCCTTGGAAATAAGCTTCATCAAGCACAGCTGGAATTTTGCTCACTTGATAGCTGAGTATGACTGACACCCCTACCTGTTGTTTCATTGCTTGATGAGTACCCGTACAAGAGGTGTAACGATGAAGTGAGTTTGACCAACGATTTTTATAATATCAACTTTAATCTTCATACATAATTCATTGGCTTATAATATTCTAAAACTTAATTATATTCTTGATTTATTATTGTTCGTAGCTACTGATATTTATCGTTATGTACAACTGTAGAGCAAAGGCCTAACGATTTATTCTCGTTTACCCAACTTGGTTGTTTGCGGCTGAAAATTCATGAATTTTCCCTGGCGCTTTTTTATTGCCTTACGCTATAGTTTTTTTTAACGTTTAAATTGATTTTGTTGTATTCCTAAAGGTACAGTTTCAGCTTGATAATTCTTTCGTCAACTCATTAAGCTAATTTCTTCTTTCATACTTTTCTAATTTTCATTTTGAAGTGTAACTTAATTCTCGACTTAATCAGATCAATATCTGGTCTATAAATATTATTAGTTCATAGGATAATCCAACGACACACTCAATTTTTTTTGTAAACATTCAAACCCTCCTCCAAAACTTGGTTTCCAAATAAACATTTTTGTTTAACATAAGTATTTTTATTGGTTGATTTCCCCAAGCACAGTTTGAGAGTCTCCATAACATTTTGCATTTTCTTCATTGAGTCACAGTTAATGAAGTGGCGCCCTGAGTTGTTTGGAATGCACGAAAGAGCCCATGAACCCAGCTCTCCATTAATTGACTGCCGTAAGTATTGGTTGCCTTTGACAAAAAGGTGGCTATACAAATTTGGCGCCCAACGTGGGGCTTGAGAAATCTTCTGTGCATCTAAATAAATTAAATTACTTGGGTGAATCAATCAATGATACTTGACTTTTAAAAGAGAAATCATCAATTAGTCTAAGTCTTTCAAACTTTAAAGCCTTGTAATTTTATCAATCCTGTTCACTTTTTGTATTTTCTACTTTCAAATAATTAAAAATGGCAGAAACTTTCAGACCAGATCACCTTTTGGATTATGAATTATTAGAATATGAGTTGAAAATCAGGTCCTATGTCACTACTAGGTCCGTTGCAATAAGAGAAAAATGCTCAGCACTTTATTGTCTAAAGAGTCCGGCTCCCAAGTCTCTCATATTAGTAGGTCGATAGTTGATCAATTGAATTTTGATTTGGAAAAGGTTGAAATTGATAAAACTGTCAAATCCATTTCTGACATTATTTCGGAATTTGAGGGTACTTCTCAAGACTCAACATTTATGAGAATGAAATCCCGACTATGTCACGTTTCCAATAGAATTCGTAGGTTGTCAGGGCTTGAGGACGAAGCACTGTTATATCAACAGGAAGCTAAGGCTAGTTGTTTAGCGTTAGAGGGAGATTTATTTGAAAAGGCCTCATCTAAAGAAGCTGATGCAGCTAATACGTCATGTTCCACTTCATTCCAGCAACCTATTATTCATGTCGCAGCACCAGTTGTAAATTGTTCTGGGAATATTCCCGCTATAGGTGATTGGCAGGTGAAATATAATGGGGATGGTAAAAACTTATGTAACTTTCTAGAAAGAATCTCTGAATTGGCACAATCCAGAAAAGTGAAAGAGGAGGATTTATTTTTGTCTGCAGCTGAACTTTTCGTGGGGGACGCATTCATTTGGTACAAAAGTGTTAAGGGTCTTTAGAGGACTGGCAATCTCTTGTTTCTCTTTTAAAGAAAGATTTTCTCCACTCAGATATAGAGGATGATTTGTGGGAGCAAATTAAGCACCGTAAGCAAAAGCGCTCGGAATCTGTAGCTTTCTTCATTGCTCACATGCAAAATCTTTTTTCACGTTTATCTAGTAGGCCTGCAGAATTCACCAAAGTCAAGAATTTTAAGAGAAATCTTCTTCCTGAGTATATTACCCAGCTTGCTTTAGCCGATATCAACTCTGTAGAGGAGTTATCGAAACTTTGTCGAAAGCTTGAGGAGGCGTCATATTTACGTACTAAAAGTAACGTTCCTAACATTACTGAACTTTGTGACTTAGAGACACGATCTTCAGAAAATCCAAACTCCCGTGAGCCCTTTAATAATAATCCCTCTACATGTCAAAATTCACAATCCCGTTCAAACTTTCAGGCGAAGAGAAATTCTAGGTATTCCAATCCGAGTAGGTTTCCTAATAATGGTTCTTCTTTTAATCCGCATTGTTCTCAAAAAAGTGGTGATTCCAGACCTACCCCTAAAGAAATCAAGTGTTGGAATTGCGAGATGCCAAATCATTCTTTTCATGATTGCCGGCTAAAGAGAACTTAATTTTGTTTCAAGTGTGGTCACAAAGGAGCCAAGTCCACTTCCTGTCCCAAGTGTCGAAAAAACTGAACTCCGTGCAATTTCGAGGCAATTGCACCAAGTCTCTACAAAAGCCCTCAGCAATATATTTCAGTCCCTCTGATTGGAAACAATGGCTACAGGTTGTGTCTAATTTTTATAAAAAGTCTTTTACTGATGAACTATCACCTCTTTTCATCCAAAAACCCTGTGACAATCGTCCTTATATTTCCGTGAAATTATTTGATACTGACATTTCAGTTTTGTTGGATTCTGGGGCGACAGCTTCTGTAGTAGGTCAAAAGGGTCTTGATATTCTGCAGCGTTTTAATTTGAAAATCTACCCTGCTTCTCTGAAAAGTATAAGTACAGCGGATGGTACCACTAAGTCAGTGGATAGATTGGTGAATCTCCCAATTATTATTGACAATACTTGTCAGGTTGTTACCGCGTTAGTAGTGCCTTCATTACCTCACCATTTTATATTTGGGTGTGACTTTGCTCGTCAGTTTAAATTATCAGTGAATTTTTTAAATAATTCTTGGCAAGTTTCCAGTGGACCAATGAATTCTTCTATAGAGGTACTCAATGGTTTTTCCTTTTCTAATTTTTCAAGTTTATGCTCTTTGGATGACCTTCCAGAATTTCGTAAAAGTCAGGCTGAAAAGCTCATTTCTTCTTTTGATCAGATTTATAGTAAAGACCTTATCGGCAGGACTGATAAATTAACCCTTACGATAGATACCGGTGATGCTAGGCCTTTCCTTCCTATGTCACCCTACATGTTACAAATTCTCAATAAAGAGATCGATGAGATGTTGCGCTTAGGAGTCATAGAACCGTGTCAAAGCCCATGGTCTTCACCAGTACTTCTTGTCAAAAAATCGAATGGAGAGTTCAGATGGTGTTTTGATGGTCGAGCCCTTAATGAGGTGACCAAGTATGATTCTTATTGCCTTCCTAATATTGACAGAATTTTGACTTCTTTAAGAAATGCTAAATTTATATCTTCCATTGATTTACGAAAGGCTTTTTGGCAAATTCCCTTGGATGAGTCTTCAAAAGATAAAACTTCTTTTAATATACCTGGTCGAGGTTCTTTCAGATTTCACGTCGTTCCGTTTGGATTATGTAATGCTGCTAAGACCCAGCAAAGGCTAGTCGATGCTATCTTTGGTCCCAAATATGAACCTTTTGATATTTTGATTTGCAGCCCTGATTTTGACCATCATGTAAAACTTCTTGATGAAGTAAGGAATAAATTGAGGGAGGCTAACTTGACAATCAATTTAAAAAAGTGTGAATTCTTCAAAACCACTAACAGCCTCCGTACAGACCCTGATAAGGTTGCTGCAATGATCAATTACTCTCGTCCTAAAACCGCTACTGAAGTGATAAGATTCATTGGTCTATGCTCCTGGTACAGACGTTTTATAAAAGACTTTTCCACTCTAGTGTCACCAATAAATGATTTACTGAAAGGCCGTAAGAAATCTCAATCTATAACTTGGACAGAGTCTGCCGAATCTTCTTTTCTTGAAATTAAAAAGTTATTAGTTAGTGCCCCTATTTTATCGCAGCCTGATTTTCTAAACCTTTTGTCATACAGTCGGATGCTAGTAACACTGGTCTTGGTGGTTGCCTCACTCAAGAAATTGATGATTAAGAAAAGGTCATCGCTTATGCAAGCAGATCACTTTCTAAAACGGAAAGAAAGTACTCTGTCATAGAACGGGAATGTCTGGCGGTTCTGTTTTGTTTAGAAAGATTTAGAATGTGGATTGAGGGAGCTCCGAAATTCAAAGTTATTACTGATTGTTACTCACTTCTTTGGCTCAATAATTTGAAAAATCCTACTGGAAAGTTAGCTCGTTGGGTGGTTCGTTTAAGACAACACCATTTTGATTTTGAACACCGTAAGGGTGTCGATAATGTTATCCCTGATGCCTTATCTCGAATTCACGGTGACGAAAGTACCCCTGGAAATTCTGGTCTACCTAATATCTCCCTTCTTAATCCATTTAATATTGATATCGATCGCATTTATAAGTGGTATAGTGATTTAAGAGGAAAAATTGTTGCCTCTCCAGACAGTTATCCTCAGTGGAAAGTAGAGTCAGAATTTATCTATAAATTTGTTCCGCACACTCTTCCTCCAAATCAGAATCTCCCAGAATGGAAATTAGTAGTTCCTTCCCCACAATATGATGAAGTTATCAATCATTGTCACACTCCACCCACATCCGGACATTTTGGCTTTTACAAGACACTCAGCCGGATACAAGAATATTACTATTGGCCAAAAATGAGAAAATACGTTCTTAAATTCATCAAAGCCTGTTTAGTGTGTGGTGCTCAAAAGTCTCCCAATACTGCAAGAATGGGTCTTATGGGTAAAGAAAAAATCATAGATTCCCCTTTTCAATGTATTGCCATCGATTTTGTAGGTCCGTTTCCCCGTTCAAAGCGAGGTTATAAGTGGCTTTTTGTCATAGAGGATTGGTTTTCTAAATATACCCTTTTGTATCCACTAAGAGATTCTAAGACACCTCAGGTTGAGAAGATATTGGAGAATAATGTTTTTCTGTGTTTTGGCTGCCCACAAATTCTGATCTGCGACAATGGCCCTCAGTTTATTTCAAAAAGTTTTAACAATCTCTGTAAGAAATATCATATTAAAGTCTGGCATAATGCGGTTTATTCTGCTCAATGTAACTTTGTGGAACGAAATAATCGAACTATAGGTACTGCTATCAGGAGTTATACTACTGATCATTCTGATTGGAACAAAGAGTTATCATCAATTCAATTTGCGATTAATTCATCTAAGAATGGAGTCACTCATTTTACCCCTTCCTATCTTGTTTATGGTAGGCATGTTCCCCTTTCTGGTACTTTCTATTCAGATCCTGATTTGAGGGATAATAAAGATTTGGAAATTACCCCAGGTGATAGGGATTCGTATGCTTCACATTTGAGTCATCTCAAAGATATTTTCGTAGGTGTAAGGAAGAGACTTCATGCCGCTTATGAAAGAAACTCTAAGTCTTACAATCTTAGGAAGAGAGATTTTTCGTTCAAGGTGGGTGACTATGTTTGGAGAAGAAACTACGTTTTGTTAAATGCTGCCAATCAATTTTCTGCGAAATTAGCCCCTAAGTATACCCTGTCAGTTGTTCATAGGAAATTGTCGAATCTAGTTTATGATTTAAAAAATGTTAATGGTTCAAAAGCTGGAAAATGGCATATAAAGGACCTCAAGGCTTATTCTGGTGTCGATGAGGATGCTTCCTGTGATGTGGAAGATTCTGAGTGATTTTGGTTTTAAATCAATGGTTCTTTTTTCGAACAATTTTATTTCTAGTTTATAGTTGGTACAATAAGGAATTTTGGTAATCTTATTGATGGATTAGTCCCTTTATAATATGATCTAAATTTCCCTGTAACCCTGCTTCAATTTCATACCGGTCCCTGAATTGAATAAAATTTCCAAATTTCCCTGAATTGAATAAAATTTCTAAATTTCCCTGAATTATGTAAATAATTTTCCTGTAGGATACAAGCTTCATGCTTCTTTTTTTTGCGATTTGACGGATTTCTAATTTTCTTGGTCAAGACCCACACTTTTAAGTAACTTACCCAATTGTGACTGATACCCGATTTTGACTTCCCTAGTTTGTCCCTTTCAAAAGGCGTATGATACACGTAGATATCGAATCCAAGTATTTTGAATCAGAATTCTTATTGTCAAATCATTACAAACTTTATGGATAGTTTAATAATTGGTCTTATGGATTTTTTTTTTGTTTTTTGAAAAATATACTATCAAGATAGTCTATTTTTTTATTTGGACGGGGTTAGTGTAGCATTTTAGAAATAATGCTTCAATTTTGTTTTGTTTTTTGCAACTTTTTGCTCTGCTTACCTCACTCTTACTCTTACAATCCAGTGAAATCAAATAAAGCTCATTTATCATAAACACTTCTTTAATGGTATTAACTTTGAAAACAATTGCCATGTAGTCATTAATCACTAATCACTTTTCACATTGATCCTGGGCCTCTTAATTAACCTCTTTCTTTCTGTTTTTCGGCACTGGCTGCAAAGAAACCATACATTTAATCCTTTTGCTAAGTCGAAATTGAATCACATCACATAAGTAATTATCCAATCTAGAATACTTACCTCATAATCACGGCAGAGCAGGGAACGAATGTCTCTTGATGTCTTTTGTAAATTTGGGGGGTTAATTGACTAATCAACAGAACTTCTATCACTTTTATGCTCGTTCATCGCTATGTTGTTTTGGATTTTTTAAAGTGAGGTTAGCAATTCAACTTGGCCGATCTCTACGTCCACATGTTGCCATATTTCCCTGGAGTTGTTTGGAGTAACAAGGTTGCAGAGCGGATGGCATATTCTTTTCTTTGTTCCGCTTTAATATTCCCTGTTCTTAAGTTGGTACTTGGTCTCGTGGTTGACATTTGATTTCCATTTCAAAGAGGGGATATCAGTACGATCCTTCCCATTCTTTCTTTTCCGAATCCGACCTCTGACGAGTAACCAGCTGGGTGTTATTGGCACCTGTTCTTGATCAGGAATCAGCGGTTATAATGGCGGCGATGCTGCATATGCATTTTCAAACCTGTTTAGTTTGTTATGATTAGGCCTTAAGGGCTATGGAGACCTTGTTGGGGGAGTCTTGGTGAGTTGGATTTCTTTGTAACCCTGGGATTTGTTCTCCATTTCAGATAACCTTTTTTTTGTGTTTTTTTTAACTTGAAGTCACGTTGCTGAATTAAAATAAGACCGACGCTATGTGGTCTCTATTTTCAACTATCTGATTTTAAGGAACTCTCTATGGCTCATAGAGGTAAGGTATTTAAAAATCAATTTGATTGAGTCTGAAAGTGCCATTTCACTTAACAGAGTTTTTCCGGGAGATATTATTCTCACGTTTTGTTGGATCTGTCACCATCATTCATCTGTAGCATCCTTGGAAATAAGCTTCATCAAGCACAGCTGGAATTTTGCTCACTTGATAGCTGAGTATGACTGACACCCCTACCTGTTGTTTTATTGCTTGATGAGTACCCGTACAAGAGGTGTAACGATGAAGTGAGTTTGACCAACGATTTTTATAATATCAACTTTAATCTTCATACATAATTCATTGGCTTATAATATTCTAAAAGTTAATTATATTCTTGATTCATTATTGTTCGTAGCTACTGATATTTATCGTTATGTACAACTGTAGAGCAAAGGCCTAACGATTTATTCTCGTTTACCCAACTTGGGTGTTTGCGGCTGAAAATTCATGAATTTTCCCCGGCGCTTTAATTATTATTAATATTTCGAGGTGTGCGTTTATTACCTTACGCTTTGGTTTTTTTAACGTTCAAATTGATTATTTTGTATTCCTGAAGGTACAGTTTCAGCTTGATAATTCTTTCGTCAACTCATTAAGCTAATTTCTTCTTTCATACTTTTCTGATTTTCATTTTGAAGTGTAACTTAATTCTCGACTTAATTAGATCAATATCTGGTCTATAAATATTATTAGTTCAGAGGATAATCCAACGACAAACTCAATTTTTTTTGTAAACATTCAAACCCTCCTCCAAAACTTGGTTTCCAAATAAACATTTTTGTTTAACATAAGTATTTTTATTGGTTGATTTCCCCAAGCACAGTTTGAGAGTCTCCATAACATTTTGCATTTTCTTCATTAAGTCACAGTTAATGAAGTGGCGCCCTGATTTGTTTGGAATGCACGAAAGAGCCCATGAACCCAGCTCTCCATTAATTGACTGCCGTAAGTATTGGTTTCCTTTGACAAAAATGTGGCTATAACACATCGATACAGGCAAAACGACAAGGGAAGATTGTTTTGGTTTCAGTATTCTTCTATTTAGCATGAAGGCATGAATGTTCAGGCTAGGATTGTCTGTTCACTTTTTAGTTCAAATTTCCATAGTCATAGTACTCATAGTTTGTACTGTTAGTAGATTTGTTCGAGTGCTCCGCTTATAATATTATATCTTTATCGCGACATTAAAATTTGACTTTTTAACTGTTCAATACATCTTGGTTTTGGAGTAAACACTGTGTTGATGTGGTCGTGTTTTCAGGTATTAGTCGCAGATCTCATGCATCAAAACTGCAAGGATTACATGAAGACATGAATTAATATATTATCAAAATATTTTCATTATTCACAATATATGTGTGAGTGTTAGTACATCCATAGCTCCAGTTGGTGTTAGTCACTATCACTACATTCACTACCATTTCATGGTGAAACGGATCGAAACATTTGAAGGTTTTTTTTGTCAGTTGTCATAAAAACCTTGCAGTATTGGTCCTCTTCTTTGGTCATTGAAGAAATATAAACAGAGGTCACAAAAAATTAATTCACAGTTTCAAGTATTCATAAAATTAAAGAATTATTTCAAATCAAATAAATCATTATTATTTCTTTTGAGGAAGAAGAAAATCTTTTATCTACAACTGTCAGAAAATAGTTGTTTTATGCAACCATCCATAGATATAAAATGTTCCACATATTACACGGCCTGAGAGAAACCCGTGGATCATAGTTCTTTATCCACGGGCAGGTACTTTATTCACGGGCAGTAGGCCAATCATAAGCGAGTATTACCAGTAACGCAGCAACCCACCATACACTTAACTGAGCCGTCCTCCGTCCTCCATCCTCCATTCACCATCTAAAGTGATTGTCAAATGATTCAAAATCGTTCATCACGTCACATGATATCATGATAATTATCATGTCACGTGATGAACGATTTTAGATGGTAAATGGAGGACCGTTCTGAACTAACAAAGGCGGTTTGTCAAATTGTCAGTGTCAACTGTCAAATCATCCACTCGTTTAGTTTTTGTTTGTTTTATACTAGGGGAGAAGGAAGTGGAGTCCTCAATTCTAAACAAATTGAGGACTCCACTTCCTTCTCCCCTAGTAAACTATGGATCTTCATCCTAGAACTTCGATTGATAAAAGAAAAAAATTTGTTTGTTTCGTTTGAAAGTAATCAGTGTATAGCATACAGGCATATTCTTCAAAATAAATAATTATGAGCGTCAAAAATGTTCAGTGCACACCGCCGGACATCCGAGAAGCGGCGAAAGCCGCATCATTGGCTTTATTGCCAGAAAGATCTAAAAAAAACTACGAAATTGTGTACAATACATTTATAAAGTGGCGGCTAGAAAACAATAACACCTGTTTTTCTGAAGATACTTTGCTGGTATACGTGAAAAACTTTACAACAAAATATAAATCATCCACTTTGTGGAGCCACTATTCAATGCTGAAAAGCACCCTAAGCATTAATCATAATGTTAACCTGGAAAACTACGCGAGGGTACGTGCTTTATTGAAAAGACACTCTGAAGGCTACCTACCCAAAAAGTCTGAAGCATTTACTGAAGAAGAAATCAACACATTTATTAATGAAGCGCCTGATGATAAATATCTGGCAACAAAACTAAGAAAATAGCAAATTTGTTAAAGTCAAATAATTGATATTGTTATTTTACTATTTATAGGTCTCTTTAATAATGGGTGTAATGGGGGCTTGTCGGGCAAACGAACTTCACGCGATGAAAACTGAAGATCTAAAGTTTTTCCAAGACTACATGCAGGTGTCTATTCCGCATACAAAAACTAAAGTGCCTCGCAATTTCACAATAACTGGTGATTTCTATCGCATGTAAAAAACTATGCAGATCTTCGTCCAACAAACCTAACCTCAAAATCCTCCTTTGTCAATTTCCAAAATGGGAAATGTACACAACAAATAATTGGAATCAACAAATTTGGAGGAATGGGAAAAGAAATTGCAAAATATCTAGGATTAACAAATCCAGAACGATATACCAGACATTGTCTAAGAAGATCTTCAGCAACGCTATTTGCAGATGGAGGGGCGAGCATGACAGCTTAAAAGCGCAATGGAGGGTGGAAATCAGCCGCTGTGGCTGAAGGATATATTGCTGACTCCAAACGAAATAAAATTGATACCGCTAATAGAATTTTGGCGCAGATCAATCCAGAATCAGTTAATAGTTCTTCTGTTTCCACGAGTAATACAGAAAATGATAAAAATGACGTTAACTTCCATAGTTTCAAAAACGTTAATGATGAAAATACCCCAAATGTTATAAATATTTCCAATTGTAATGATGTAAACATAAATATTATGGGTAAATAAAGTAATTATTGGCGATAAACACAACTATTTTCGGCTTTATTTAGTGACTTTTTTTCCAAATTTTTTGACAGTTGTAGATAAAGCATTGTATTTGACTCGCATATAATGAACATATCACACTCGAATAAAATTAATAACACTCGCCTTCGGCTCGTGATATAAATTTTAATCTTGTGTAATATTTGGCCCATTATATGCTCGTTAAATGAAATACTATTGTAACTCTGAAATTGAACCTTCAAGTTTTTTTTTTAGTTTAACGAATTTCATCATCGTATTTTGGGGTCAGGATAACGAACAATCTCTTTTTTTTTGTTACACAACTACCTTTAAATTAATTTGAACGTTTGAAAATCCCATATCTAGGCTATAAAATTGTCAATTATTGTGGTGTTATTTTCAGGATGGTATAATTCTTGCCCCTCTTTCGAATGGAGTTATCCATTTTTTTCCAAAACCACTTTGAAAAACTGACATGAAAGGCTTTTTTTTATTTCAGAGGTCAAAGAAGCACAAGGCACAATGACTTTTCAACAAAAAAAAGTCTGGGCACCCAAACTGGGAAAAAGGATAGAGTACTTGGTTATGTGACCAGATTTTCAGTATCTTTGTAGAAATGGGGAAAAACCAGGGGCGTCCAAGACTTTTGGCGTTGTGTGTAATTTTGATTTTTTCATACCTTATCAGAGAGAACTTTTAATTTCATTTTATTGTTTACAGGCAACGTGAGCAACGATGAGGAGAGCAATTCTGAAAATGAAATAGAGTATTTTATGGTCAATGATGAAGAACTCGAAACTCTAAATCATAACTTGAACGACTTCATTACTATTAATACTAATGGCGGGACTAATGGAGAACTCACGACCCCAAAGTCTAACTCAAACATTTCCAACTCTGTACAACAGGCAGGTGGCAATACTTAAAAACCGGTTAAAAATATCAAAGCAAGTGGAACCTCAGTCGGAAGTGAGATTCAGATGGTTGGCTTGAAATAATTACTATTTATACCATTCTTAGCTCCTGCAAGGGTTAGACCAGGGGGACTTAAACAAACCTCAATCAGATATTTAGAAAAAAGGAATGATCGGTGGTTTGAAGTTAGATGCAAAGAACTGGCATTAGCTGAGAAAAAGTTTGAACTCAAAAGTAGTGAAAGAAAAAGAAGGTTAGAAATGGACGAGACTTGGCTGAAAATGGATGATAAGCGTCTCAAAGTACTAATGGATATCTTCCAAAATCAACAAAGGTTACTCGAAATTGCTTTTGAAACGAGGTGTCAACACTCGTGTCAGCACTAGACTCCTACTGTTGTTCATGAGGTAGCCTTCTGTTTATTTAATTCTGCATCAAAATTGTTATTTATAATTTGTCCTGAATATCTCATGAATGCAAAAAAGGACCTTAGCTTTTACGTACTTTTTGACTTGAAAAAACAATATTTTTATTTACATTTTCTCAAGTTTGTGGTTTAGTATTTTAGATTTTGATTAGAATTAAGGATTATATTTCGGCTTCGTTTCGTAAATAAGATATACGTAGTACTCCTTATCGTAGTCTCAACCCACACATTTCAAAGAAAAAAAGAGAAACCCCATCGATCCATCCCGTTCGCCGCACTCGCCGTGTTCTCGTCATTCTTCTTTTGTGTGTCGACAAGCACAGCTGTGGTCGGCACTCAAAAGGTCATAAGTCGTTTTTTGCGAAAAATGGGTTTTTGACATAGCTTAACTCAAAATTGATCATTCTGTCATCTCTTAAAAGGTTATAAGTGTATTCCAGCTCCTTATCAAACATATTTTGCTCAAAATAGTCATAAGTTAACAAAATTTAAATTTTATAACAGTACAAAAGAACTATGTCTACTTATTCGTAACATTCGAGTTTAGACAATCACTTAAAATAACATAAATCGACATAAATTCTTTGTTCGATTCATATTGTGCTGCTTGAAATGATGTAAGTGTACTTAAACCATTATGAAAGTTTCAGATTTTGCTAGGAGCATATCATATGTCTACTTAAGCTGAAAAGAGCGTTAACATCAAATCTATTTCAAGTTGTAAGTATACATATGACCTTTTTATAGTTAATCTTTTTTATCTAAATGTACATATGTTCATTTTACTCCCGCGTTAATAATGACGTTTTAGTAAATAGTTTGACAAGATGGGACCTGTCTTCTCACATTTATTTACTAGTCTACACAGTGTTCACTTGTTTTCGAAAGGAGAGTTATTATTGTGACAATTCCGAAACAAAACGGATCCAGTTAATTTTGTGACTAATACCATTATCATTGGATTTATTTTGATAAATTATCGAAAATGAAAGAACGCGTGGTGGTAGAACTGCTCGTATATTGGAAGCTTGTTCGAAAAATAATAGTCCCAGTAAAGTTTCTTTTCGAGGTAAGTCAGTTAACAATACTTAATGATAAGAGAAATAAGAGAAAATATCATATTTCTCGACAAAATACTTTTTATATACATATCACTACTGAAGGTGTTTTCATCAGCTTCGAATTTTCTTAGGTGGATTACATCAAGGAGTAAAACGACAGTTGTTCTCAGAAAAATCGGAAGATGACGATGTAAATGGCGTTGAGGATACTTTCCTAAATCCAAAATCCCCTAGATTATTGAAACCTTTTTCGACATTGAGCACACAGAAAATATTAAAATCCTCAATAGAACTGCCAGATGCTGAATCTTATTTACCGGTACCAAATGGTGAGTGAAATAGACACATCAATACTGAAAAGTAGTCCATAATATGAACCTAATTTTCTATTAAGATAACTTTGAATACTGAAAAACTTTTTTTGCGTAGTTATAGACAGCAAAAGACGCAATTTTCTTGTTTCTGATGGGAAAACTGAAACTGTGGAAGAAAATCACATACCTCAAATTGTCTGCGAGTATCCGGTGGCTCAATTAACAGTTTCTGAGTCCAAAAACGATTGGGAGTGAAGCGCAAAGAAATTGTGAGTATACCCAAGACAAATTTGTTGTCCAAAAAATTTAAAAAATTAAGCTAAACTCAAATTTTTGAGAAATTATTCAAAATGATATTGCTTTCTGTACAAATAAACAATGAAAAAACATTATCTTGTTTTAGACGAGACAAATGACACATTGGAAAATTGTAACTTATTTGAAATGGGATGCAAGTTACCTGTCGCAACTGCTGCTATGAAACTAGGAGAAGGTAGCAGAGAGCTGCTTTTTTCAGCTTGAATCAGGAGTGCCTATTCCAATTTTGGAAATTCCAGAAATATTGCCAGTTTCATTAGAAGCTAAGATACAAGATCAAAGAACTCGAGAATGGTTAAGTGATGTCTCGGTGGAAGTGGATAAAGAAATTATTGATGAGCAGAAAGAAAAAGTGAATTTTGAAAAAAGAATCGATGAGGACTATTCTGTATTAGGACATGAGTCGGAGTTTCAAAAACCAGAATCAGATGTCGAGGAAGATGGTATCAGGGATGATCCAGATTACATTGTTCATGATACTGACTCTGAGGGCCCTAGCTCCGAAGTAAGCAGTTTGAGTGGAAATGAAGCAGATGGAAATTTGAAACCGTTTTCCAGTAAAAAAGTAAAACAGAGGAAAAGTAACAGAAATATGGGCAAAAAGTATAAAACAGCGAAAGGTAAGATTAAAAAACCTAGACAGTTGAAACCATTACGCGAAAAGTGTAGAAATAAATGCAAGGAAAAGCTAAACGAAAATGAAAGACAAAAAATATTCGACGATTACTGGAGCTTAGGTACACATGACAGACGGGTAGCATTTGTTGCAAGCCTTGTAACGGTGAGGGACACAAAGATAACTAGAGCTAAAATTGAGGGTAAACCTACAAAGAATAGATTGAATACTTTTGTTTACAGCTTTGAAATGAACGGTGAAAAGATAACAGTCTGCAAAAGCTGTTTTCTTGCCACTCTGGATGAAACCGAAAAATTCGTTACCTGTACAATGGCCAACAAAATGTGCTCAAGTAGCGGAGTGACTCATACGGATTATCGTGGTACACATACTCCATCACATAAAACAGATCAAAAAATCATAAATGAAGTAGTAGAACACATCCAAGCATTCCCTGCCTATGAGAGCCACTATTCCAGACGACATACTACGAAAAAATATTTAGCTTCGAATCTTAATTTGAATACTATGTATAAATTATACTGTGAAAAGCACAAAACAAAGCCAGTGTCGATAAAAATGTATTCAAGAGAATTCCACAAATTAGGACTAAAATTCAAAAAACCCAAAAATGACACTTGTTCAAAATGTGATTATCTATTAGCCAAAGAAGAGTTTAAGTTTAACTTCTGCGGATGCGGCATACGAGGCAAAAAATGATGACAAAAATAAGGGTACAACGGACTCAACTCACGTTACGTATGCTTTTGATTTGCAACAAGTTCTACAAACACCTTACCTTTCGTGCAATAAAATGTTTTACTTGAGGCAGTTAGCTACATATAATTTGACGGTCCATTATTGCAACTCAGGAGAATCTGTTCATTACATGTGGCCGGAGTGTACTGCACGAAGAGGAGGCAATGAGATTTCGTCATGCCTTTATCGTCACATTATCTCCAATATACCAATCGGTGTTAGAACTGCAGTTTTCTACTCCGATACTTGCGGAGGACAAAATGAAAACTCTTTTGTGTGCTCCATGTTCCAGTTCGCGATTCATCAGCATCCTTCTTTGGAGACGATTGATCACAAGTTTTTGATACCAGGTCACACGCATTTAGAATGTGACGTGGATCATTCTGTTATTGAACGAGCAAAGAAGCGATGTGGCTTCGATATACATATCCCAAGAGATTGGTATCAACTTGTGCGTACAGCTAGTAAAAAGAATAAATTTAAAGTTGAAGTAATGGAGCAAGAACATTTCTTTGCATTTTCCGAGCTTAATTCAAAAGGCCCACTTCGAGCAAAAGATAAATCCTTTAAACTAAGAGAAGTGCGATGGATCCGATACACCAAAGAACCCATTTTGAGATTTAAGGAGACACTTGGAGAAGAGCCTTTCAAGGATGTAAACCTATTTAAAAAAAGTCAAAAACTAAGCAGTCTCAAGAATTATACGCTTTCTCAATTATATAGTGATAAGCTTCCAATAAGTGATAAAAAGAAGAAAAACTTGTTAGAAATTGTTAATTTACTTGACAAAGACGTTCAAGAATATTATTACAACCTTTCCACCGATGCAAAAATCGAGAGGGACACCGATCCAGATCTTGATCGCTACGACTTTGACGATGATGTTTAAGTTGTTTTTTTCTGATGATGTTTATATACGTTTTTGTAACGTTTTCTACGTTTTTGTAAAAATGCATTTTTATACGTTTTTGTAACAAATAAATGTTTATTTTTTCCTTCTATTTGTTTTTTTGTCATGAATGATTTATTTTTTTACATCGTATTCACATTAATAAGTAATTATATTTCACTCTCAGAAAAATAAAAACAGATGAAACTATAAAAATGATGAAATAAGCTTTTCTTATCTTCAAAGTGTTAAGTTATTCTCAGCTTAAGTAAACATATGACGTTTTATCTGAAATTATCTCAGAATCCCAAATGTTATATGCGGACTTATGTTCTTTTGAGCGTTGTAAGAAACTAAGCGCAAAGCTAGTAAAGAGGTGTTAGTGTCACTTTTTTCGGATATTGATGGCTTGGATTGCTAAAATGTAGTATTATTTGAATATTTAAAAATTATAATTATTATAAATACTACTGCTTGTCAGTTTCTTCAATTACCTTATTTAATATGACAGTCAAAACTTTAATGACGATTTCTCACACCTGTCAAATTCGTACTTATGACTTTTTGAGTGCCGACCACAGAGTTGTTGTCGTATTAATTTGTAGTGCGTACAAATAATGCCGAAACGCAATAGATCACGTCACCGTCGTCATAGTAATGAAAGTGAAAGTGAAAGCCGAGATCGTCGGAAAAAAGACAAACGTTCGAAAAAGCGGAAAAGTGATTATAGCCCACAAGGCAATGTGGCGGATGAGTGGAAGTGCCTCAAAAAGAGATTTCGGGAGTTGGAGAAGAAATTTGGACCTAGGGAACGAGAAGTTTCAGCAAAAGCTGTAACAAAGAGGTACGAAGATGTACCCTCTACTAGTAAAAACCGACACGAAGACGATGTCGAACGTCGCCGACACGAAGATGTTGTCAATGAGCCCCAACATGAAGATACTGTTGGAAGCTCGCCAGGGCGACCATCGTCACAGGATGATGACAATGTGAGTGAATGGTTATCATATCATGATAGCCCTCCACCTGAAGACGTTGCAACTGGGAACCTGCAACCGTCTTCTCCAGAGTTAAACCAAGAACAGTTGGCGCTCATCGGAATGGAGGCCTCTACAGCTGACGGATTTGGACCACGACTGCAAAAAGACCTTGCGGCTAGGTGGCAAAATATATTAAAAAATGGTTTAACAGAAGATGAGCGGGCAAAAATTAGGGAAAAATATGGAATTCCGGAAAACTGCCCTCTATTATCACCGCCAAAGCTTAATCTTATGGTGGAAAAAGCTGTGTCTGAATCTGTAGTTCGAAGGGATACCCCTCTAGTAGCCATACAAAATCAAATTGGCACCGCACTTACAGCGATCGGAAATGTTATAACTACATTATTTAAAGAGGGGGGCGAAGAAAATTGCATCCAACAACTAGGTGATGCAGGAAGAATACTAGCAGATCTTTTCAATCAAGAAACAGTGAGCAGGAGAGAACTGACTTCCATAAATTTAGATAAAAATCTAAAAGAAACTCTAGTCAATGCTCCATTAGACAATTGGTTGTTTGGTGAACAACTGGAGGAGCGAGTAAAGTCCTCAAAAACTCTGGATCGCATGGCTCAAGAGTTAAGACCGGCAAAGAAAGTTTTTGCTGCTAATCCCCTTCATCGTAACGCCGAGCGTATCGTCAATCAGCAAAACAACACTTCTTTAAACACCAGGAGTCTGCCTCGAACAACACAAAGGGGCCGTCGGGGCGGACGGTATCAATATCCTCGGAATCAGCCACAACAAGGGATCAACAAACCCCATCTGAGTCAACAACGCAGATCACCAGGGAACTACCCTCGGAACTACCAAAAATTCCCGAGGCACAATCGGCAATAATTAAAATTCCTAAGGTTAGTAAAATTAGTGGTCGGCTTAAATTTTTCATTAAAAGTTGGGAACACATAACTACTGACAAAAATATTTTGTCATGGATTAATGGTTTAAGAATACCATTTAATCAGAAACCAGTGCAAAACATAATCCCAAAAGAACCCTAATGGTCTACTCAGGAATCCATTGACATAACAGGTTCAATTAAAAAATTATTAGCAAATGAAGCTATTACTGAAGTTAATCCCTGCAAAGAACAATTCCTGTCTAATATATTTTTAAGACAAAAACCTGACGATAGTCAAAGAGTTATTCTTAATCCAAAACGCCTCAATACTTTCATTCCAACTCAGCATTTCAAAATAGAAGAACATAAAATAGTATCAAAACTCATAAAACCCTATTGTTTTATGGCCTCTTTGGATTTACAAGATGCCTATTTTCTGATACCCATAGAGAAGGCTGATAGGAAATACCTGAGGTTTCAATTTAAGGGTTCAATTTATCAATATAATTGCATGCCATTTGGCCTCAACTGTGCCCCTTTTACATTTACCAAATTATTCAAGCCAATAATAAGTTTTTTACGAAATCAAGGTTTCATATCAGTCTTATACTTAGATGATTTTCTTTTAATTGGCAATTCATTCAAAGATTGTCAAAGAAATGTAAACCAGACAATAGACATATTGACTAGTTTAGGATTTATAATCAATAACCAAAAAAGTTGTTTAGTTCCAAGCCAAACATGTGAATATCTAGGGTTTTGTTATGACTCCATAAAAATGCGCGTATACCTGCCGCCAAGAAAGGTTCTAAAAATAAACGACTTGCTTTGAGAATACTTTCTCAAAAAATAAACAAGGGGTGCAAAATCAGGGAGTTTGCAAAGTTTATTGGAACTTGGAACTCTTCCGTCGGCATGTAATGCTATTCGTTATGGCTGGTTATACACCAAATTATTTGAGAGAATAAAATTTTTAGAATTGAAAAAGTCTGATAACAATTATAACGCAAGTATGATAATCCCATCATCGATATTGGACGACATTTACTGGTGGCAAACGCCATAAAAACATACAATGTCTTGGGTTCCCTGACTTTTCCGGTAGAAATGTTCACGGATGCTTCAAAAACTGGTTGGGGCGCCTTTTGCAACGGCAAAAAAGCGCATGGTTTCTGGAATACAAAAGTGCAAAACGTTCACATCAACCAGTTAGAACCGCTAGCAGCTTTCTTTGGTTTAAAATGTTTTGCAAAAAATTCAAACAATTGTAACATTCTTTGTCGCATAGACAACACTACAGCCATAGCTTATATAAATAGAATGGGTAGTGTTCAATTTCCTGACTTAAACGCTCTTACCCGGAATATATGGCAATGGTGCGAACAAAAAAAACTATTCTTATTTGCATCTTACATCAAATCAAAAGATAACAAAGAAGCTGACTCTGAATCAAGACAATCTAGTACAGACACCGAATGAGAGCTAAACCAAAGAGCATTTACTCGGATAATAGAGAACTTTGGGACCCCAGAAATCGATTTATTTGCCAGTAGAACAAATAGAAAATGTGAACGCTTTGTTTCTTGGAAGAGAGACCCAGAATGTTATGCCGTAGATGCATTTACGATGAACTGGAACGAGTTTTATTTCTATGCTTTTCCCTCCTTTTGCATGATATTGAAATCATTGCAAAAAATTATTGAGGATAAAGCTGAAGGCATCATAGTGGTACCACTCTGGATCTCTCAGCCATGGTACCCATTATTTAAATCTCTCCTAATTGGAGAACCCCTTCATTTTCCATCAAGTAAAACACTTCTTTTATCCATTAATAGGGAACCGCATCCCCTCTGGCGAAGGACTACCCTGGTTGCAGGAGTTTCATCAGGCAAGCTCTCTTGTTAGGCAACGTACCAGAATGTTCCATACACATATGCATGTCTTCAATAACCGATTCAACGGTTGGTCAATACAATGCCGGTCTCAAATTGTGGTGGATATTTTGTAAATCCAAAAATGTAAACCCGTTTTCAGTACTTATCCCTCAGCTTTTAGAATTCCTAGCTAGTCAATACGATAGAGGATGTTCGTATAATACTCTAAATTCATACAGGTCAGCAATCGCGCAGATTTCACAATCTGACATAGCTTATGATTATAGAGTTAAGCGATTTTTGAAAGGAATGTATATCTTGCGTCCTTGCTTACCAAAGTACAATACCACTTGGGATCCATCTATCGTACTGGACTACTTAAGAAAACAATCAGCTGATACAATCTCCCTGGAAAATCTGACTTTGAAGTTGGCCTCCTTGTTGGCCATAACCACGGGCCAAAGAGTTCAAACGTTAGCAAACATAGAAATTGCCAACATTGATACATCTATCGAAGAAATAACGATTAAAATTCCCAATAGAATAAAAACGTCTGCACCCAATAGATACCAACCATCGCTTGTTTTACCTTTCTATAAAGAAGCCAACATTTGCGTTGCTAGAACTTTGCAAATGTATCTGGATAAAACAAAAACTTTATGAGATTCATATGGGGAAAAATTTCTATTCATTACCTTTAAAAAACCATGCCACCATGCGACATCACAAACAATTAGCAGGTGGATTAAAACAATTTTAGAAAAAAGCGGTTTAGATACGTCTATCTTTACCGCTCACAGCACAAGACATGCGGCCACCTCAGCTGTGGCGCGAAAGGGGGTAAATATAGACTTGATTAGGTCATCAGCGGGTTGGTCTGCAAGATCCAGAACTTTTGCAAAATTTTACCATCGGCCCCTGGTAAAAAATTCAAGTTTTTCAAACGCAATATTAAGTACTTGAACAGAGAAGACCATGTTTCATTAACTGGAGATGCGAGGAACATTTGATTTACCGATAAGAAATCTGGCATAATATGCAGATATGCTAAAATACATTAAGTTTACTTACCTTAGGAGCATAATTTCATTCCGTTCTACTTATATATCACATTAATCGCAACTTTTATACATAATTACATATTATACATATAGTGGAAGTATTGATGTTAAGTTATATTATGAATTACTATAATTTGTTATTTCATATTGTGAGACTATTGTTTAGTTATACCATTTTATTATAAAATGGTTATACCAAAGAATGAATAATTCTTTGGTCTTTTTTCTTTCTTTTTTTTACCCGGTTTTGGCTTTACACCAAATACGTAAGAATGTACATATTATTTACCCATTCTTGTTTGCTAATAAGTGAGTGAGGTTGTGTAAACGAGGTTGTTTTTTATTCAGATCAATCCGATACTTCAGGAAAAAACTGGAATTTATTGTTGCATCTGTCTTTAAACATCTACGTATATCTTATTTACGAAACGAGGCCGGAATATAATTGAAGGATCTTACCTAAGTGAAGTTCGATCCTGATTATATGAGGCCTCGTTGAAGTAAATAAGTCCCTCTCAAAACCCGTTTTTCTTATGTCATAAAGAAATCCCAACAGCAACAATAAAAGCAAACTCTAAAGGAATGACGAGAACACGGCGAGTGCGTCGAACGGGATGGATCGACGGGGGTTTTCTTTTTTTCTTGGAAATGTCTGGGTTGAGACTACGATAAGGAGTACTACGTATATCTTATTTACTTCTACGAGGCCTCATATAATCAGGATCGAACTTCACTTAGGGAAGTTTGTTTGATCCTTTAATTTTCTTGTGGTTCCTATCATAACTTATCGTTCCTATCATTAGATCATTACCTAGTGCTTAAAAGGAGTTAATTATTTTCATTACGGTTTTGTACAGGGTGATCAGTTAAGGATAGCGAGCGACCATATCCCGAAAACTATTCCTCGTAGAGGCTAGCGGCAAAAAAATGTATCACTAAAACGGTCAAGAGAAAAACCTGGAAAATATTTTCTAGTTTCTGAAATGGTCGCTAGGGGGCGTAACAAGCAATACCAAGTAGAAAAATAGAATTTTTATAGAATTTTGCCGAATGGAAATATATCGATGATATCATTTTCATATATACTGACTATTAACCTACACTTTTTGTCTGAAACATTATTAGACTCGGCTGAAAATGGATGATAAGCGCCCCAAAGTACAAATGGATATCTTCCAAAATCAACAAAGGTTACTCGAAATTGCTTTGGAAACGAGGTGTCAACACTCGTGTCAGCACTAGACTCCTACTGTTGTTCATGAGGTAGCCAACTGTTTATTTAATTTTGCATCAAAATTGTTCTTTATAATTTTTCCTGAATATTTCATGAATGCAAAAAAGGACCTAAGCTTTTAGGTACTTCTTTTGACATGACAAAACAATATTTTTATTTACATTTTCTCAAGTTTGTGGTTTAGTATTTTAGATTTTGGTTAGAATTAAGGCTTTTCTTGTGGTTCCTATCATAACTTATCGTTCCTATCATTAGATCATTACCTAGTGCTTAAAAGGAGTTAATTATATTCATAACGATCTTGTACAGGGTGATCAGTTAAGGATAGCGAGCGGCCATATCCCGAAAACTATTCCTCGTAGAGGCTAGCGGCAAAAAAATTCATCATAAAACGGCCAAGAGAAAAACCTGGAAAATATTTGCAAGTTTCTGAAATGGTCGCTAGGGGGCGTAACAAGCAATACCAATGTTGATCTCGATTCATGCGGTGATATGTGTCAATCCTGCCAATGTCAATACTGTCAACTGTCAAGAACGTAGCTTAGTAAGCTTACCTGCCGGCCTGCCGCGAAAACAATAACAATAATAATTTACTGTTTTTATTTTTGTTTTTTTGTATTATTACAATAATTCGTTTTGTTGTTTTGTTATTTATTATTTAACAAAGTATGTCCGTTTGTTTTTTTTTATATATTTTTGATGAAAAAATGCTTTTTTTTTGTAATCAGATTTTTATTCTTTTTAAGTTTGGGCAGTTCAGATTATTGTTATAAAATGTACATTTTTTGAAATCAAACTCAAGTAGCTTGATTATTTTGGGCTTGATCGTCAAGCTACTCGATGTCTAACTACTTGACTTGATTTGAATTCCAAAAACAGATACTTGACTTGAGATTGACTTGATTTCGAGTCAAGTCAAGTAGCTTGAAAATCAAGTCAAGCCGTGAATCACTAACTGAAACTCTCAGAAAGTTTTTATTCAAATAAAAAAACACATTTTTAAACTTACAATACAATATTGCAAACGTTTTGAAGGAAACAGATACCGTACTACTTTTCTAAAAAATATTCAGAAAAAACAAGATCTTAACTACTATAAACTTGAAAACAAATCACAATTTACTCAGAATCTGATGAATGTCTTACATCTGCTGCATCGATATAATTATGATACAAGTCTGGAAAAGCTTAAGAATTACAAAGGCTGTTCAAGTGTTTATATTTTGCTTTGGAAATAGGTATTCGGCCATCATACGCTGAGGGTATTACAGTATCCATTATTGAAAGTTTTTGTTTTTTTGAAAGGTTTCTGGTAGAATTTTGACGACGTTTGTTCTCTAAATCTATGAAGCAACTTTCTTCTGACAAGAGGTCATAAGTTACCTGTATTAATTTCGGGGTTTCGCTTCTGATGCATAAATGCCTTATTTTATTCCATTTAATTTTACTGTTTTCAGTACCCACTTGAGCATTCATAAAGACTTCAAAATCAAGAAATTCTGTTTGGCTAATCTCATGTATAGTATACGGTTAACCTAAGGTCTTAGCACAACGGATAATTGTCACCCATTGTTCAGGAACATAAATAGTTTGATTTTTTTCTTCGTATTTCTATAGGAGCGTGCATTGAATCACCCTCATTTTGGGTAGGTTCTACCTCAAAAAAGACGTCTGTGATATTGATAATAAATTTTTCTGCAGCATAGGCATTACATAGAAAAAACAATACGATTTCTATTTTGTCCTCCACAAATGTCAGAGTAGAAGATGAAATCTTTGAACCTTACTTCAACTTTGCTTTCAATGAATAAATATACAGCACTTCTGATTTCATTAGCACCTCTTCTTCCGATCGTCTCACTCCAAATATAGCAGAACCCTTCACTCTTCCCTATGTCAAATAAAGTGAAATTAAAAACTGCAAGTTTTCTTTTATAGTAAAATTGGGACACTTCAGACACAGGGGTACCCAAAATCTTCTGCAAATCATAAGTTGCTACAACGACAGTGTTATTCGTCTGAGAAAGCAATCTATGCTCTGATTTCATTTCTCTCACTACAAATTTCGATGCAATATGTTTTGTGCATTCTTCATTTAAGACTTCTTTCTTTCTCTAAAACAGAAGCTTTGTTAAATATATCACATATTGCACACAGATCTTTCTTAGGTTGAAAAAATCTATATTGTACGCGTTATAGAAAATATCTCCCACGCATTATTTAGCCTGAATAGCTTAGGAAACGTTAAGGATTCCTCAAAATATTTCTTTTGAGAACTTGCTCTCGCGTAATGTGAATCAACAAAGGGTATTTGTGAGAGATGTGTTCTAACATTGGCTTTGATTGCCTCCGGTATTTGGTTTGGTCGGTTACATGCTAACGCCAGTGCACAAAATTCTCCATTCTGCACAGCCTAGATGGCTCTCACTAAAAAGTGTTGTAGAGAGAATTTTGGGGCAATAAAAAGCATCAACTCTTTTTTCCATAGACGCGTTGAGCAATGATTTTAGCATAAATGTTAAAAACATACTCCAAAAACTACAAGACCCATTGACCAAAAAATTTTTTTTTGCAGTTTTCATTGCCGTTTTTTAATGGAATTAATAAAAAAATGCAGAGCAGCTGTTCCATAAAAAGATATGTCATGTTAAAAACAGACATATATAAAATTCATTTCAAAGACCCCAGTAATTACCTACCACTTGCTGGAATTTATTTAAGAGCACAGATTGCAATGGCAAATAATTTGGACGAAAAATAGAAAAATGTACTAAGAACGAGATGCTTGAACTTTTTATAGAGGCTGCTGATCAAGTTTTTGAAAGGTTTGATTTAAATAATGGTGTTTTGAAAACATTATATTATTTATTCAAACCTCAAATTTTTATGACAGGAGAACATAACAGTATCATACCTCTTGCAAAACATTTTCCCAATTTAATAAGGGAGAATGAATTGCAAGAGTTAAATAACGAATATAGATTATTGCGAAATACAAACATTTTATGGTCAGAGGATGATGACATTGAACGATTTTGGAATGAAATCGAAAAAATGTGCTATGCAGATAAGAAAATGATGTTTTCTGAATTAACCACTTTTGTATTCAATATCTTGAGTCTTCCACATTCGTCTGCGAATGTGGGGAGGTTATTTTCACCAGTGAATCTTCTCAAACTCAACAGAGAAACAAGCTTGCGACAGCAAGTATTTCGGGCACTCTTCACACGAAAAGCTCCATTTCTGCCCAAGGCAAACATTGTTTCTCTGATGAGTTTGATAAAAACGCTTTGCATAGCCAACAAACGTATGTAAAAACATCAGAATTATCTGATTCAGAATAACTTCGATTTATTTGACTTGTATTTTTTATTTTGTGAATTTTTGTATCAGTGTTTATTACTTTGATGTATTTTTTTTCCTTTTCCTATAGGTGAGTTTTCTTGGAACAGACTTTAGTTTCACTGGTTTAAATTAGTCTTTGGAAGCAGGTCTGTTTCTGAGAAAACTCATGGGGTTTCTTTTAGTCTACTTGAATAATATGCTTTCAGGGGAGCGAATTTTGCCGGGTGAAATATCACAGACAAAATTACAGAGAGGCTCCTGGAGTTACCGCATGAGCGACTACAACATTTTTTTTTCTCGTGTTTTGACCCGTTTTTATTCTCGTTGAAATGACACGTTCGCGACCATTTTTCCGATACATTTTCTCTGCGTCGTCGGAAAAGCGGCAACATGGCCGGAGATAGTTTGCGCTTGAATGTGCTCTGCGTTTATTGTAAAAGGACTGCGGTTTCAAAAAGAGTGAAATGTGAAAATTGTTCAAGCTACTATCATAATAGCTGTGCTAGTGCTTGCAAGAAAAATTGTTGTGAAAATCCATCGCTTGAACCGGACAAAACAGCAAACGATCAAGAAGTTGATGACCTTGATAAGGACGTGGTCACAAAAGACAACGTGTCTACTCCAAGAATATTTGGCAAGGATGCTGAAATATCGTATCTAAAACAACTGGTCAGTGAATTATCCAGTAAAAAGAAAGTGCTAGAAAAAAACAATCAGCTACTTAGAGAAAAAGTTATGTTGTTGGAAGAAAACTTTGGAAAACCATCGGACGAAAACAGAGGAAGAGGCAACATCGCGGGTCAGAAATCAACACAAAAACTGCCAACTACCGGAGACGAACGAAATTCAGGCGTTTTTGAATGCACCGCAGCAATACCGAACTCCACCAACCAAGCTACGAAGCATGAAAAGGAACAACAGGTACTCATCGTTCGGCCTGCTGCTGCAATACAAATCGACCAGCACTGCAACCGGCAACGGTTCCAAATTGAAATCACCTGATGAACAGAAACAAGACGAGAATCTTGAAAGTGAACCTAACCTCAATAAAGATGACAAATGGAAAACAGTTGTTTACAAACAAAAACATCTTCAAAGAAAATCGAGTGAAATAGGACGACCTGCGCCCGTGAGAGGCTGTAATGGAAATGCGGGGCAGCTGAAAACTGCCGACAGGCTATCGTTCTTGTTCTTATCAGGCCTAGCGGCAGACATAAGTGTCAAAGATGTTTTGGAATTTCTTCAGAACCAGAATTTAGATGAGGGGTGCATCTGTGAAAAGATGAAGACCAAGAAAGATAAATACGTGAGCTCCTTCAAACTTGCTGTGCCAAAATCCAGAAGAGAAAAATACTTATGTGGAAATGTGTGGCCGAGTGGAGTTATAATCAACCATTTTCTGAATATTCAGCGCCCGGAAGGGACAAAACCAAAAGCGCACCCACACAACCAGATGAATCATCAAAGAGCTTAACAGTTTTGCACATCAAGATTTGCTCTCTTAAGAATAAAATCGGACTACTTGAGGTGTTTGTAGTGGATAAATATATTGATGTGATATGTATAACGGAACACTGGCTATGTCAACCAGAGATTGAGAGTGTGCAAGTCCAGGGATATAAGATGGTTAGCTTCTCAGCCAGACAAGGGACCATTGGAGGGGGTAGTGCGATATTCATCAAAAGCAACTTGGAATAAAAAATGTCATGATTGCACCGCTCACCAAACTAATAAACCAGTGTATAAAATCAGCAGAGTTCCCAGTGGCGCTAAAGGAAGCTATCGTTGTGCCGATTTTTAAAAAGGGCGACCCAGAGATGCCTGAAAACTATAGACCTATTTCGCTGTTACCAATAGTTTCCAAAATAGTGCTTAGCTGACCAAATCACACGATACTTCGAAGATAACAATCTCTTCACAGGGTGTCAGCACGGTTTCAGAGAGGGAAAAAGCACGACCGGAGCGATTCTGGGGATTATTTCTGACATAATGGAAGCATTTCAAAACAAACAGTTCAACGTGGTCCTGCTGTGCGACACAAGCCAGGCCTTTGACTGCGTTAACCACAATATACTTCTTAGTACGCTAGGTAGTTACAACTTCTCACCAAACAGTATTGCCTTGATCAAATCATACTTAGAGAACAGAAGTCAGATAGTCAGAGCCTCAGGGTCGGACTCAGGAGTGTGTGTGCTTAATGTTGGGGTACCACAGTGATCTATACTGGGTCCCTTATTGTTTCTTACTTACGTCAATGATCTGCCGAATATCGCATTGAACGAAAAATATACACTCTTTGCGGACGACACCACTGTAGCAGTCAAAGCAGACACCCTGCACGAGGCACTGGAAGGTTCTTGTCTGGCCTACGACAGAGCAGTAAGGTGGTTTAATACCAATAAACTGCTATTGAATAAAGACAAAACGGAAAGGGTGCTATTCACACTGCGCGAGTCAAGACCTTTGGAAAATGATACGGTAGGGGCAAAATTCTTGGGGCTTTACATAGACTCAAAACTTCAGTGGGGTCATCACAAAGACTCGGTAGCTACTGCTTTGTGCTTCGAAATTTAGCAAATAATGTATCGCGAAGCGTGCTGAGGACAGCATACTTTTCTATATTCCACCCTCATATGACGTACGCTATACTTGCATGGGGACACTCGGGAGCGGAATCAAGATTGTTTGGTCTGCAAAGGAGAGCGGTGAGGTTGCTGGCCAGCCTCGGATATACCGGCGATTGTAAAGAGGCTTTTAAACAACTCCAGATCCTCACACTTCCATCAATATATATTCTTGAAAACCTTCTCTTTGTTAAGAAAAATATGGAGGCATACACAGTGATATCCATGAACATGACACACGCAATAAACATAGGTTAGTTCCAATTTTCTGGAGACTGAGAAGGTGTCAAGATGGCCCAGGGTCCATTAAATGTTTCAATAAATTACCAAACAATATTTGTCAGTTGCCAGTTGAAAATTTCAGGACACAAATTAAATCACTATCAATGGACAACGCGTTCTACTCAATAAATGAATTTCTAAACCATGTTTTTTAAATGTATGTACTTCATTTTAATATAGTATATTGTATTTTACTTGCAATCTGTGTACAATTCTTTTTTATAAAGTATCTTAGAAATTGTGTATTTTTAAAGTGTAGTGTTAAGATTATTTACCTATCATATTTTTTACATTTTGACGATTGTAAACCTCGTTTTTTTTTGGAACTAACTTGAATAAAATTTGGATTTGAATTTGAATTTGAAAATCTTATTCTTTAAATCACTGTTTTTCTCTGTTCAACTATTTCGCCGTGAAAACCCGACACGTCACTTTAAATTATTTCGTTACACACTGCCTTTCCACGTTCTGTTTTGCCGATTAGGCATTAGGTTGAAAATTATTTAGCTGTAATTTTGATTCTCCGCCCGGAGAGATTACACTGATTTTTCTCTGTAGATTATTTCTTATGTGATATTTTTGATTTTTTTTTGCTGATCGAAGATCAGATCATTGTTGATTTCATTTTATTATTTTTTATTGACTGGTTGGGAACCAGTCCAATAGTAAAAATGATTGGGACAAATAGACTGATTGATTTAATTTTCATTAACACCGTGTTTTTATTTCAAGTAAGTTCAGTTTTCCATTTCAGAGCGGAAATTTGCGGAGTTTTGGAAATAACGCACGCCTGGACTTTTTTCACAGTATAAAAGCTACCCGATACGCACTGTGAGCCCTCTACCACATAAATTCGGGGGGTGGCGCTCGAGCATTTTACATAACATCAAACGATTTTCCCGTCGGGAATCGGACCCGGAAAATTTCGGGGCACGGCACAATATCCTCACTCCAAACAAAGATCCAGTCAAAACTAGGGGAAGATTTTGTTGTAGATAGGCCAAAGACATTGAAAGATCGCGTCAAAATTGTGGGAGTCGGCGAAGAGTTCATCAGTGTTGACAATGATGAACTAATTAAAGCATTTTGTAAACAAAATAGTTACTTTGAAAACACCATAATTGAATTAATAATCGTTCGCAAAACCACAGTCTTCAGATCTAGATTCAATCTAATACTTGAAGTTGATGGTGACGGTGACAGTTATAATAAACTAATTGAGATGCAAAAAATGAATGTGGGTTGGAGTCGATGCACAGTGTTTAATGACTATGGTGTGGTTCGGTGCTACAAATGTTGCCGGTATGGTCACGTTGTCAAGGACTGTAAAAACAATAAGACTTGTTCAAAATGTAAGTGAATGTTCCAGTGATGTGGAATGTATACACTGTGTCTCGTCAAATGAAAAATATGGAATGTCACTGAATACAAATCATACTACTTGGGACGTTAAAAATTGTGCAACATACCAGGAAATTGAGGAACTTAAAAAAAATAAATTTCTTCTACAGCAATTAGAGTCTAGTGTACTGAAATCAATTTTTTTGGAAGTATATTTCAACTGTCAGGGATATCTCCATAACAAGGACCAAATTGAAGTGCTTCTTAATCAGTGGAAACCAGAACTCGTGTTGTTGTCTGAGACTCACGTGTCAAATGATATTGATGATGTTGAGTTGAAAATAGAGAACTATCGTTTGGAACAAAGTGTGACGGACAATCGTAGAACTGGTGGGGTGATGGCGCTGATTAGATCTGATACCAAATATAGTGTCAAAACTATTACATGTGTGGACATGTTTGGTTGCTGGCAATTGAAATCAATTTATCAAATCACAAACATTTATATTTCGCATCCACCTCAGAAGGAAAATTAGAGATTTCTTGAATTCATGGAAGGTTATTTGGATGAAGTGGCTGATTTTCGATATACAAAAGAAGTCTTTTTATGGTGATCAATTACTAAGTGTCATATATTCAAACGGATTCAATCAGATAATCAAGTCACCAACAAGAATCGTACCTGGAAGTGAAACACTATTAGATTACGTCATAACAAACTGTAAAGACACTTCACACCAAGTTCATCTGACGCCCAAAATAAGTGACGACTCCATTATTTCCTTCAACTTGAAAAATACAAATAAAGAACGAAACAAGACCATTTTGCACACACGTCCAATGAAGAATTATTACGGCTTATGGAGGAGGAGATACTGGTATATCTAAGCAGGCTTTATGCGATGTGATTGCTGTAGCAGGAAATCGAATTTTTGACATAATAAATTCATCTTTATCCACTGGTGTGTTTCCCGAAGCCTGGAAATTGTCAACAATAATTCCTGTTCCCAAGGTTCAAAAGACACTAAAACACTCTGAGTTCCGGCCAATAAACACAATGCCAAACTGTGAAAAACTTTTAGAATTATGTGTCGAAGAACAGCTCCTATCATATTGTGAAACAAACAAAATCTTTGTACAACACGAGTCTGGCTTCCATGCATCTCATTCCTGTGAAGCTGTTATTGTCTATATATGTGACCAGTTCCTCAAAGCTGCTGATGATGAAAAGATGGTTCTTGCTGTATTTTTGGATCTGCAACGTGCCTTTGAAACCGTGGATAGCAACATTTTGATACATCAGCTACGTTGTTTGGGTATGGCGGGTAACGTTGTGAAGTGGTTCGAGTCCTATTTATCAGACCGTACACAGAAGGTGAGGTTCAAGAACTGTGACTCTGACCCAATAAATGTGAAATATGGAGTGCCGCAGGGAACCGTATTGGGACCACTATTGTTTCTGCTGTATGTCAACGATGTTGTTAAAATCGCCAACAAAAGTGCAATCATACTGTTTGCCGATGACACAATGGTCTATGTAGTGGGTGAAAACATCGAAGAAATGCAAAATGTCATAAATCAGGAACTCAAAAAACTGTTTACATGGTTATGTAGTAACAACCTTAGTCTAAATACTAAAAAATCAAAATTTTGCATTTTTGGAAAAAGATCACATGTATCACAGATTGACACAACCACTCTCAACGTAGCCATTGATCACGACAAATTAACCTTCGAAAAAGAAATTAAATATTTAGGAACCATTCTTGACTCAAACTTAACTTTTAAGTCGCACGATGATAACGTAACGAGGAAATTCTCTAAAAAAGTTGGCTTCATTAGTGGAGTAGGGAAGCGGTTGAGTATGAGCACAAAAACTACTCTATACAACTCTATTGCATTACCTCACTTACAATTCTGTTCGTCGATTATGTATAATTTACCCGATTACAAAGTGTCACAAATCCAAAAAATACAAAACAGAGCAATGAGCACAATTTTAAGATGTAATAGATATACGCCTATCAAATTAATGTTGGATACGTTAATATTGTTATCTGTAAAACAAAAAATAATCTTTGATGTAAATGTATTTATTTATAAAATTAAAATCAAAGTGTTACCTTCATAAATCTGCGATAAAGTGAAACTATTTAGTGATGTCCATTGCTATAGTCGTTGTTTGAGTATTTCTAGTTGGGCAACCCATATGTTAGACAGCGACGTTACAGCGATCATATAGAAAGAGACAAAAATAGTCCATGAGCTAGCGACTCTCCAGTTGTTTTAATAAAAAAGTTTCACAAAGAAGATTTCTTTATTCTTGCAATGCAGCCAAGCGTATTGGATGCCAGATGGCGAAATACTCGATTACCGTTCTGCAGAAAGGATAAAAACTATCGATACATATTTTGACGCATAGGTACCGACATCGATTGATAAAAAAATAACGATATTATTTTTTTAACTTCGGAAATGTTTACATAATATATTATTCAATAAGCGAATAAGCCCCTGAACGCGTTTAGGTATGTTTATTTCAAAATTATTACTCATAAAACTCTGCCAAAATGCAAAATGAAACAAAGATTTGGCACCTAGGTAGGTTTCTGCATGGATATTTTAATTTCCATATTCCATACCTATTCGATCAACCAGGTAGCAGGTAGTGGAACTATACGGAGTATACGGGCGTTGTTTGGATAAAGATGAGATGACTGTAGAAAATTTTCCATCGTCAATTCTTTCAAAAGACATCTGCCACCCTTAACTTAGAGATGATATGGGTACCTACGTATATACCTAAACCTACATTACCTACCTACCTTCAGGAGGTACCTAGATAATATACCGGGATTCACAAAGTCGACGAGTAAACGTGAACCATTGGTTACCTACCTACCTCTTGGAAACAGCAATACAGCCAAGTCAGGTTTAGAACATGGCAAAGTAACACGTTTTGGGGCTCAATAAAATGTCAAGAAATTCATAGAATTCTTCCAAACACTTTCGGAGATATTCGGAAAAAATCAAAATTTCTTTCCAAGGTATTATCTTATCAACCTATTTCATTTCAATACCATTTATTCTCGAGAAAAATGACGTCATCAAATTTATTATTCGGCGTTTCGTCTGAGCGTTGTTTGAGAACAACGGTCTGAGCAAAGCAACATTCATATCAATTTTGTTTTTTTTTTTTTAATAGTGGATCAATCACGTTCTACGTCTTCTCTAATGTTAATTCTAATATAAGCATTTGAAACACATTTATGATGTGAAGATGTGAAATTTTTCATTTGGAAATATTTTACTGAATAAACTTGAAAATCATTTTACAGAATGTTGTTTTTTTCCGGACATCTTCAGCCATTTTTGAAGAAAATTAAAAATGGTCAATTTTTCCCGAGCTCAAAATTTTATAGCTACACTACCTACCTATTCTTTAATGATTATGATTACCTATACTTCTTTGAAAAGTATAAAATTTTTGTTCCTCTTTCGAATGGTGCTATATCAATCCAAACCTACACAGAAAAATGTCGAGATTTTAGGCCATTTTTGGAACGTATTGAAAGGGCACCGAACAACTTTTTGAAAAAAAAATGCCAGAACACACGCAAAAAAATTAATGGATTGAAGTTTTTCATATGGACCATTAGGTATTTCTTTGACCTTGTGCAGAATCAGAGTTTTATCAGAACTACTTTTGTCGGTTAGTGGAACCTGAAAAAAACAAACAGCTTTGTTACGTTTATACAGGGTGGACCAGAACTAATGGGACATACGGTAACAGTAGATTCCTCACACAAAAATATTGCGATGGACCTCAACTTGTCAAATCCGAAAGTTGATATTAACAGAAATACAGGTTGCCAAAGTTGAATTTTAATTTTTGATTTTTTCAAATAACTTTTGAAATAATCATGTTATTTTTATGAAATTTTGTATAATATGGGGGTTGTTTGACATGCAAAATCCATATCTGACCTTGGTATGGGTCTTACATGTAGGTGGCGCCAGTTACAAATCTTTCCACTCATTCTAATAATTATAACTTTTTTGTACGCACTCGAACATTTTTTTAATCAAAAAATTGATTTTCCGTCATTTTTACGTAAAAAAGGTACACTGTGAAAGTCGATGTGAGTAACCATTTTCAAGATATTTGCCCTTGAAGTAATCTATGCAATGTTGTTTCTAATGGAAAATTCTGAAAATTAACATAGGGGGCATCGAAAATGCCGTTGACACGGAAATTTTGACAAGCATCTCGATGTTCAATGTTTGTAATATAAAAAACAAAAAAAAAATAAAAATATTTTCAAATAAATTAATTTTTTTTTTGTTACTTCAACTTCAAATATCTTGAAAAAGGTTACTAGGCACTTCTACAAAGTAACCCTTTTTCATGTTAACATGATGGAAGAATCATTTTTTTAATTTTTAAAAAATGTACGAGTGCGTACAAAAAAGTTCTGATTATTTGAATGATTGAAGGTGTGTAAGTGGCGCTCCCTACAAGTAAGAGCAATTCCGTGCTCAGATTTGAATTTTGCATGTCAAACAACCCCTATATAACAAAATTTCATCAAAGTAACATAATTATTTTAAAAGTTATTTGAAAAAATCAAATATCAAAATTAAACTTTGACCCTGTGTCTCTGTTTATATCAACTTTCGGATTTGACAAGTTGAGGTCTATCGCAATATTTTTGTGTGAGGAATCTACTGTTACCCTTTGTCCCATTACTTCTGGTCCACCCTGTATACTTTTTATGACAAAAATCTTGAACATTATTCCAATCAAATCAAAAATCAAGTTAAATCAAAAAAATCTTTATTAATTATTAATAATAATAATAATGATTATATAAAAAGAGCATAAAATAACAGGAATTTACATTTTTACAAAGGATTAAGGAACTTCTGTTCCGTTATCACTTACGTTGTAGAATTTGAAGTCTGTTTACATTTTTTGATAACTTATGTCTATTACTTAATGATTAAGTTGATCATAGCATAGTGTTGTAGGTATATTGTTTAGTTTGACCATTATTTACGAAAAGAATCTGAAGCTAAAATTGGTACTTATTAAATGATGATAAAAATCAAATTAATATCACACTCTAGGAACACAAATGTTTAATATTCACTTAATAACATAAATAGAATGTAGATTTCATATATAGCGGGAGGGTAGTCTTGACTGACTAGTTAAACATCAAGCTTATAGTCTTGGGAATGCAGTCAAAATTGGCCTTAGGTTTAGGTAAAAAAACAAAACCCTTTTTTGTTTGTCGAGCTTTCGGAAATGTTTATTTCCCTCATCAGGACATCTATAAATTAAGGTTCATGTAACAAAAACCGTGAAATACAATTTTATAAATAATCTACTCACCAAGACGAGTTTATAACAAAAGATAGCATCTTATGAAGAACATACTCTCTTCTAATTGAATTACAACAAATTTATCTACATCTTATTACTGTCGTGAAAGTGAGCTAAATGATGGTTAAAATACGAGAATTCACATGCATCGGTTCATAGTTGTGCTTCTAAAAAACCTTTTTACTGTTTGACAATTCGATAAGAGAGACTAAATGCTAGAAATAATATGTTAGAAAGAGACAAAGACACTTCTGTGACAAGTTTGCCTATTTGCACAGAAGTGTCTTTGTCTCTTTCTAACAGATTAATTATAGCATTTAGTCTCTCTTATCGAATTGTTAAACAGTAAAAAGGTTTTTTGTGAGGTTTTTTAGAAGCACAACTATGAACCGATGCATATGAATTCTCGTATTTTAACCATCATTTAGCTCACTTTCACGACAGTAATAAGATGTAGATAAATTTGTTGTGATTCAATTGGAAGAGAGTATGTTCTTCATAAGATGCTTTCTTTTGTTATAAACTCGTCTTGGTGAGTAGATTATTTATAAACGAGTGTGGTTAATTTGTTGGGTTTGAGGATCAGTGAAATTAAAGTCCAATTTGTTTTAAAATGGCCGACGTTTCGCAATATATAATTGCATCATCAGGGCGATTTTAACACTCTGGACTCAAGTCGCAAGAATACATATTTACACGACACACAAACAGGAAAACTTTTAGGTACATGGGACAAAATGCGGAAATACAGACAACTTATCTCCATCAAAGGTAGTGCAGTATATGGAGATAAGTTGTCTGTATTTCCGCCTTTTGTCCCATGTACCTAAAAGTTTTCCTGTTTGTGTGTCGTGTAAATATGTATTCTTGCGAATTGAGTCCAGAGTGTTAAAATCGCCCTGATGATGCAACTATATATTGCGAAACGTCGGCCATTTTAAAACAAATTGGACTTTAATTTCACTGATCCTCAAACCCAACAAATTAACCACACTCATCTACAAATTTGCTGGATCGTTAAATAAACAAAAATTATTTATAAAATTGTATTACACGGTTTTTGTTACATGAACCCTAATTTATAGATGTCATAATGGTGGACCTGGATAAACCATTCGAAATGATGTAAATATAAAATATTTTATTGAGTATGTTCAAATTCATATCACTCTTCTCTATTGAAGAAGTTTCAACTTCTACATCTATTCCGAAATAATTATAACAGTCTTTTCTCGAACGTTTTTTTTTCTATCAAAGCAAATATATTTTGAACATACCCCAACAAAACGAATCATAGCTCAATTTGTGACCATTTTAATATAAAAAGGTTGGCCAACCTTTAACCTATAACTTTGTTCTGTCACTGTAACTTTTAAAAAAAATGAACTGTAGCCATTGTTATTTGCAGAAAAACGTATTTTACAAAACAACTAAATAGGTATTTTTCTGATTGTACCAAAAACTCTTTTCCTTTTTTGAAATTTGTGGTAGGTAAACAAAAGCAAAAAATACTGAAATATCTAACCTGAAATCCGCCAAAACATAATATCGTTATCAAGGCCTTCTGGATGCTTGGCTTCATCAAGAGAACCACCAAGGATATGAGAGACACAACAGCCACAACATGCCTCTTCTATTCTCTTGTCAGGAGTATACTGGAGTACTGTTCAATCTTATGGTCTTCTCTGTACAAGTCGCATGTGGACAGAATCGAAAAGGTGCAAAGGAAATTTTCGAAATATCTTTTGCACAAACACCACTTGCCATACTCCAGTTTACCCTACGAGACCAGACTGCTGCTTTGTGGCATGAAGACCTTGGAGCAAAGACGAAAGGAGGCCCTTTTACTCTTCCTCCACAGAATCATTCACGGTGAAATCGCCTGCAGCGAGTTGCTTGATTCGGTTCGACTGCTTGTTCCATACAGGCGCACCAGACGACAGCGACTGTTTTTTCGAAGCGAGGCACAGGACCAATTATGGGTCTAGTGCTTTCTCGGACAGGATGGTCAGAAACTACAATGAACGATCCAACTATCCAAGACACAAATCAAACACCACATAAATAGACTGTAACCACACCACATGTTCTCCTCTTTTCTTTTTTGTTATTGTGTCTCATTTGAATTTATGGCTGTTTTTTTATATCTTATACTTTTTATACTTTATACTTAGATAGATAGATAGCACCATTTAGAACAATTGTTCTGTAGTGTGTTGTGGGACAATAAATAAATAAATAAATAAATAAATCAAACGAACGGGCGTTCTTTCGACGTTTGACCGAATCATGTTTGGGCTAATCATGATCTCGTTCACCTCAAGTTCAACAACAGAAAGTGTTTATAAATTATACTTAAAACTTGATGCTTTAAACTTTTAAAGTATTAACGTAGTTGTTTACCTTGTGAATTATTGATATAATCTCTTTTGAGTGTCACATATGTGAAAAGTCTTTTGGGACGAAGTTCAATTGTAATCTGCATCTTGCAGAGTTTCATAAAGTTAGTGAAACTTTCTTTAAGGGGATTAAGAAAATGTTCGTTGCTTGGAACGGAGATCAAAAGGTAATTACAACGAGTGAAAATTCCGAATTTTGCACACATATATTGATGGTTTATGGCAATCACCGAAATCTTCTTCTTGCTCAGTTGGAGAGGGCCCTCCTCCTTTGCTTCTGCTCGCCTCCACACAACACAATACATTAATGATAATAAATATTGATTGTGACCGAAAGTGTCTATCAACGGAAAATCAGCACGTGTCAGTACGGTAGGTGAGTAGGTACTCTCTCGAGCGTATCAAATCAAGCACTGTCACGCTATTTCGGGTAAAAATGCAGTTTGTGCAATCCGGAGGGGATATGCGTGCAAAATCTTATAGCGCGAAATCTACCTTGAAAATAATAAGAACGTTCATTTTTGAACATTCCACCCACCAAAAGAAATATAATTTTATTTTATCTAAGAAAACCGAAAAGTAAGCTAAAGTTAACCAAAAAAAAAAAACAATTTATCTGCTCTACAAGTGACATGCCCCTGCACTTGCAGAGAATGTCAAAAAATTGACTGGTGAAAGTTCAGCAGTTGGTAAAGGACACAGCTTTACCACTGGCCTTTGAAAAAACCCTTGCTGGGTTCGCACAGTCGCCACTCGCACCACACCATCCTGGCCAGGATAAAGTTTGACCACAGGGCCGGGCGTCCATTTCCAAGATGGTCTAAGTTCATTTTTGATCAGAACCAAGGTTGCATCCTTTGAATCAGCTGCCATCGATCTAGGCGATTAAGATTGCAATCTCGGTAGTCCGGTTCCGGAAAAGAACATGCTGATTCAAGGGTTAAAAAATGTGCCGGCGTGAGGGGTAGAAGATAGTTGGGATCTTCACTACGGTTACAAAGAGGTCGGGAGTTGAGAATGTATTCTACTTGCGTGAGTAGACTGTAAAATTCTGAAGATATGTGAATCCGTCACACGATAGATATGTGTTTTCACTGATTTAACACCAGCTTCGCTAAGGCCGTTGAAATGAGGACTGGCCGGGAGGTTGAAATGCCACTTCATAGACAGCCTTTCTGCGGTTGCCTTGAAGAAGGAATGAAGAAGAGAAAAGGCTCCTATAAAATTGGTTCCTTGGTCGCTATAAAGATTGCTTACTCTCCCACGCCTTGAAATAAATCTGCGAAAAGCAGCCAAAAAACAATCCGAGGACAAGTCGGAACACAGCTCTAGATGGAGAGCTTTAGTTGCACAACATACGAAGAGGCATATGTATGACTTGCTCGTTTTCGCTCCTCGATGTCTTCCTAAAATGATTGAGAATGGACCTGCGTTAGACTACTTAGCACACATCCGAGAATGCCTTCAACTGGAACACCCGAGAGCTAGGCAAATCAGCCATAACTGGAGCGTATGATTTGGGTTTGAGCCTAAAACATCTAAAGCACTTAGATAAACAACGATAAATAGCTGCACGGGGAAAGAGAATCCAAAAGGTTTGAGCGAGTATATTATGAAGCGTCTTTGAGCCAGGATGAAGGTTGTCACGATGTGAGAGTTCTAAGACCAAATCCGTAAAGCGACTATTTCAAGGCAATAGAATGAGGTGTTTACTTTCAAAAGATAGGGCAGATTTCGTAGGTCTACCACCCACCCTAAGAATACCAACCTCGTCAATAAAGAGGGCAAGCTTCCTGAAGGGCTTCGGCAATAAGCGGTTGCTGTCGATATCACCTAAAATATCAGAAAAATACTCTCTTTGAATCTGCAAAATGATAGAGCTCGAGATAATTCTACGGAACACAGAGCACCCGTACTACGACTCTCTTTCGAGTTTGAATATGAGATGAAGCGGAAAACAAACGCAAGTATGATTTTGTAGAAGGAAGAAAAACGGCAAAGCAACTCGGAAATAATACCTTGGTCGAAGGAAGTGTGCGGAGAGATTGTTTGTTCTTCCTTTTGAATGTCCGTAGAAGCTTGCTTTATAAGCGGGGGCTCTTGAGGCCAAGAAACCTCACTTTCCGATAGAAAGTTAGGCCCCTGCCACCAGAGTGCATGACAAAGAAGCCGATTGGGGCTGAGACCCCGAGAAGCGCAATCTGCAGGACTTATTTGTGTGAGAACGTATCTCCACTGCGATGATGGGATGGTGCTCTGTATGTGACTGACTCTGTTAGCGATAAACGTCTTCCAGCGATGAGGGGAAGCTGAAATCCAGGCAAGAGCGACTCGTGAGTCGGACCAGGCATACATACTATCGAATACCCAGGTTTTGGAATAAGACTCCTGAACGAAGTGCATAAGGTCGGCAAGAAGTACCGCTGCACAAAGTTCGAGGCGAGTGTCATGTATTGATATTTTATGTACAAGAATTGGCAACGTAGCCCCGCTCAGTTGTTATCGATATATATCACACGGGTAGTCGTGGTTTAAGTCTTAACTGTAAAATCCCGTTTATGATAATAAACTAATAGTCTAAACGTATATAGTTTATTATTCAGAACTAGAACATCACATGGTGACAGCGGTAACGCGCGTTTAGGACATAATAGTTGAAAAATACAAATGCAATAACGGGTGTGCATGCAGTGGATTTACATATTTTCGTTTTTTGCCGCTCTCCGGATATCGGTTATCGGTTGAATCTCTCGGACGGTGCTCGACGGTGTTGTCAAGCGTCCCACACGTTCGTGTAAAACAGGATAAAATGGGTGATCAAGCGAAGGCGCCAGAACAGCTTAATTTTCATGGTGAAGTTGGTAAAGACTGGAAATTGTGGAAGCAAAAGTTCGAGCTATACTTGATTGCCAGTGGAAAGAACGATAAAAAAGATAACGTTAAAATTGCCATTCTTTTGAATTTGTTGGGAGATGAAGGTTTGAGGATTTATAACACCTTCGAATTTGAAGAAGAGGAGGATGAGAAGAAATTATCTGTCATTCTAGATAAATTTGATAAATATTGCACTCCGATAAAAAACTTGGTTTACGAACATTTCAAGTTTTTTTAACGAGAACAGTTACAGGGAGAAACAATTGACGAATTTGTAACTGCTCTACGACAACTGGCTTCTAGTTGTGAATTTAAAGAAAAAGACATTCTTATTAGAGATAGGGTGGTGTTGGGCGTAAGAGATACCCGCACACAAGAGAAACTTTTACAGTACCCTAACTTGGAATTAAATGATGCAATTTCTATTTCCCGATCCATGGAAGCAAGTGTCGCCACACAAAAAGAAATTAATAAAGACAGCCCCACATCAGCAGTCGATGCAATAAATCGATATTCCTTCAGAAGCGCAAGAGGCCCAAGCAGATCACAGTCTGGACAGTCTCGTGACACAAGTGCTGGAAGTACGAGCCGTAATCAGTTTGGTTTTGGAAGACAAAACCCTCAAACGAGTTATAGTGAACGTCGAGGAGTAGTGCGGGGAAGATTTGGCATGCATCAAGGGCAATTTTCCAATCAGAATCCAGAATACAGTGGTCCAAGTTGTTTATGTTGTGGCTTCTCGCATCCTCGGGGTAAGTGTTCAGCAGCCAATCGTTTTTGTAGCTCATGTGGGCAAAAAGGACATTATCGCAGGTTTTGTCAAAATCGTGGCAACATTCATGAGATTGTTGAAGAGTTTGATGAAGCTTTAGACTTTAGTGATGATCAGTCAGATCAAAAAGACAGTGACTCTTATAATTTGGAATCCAATAATGGTAATTTCATCGTCTGGACAATATTTTACAACAAAATTGATGCTCTTGAGTGGTTCGAGAAACTAACTCTGTTATAATTTATGTGAAGTGAATAAAAACTTTAAAATTGACACTGGAAGTCAAGTGAATACTCTTAGTTTTGCTGACTTCATCAAGTTAAAGATTCCAGTGACTGAACTGAATAATTCTACTACAGTTTTGTCTTCTTACCTTGGACATACAATCAGTATTATTGGACAAATTAGATTGAAGTGTCGTTTAGAAAATAAGTCTAAGGAACTTTTATTCTTTGTTTTGGAATCGAGTGCTCCTTGTTCTATATTAGGGTTGAACGTGCTAAGTTTTTTAGTTTACTGGATGCCTCTTCCGCTTTTTTACAACTACCGTTAAACTATGAGAGTCCATTGTTATGTACAATATCGACTTGTTTTGGAAGATATAGGTATTTGCGATTACCATACGGCGTCTCCTGTGCTCCAGAAATCTTCCAGAGATATATGTATGAACTTTTGGATGGCCTTTCTGGTGTAGTGGCGTATTTTGATGACATTTTGGTATTTGGCAAAACAGAAGAAGATCATAACAAATGTCTCAATACTGTACTCGAGAAAATAAAAAGCAGCGGCTTAACTTTAAATCGGAAAAAATCTGTTTTTTGTACAAATAAAGTCAAGTTTCTCGGACACTTTATTAGTGACTGTGGTGTAGCTCCTGATGTGAGTAAAACTAAAGCGATTCGTGAAATGTGTCCTCCAAAATCAAAAAAAGAGCTTCAACGGTTTTTGGGCATGATTATGTACCTTTCTAAATTTCTGCCTAACCTCTCAAATCAAACGAGTACTCTTCGAAGGCTGCTCAGTGATAAGAACGAATGATCTTGGACTATCAATGAAGAAAACTGTTTTGGTCAGATTAAGGACTTGGTATCAAAAGCTACCACACTATCTTTCTTTGATCCTTCTAAAGAAGTTACATTGTCAGTGGATGCAAGCCCCTACGGACTTGGTGCTGTAATTATGCAAGAAAATCGTCCAATTGAGTTTGCCAGTGCCTCATTGTCAGCAAGTCAGCAGCGATACAATCACATCGAGAAGGAACTTCTGGCTTTGGTTTTCGGTTGTGAGAGATTCAATTTTTAAATTTTTATTTGTATGGCTTAAAGTTCTTTACAATTAATAGTGACCATAGACCGCTGGTTGGCCTATTGAAAAAGCCAATGGACGAAATGTCTCCACGGATTCAGAGACTGGCAATTCGTCTTTTACGCTACAATTTTGTACTAAACTTTGTTCCTGGTAAAAATATGACCGTTCCAGATACCCTCAGTCGGGATCCAGTTAAAGATGGTTTAAACACTGACTATTTGGACTCCAATTTGAGAGTGTTTTCAGTTATAGCTACTAGACCAGAAAATGAGAAACGCTTGCAAGACGCTATAAACAATGACGAAGTGTTACAAAAAGTCAAATTATTTGTGCTGCATGGTTGGCCTCAGCAGAAAAACAACCTTACGAATGAATTAAGAAAATATTGGTCAATAAAAAACGACATATTTTTGCATCAAAATGTTCTGTTTTACAATAAAAGGCTAATAATTCCGGAATCTCTAAGAAAGGAATTTTTAAGTTTGGTACACAAATGTCATCAGGGACTGGTATCGTGCAAGAAGTTAGCACAGGAAGCCATTTATTACCCAGGGTGGTCAGTTGACCTGGAAAAGTTAGTGCTATCATGTCCAACTTGTCAGTTGTATTCAAAATCTAATCAAAGGGAACCCCTTACTTCGCACGAAATTCCTAGTCTGCCTTGGCAAAAAATAGGCATCGATTTTAAAAGTTTTGGAACAGTTAACTTCTTGGTAGTTGTTGACTACTATAGTAAATTTGCTATAGTTAATAAGTTAGTGAACAAAACAGCTACAACTGTTATATCAACGTTAAAGAATATTTTTTCAATAAACGGTCTTCCACAGCAAATATTCTCTGACAACGGGCCCCCGTTTCGGTCATATGAGTTTGAAAGCTTTGCCAAAAAATATGACATTGAACTGAACACATCCAGCCCACATTATCCACGCTCAAATGGAATGGTGGAGCGTATGGTCCAAACCATAAAAGGACTTTTGACAAAATGCTCTGAAGAAGGAGAAGACCCTTTTTTGGCGGTGCTTAATTACAATACAACTCCCAAACAGGATATGCCATCTCCAAGTAACTTATTAATGGGCAGAAAGTTAAGAAGTATATTGCAACTTAGTCAGACTAGCCTAGTGCCAAATTATCCACTAACTGGCGTAAAGGAAAGTCTCCAAAGTCATCAAGAGTCTCAAAAACATTATTATGACCTAGGCACAAAGCCTCTAAGAGAACTCTTACCAGACCAAGATGTCATTATTCAAGAAAAACCTAGACAGTGGACACCTGGCACCATCATGGAGAAGACAAGGCCGACTGGATATAGAGTTAGTTGTGGAGGTGTTGAATATAGACGTAATAGGGTTCATATAAAGCCGCTTAGTGAGGGTGTGACAGTAACCAGAAGTGGCCGAGTAGTAAAAGCGCCTGAAAGACTATGCCCATAAACACTTGTGCTTAGAGTATATATATATATAAATATTTTTTTTTTCTCTTTATAAAAGGGGTTAGGAGTAATGCGAGCTGTGCGTTTGCTTATTTAATTTGATTTATTTTGTACTATGGGTTTATAATCATAATTCATTGTTCGTTTTCTTTTATTCCTAGTTATGAATTATTAATTCTCTTTGTTAAAAAAAAGGGCGTGTCATGTATTGATATTTTATGTACAAGAATTGGCAACGTAGCCCCGCTCAGTTGTTATCGATATATATCACACGGGTAGTCGTGGTTTAAGTCTTAACTGTAAAATCCCGTTTATGATAATAAACTAATAGTCTAAACGTATATAGTTTATTATTCAGAACTAGAACATCACAGCGAGGTTAGGATTGAGTCTTTAACGGTGCTACCTTGGATTTTGCTGGTACCATTGTGACTGAAATTTTGCCTGAAAAGAAATTTCACGAATGTAGATCACGCAACCGTAAACAATGCTAGAAGCATCACAAAATCCATGTATCTCTAAGCGGAAAGAGTTTCCAGAGAAAAGTAACCGTTTTAGCTTGATTTCTGATAAGCTGGGAAGTTCTGACTTGAGAACGAGAACGTGCCGTTACTGATTCGCTTGCTGAATCGACCCAACCAGAATTTGAAATCCAAAACTGTTGAAGCATATGTTTGGCGAAAAGACATATTGGAGCGAAAAAACCCAAGGAGTCAAAGATACGAGCAATTTGGGAGAGTATGTTACGAGTAGATAAGTAGATAAGTTCAGCGGCAATTTCGACCATTTTTACATGTAAATCTCCATAAGGAAATCGCAGGTCCATCCTACCCTTTTTAGGACCGTTGAAGGTCATCGCATCGTTGCGTCACAACGTTCTCCAGGTAGACCACCTGATTGGAAGTCCCCACCTGATTGGAGGTCCCCATTTGATTGGAAGTCCCCATCTGATTGAAAGTCGCCATCTGCGGAAGTCCCCCAGGTGGGTGAATGTGTGTACTATGACTTACCTTTTTTTAGCCTCCGTTGGGTTTCGAACCCAAGCCTTTTGGATGTTGGTCCTATGCGCTAACCAATACTCTATTGGAGCTTTAATAAATATTTGCGTGGATGGTGATAGATATGACGCGTACTGTTATTGTGTAGATATCGTACTATGACTCACCTTTTTTTAGCCTCCGTTGGGTTTCGAACCCGAGCCTTTTGGATATTAGTCTTATACGCTAACCAATACTCTATTGGAGCTTTAAGAAATATTTGCGAAGATGGTGATAGACATGATGCGTACTGTTATTGTGATTGTGTACGTGTGGTGCTACGATGATGACTGTGCAGATGGGAATGGGGATGGGAGTCTCCCAGTATATGTAGAATTTAAAAGGAACATTTTGATTGTGGAAATTATGTTAGTCGTAGACGGTGACAAATAAATGTGAAGGTGGTCACTGAACCATAACCTTTAAAAAAATAGGATCCAATTCAAGTCTTGAGTGGGGTGTGGGGGTCCTCAGTAGGTTGCGCTGGGGGAGTTGACTATAGTTCGTCATCCAAGAAGTCACATTTCTGTTGTGAGAAAAAATGTTTTATCACCTCAAGTTTACAAGTTGATGGCTTAGCCTGCTCCGAATGTGAGTCATACAGTTATTGTTGCTGCAAATGTGGTTCACACATAACATCTTGAAGTCATGTTGAAATAAACATTAATGCAGTTCGTATCAATGGTGATTTGCGATGGATTGTAAAACGTTACTGCCACTCTACAAAATCAAACATGGATGAATTTATCTGCGATAAAAATTCAATGATACATCCAGATATGTTGAGCACCGCCAAACTGGGGCAGGCGGATCAGTTGTGTGCGAGACGATGGACAAAACCACAACAGTTCTAAATTTAGGTTGAATGTGGTTTTCTTATCGATAACAAGTCTCAGTAACTACAAAAGCAACAAAACAAGAAAACAAGAAAACAAGAGAACAAGAAAACAAGACAACAAGAAAACAAGAAAACAAGAAAACAAGAACACAAGAGAACAAGAAAACAAGAACACAAGAAAACAAGATAACAAGAAAACAAGAAAACAACACAAAACATTAACAAAAACATCTCATAAGCAATTGCGGTTATATGAAAATAAAATGAACAAATGTAGCCTGCAGTATTAGTTCACTGATTATAAAGTTTCAGGTATAAATTCAGGATCGGTTTGCTTTGTGGTTTTCAACAAGACAGGTTTTGTTTAATTCAATCACATAAAGATGATTCACATTGAAAAGTAGCTGAATTTAAAAAATAATACCTGTTGGGTGAAGTAGATAAATATTGCCACAATATATCCATTAGTATAAAAATTAACAATGACAACAGGACTTCCAGCAGGAGTATTGTTTCTGAGCGCCTTTTTTAACAATACCTTGTATATACAAGTGGATTTAAATATACAAGAGACGTTTATTTGCATATCAACAACTTTATTTCCCTTCCGTCTTTGTAAAGGAGATTCAACAAACGCCTTTGTGCAGATTCTGCAGATATTCTTGCCTAAAAAATAAACAAACGAAAACAAAACAGCGATGGATGATTCGAATAGTGATGTTAAAGTATTAGGGATTATATTGTCTGAAGTTTTTGTTCTTCACTACAAGTTATCCTTTTTGTTTGTTTATCTTTATTATTCGTTAGGTTAAGACATGGTTTGTTAACAAAATACACGAAATAAGCTCCCCACCCTGTTCTACACTACGCTACACTTGTCAGTTGTCACACCTCCTCTTGACCTGGGGTAGCGAGTGCAGTAATGGGCAACCTACCCTGATATAACAGACACTCTACACTGTTTGCACAAACAGCATAACTTACGCCGCAGGGTAGAAGAGTGTAGTTTCGTGTGCACTAGTGAAGCATAACAAACACACCTAATTATAATCAAGGTGTTCAACATTATCATTGCTAACAATGAATATATTTTTAGCTTGATAACTGCCAAGTCATACAATCAGGGGTTACTCAGACTCAACATTATCATTGTTAACAATGAATAGATTTTTTTAGCTTGATAAATGTCAACTCGCACAATCTTTTATTTTTTCCAAAACAAAGTGTGACTATTGCTGCATGCTGAATATCTCAAAGAAACTCTACAATATTTAATAGAGTTAAACCACCTCTCCATCAAACCACTCAATGAAATTTTTTCACATATCCAATACTTGATTTTGTATATGAAAATATTTATAATCAAGGTGTTCAACATTATCATTGTTAACAATAAATAGATTTTTAGCTTGATAAATGCCAAGTCACACAATCAAGGTTTACTCAGACTATAGTCACATGCTGCATTCGTCAACCGTTGACTCCATTGAGTTTTATAAGGCTTTAAAGTCAATGGTTGACTCCTATCATCACAGGTTCCTTCTCACAACCACGTTTGAAAAAATATCCTGATGGGTCCTTCAGAAAACTTTTTAAAAACTGCTTCGAACCGAGTGTGAATTAGCTTTTTGTTTGGTTTTTACAATAAAATTTGTCTCCATATCCACAACTTGATTTTGTGTATGAAAATCATTGAAAATATTTATAATCAAGGTGTTCAAGATTATCTTTGCTATAAGGAATGACATCACATTCTATAAACAAAAAACAGCTCATGTTTCAAGCATTGAAGACATTGAGTATTGCAGATAAGTGTTATCAGAGAATACATTGTTGTGGTGGTTTCATGACTTATCAGTCTTCGAAGGTCATGACCCGCAGATTGCACATTCTTATCAACTATGGTTTGTAATTTTCAAGAACATCCAGTCTTAACAGTAATTAGTACTTCGCGCATAGCTTGCATTTTTCTTATCAAGAATTTTAATGAGTCTTAACTAGTGTTTTTTGACTATAAATTGGTGAGACAGTGTGGTATCAGTTCTCATTCAAAAGTGTTAGTTGCTGCACAGGTAAGTCAATACTCTTCAACATTGTTTTCACAATAATATTAAACCAATTAATTCTAAAAAGTATTCTATTATCAGGATTCGCATTGTCTTAAATTTAGTAATGTGCCTGGGTTCAGGGTTTGTATATAAAACCAACATTCACTTATCACTATAAGCTAGATCACTTCACGCGGAATCTTTCATATTCAGGAATTAAAGACAGCTCGAACGAAATAGTTGAAATTTTCTGATATCGGCAAAAAACAACTCGCTTCACGAGGGTCCAAACATATAATTGATTTCGCAATTGCAGTTGCGCTTTTTCAAATTATTTTAGATTTGGCGACTGGAGCGGGTATTTAAGCATTATACAAAAAAATGCAAATACAATAGGATCTGAAGAAATCTGTATTCATCAAATAGATTACTATAAACAATTCTTATCGGATATGTGTGGGCGTGGCAGGGATCTTTCCAAAGTCTGGAATATTCAGACATAAATTGATAGTTTTCAAATCAACTTCATATGAACAATAATATGATTTTCAGCAACTTCATCCAATGAAATTTTCCATGAGTCAAAAATATGTATGAACTTTGCTCTTGAACTATTTTCATATTTTTTCTAAATTTTTGAGTCTGTACTTTCGATGGTGAATAACTGTTTTTGTTAATTCCAGGATGAAGAACATTGTCCTCTTTGTAATACAATCTGTAAACATACGTTACATACATGAAGAAAAAAAACTATAGATAAGACGCAAAAGCTTTTTAGTGAAAATTAACCTTTATTGATTGCAAGCTATTTGGAAATTTTGCTAAATGATGTTTGAAATGATGAAACAAAACAATTCCAGATATATACAAATATACAATAATAATTAAAACCTTTTGACAAAACAGGAACAGGAATTTTTTGAAAGAGATTTTACTTATAATATAGGTGAACTTTAGCGAAACTAACAAATTTGCTCGTTTGCCGTCAACCAATGTGTTGGTAGGGGTGAACAACACGTGATAACTTTAAAGTAATTTTCAATTTACTATTTTCAGTTTTCTTAAGTCCCTAGACCTTTCTGGCTGTCGAGTTAGATCTTCTGATTAACAAGAACAAAGTTGATGCAATTCAACGAATTTGCTGAGCGACAGATTTCTTAGAAGTATTTTTCCAGGTAATCAGTTTATGATTTTCATTGAACTTAAAATCAAAAACTGATTCTTTTTTCAGCCGAAAAGGTGGAACAGCTGTCGGATTCGATGATTCTTTAGCTAATTTTCATAGCTATCACATCAGTATAAGGTTATCCCCTGAAGTGATCGAACGTCCCTACTCAGTAGCAGATTTTCGCCTTTTTAAAAGTTGGGGAGTGAGTACGTCAGTATATCATAGATATTGGTTAGTATTAAGGTGTCTCTTGAAGTGTTTGGGCGTTCTATTTTTCTCATTACTAGATTAAATCTTCGACATGTCTATTATTGCGGATGCAATTAAACATATTGCTGTACTGCTCGGGATATTTAGGGGTCAAGTCTTCCGAAGAACTTCTTCGAGAAGGTATGGTTGAATGTGCCCGAGTAGTTAGAAAAATTAACAAAGCTTTGAAAACTGCTCGAACAATAGGTGAAAAAAAGCAATTACAGGCAGCAATGGTTGATGTTAAAAGTTTAAGATGTCAGTTTAAATTACTTCAAAAAAAGGGGGGTGGAATCAAGAAAAAAGAAACAGCATATCACCGTGTAAAATGGGAAGATTTGTGTGCAGCTTTTGCATCGAGAGTTCGAACAGGTGTCTTGATTAATCTCAGTCATAAAGATATCACGGAATATTTATTGGATTGTGAGGCTTTATTTAAGAGAAGAATACGAAACATTTTGAAAAACAACTATGCAGTAAAAATTAACGCAGTATTTTGTGGAGAATTCATCGTGAATAAAGCGAATGAAACCTTAACAGAAAATAAATATTTAAATACTCGAAATGTTCCATTATATCAGGATTCTCTTTTAGATGTATGGTTTGATGAAAATATTAAAACTCCATTGCTCATTGAACTAGAGGAATTTCAAGAAAGAGATAGTGGATGGGCTTTATCCAAAATACTAAATTTGACTCTAAATATAAATAAGTTTGATCAGAATAGAGCCGGCTCATATATTGACCTCCCTCCTCAAATAAAAAATAAACATGCTTGTGTGAATATTCAAAATTCCGATGATTTATGTTTTGCCTGGGCAGTGATCTCTGCATTGTTTCCAGTTGATCGTGATTTTGCCAAAAGGACTTCTTCATATCCTTCTCCTTACACTGTTTTGAATTTGAATGGAATTCAGTTTCCTATGTCATTATCCCAAGTTCCTCGATTTGAAAAGCAAAATGATATCTCTGTAAACGTCTATAGACTAGAAAAATCTGCGAAGCTGTAAGATTATACCAGCCTATATCACTAAAAATGAAGTTGTGTTCCATATTAATCTTCTTATGGTCCAAGACAGTTATTATAGTGATAAAGATAAGTTGGTTCTTCCAATTAAGACACATTTTGTTTGGATAAAAAATTTATCCCGTCTTGTTTCATCGCAGCTCAGTAAAAAAGACCATGTTAAATACATTTGTGATCGCTGTCTTCATTACTTTTCTGGTGATAATAAACTCAAAAATCATCTTGAGGACTGTGAAAATCTCAATAATGGTTCTGTTCCAAGGGTCCCTGAGAAAAATAGAAGATTTGTTGAGTTTACTAACTTTTCATTCAAAACAAAAGCACCTTTTGTTATATATGCCGATTCCGAATGTCTTTTGATCCCTACTTCAGATGATGAACTGAAAAGAACTCAAAAATATCAATCTCATATTCCAATCAGCATTGGATATTATGTTAAATGTTCTTATGATGTCATTATCGTTTTATAAATCCTATACAGGGAAAGATTGTATTCAATGGTTTGTTAAAGAACTTCTTGGCTTGCATCATATATTTCAGATTTTCCTAATTTAAAATCTGAATTTGGGGATCTAGACGACAGTCATTTCAAATTGCTTACTCGTAAAGGCATATTCCCATATGACTTTATGGATGATTGGTCGAAAATAGATGTGTGTGAATTGCCTCCCAAGCCAGAATTTTATAATAGATTGGAAGATAAAAGTATTTTCGATAGAGAGTACACACATGCGCAAAAAGTTTGGAACAATTTCTCTTGACAAACAATGCGAGATTATTCTGAACTATATATGAAAACTGATATTTTATTATTAGAGGATGTGTTTGAGCAATTTAGATCAGCAGCTCATAACACTCATGGATTGGATCCTGCTCACTCATTTACTCTTCCTGGCTATTCATGGCAATGTATGCTATATCAGCTCTATAAATCTAATCATCCTAGACTTGAGCTTTTGACTGATTTAGACATGGTTATGTTAATTGAAAAGGGTATACGAGGTGGTCTTAGTCAATGCTCAAAGAGGTATGCTCAATGCAATAATAAGTATATTCCATCATATGATCCTTCTAGAGAAGAAACATACCTCATGTATTTTGACATCAATAATCAATATGGATGGGCGATGTCTCAACACTTGCCCTATAATGGATTCAGATGGATGGATGATGATGAAATATATTCTTTCAATGTCTTAGACATTACCGACACTTCTAGCAGGGGTTTTATTTTGGAAGTAGACTTGGAAATACAGGATTTATTTTCCGATTTGCCTCCTTGCCCAGAACATAAGCCCCCCCTGGTTCTAAGAATATCAAGTTATTGGCTACGCTCTATAATAAAAAAAATACGTTATTCACTATAGAAATTTGCAAAAGGTATTAGGGTTAGGTGTTAAACTATCAAAAATCCATAGAGCAGTTTCGTTTAATCAGTCTCCATGGTTAAAATCCTAAATTGACTTGAATACTCGTCTCAGACAGGCTTCCAGAAATGACTTTGAGAAAAATCTGTTTAAACTTATGAATAACGCTGTTTTTGGTAAGACCATGGAAAATGTACGAAAACATTCTTCCGTTAAACTTATAACTAAATGGGAGGGTCGATATGGTGCCGGAGCTTTGATTTCAAGACCTGTGTTCAAAAGTAGCACTATAATCAATGAAAATATTGTAATTATTGAGTTGACAAAATCAGAAGTATTTTTCAATAAGCCAATATATGCTGGAATGTGTATTTTAGATTTGGCCAAAACCACTATTTACAAATTCCATTATGATTACATGAAACATCGTTTTGAAAAATGAACAGTGCTTTACACTGATACAGACTCTTTAATTTATGAAATAACAGGTTCCAATATTTACGACGTCATCAGGCAAGATTGTGGAAAGTACTTTGATACCTCTGATTATCCTAGAGATAATATCTATAATATTCCCTTAGTGAATAAAAAGGTTTTAGGTTTGATGAAAGATGAAAATAATGGAAGGATTATGACAGACTTTATCGGGCTTAGATCAAAAATGTATGCAGTGAAAATATTTTACACGGATGATGAATTAGATCGATACAAAACTGATTTGGAAAAGGAGGGGATATATACAACCAAAAAAATTAAAGGGGTCAAGAAAAATGTTATTGAAATTAAAATCTGTTTTGATGATTATAAAGAGTGTTTAGAATCACATACTGAGAAAGCAGTTGAGCAAAATCTCATTCGCGCTAGCAGACATGATCTATATTCAATCAAACAAACGAAAATAGCCTTAAGTCCATATGACGATAAGAGACACCTAATGAAAGACTCAGTCTTGACTCTCCCTCATGGACATTATTCTATAATGGAATGATTGTAATAAGTTAGACTTTGTATTAATTGATATAATAGAATTACTTTTCTGTATTGTAGGAGATAGGGATTGTAGAATAGTGTCGCTTCTTTATTGTATGCATTTGTGATTTTTTGATGAATAAATGAAATATTCCAAATTTGACTTTTCGCAAAGATTGATATAATAGCGAATTCTGTATGATTTTTACATTCAAACGAATCAATAAGTACAATCCAGTTTGTTGGTTCAAAATTTTCATCTAAAAATTAAGTCTTGTCTTAAAAGCTAAATATGACAAATTTTTAATTGACTCATCAATTTTTTAGCCAATCAATCCATTATTAATAATTGATTTTTCTCAGTTTGATGGTCAAGAGTCATTATGATTGGTTGATAATGTTGATATGCAAATAAACGTCTCTTGTATATTTAAATCTACTTGTATACAGTGTGTCCAGAATAAAATGATGTACATGGGACTATACGAGGATATTGGAAACGGTAAAAGATACGACGTTGCTTAAATGGAAGAAAAGTTGCGTATTTGTATGCTCAAAAATATTCTACCTTTGTTTCATTTTGAATCGATTTCGTTATGTTCATACAGGGTGAAAAAAGAAAAGGTTCATTTTGAAAAAAACACAATATTTTGCTTGTTATAAAACCCAACACTTTCAAATTTCCAGGATATAGGTAAGAGGATACGACGATTCTAAAACGGCGTCAAAAAAATTCTAGACCTACTATGTTGCGTCCAGACAAAGTCAAGTCTGTTTTTTTTATGGAAGTCATATTTTTGGAAATTATTTTCAATACGGACCATGAAAATGGAGAAGTTCAATATGGCCTCCATAAGAAAAACCAAAGTTGGCCTCGGCCGGACGCAACATCGTGGGCCTACAACATTTTTTGATGCCGTTTTTAGAATCGTCATTTCCTCTTACCCATATCCTGTAAATTTGAAAATATTGGCTTTTATAATAAGCAAAATTTTGTAGTTTTTCGAATATGGACATTTTCTTTTTCACCCTGTATCTACATCACGGTATCGATTCAAAATAAAACAAAAGTAGATTATTTTTGGGCATACAAATACGCAACTTTTCTTCCATTCAAGCGACGCCGTATCTCTTACCGTTTCCAATATTCCCATGTACATCATTTTATTCTAGACACACTGTATACAAGGTATTGTTAAAAAAGGCGCTCAGAAACAATACTCCTGCTGGAAGTCCTGTTGTCATTGTTGATTTTTATACTAATGGATATATTGTGGCAATATTTATCTACTTCACCCAACAGGTATTATTTTTTAAATGCAGCTACTTTTCAATGTTAATCATCTTTATGTGATTGAATTAAACAAAACCTGTCTTGTTGAAAACCACAAAGCAAACCGATCCCGAATTTATACCTGAAATTTTATAATCAGTGAACTAATACTGCAGGCTACATTTGTTCATTTTATTTTCATATAACCACAATTGCTTATGAGATGTTTTTGTTAATGCTTTGTGTTGTTTTCTTGTTTTTCTTGTTATCTTGTTTTCTTGTGTTCTTGTTTTCTTGTTTTATTGTTTTCTTGTTTTCTTGTATATACAAGGTATTGTTAAAAAAGGCGCTCAGAAACAATACTCCTGCTGGAAGTCCTGTTGTCATTGTTAATTTTTATACTAATGGATATATTGTGGCAATATTTATCTACTTCACCCAACAGGTATTATTTTTGAAATTCAGCTACTTTTCAATGTGAATCATCTTTATGTGATTGAATTAAACAAAACCTGTCTTGTTGAAAACCACAAAGCAAGCCGATCCTGAATTTATACCTGAACTAATTTTGCAGGCTACATTTGTTCATTTTATTTTCATATAACCGCAATTGCTTATGATATGTTTTTGTTAATGTTTTGTGTTGTTTTCTTGTTTTCTTGTGTTCTTGTTTTCTTGTTTTCTTGTTTTCTTGTTTTCTTGTTGTCTTGTTTTCTTGTTTTCTTGTTTTCTTGTTCTCTTGTTTTCTTGTTTTCTTGTTTTGTTGCTTTTTTAGTTACTGAGACTTGTTATCGATAAGAAAACCACATTCAACCTTAATTTAGAACTGTTGTGGTTTTGTCCTTCGTCTCGCACACAACTGATCCGCCTGCCCCACTTTGGTGGTGCTCAACATCTCTGGATGTATCATTGGATTTTTATCGCAGATAAATTCATCCATGGTTGATTTTGTAGAGTGGCAGTAACGTTTTACAATCCATCGCAAATCACCGATACGAACTGCATTAATGGTTATTTCAACATGACTTTAAGATGGTATGTGTGAACCACATTTGCAGCAACAATATCTGTATGCCTCACATTCGGAGCAGGCTAATGACGAACTATAGTCAACTTCTCCACCGCAACCTACTGAAGACCCCCACCCCCCACTCAAGACTTGAATTGGATCCTATTTTTTTAAAGGTTATGGTTCAGTGACCACCTTCACATTTATTTGTCACCGTCTACGACTAACATAATTTCCACAATCAAAATGTTCCTTTTAAATTCTACATATACTGGGAGACTCCCATCCCCATTAACATCTGCACAGTCATCATCGTAGCGCCACACGTACACAATCACAATAACAGTACGCATCATGTCTTTCACCATCTTCGCAAATATTTCTTAAAGCTCCAATAGAGTATTGGTTAGCGTATAAGACTAATATCCAGAAGGCTCGGGTTCGAAACCCGACGGAGGCTAAAAAAAGGTGAGTCATAGTACGATATCTACACAATAACAGTACGCGTCATATCTATCACCATCCACGCAAATATTTATTAAAGCTCCAGTAGAGTATTGGTTAGCGCATAGGACTAGCATCCAGAAGGCTCGGGTTCGAAACCCAACGGAGGCTAAAAACAGGTGAGTCATAGTACACACATTCACATTCACCCACCTAAGGGACTTCCGCAGATGGCGACTTTCAATCAGATGGGGACTTCCAATCAAATGGGGACCTCCAATCAGGTGGGGACTCCCAATCAGGTGGTCTACCTGGAGAACGTTGTGACGCAACCACCTATGCGATGACCTTCAACGGTCCTAAAAAGGGTAGGATGGACCTGCGATTTTCTTATGGAGATTTACATGTAAAAGTGGTCGAAATTTCCGCTGAACCGGCCTTGCTCATCTACTGTTACGCTTAGTGCATTAAGATTTCACGGGAGTGAGAGAGTAAGCAAATAAGTTGTTTGTCGGGTCCCATTGAATACCTTAAACTTTGATCATAGATGGATCTTCAGACTGAAAATCCAAAAGCATCTGAGTATCGGTAGAAGGTACAGCCGCAAGAAGTTCAGGGTGGCTGCTGGCCCATTTATCAAGTTCAAAACCTCCCTGCCTGAGCAGGCAGATCAATTCCCTCTGAATTTTCGAAGCAGTAGGCAAGTCCGGTGCCGATGAGCAACAGTCACCCACATAAATATTGTGACGCAGAACTTCTGAAGCCAAAGGAAAGAGCTCCTGTCCTGCAAGTTCTTACAGAGTACGTAAGGCCAGGTACGAGGCAGATTTCATCCCAAAAGTGACTCGATTTATCTGATACTCTTTTACATCTTCGCTTGCGCTGATATCGGGTATCACTCGAACTGATCAGAATTTCAGTGAGTGGTTTAGTGACTGGCCGAGTTTCAAGTAGAAGGCGAAGTAGTAGGGAAGCAGTCAATGATAAAGTTGGGCAGTTAGATCCTAAGTTTATTGATCGTCAAGCTTTCGGGAGACATTTCCTCCCTTCATCAGGACAACTAGTAGTAATATAAGGGTAATAGTACCATCACAAAATAAAATATAGAGGGCACTTACCAAATTGTGAGTAAAACAAAAAGCAGTTATCACTCATATAGGACACAGATTAATTATTATGGAGTTGTACATTACGTATACAGGGTGTTTCCTAACCTCTGTGACAAAATGAAAGGGGGGATTCTTCGCTTAATTTTAAGACGAAAATGTGGTATAACTTTTTTCCGAATTTCGCTTTGTTTCCAAAATACAGGGTGTTTAATTTTTTTTATCATTATTATTTATTTTTGTATATTTTTTTTTTATTTATTTAGTGTTTTTGAATTCTCCATTAAAACGATTATAATTGATTGCTGTATTTGTACCAGAATGTCTGTCATTTAACGTTGTGCATAGTCCCTTTTACCAGTTTCATCCATTTTTTTCCCTGTCATTTTATTCATAATTTTCAACTCCACTTATTCATTTTGAATCATTCTAAATCTCATCATAATTCGAGTCACATTCATCTTCTACATCCGAAAATTTTGATCTTATATTATTTTAGCAGGAAGGAAAGAAGTTGAAGTACTCTGAGCAAGTTTATTTAGTAATAACTGGCAAAGCGCTTTCGGCTAATACGCCATCTTCAGTGCCCCAATAGTCAGTGTAATATGCAGGTGACCTTATTCAACATCAAAATTATGATTAGCATCAAAATTATGATTAGCATCTGAGCCCTTTTTTCAAAGGTCATGTTGATGGTCATGTTGATGGTCATGTTGATGGTGATGTTGAATAAGGTCACCTGCATATTACACTGACTATTGGGGCACTGAAGATGGCGTATTAGCCGAAAGCGCTTTGCCAGTTATTACTAAATAAACTTGCTCAGAGTACTCCAACTTCTTTCCTTCCTGCTATTCTGAGATGAGCAACACAGCCATTCCTTCATATTTATATTATTTTATTCCATGTATTTACTTTCCATTATTTTAAACTACTAATTAGGCTAGCTATGTTCTGGTGATCACAATTCTATGTTCCTTTTAAATTCACACACTATATACGTAATGTACAACTTCATAATAATAATTAATCTGTGTCCTATTTGAGTGATAAGTGCTTTTTGTTTTACTCACAATTTGGTAAATGCCCTCTATATTTTATTTTGTGATGGTACTATTACCCTTATACTACTACTAGTTGTCCTGATGAAGGGAGGAAATGTCTCCCGAAAGCTTGACGATCAATAAACTGAGCATCTAACTGCCCAACTTTATCATTGACTGCTTTCCTACTACTTCGCCTTCTACTTGATCAGAATTTGGCAATACATTTGTTTTATGTCACAAATGAATGCCACGGGGTTTGAACGAAAATTGGGAAGAATCTCTGAAACTTCGTGATGAAGCTTCAGACCTGACATAAAAAACCACCAAAAAACTAGATCCGCTATATACTCCACCGAGCCGAAAAACTTTTACCCATAATATTATTCCCAATTTATATAATCGAGAGAATGAAAAGGACAAAAATATCCTGAATGCAGTGAATCACCTTGCCATAATAACGGATATGTGGTCTTCCGACAGCAACAAGTCATACATCACTGTAACATGTCACGTGATTTATAAAAGTGAGTTTTTTTCTCGAGTCTTGGCTACAGAAGAAGTATGTGAAAGCCACACAGGTAAAAACATTGCAACTGCATTAACTAATATTTTTGAAACCTGGGGTATAACTGAAAAAGTGGTATCGGTTGTTTCCGATAGTGGGGCCAACATCAAAAATGCAATCAACGAACATTTACACAAACATCATCATCCGTGTGTAGCGCAAACATTGAATTTGACTGTAAATGAAAGTTTGAATAAAAATAATAGCCTGAGTGACATTTTAAAAAAGTGTCGTAGTTTAGTGACTCATTTTAAACACAGTGGTTTGGCTTCACAAGAACTACGCGATGTCCAAAGGCGTATGAATCTACCCGAGCTGAAGGTAAAACAAGACGTTTCGACACGGTGGAATTTAACCCTAACAATGATACAGCGTCTTGTAGAACTAAAATCGTCATTAGCTGTTGCCTTATTAGATTTACCAAGGGCTCCAGAATGTTTGGATGCCTCAGAATGGGAGATTATTCTGGATTGTATACCGCTTCTGAAACCAATAGCCACACTGACCTCAGAGCTATCTGGCGAGAAGTACCTCACTATTTCTATAGTTATACCTCTGATAAGGGGACTTCAAATGTCGCTACGAAGCTATACTGCAACTACTGAGACAGGAGAGAGACTTCAAAAATCATTGATTGAAGTTGTTGTTTTGTTTGCTGAGAAGGACCACCCTTGGTAGGGAAATGATATGATTCGTACGGGAAAATGTTTTACATTTTTATTCGAGCAACTTTTAAAAAATTCTATTTCAACTTCAAAGTCATACAACAATACTAATCACCAGTGACAGTCATTCATGGCACCCTTGTTCTCCTTGGACTCGTCGGCCCGTGTTCAGACTTGAACCATGATTTAAGCAGTAACATGCCGGCCACGTTGAAAAGTCTTACTTTTCGAAAAATAAAAAATACGGCTGACTCCAAGAACTGCCATCACACACTTCACTATCACATATCAGTGTCATTTTCTTTATTCTGAGGTGTCAATTGGTAACACGCACACTCGAGCCACTGATCTTCTGATTATGTTGCCATTAGGAAGACGTACGGAAATAACTCTAACTATCTTGTCCGCTCCTGGATGAAGATCGACGACTCGTGCCATTCGCCATCGTAGTGGAGGTTGATTGTCCTCGATCAGAACGACTAGGGATCCAAGCTTCAAATTGACATGGATATTTTGCTTCCACTTGCCCCGAGCCTGAAGGCTTGACAAGTACTCTCTTGACCAGCGTTCCCAAAATTGTTGGTGTAATTGCTGTAGTCTTTGATATAACGACAAACGTGATATTTTGACTTCCATGAAGTTAGCTTCTGGAGAACATAATAGAGACTCGCCTATTAGGAAATGTGAAGGGGTCAAAGGATCATAGTCATTAACATCATTAGAAAGTTGAGTCAGTGGTCGGGAATTTAAACATGCCTCAATTTGAACCAAAAGGGTGTACATATTTGAAAAATCAAGAGATGAATTTCCGAGTACCCGCTTAAGGTGAAATTTCGTACTCTTAACAGCAGCTTCCCATAAACCGCCCATGTGAGCTGATCGCGCAGGTATAAAATGCCAGTTGATCTGATCGTTGGCTAAAACTGTTGAAACAATTTCATTATGCTTTTTGTCATTTATCAAATTATGAAGTTCAATAAAGTAATTATTTGCCCCAACAAAATTTAATCCGTTGTCAGAATAAATGTTTGAAGGTTTACCCCGACGGGAGCAAAATCTCTTTAAAGCATTCAAAAAACTATCCGTTGTCAAATCTGGAACTAATTCGATATGGATTGCATGAGTGGTGAAACATACAAATATGCACAGATATGTTTTTATAATTTAGCTTCTGCGCAACCTTCCTTCTTTAACATATATCGGACCAGCGTAATCCACACCACAGTTTAAGAAAGGACGACTAGGAATAACACGTGTTCCAGGCAAGGAACCCATTAAAAATTTGACAGGTTTGGGATTTGCTCTATAACAAATAATGCACTCATTAAGAACCCTTTTTACTGTATTTTTACCTTTGATAGGCCAAAATTTTAGACGTATCATAGAAAGTAAATTTTGACTGCCTGCGTGCAGATATCTAAGATGAGCATCCAAAACAATCAAATTTGTTAACTTATGTTTGTGTGGCAAAATGATTTGATGTCTCTGATCATAATTTAGTTTTGAATTTTGCAGTCTTCCACCCACACGTAATATTTTTTCAGAATCCAAGAAAGGATTCAAACTCAATATTGTACTGTGACGACTTAAGGGTTTTGAATTCTCAAGGCTCGAGATCTCTTTCTCGAATGATTCGCGTTGAGCCAATCGTATTAGAATGAAAGAAGCTTCGTTTAGTTCAGAAATTGACAAACTGTTTGATGTAACGGGAATTTTCTTCAAAGTACGATTTTTAAATCTGATAATGTATGCTACAATTCTTCGCAATTTGCAGAAAGTCGAATATTTTTCAAAAACATTGAATGTGAGCTGAGTATTTCCAGTAGAATGTGTTACGTCTGTTGTATTCAAGCTTATTGCGTTTGATTTTATTTCTGGTAATGAGTCCAACTCAGAAATATCACCACTGCAACAATTATCATCCGGATCAAACTTGTATAAAAATTCGGGACCATTAAACCATGTTTTGTTTTCAATCAATGCTCGTGGTCCTAAGCCTCGAGATATAATATCAGCAGCATTATCGTGACTTTTGACATGCTTCCATCTATTAAGATCCGATAATTCTGATATTTTAGCAATTCTATTCGCGACAAATGTTTTCAATTTGCAAGGTTCCACCTTCAACCAAGACAAAAGTATTGTTGAATCTGTAAAATAAACTGTCTTTGATATGTCATGATTAAGAATTTTTGTTACTCTTGAGACCAATTCTGCTAATAAATGAGCTGCTAACAATTCCAATCTAGGTATAGTTTGTTTCTTGAGGGGTGCAACTTTTGACTTAGCAGTTAAAAGCCGTATCTGCTTTCTTCCGTTTTTATCAATTGATGATAAATATAAACATGCTCCATATGCCTTTTCCGAACTGTCGCAAAAGCCATATAATTCAGATTTCTTCATGTTGGGAATCAAAACGTGTCGATTGATTTCTAGTTCATTCAAAACTTCAATTTCTGACATGAATTCTAAAAAACGTTTTTTCAAATTTAACGGAATATCTTCATCCCATTCGGTTTGTTGTTGCCATAAATCTTGCATAAGAATTTTTGCTGTGATGATTGCAGGACCAATTAAGCCTAGAGGATCGAAAATTTGTGAAATTGCTGACAAAACGCAACGTTTGGTTATTTTTTCATGAAGCTTGACGCTAATTGAATATTTCAGATTGTCTTGATGTGGATTCCATATTATCCCAAGTGTTTTTAATTCTTTCTCGTCGTGATTTAAAATCAATTTGTCATCTTTGAGATGACTTTTTTCTGAAATGTAATTTAGGATTGATGTATCATTTGAGGACCATTTTCTGAGATCAAATTTAGCTTGCGAAAGAATTTCTGTTAGTTCATGATAAATTTCTAATGCTTCGCTTTTGGTATCAACACTTAGTAACAGGTCGTCCATATAGAATGAGTTCTCAATAATTTTCGCTGTCCGAGGGTATTTGTCTCTATTTTCGATAGCAAGTTGCTTTAAACATCGCGTTGCTTGAAAAGGCGCACTTGCGGTTCCGTAGGTAACTGTGTTGAGTTGATAAACTTTTATGGGTTCGTCTGGATGACTTCTCCATAAAATTTGTTGATAGGATCGCTCGGTGGGATTAATCAATATGCATCGATACATCATTTTGACATCAGCACTAAGGACGTACTTTCTCAATCGTAATCGTAAAAGAATTGAATAAAGATCGGATTGTATAGTTGGACCTACTAGTATTAAATCATTGAACGAAACATCTGTACTCGTTTTCGCACTCGCATCAAATACTACTCTACACCTTGTTGTGACTGAGTCTCGTAATACTGCTGTATGCGGTAAGAAATATGAATTTTCGTCCATTGAGTCATCGTTTTCCAAATTGTTTTTAAATTGCATATGCTCCAAATTTTCATATTCGTTCATGAATTCTACATATTGAATTTTCAAATCTTCATTTTTCTTGAAACGTCTTTCTAAATTATTGAATCTTCTTAAGGCCATGGTTTTTGAATTTCCTAACTTTCCATCACAATCTCTCTTGAATGGATATTTCACTATGAATCTTCCGTCTTTGTGACGCGAAGTAGTCTCCTCGAAATAACTTTCACATATTTTTTCTTCCTCTGAGAAAAATGCTTCTTGTTGTAGTTCTTCAATCTCCCAAAATTTATTCAAACTGTTATTGAGATCTTTATTTGTGATTTTTGTGGATAAATTACAAATTGAAGTTTGTTGTTGATTATTTTCGTGAAATGCGATTCTTCCGGCAAAAATCCATCCTAATCGTGTTTCTTGTAAAACTGGCATATTGTTACCTAGTTTCAACCTGCCGGTTTTTAGCAAATCGTAAAATACTCCTACGCCTATTAATAAATGTATTTCCTTCGGAATATTGAACTTTTCATCTGCTAATTTCAAGTTAAACGGGTATTTTATGTCTTGTCTATTAAATTGAAATAATGGCAATTTTTCTGTTATTTTTGGTAAAATCAGAAATGATAAATCCACTTTAAACGATTCAGTGCGTGATTTTATGGTCGTGAATGCTTTTTTTGAAATTTTTGTTACAGATTCATTGACTCCTGACAATGGTATATTGACATTTTGGCAATTGAGCTTCAGTTTCTTAAAAAGGGATTCAGTCATCAGATTGGATTGACTACCTGAGTCCAACAATGCATTACATGTATGCCAACTTCCTTGATAATCAGCAATAAGAACAGTAGCAGTCGACAATAAAATTTGATCCTCTGAGAAATTGGAAAAAGCGAAGTTTAACTGCTCGTTTTCTTCATTTTCTGTACAAATTTCTGGAAATTTTTCATTTGTGGCGCACATTGCGTTAAAACTTCGTTCTGCACGTTCATTTGATTTATTTCGTTGAGTTACATGTTTTTCTGGAGCTTTTGAATTGTCGGTTCGGTTCTGGGAAACAAATGATTCGGCTACTTTGCGACATGGTTCAGGCAGAAAGTTCCGATGGACAGCCTCCTCCGATTTCGTAGCTGGGGATTGAGATAGAGAATATCGAGTATTCGTTGTAATCCGGTTTTCGAAACGTTCCGAATCATGATGCTCAGGTCTTTGATTTTCATGCAATAAAGTATTATGCTTGGAATTACATTTCTTGCATCTGCTTGAGTTACATTCATTTTTGAAATGACCTGTTCTGAGACAATTGCTACAAAGTTTGTTTTCTCGTATGACGTTATATTTTTCTTTTGTGGGAAGATTAGCAAATGATGGACAACTGAACAGGAAATGAGAGTCACCACAATATGGGCACTTGATATTTGTTTTTTCTTTTGTGAAAAGACATCTATTTGTAGATTTTTCGTATTCAAATTTTCGAGAAAATGGTTTTTGTTGTGAATTCGATTTTGAGAAATCACTGCTTAATGCTTCCAGGGTTAAACACTTTTTTGTCAAGAATTGCACAAATTCATTCAAAGTTGGTAAATTTGCATCGTCTTGCTTATTTTCCCATTCACGCCGTGTTCTATCGTCTAATTTTTGTAATATGATTGGGATGAGAATTAAGTCCCAGTGCTCGACTGGCAATCTTAACTTTTCCAAAGCTGATTTATGTTGAAATAATTTATCTAACAAAAGTCTGAGATGGCTAGCTGATTCTTTTGAAACTTGTGGCAAATTGAACAATAAATTGTTTATGTGAAGATTGATTGTGGCTCGTTTGTTTTCATACCTTTTTTTTAGCAACTCCAGAGCGATTGAATAATTTGATGCAGTAACTTCCAAGGATTGGATCAATTTCAATGCATCACCCTTACAACATATTTTCAAATATAAGAATTTGTCAATATCGTTCAAATCATTTCTGTGATTAACAACGGAATCAAAAATATCTATAAAGCTATACCACGTTTCATATCGTCCATGAAATTCAGGCAATCCTAGATCAGGGAGCTTGGCAATCGTATTCGAGTTTGAAGGCGCTGTTGCTATACTTCTATGTAAATCGTTTATATGAGCATTTTTGCTTTTTTCGATAGTTTCTTTGGCTGTTGCAATCAATGAGTAAAAATCTGATTCAACGTTTAAGCGAGACCCTTTTTCCGTTGATGATAAATACTCCAGTCTTGTTTGAATTCGATCATATTCAGAAAAATCTTCTTGAACACTTTTCAATCTGATTTCAATTTGATACACCTCATCGCGTCTTTGATCCAAAAATTGTCTAAATCTTTCCAGCCTTTCGACTATGACTGTACGTGAATGTTCGAGCTCTGAATATTCTTCATACTCAGGATCAGAATGAGAACCTGTTGCATTTGATTTCTTTTTGCCACCCATTTTTAACTACAATCAGATCAACTTGATACGTGAATTCGATAAATTCAACAAAGAGGATCGAGTACTTATGTAGCAGCGTTTAAAACTACAAAACTTCACCCTATTAATTCAAATAATCGAAATGTTAACGCTGAACCTACTCAATGAGAAACTATCAATGTCAAAGATGTACACGAGGCAAAAAATACGCTGATAAAATAATTACGATGAATAATAATTAGTCTGTGTGAGTAATACGAGAATCAAAATGTATGAGGCGAGAAAATATGAGAGTCAAAAAATACGAGAAATACAGATACTTGTTGTTTTCGAGAACTGTCACTACGAGAAAATAGTTAAGAATTGTTATAAAACTTGGATAGCATGTAGGAAGAAATAGAACGAGCTCACCAGTTCTTATGCGTAGATCACGTGCTCTGCCGCCTTTGATGCCTTCTAATTTCCAACCACTTCTTTTCCAGTTTTCCACAGGCGTTGTTGATCTAATCCGGTTCGACGGGACCAAAAATTATGTTGTTTTGTTTGCTGAGAAGGACCACCCTTGGTAGGGAAATGATATGATTCGTACGGGAAAATGTTTTACATTTTTATTCGAGCAACTTTTAAAAAATTCTATTTCAACTTCAAAGTCATACAACAATACTAATCACCAGTGACAGTCATTCATGGCACCCTTGTTCTCCTTGGACTCGTCGGCCCGTGTTCAGACTTGAACCATGATTTAAGCAGTAACAGAAGTGATAAGCCGAAGATTAGGATCTTTAGAAAATGATAAAATGCTGGCGAAGGCTACCATTCTTGATCCCCCATTAAAAAAATTGGCTTTTGGGTTAGACGAAAATGCCGCCAGTGCCCAAAAATGGTTATTGGAAGAACTGACGCAACTATTTGCTGATAAACGTGCAATTACTTCTGCAGTTGTGAGAGAAAACATCGCTGATCCTCCAGTTACCACATCCAGTCAACCAGCAGTATGTTCCGAAACCTCACTTTGGGAGTATTTTGACAATAAAGTTAAAAAATACCAACATATTTCAACACCAATGACCACAAGCACTATAATGTTGAGGCAATATTTGGAGTTACCGCATGAGCTCAGAACATCAAATCCCTTGATGTTCTGGGAAAACCATAAAAATGTTTTTCCAGAACTGTATGAGCTGCACTTGAAATACTCTTGTATACCTGCCACCTCAGTCCCAACAGAACGTGTTTTTTCAAAAAGTGGTCAGCTGACAAATGTTAGGCGAAACCGACTTGCACCAAAAAATTTGGACAAGATTATTTTTTTAAATAGTTGTTTTTGATAAAATCAGTTAATTTGGTTACTAATTTTGTAATCACGTAAATTTTTCTGTTCTCAATGTTTTATCTTGTCCCAAAAAGTATTTCTTTTGTGTGTAGTGTTTATATTTCATTTTTCTTTCTTATGATACATATATTTTCTAGAACTACTTGGCAGAATTAGGCTATTCTTTTGTATTATGTTATGTTTATGTGTATAGAATTTATACTTGTTTTCTCTTGATTTTCATGTTCCATTTGAGCTAAAGTTTTTGAGTGTTTGTTTTTTATTTTAAATGTATTCATATTAATATTTCATCTGTATAGGTAGCAGGTGCCTATTTGTCTTTTGTTTACAGTTCATGTTGAAGTTTATTAAAGATTTTTTATAATTAATCATCACGTTTTAATTATAAATGATTTCAGAATGTCAAATCTAGCTGGCTGATTGACTGAGATAAATTAGTCGAGTTCGAATATTGAAAAATCAACAACCTTTAATCTATATACTATATCACTGTGACTAAACATACAAAACTCTAACTAAACTTAATAAATTCCAAATTTATAGTCTACTTTTTACTTCCATTCCTGACTTATACGATAATATAATGAATGATAGTTAACGCGAACGCGAAACGTCTCGATCTCGATTCATCGATTCTCGATCTCAATTTCGATTCGGTAGAATCCGAATTCCGAATCCGATTCAACATTTTGTCGATTCTTTTCTCGTCTCTCGCTCGACGACATGACTGCCGCATCACAAAACCGGAAAACACCTTTCGCCGTCTGAATCGAACAGCTCGCACTCACTTTCTTTGTCAGTTATTCGAATACTTCGTTCTCTGTTGCAAATCGAATGCATTCGAATAGCCGCTTGAATCGAATACTTCGATTATTTGTATTCGAATAGTCCCTTCACTAGTGTTGCTCATCTCGAAGTAGAAAGGAAGACAGTTTGAGTACTCAGAGCAAATATTTTATTCATATTGCTGGCAAAGCGCTTTCGGCTAAAATGGCAGCTTTCTATTGCTATGCCTATCGTTGGCTCAATATACCTCTCTCACCAGCCAATTACTCTTTGGAATTGAATATATTGAAGCAGATTGCCTCTTATAATGGATATGACCCAGACATTGAAAATTCCCTTATTAAAAAAGTCTTGTTTAATAAACTTAGATTGATTTCTTACTTGATACTGATCAAGTTCCTAGATACATTTCTTTCCCTTGCATTAACCCTTTCTTAACAACAAAATTTTAAAAAATTTTCTCAAATATAACGAGAACTTGAGATGTTCTTTCAAAGCTTCAGGCAATATGAGTTCTTTGTTGGTTAACAACAAGGAAAGATTTGATTTGTTGTCGAAAAGTGGAATTCACAAATTGGAATGTGACTCCTGTAGTTGCTCCTACATTGGACGCACTTGTAGACCTTTAAAAACGAGAATCTCCGAACATTTGAATAGACCCAATTCTGCTTTCGGTGGTCATATCAGTTGAATAATCATAATTTTAGCCCTGGGTCTAACTCAAAGATTCTTCATCAGGTTTCGTCCAAGAATTTTAACCGTCTGGATTTTCTGGAGAATATTTACATTTCCAATGAATTGAAGTCAAACCCATCTTGCCTCAATATTCAAGTTAACCTAAATAGATCATACACTCCTCTTCACAGGAGATTACAAACTTAAATTAAAATTTCCCCCAACTGCAACTTCTTCTTTCAATATATTATTTACTTTATTTTGCCACTAGCCTGACATTGGTTTGCCTGACGATTTGTTGGTCAATTCAACAGTGCAGTCCACTCCATTTATTAATAACTAACTTAACTTTATTTCGTGATTTGCAAAATTTTGTCCCGATTCGCTTAATAACCTGTATCATTTCAACTCTCACCTTTCGCCTGGTGGTCAATCGTCGCTAGAATGATAGGCTAAGACTGAATACTCATTTAAAAGTGTTGTAAATGTCTTGTACGTGCTTGTGTTTGGTGTTATTTTAATTTTTTTACTTGATTGACCACAATAACTCGTGCAAAAAATATATTCTATAATGCCGGACCACTTGTACGAATAGTAAGCACCTTTTGAAAAAGGGATCAGATGAAGGTCAAATTGATGAACAAGTCTCCTGTACACGACTGACTTGTGAGTATCGGAAGTTTTCCTTTATTGTATAAATTATTTTTTCTCCGCTAAACGTTCAAGAACGTAGGTCATGCCGGTCTCACTTTCAGTTGGGGCACTGATGATGGCTTTTTATCAGCCGAAAGCGCTTTGCCAGCTACATGAATTAAATATTTGCTCTGAGTACTCAAACTGTTTTCCTTCCTAATCAAGTAGTTATTGTCAGAGACTGGAATGGACTTTATTAAATTGAAAGCATCCTTCTCCAATGACGTTCTTAAAAAATGAAATTTCTCAATAGATGACAGTGAAGCATTATTGTGGATCTTGCTTCCGAAAAGATCATAAAATGACGACCACATTTTCAAATTACCATCAAAAGTCGGTATAGAAATTTTTGGTAGCTTTGCAACAGCCTGAGGAGGCGTAGTATGTCGCATGTCTAGTGTAGATTGATGTGTTACAAGTTTATTTGCCGCAGCTTTTACTCCAAAATAAAAAGTATCAGCTTGTTTCCTGATATCGTCTTCGAAAGAAAAGTCCTCATCAGTGGAAATTAAAGACACGATTGAATTGTGGGCCTTTTTAAATTCATCATAAATCTCATCAATATAATCCGCACGCACTATCAAGTTCGCGGCAAAATTTTCATCGTCTTCATGTTCGGATGAATATTCCAAAATTTCTTTTAACCATTCACAGGCCGTCTTACGCTGGAAACTGAATTTTATCCGTTTTTCAGCCATGGTCCTATACGTCAGCAGTCAAAAATGAGGAATTAATCTGGCTTACTATTTAAGGAACAAACTCCAACACAGAAAGAAAGTTGACAACCAAACAATGACAAAAATCAGTCGAGCCATTATTTATTTATTTTCTAATCAGCTGAGAAGCGGATCGTGAAAATAAATCTGTTTACTGTGAACCCAAATATACGCACAAATACGATATTTACGATCAGCCTAATTCTTTGCTAGAAAGGAATTTGGTTGGAGGTTCGCCGGGAATGATAGAAAATGGTACGATGCGTGCAGTGCTAAACTGCTAACAAATTGAAATTGTAGAATTGAGGTGAGCGAAATGTCATTTGTAGAGCGATTATTGCTTATTGAACAAAGACGAAACCACTCGTCACAAGAGTAGTGTATGAAACGAATGAATGCTGTAAAATGGCGGCAAACTTTTAGTGGCTTCTTTTTTTTTTGTCACTGAATTTTTTGAATTTTTGAAAGGGGAAAAATGTCATAGGCAGACGTTACGTAAATCAAAAGTTGATTACAACGAGTGAAAACTCCGAATTTTGCACACATATATTGATGGTTTATGGCACTCATCAAAATCTTCTTCTTGCTCAGTTGGAGAGGGCCCTCCTCATTTGGTTCTGCTAGCCTCCAAACAACAACACAATACTTAAATGATAATAATTATTGATTGGGACCGAAAGGCCGAAAGTGTCTATCAACGGAAAATCAGCACGTGTCAGTACAGTAGGTACGTAGGTACTCTCTCGTGCGTATCAGATCAAGCACGCTATTTCGGGTAAAAATGCAGTTTGTGCCATCCGGAGGGGATATGCGTGCAAAATGTTATAGCGCGAAATTTAACTCAAAAATAATAAAGACGTTCAGTTTTGAGCAACATTCTTGAAACAAGAAAATCTAGCACAAGGGGGAAGTAATACATAACATTTGCGATAGAAGTAAGGCAAGTGAGTATCAAATGATTTTATAATCAAATATCTAATCAGATTTATTTATTCTGATAATTTTTAAGTATAATCCAATTGTGAATTATTAGCTACAACTGGTTAAATATATGAACCTGTTCCTTAATCTGGTAGTAATATGTTAATGTCTGTTCAAGGTTACACACCACTATCCAATGAGTGCAGAAAAAGGCTACAAAATAGTCAGGGCTCATGTAAATCAGAGCACGACTGCACCTGTTATATTAAAGTGAAAAAAAAAAAAGTGATGTCTTACTGGTTGAATGGCAGAAAGTCCATTATGGCCATACAAATGATTTGGAGCACATAAGAGTCCCACTTTCTGAAGAACAAGATTTTGCCTCCAAACTCATGACTGGTGTGACCCCACGAAGGTAGATTTAAATGTACTTAAATGTTTCTATAGTAACTGAATTGATCGAAATAAATTAAGGATTTTGTATTTTATCGTAAACGAAATAATTTGCGACAATTTTGTGAACCTGTCTACTTTTCAGATCAAAAGTGATGTACATTCAACATTTAAGGCCCATTTTCATAATATCTGGTCACCAAAAAGTCTTGGTAAGTATCAATTGAAAAATCACTAGGCAAACAATAGAAACCGCAGCAACCAACCAAGACTTTTTATTGTGAAATTAGGGCTAAGTGAGATAAGTTCTGAGTAAAAATCAAGAAAGTGTATTCCTCGGTGTATTCAAAAAGTAATTTAGCTATATTCTTATTTTGTTTCGAACTTTTTATTTATTATTTTGAGACGTGTTACCGAAAAGGTAAATTCAAGAATTCTAAATATCATCATAAACGTCTCGACATATTGATTATCTTGTTATTTCTTACACATAGTAGGATGTGGCTGTACAAACTTTAACATAAATATATTTGGCAGATTTTAATTTTTTTTTACGAAGTCATTATTGCATAATATAAAAACAAAAACATTCATCCAATTCACATGAGAGTTTTATCACAGTGAAAGAGTACTATTTTGTTTTATTTACCAAGATTTTCGAGTCAACTCGCGATAAAATTGGGAGTGACTTGAACAGAATTGATCTGCTAACGTTTCAAGATGTTGAGAACATTGGCAACAGCTTTGGAATTGAAGGCAAAAATGGAAAAAGAAGTAAAGATGATGCATTCTCAGTTGAGCTGTGGGTTAGGGAATGTGAAAGATCGGATGTTAACCAAATTCTTTTTTAGAAGCCACAAGGAAAAGAGCATGCCATACTAAAGAAAGATGATTTTTGCCTTGTTGTTATGAACAACTTTCAAAGGCAACGGACTTTTTCGAAAGTATCGACATTATTATTTTGGCAAAAAGCAGTAATTCTTTGCTGTAAATCTAAAAGAGAGTCTGGCTGTGTTGCATATACTTTCTGTTTTAAATATCCCCACAAAAAAAATCCAATGGTGTTAAATCGGGCGACCTGGCAGGCCATTCGGTAGGACCCCGACGACCAATCCAACGATTGGGGTAAGTTATGTCCAAATACTGCCTTACATTTCTGCTGAAATGGGGAGGCGCACCACCTGTTGAAAAATTGGTGCCATGCCAAATTCGTTGGGATTATTCTGACGTATTTGTACTTACAATCAAAGGCTCTATTGTAGTTTCTAACAAGTTCAAATATAGGTCCCATGTCAAATTTTCATGAATGAAAACAGGACCAACAATATGGTTCCCCAATATGACAGCACATACGTTAACCTTTTCGGGATATTGCGTGTGGGTTTCCCTAAAAACATGCGGATTTACGTCACTCCAATAACGAACATTTTGCCTGTGTACACGGCCATTTAAAAAGAAAGTACTCGTCACTAAAACAATATTTTGAACGGATCTCGGTTCTCGGCCTATTCTATCGGTCATAATTTTGCAAAATTCCACACGTCTGTCAGGATCATCTTCAGTCAACTGGTGCACCATTTGAAATTTATAAGGATAAAATTTCTGTTTTTTCAGCAATCGTTTTACAGAAGCAGACGAAGTATCACAGAAGTCTGCAACCTGAGAAGTCGACTGTTCAGGATTCACCACCATCTCACCAATGATTGCAATTTGTTTATTTTCCGAAATAGATGGTCGCCCTTGATTCTTCAAGCTATGAACACTACCAGTCTCGATAAATTTCCGCACTAATTCGCGAAGATATTTCTTCCATATCGGACGGTCCGGAAAGCGCTCATTGAAGATTCTTTCCGTCTCATGGAAATTACGATTTCCGCCATAAATAAAAATTGCTTCAATATTTTCTGCGAGGGGACGCGAATTAGGCCTTTTTGTAACACTTCCTAATTAACACAATAATCAAACAACTGGCTCATATCGTTTCAAGATTTTCACATTTGAGGAGCTTGCGTTCAAAAGCGGCTATATCCATCTTTTTGCCGATATGCTTTTTTTGCGATTTTCGACTAAGTTTCACAAGATCAATCAATCGGCACGATCTTTGCGTTCAAAACGGGCTATTTATATTTTAAAATCGCACATAAAGTAGGCCTTTTGCATCAAAACTGGCTATATCCTGGGAAAATTGGATATCACGAGAAAATCTGAAATGTTATAAGGATTTAGTCATTCCTGACAAAGCAGATACGGAAGCTAGCGACAAGGAAGAAGATGATAACGAACAGGATGTGCCGTGTGACTGTTTGAATGAAGAAGCTGATCTTCACATATAAATATTTAGTTTTTGCTTGTTTTTGTTTTCTATGTTTAATTTTCATGATAGAAATATGTTTTGTGTTCCAGATTTATAATAAAAATCTGGTTTTCAGCGTTTTTATTTTATCTTTTTTTTTTCTAAGCTTTGCTATCATAACCGGCTATATCCAAACTAATTTTCGATGTTTTTCAAGAACTATTGACATTTGAGAAAAAAATTGAGTTGCATAAATCTACTTCCATGAAACACTACAAGTAAACTCTTTTTTCTACAGCCGTGCGGAAAATTCAATTTTCCGCACCGATATCCGTGTGGAAAATCAGATTTCCCGCACCAGTGCGGAAAAATTAACAATATCATAAGCAAACAGCAACCAGGTTTCCAGGTAACTATGGTCGCTTAGTTACACATTTTGACATTCATTATTATTTATTTGTCATTAGTTGCATCAGAAACTTCTAAATTACGAATTATATCCTTATTTTCGCACGTCTGTAGAAAAACGGCCTCGGCTGCTTCACCGAACTCCGCTACGCGTCGGTCGGTGAACGGCTGACTCGTGCGGAAAAACTAATTTTCCGCACTTGTTAGGTAAATAGCTATTTCCTATCTCGATGTATTGAAGCGAACCGATGAATAGTTTTTATCGTTTCCTGAACATTTTCTCTGAATGGATAAAGCCGCTTTTGAACTCAAGCTCGTCATTTGGTTAAACTTTAGTGCTGTGGCAAGGTAGTGTGGAAACAGTATCTCCATCTTAATTTAAATTTTAGTATTATAATGCTAATAAATGCTTTCCAAATTTTTTTATTATCTTGAAATTCGTTATCCGCTTTGTATCAGCATTCCTATTTGTTAACCTGCACTGTTTTGCTCAGGTTCACCATCATTTTTCCGGAATCTGATGTGTCAGCTCGTTAAAAAATTGAAACTTAATGTAAACGACATTTTTAAAAACTAAAAGTTTGACAGGCTGTCATATCCGCAAGGATGCGTTTAATCCTATGAAATTTTCCCACAGTAATCTACTCGATAAGACCTTTCGAATGATGTGTCACACGACCCCCATTTCAATCTAAAAAAAAAAATCAAATTGGCACTCAGCCGCCATCTTGAATACTAAAAGTACGTCAGTAACATCAAAAAGTAGTATTTCAACAGCAATGAAAGTATGCCAAGTCTCAAAATCTTTGGTGCACACATTGAAAAAAAGGGGGGGGGTTTTTTAAGGCCGCACTGTATAGGTATGAAAATAGGATCACTAAGTCAGCAAATAAATATGTTGTTGGCAATAAATGTTGATAGTTTGTTAAAAGTGGAACTTCACTTAATTTAAAGCCCAAAATAATAAAACAAAATTGATGTAAACGGTATGGATCACGCAACATCTCTGAGTTTTTGGATAAAATGCATATCTTTTTTTTTTAATTTTGGTAATAAGTGTTATAAAAAAGTATTTTCTATCAAGCCAAATATCTCGGAAAAGACTTAAATATATCGGTACTTAGCAAGATAATGTTTGTTTTTTATTGTGAAAGTTATAATTGCTTGGATTCTTGTCTAGTTTGAAGTAAAAAGGCTTTCAGTGGTACTGGTTAAAAAAATATGCAATTTAATTCGCCCTATATGAACTTAGGTGCAAATTAGCATTAAATTTAGATTTCTCACTCCTTAAAAATAAGCAAACTATTTAATTCCGTGTTTAAAAAATCAACAAATTGGTAAAACAAAATCTGCTGTCAATGTCAATGCTGTCACTGTTCAGTTTGTGTTATGAATCATGAAATACCAATAAAAACATTTCAGAATATTATAAAACTAATTTCAATCTTGGAGAAGGAGAAGATTCTTCCGTCAATGATTTCAATGTTTTGAATAGTGTGGTGTGGTTAATGTTTTTCAATTATGTCAAAATTTGGTGCGATAGATACGTGCTGCACACAAAGAGGATGTGGTAGACCACTTTTCAGATGCCCGAAGGAACCTGCAAGGTGAGTATGATTTTTGAGACCCATTTGGGTGACATAATATCAATATGCCGAGTTTAGCGAGAGTATAAGTAGTACATTCATATTAGAAATTAGAAAAAAATATATAAAGTGTCGATATATTGAGATTTTGTACGCCAAAATGAGACTTTCCAAAATCAGAAAAGTTCCCAAGTTAGAAGTGTGATCTTCACTCCCAAACCCCCCCCCCCCTCACCAATGCGCAACGCGCTGGTTTTTCTAGTTATTCTCAAAAACTATTGATCGCACAGAAAATTTTATACTTACTTAAAATGTTCCCTATAAAATGTTCTATAAAAAAAGTGCTTATACTTATTTGGTTCCATGTGATGGATCTCGACCAACGAGCGATTGAACCTAGGATTTCCTTACAACCTAGTTTATTTTTACCAGTTTTTTTGACTGTCTCCGTTCCTTAAGTGATTTTTATTTGTCAAGGCAACATTTGACATGTTATCCTGAAAATTGCTAGGCAACAAGTTTAAAAGAAAACATGGTTATTAAATTTCAAAACTAGGAGTATTATACGCAATATGGCATCGACAAGTCGTTGTGTTATTCGCGAAAAACCATTATGTGAAGGTAAAACGGTGCAAGTTCAAAGAGGTTTGATGAATTAAGTGCGAGTAAGCAAGCTCAGGAAAGATGGAAAACATGAACATTTTGAGAATGTGGAAGAAATCGTGGTTCACCTATTGTGCAGGAGAGAATATATCAAAGACCGAAATGTCAGAAATATACTAAAAGAAAAGGAATCACTAGACCCCACAGGTAAGCAGCTTTTACGATTACATGGATCATTTGATTTTAAAACTCTTTGTTTGATATGTGCTGAGAGTTGCGATCTGACTAAGGAAAAGAAAAAGCCCATAAATATACGTCGCAAAATATTTGAAATTCGTTTTTCAACCGTCCAAGATACCTTGCTAGAAAAAGCCGCTTTCAGAAATGACTGTTGGCGTCAGATAGTTACTTCTCGTGTCCAAAGAGCTGTATGTTTAGTAGCAGCTGGAGCTCATCACCATCAAGACTGCTATTGTAATTTTTTTTTCCAATCCACCAAAAACTAGAAAGAGGTGAAGTTCGGAAGATGAGTCATTTGCTTCTGCATTCGAAAATTTGATCAGCTTTATTAAAAATTCAGACGAATGCCAATTTTCCATGGTTGATCTAATGAAGATTGAGGAGCATATGCCAGTTGGCAGATCAATATCCATGGCAACACTAAGGAATAAACTATTTGAAGAATTTGGCGATGAAGTTATTTTCGCAACAATGAGAAGAAAACCGACAGTTGCTTGTTTCCGTGGATCATCCCATAAAATAGGAAAGTTGACAAAAAAATTGAATTGTGTTAAACCATCATTAAACTAAAGAATATAGTCCCAAAATAACATCTTTAAAGTTTGATGCAAATCAAACAACCCCTTCAGTATAAAATCGGGCGATAAATATTATGATTAATCCAAATGGTTGAAACGCTCCTTGATTGGTATGACGTCACAAGTCTTACGACCACTACGACCAGGTTCGCGGGAATCTGACGGAATGGCTTTAAAGGGGTTATTTTATTCATTCGTGCTAATAAAGAATTTCGTATCGTCACAAATCATTGGTATCCAGTGTATTTGAATGAATTCTGTATTGTATTTAGTCGAATAATTATTATTGAGCTTGAAATATGGATGATGGTTTTCAAAAAGCAGATTCGCACAATTTGCCAGATGTGGATGTTATTATGGTTTCTGACTTTTTGGAAAAATAGAGGGGTCTAAATCAGCCTCAATCTAGTGGGGCAAAAGCAAGCCAGTAAGTAATACTTTCATAGTTTTTTCAAATACCTAACAATAGACGTTTGAGAATCAATAACTAAGTACACTGCTCGTCAAATTGAAGAGCATAGCAGTTTTTTTTGCACATTGACAATAAGCTGTAATTGAAACCTATAAACGGATTTTGTCGAGTGTTTTAGCTTTTTGAAGGCCAAACGTCGTACATTGGACTGACTTTTGTAGGTTTTGTGTGAGATGAGTTTTTCTATGATATACACTGTTGGCCAAATTAAGTTAGAACATACCTAGTTTGATCCTTGATAACTTTTCTGTTTGTTTATGGATTTTGATGAATTTTGGATATGATATTGGTCAATAAGTTCTGGGTGTTCCTCCAAAAATGAGTTTTCGAATTTGGGACAGGACCGGACTTACGACGTTTTTATGAAATTGGTGCATTTAAGCTCGTTGCAAAAACGAACTGTGCTACTTACAGACCAACTGATATATTAATTGAGAAGGACATCAGAGAGAAAAGGTATCCTGATAATATGAATATTTTAGAACCATAATCAACGATATTTTTTTCTGTATGATGGTGCTTGTCGTTATCAAAACTACAGTCTGTTCATGGCTTTCCTGCCGTTACGTCATACTTTTCCGTCTCTCTCTTACACATTGAAAAAAAATCACGTACGTCTGAACGAGGGTCTTTCGGATCAGTTTGACAAATATGTTACATGTGAAGCGATCAATCTACGACATTACTGCCAAACGTCAAATACTGTGACGTAACCGCAAAAAAGCATTGAACAAGCTATAGGTATTTCACTTCATGTTGATCAAGGTTGCTTGAAATTTCATAGCAACTTGGATTGTTTGTTGAACATTTTTAACATTTTTGAGTTTCTACAGTTTGCCTGTTTAATCTAAAATAAGTGGACATGGTTCTATCTTTGAAAGATAAAATCTCGATTAAACGATTGATGGAAAAAAATATGGATGCACGGGAATGTCGCGGTCACTTCCAAATAATCGAGTAAAATTTAACAAAGTCTATTCAACGAAAAAAATAAATAGTTATTATTAATTTTTTTTTTCCAAATGAAAAATCCAAAAATGTGAAAAAATTGACAAATCACTGACAATCAATTCACGTTGCTATGAAATTTCAAGAAACTTGGATCAAAATAAAGTGAAATAGTTCTTATGCCGACAAGCACCATCATACAGAAAAAAACATCGTTTCTTAGGTTATGGTTCTAGAATGTTGATATTTTCAGGATACCTTTTCCCAATAATGCCCTTCTCAAAAAATATATATTAGTTGGTCGGTGAGTAGCGCAGTTTGTTCTTGCAACGAGCTTTAATGCACCCATTTTATAATAACGTTCTAAGTCCGGTCTTGGCTGAAATTCGAAAGCTCAATTTTAGGGTAATAATCAGAACATATTGACTAATATCATATCCAAAAATCATCCAAAATCCATGAACAAACAAAACAGTTATCAAGCTTAAAATTATGTTCTAACTTGATTTGGGCCACAGTGTACAGGGTGCGAAAGAAAGTGATGCATTTTTTTAAATTTTCAAGATACTGCCATTTTGCTGAGAAATAATTCTTTACTAAATTTAAATTTATACCTCAATGATATAGCTGAGAATACTATCTCGGGTCGTATTTGGTATTTTTTGGATAACTCTTCTGAAACAAAAGATCATTTTTTATTCTAATTCGTATTTTGCGATGTTTTTTTCAGATTTGCGAGTGCTTAAAAATTTTAAGATATACGATACTTTTGACACAATTCAAAAGAAAAAAGATGATGTAACTGAAGCGACAACTTAAAAAACACAAACATTTTTTTTTATATCGCGAAATTGATAACTGATATATCTACAAATTATCTTTACTCCATTGAGTTTATCACTTATTTATTCCGCAATACCAAAAAAAAAATTATACTCAATAAGTATTATCAGTTGCCGTATTCTGAAATGACCCTTTATATCACCGCTGAAGTTAAATCATATTTTTTATTTTGAATTTCAAAAGTATCGTATATCCTAATATTTTCAAGATAATTTAAGTTGAATCCGCAAATCTCAAATAAAACATCGCAAAATACGAATTGGAATGAAAATTGTTATTTTGTTTTAGAAGAGTTATCAGAAAAATACCACATACGTACGAAGGTACTTGTCTTAGCTATACCCTGTGGTAAAAATTTAGCGAAGAATAATTTTCTAACAAAATAGCAGTATCTTGAAATTTTCAAAAACTGCATCACTTCCTTCCGCATTTTGTAATCATAGAAAACCTCATCTCGCACAAAGTCCACAAAAGTCTGTCCAATGAACAAAAGTCGACCTTCAAAAAGGGCTGCTGAATCCGTTTGCCAGCTCGCCATGCCATGGACTTCACAACGAAAATTGCAAGAATCCATAATGTTCCGGCACTTTTTTTAGTTTTTTAGCTATAACTCGAAAACTTCATTTTTTGATAAAACACCAAATTAAAGAAGACAAAAATTTCCTACTTCTGATATTTTTAAACCCTGAACATTCCATGACTAGACATATCGTGTAAAGATCATTTTTTATTTAAAGTTACAGTGACAGATCAAAATTGTAGGTTAAAGATTGGCAAACATGTTGTATTACGATAGTCATAAATTGAACTGTGATTCGTTCTATTTTGCTATGTTCAAAATGTTTTCGATTTGATAGAAAAAAACGTTCGAGAATAGTCAGTGATGATAGTTTTGGAATTGATGATCAAAACCCTTATTTAATTGAGAAAATGAAGTATATAATCAAATATTTTATCTTTTCATTCCAATTAGCGAGCATTTAATTTTTTTTTGCCAACATTCAACCTCCAAATTTGATCTGTCACTGTAACTTTAAATAAAAAATGAGCTGTAGAAAAAATAGCTCTATTGACTTTCCGCTAAAAAGTTGAACACGTTAGCTGTGAAATTTTAAACTTGTCAAAAATTACTGATTTTTGCCCTTTTTTCATGAAATCAGTTGCACCATTACTTGCTTCATCACTGATGCAGGATCAAAGTTTCATGGGCATGTGCTATTTATCTGACCATGAGTGGATCAGGACCTTACTTCACATTTGCCAATTGCCTACCAGGTAGTCATAAAATAATTGACTTTTTAGGTTTACCTATAAAGCCCGAATCATATAACATTTTCCACTGTTTTTAGCAGAAAGATGCCATTTTTTCTACACGATCTATGGACGTCATAAAATTTCCAGAGTTAAAAATTATCATACGTATTTGTAGGATATTTTGTCTTAGTAAATTTGGTGTTTCACAGTTATCATCAAAAAACGCGTAGTTCTCGAGTTGTTTTTAAAATAATATAAAATATATAATAAATAATAAAATAAATAGTTGAAAAAACTGAAAAGAGTGCTGAAGGTTTTCTGCAATTTTCGTTACGAAGGCGACGTCTGGCGAGGTGGCAAACCTCAGATTCGGATTCAGCGGAAAACCAGTGATAAAAAACTTCTAATTTTTTTTTTCTGTAAACGCCGTTTCCGAACCTTAGATGACTGTAGCGTAGCAATAGATTTATTTTGATCTAGTGGTGACTTAAATTTTCACTTGTTCTTTGTGGAAATATAAATGGTTCAGGTATCATAAATATAATAGGTAATAAAAATTAAAGGGATTTATGAACAATGTAAGGATTTATCTGTCCCTTTTAGATAGATAATCTGATTGATATGTTAAAATATTACATAATAATTGTAATAAATGATTTTAGAATTTTAGTGAAAATATTATAAACATTAATAGATCAAATTTTGAAAATATAATTTTCATTGTAAATTAATAAATTAAATAGGTAAATAAATGTACAAAATTCGAATAGTAATTATTGGATGAATTAATTAATATTATTATACTATTAACTTTAATATAGCTTTCAATGAATGTATAAATAAGGATTGATTAATAAATGTATAAATTGGAAAAAAAATGAAAATTATTACCTAAAATTTTCACCCATGCAATACTTGAGATGCTTAGTCGATCGATTACTGAACTGAACTGAAGTCAAATAGTAAAATTTGCTTGGAAACTAACTGGTTATTTTTCTCATTTCTATGGCAACATGTTACAAAATCCGAATAGTAGGTGCTGGATGGAATGAACAAGTTCGGAGAACAACTTAAACGAGTTTTCATTTCGAAATAATAACAAAGTTGTTTTGTCTGTTTGAATTTTTTTTCCAAGACTAAGATAAGCTTTTAAGAATAGAATGTCGAAATGTAATATGACCAAAAAAAATATTGTTTGTTGGTGTTGAAGAAAAAAAATCTTGTGCTTTTCTTTGATTAACCGAGAAAAGTCAAAGATTTTTTCTTCAACAACAATTAAATAGATTTATAAATTATGAATGATATAAATATATGCGATATAAATAAAATACAATATTTAACTTACCTGAAAGCTTCAATTTTCACTTATTATAATTATTCCAGTCATTTATTATTATTATTATTATTATTATTATTATTAGTGTACTTATTAAAAATATATAATAAAATCCATTTATTTCTTGCTTTATTACCATAGAATGTGACATTATTAAGATATGTTTTTTATAATTTACTTATGAAAGTATATTATTATTAATCAAAAAGAATTAAAATCTTTCTCTGTATATGTGTATATTATGTAGGTAAGTATATTATTTATCGAAAAGAATTAAAATCGTTTTCTGTATATGTGTGTTATATCTAAAATATACGACGACCTTGATTAGCGACCAGTCAAGCACCTTATTGCCTCACTACGGGAACCGCTGATCCAGCAATCTTCCGCGATGTGCCAACAATGCTGCATAGACAATATTAGTTTATAAATAGGAGTGCTTTTTAGTTTTAAGGACATTCATTTATATTCATTTTTGTAATCAATTTAGTTAAGAACACATTAATTTTACTTTATCATAACCTTTGTATTAATTTTGAATAAAAGTATTTTTTAAAAATTGGATTGTGAAGTGTTGGAGATAACAACTGGCGCAGTCGCTGTAGGATCTGTCTAACGCTTTCAGAACACGAGAAACTCCAACTGGTAGCGGCGGATTCCTATCCCTTAACAGAAAAGAACCAGAGAAGTCCCCACTCGCTATTGCTACGGAAGGAACACCTAGTGACACCCCTGGTAGTCAAGAACGAGAACACGACAACTCGATGAAGAATACAATCTTGTAAGTAACGAATTGTCTCGTATACGTTCATTTTTGTTGATTTTTTCTTTACTGTTAGATTTTTCAATATTGTATCTCCCAATTTCAATTTTCCCCGAGGAAAAATCCTTATCGCAAAACAACTTTATTCGCATTAAAACTTTCAAGTAATCAAGTAACAATGGCCCAAGCTCGTCAAACTAGTCAAGATACTGTAACGACTATCGAAGTAGAACCATACAAACTTTCCGAAATTTTTTCTACTGTCCCAGAATTTGATGGCGACCAAATCTTTCTAGGAAATTTTATTAACGCATGCGGTTGTGCGTTTGATATGGCAACTACACAACAACAAATTTTTTTGGTGATTGATATTAAAAACAAACTTAGAGGTAGAGCAGCTCAGCTAATCAATTCTAGAAATCCTAACACTTACCTCGAAATCAAGCAACTTTTAAATCTACACTTTGGTGATTCCCGTGACCTTTCATCACTTATCCAAGATCTTCAAAGACTAAAACAAACTCCAGATGAATCACCCTTGACATTCTTTAATAGACTTCAAGTTCTGAATGCAAAAATGCATTCGAGCATTCAAAAATCCGCTACTCTGAAAAGAGACCAGAAAGAAGCCCAAACCACTCTTATTGAAACGATGGCCCTAAATACACTCCTTACTGGCCTAGAACCAAGACTAGGACAATTAATTCGTGCTAGCAATCCGACAACCCTCCTAGAAGCTCAAAGCAGAATCAGAAAAGAGCTTCAACTCTCATATTTGGAGAACCAAAAAATTGGTAGACCAAACGCCCAAAAAATTAGTCGACCCAACTCTCAAATCCCCAAATGTTCGTCATGCAACCGCACTGGTCATAACGCACACCAGTGTAGACAATTCCCTAATCGTTCTAACTTCAATTCAAACCACCCACCATTCAATCCAAACTTTCAAAGGTCAAATAACTTCAACAACAATTCCACTAATTTCTCTGGTCAAACCAGACAACAACATCAACCCCAAAACCCACAACGTCCATTCAATTCCAACTCTCAATATCAAAAACCAAACTTTTCATCAAATCAGATGCGCCCTTTGCATCATCTGAACGAACCTTTCGACAAAACTGGTAATACTGATACCTATACAGAGTATCCCAGTTACGATTTTCAAGAACATTACAAAAATGTTCAATTTTCCAAAGAAGATTCCGAAGTAACCATTGATAATAGTTATGAGGATTTTCTAACGCGTCCTACAGACCACCAACCCCCCGACAACTCATTTCAAGATCCAATCTTAGACATCCAGACCCAAATCCAAGCCTTGAATTTGGACAACATGGATCCAAATCTGAACTTCCCGGAACAGACATTCCTTTAAGCCAACTTCTAACTGTAAACTCCAAAAATCTCTATTACATCAACGATCGCAACAACAAATTCAAATTTCTCATAGATACCGGCGCAGGAATTTCTATTTTTAAAGAAAACGCTGCAACACAATTTCCAACACGATCCCCCGAAAATATTACCATCCAAGGTATTACCAACCAGAAACTTTCCATAAATACTTCCACTCTTGTCCCTTTCAATGTAGGTGACCCTCACAAAGTGTACATTTACAATCTTGATATAGATTTTGATGGTATATTGGGTTTAGATTTTCTAGAACATTATGAATGTGTTATCGATTTAAAAACTAAAGAACTCATTACAAATTTCAAAAGGATCCCCCGGTATAAAGTAAATGAGGAATTTATGCACAAGCAAAATAAAAAACATCATGTTCGTACAACAGGAAAACGTAATCAAATTTCATTAGATGCTAGAACTGAAATGATATGTAAGTTAACATGTAATTTGACTAATACTGACGCTATTCTACACTCGCAAGAAAAAGATAAGGTCAGATTACCTCACGCGTTGGTTAAAGTGAATGAAAAAGGTGAATTTTACACTTCCATTGTAAACGTAAACGCCATGCCTAAAACTGTTGACTTTTCAGATCTTAATATAGAACCACTTGACCCATTCTTAAACAGTGATGAAACAATTTTTAATTTTAACCCCGATTTTGACAATAAAACCATTTTTGATAGGAATACATTCATAAAAGATCAATTAAGAACCGAACATTTAATTATCGAAGAAAAAGAAATAATAACTCAACTTTGCCTTGATTTTTCTGACATATTTTACCTCGAAGGTGGCATACTCTCCTTCACCAACGAAATCAAACACTCTATCGACACTAATAACGCAAGACCTGTTTTCACCAAATCTTACCGTTATCCACAAGTCCATAAGGAAGAGGTGAAATCCCAAATAAAAAAAATGCTCGATCAACACATCATTCGTCCCTCAATTTCCCCGTGGTCTTCCCCCGTTTGGGTTGTGCCAAAAAAAATTGATGCGTCTGGCAAACCTAAATGGCGTGTCGTGATCGACTATAGAAAGCTCAACGAGTTAACTGTAGACGACAAATACCCTCTACCAAACATTTCTGATCTTCTGGATCAATTGGGAAAATGCCAATATTGCACTACACTTGACTTGGCATCCGGTTTTCACCAGATCGAAATGAACCCAAAAGACATTCCGAAAACAGCATTCTCCGTAGAAAATGGACATTACGAGTTTATTCGTATGCCATTTGGATTAAAGAACTCTCCCTCCACCTTTCAGAGAGTAATGGACAACATCCTCCTTGGTATCCAAAACATATAAGATGCTTAGTCTACATGGACGACATAATAATTTATTCCCCCACTATCAATGAGCACATTTCCAGGTTAACAGAAGTCTTCAAACGTCTTCGCAAAGCGAACCTAAAAATCCAACCAGATAAGTGCGAATTTCTTCGTAAAGAAGTTGCTTACCTTGGCCATTTGATAACCCAAGATGGAGTGAAACCTAACCCATCCAAAGTCGAGTGTATCCAAAACTTTCCGTCTCCAAAATGCTCTAAGGACATAAAATCTTTCTTAGGTTTAGCAGGCTACTACAGACGCTTCATCCCAAATTTTGCCAAAACTTCCAAACCACTCACGAAACTTCTTCAAAAAGACATTCCATTCATTTTCAACTCGGAATGCGAAACATCCTTCAATCAGCTCAAACAAGCTCTAATATCAGACCCAATTCTTATCTATCCCAATTTCGAAGAAACCTTTCTCTTAACAACCGACGCAAGTGCTTTCGCAATTGGCGCTGTTCTTTCACAAGGACCCATCAATAAAGACCTCCCTGTAGCATATGCCTCTAGAACTCTATGCGCTGCAGAAACCAAATACTCCACCATAGAACGCGAACTCCTTGCAATAGTCTGGGCAGTTAAGCATTTTCGCCCGTATCTTTTTGGTCGCAAATTTGTATTAGTTACTGATCATCGCCCTTTAACCTGGCTTTTTTCCATCAAAGATCCAGGAAGTCGTCTAGCTCGATGGCGGCTCAAGCTTGAAGAGTATGATTATAGAATCGAATATAAACCTGGTAAAATTAATAAAAATGCTGACGCATTATCTCGAATAAAAATCAACCTTTTCCAAAAATGTTCAGAATTCCAACAAAAAGCTTCCGTTTTTGCTTCAAACGACGACGACATTCACAATCAACCATCAACCTCATATGAACTACCTCCAATCGAAAAACAAAACGAAACGTTCAATGACACGACAAACGATGACGAAGTCACAGAAGAATACAACAGGTTTGTACACCTTTACAAAACAAAGTCAATGATCGATTACTCAAAAATTGATTCTTCAAACTCACAACTTTTAGACAAATCTAGCAAAAACATTGTCACATTTTTCCGCCAAGCAAAATTAGAAGATCTTCATCAAAAGATAATGAATGATATTTTCGAAGAAAATGCTAACTTTCATTCAAATGAAGTGAACATACTTCACAGCAAATCTGTTAAAGATCGTAAATACTTTATAATCCCACTACCATACGATAACAACATAGTAGTACCACGCCTCTTTTATTCGTTATACACGTGCCGTGACAAATTTGATATTTTTCAAACTTATCAAGTAGAAAATAATCTCGAACTTCCAATCCTTGAAATATTCTCTTTCATTTTCAATGACAAAGATATAAAAATCCAAGTATGTCAAAACATTGTAAAAACTCCCGATGGCGACGAAAGACCAATAATTATAGACCAATACCATTCTGGCAAAACTAATTTACACCGTGGAATAAATGAAACCATTAAACGCATAAGAACTAAATATAATTGGCCCGGTTTAACAAAAGACGTAGACCAATTCATAAAAAATTGCGAAATCTGCCAAAAAGTAAAAATCTGTCGAAAAAACCTTAGTACTCCCCTCGTCATTACCGAAACTCCAAAAACTCCATTTGAAAGGATAAACATAGACCTCTTCGAGTTTCCTACTCGCGACCATGCCCTCACCATCCGAGATGAACTCACCAAATTCACTCAGGCCTACCCTGTAAGTGACAAGAAAGCAAGTACAATCGTGAACACCCTCCTTGTTTTCTTTCAACACTTTGGTACCCCTTTAAGAATACATTGCGACCGTGGTCGAGAATTCGACAATACTCTTGTCAAAGACCTTTGTGAGATGTTTGACATTAAACTCACATTTTCCAGTGTCAGTCATCCCCAATCTAATGGATCTCTTGAACGGTTTCATGCAACACTCACTGAAATGATCCGAGCTCACAAAGCCGATCACCCAGACGAACACCCCTTCAACATTCTCCCATATGCAGTCATCTGTTATAACAACACTAAAAACAAAACTCACGGATTTACCCCCTACGAACTGATATTTGGGCATACATCTAATAGACCTCCTGAAACTCTTTATAACCAAGAACAACTCATTTCCAAATACATTCGAGATCTCAACAACAAAATGGAATATTATTACAAAGTTGCACGATCAAGAACCAACCTTCAAAAAGAAAAATCCAAGATTAGATTCGATAAGAATGTATCCAAGAAAATTCCAGAATATAAAGTAGGTGACAAAGTATATGTTAAAGAATCCCAAATTAGAGACAAAGCTCAGAATAGTTTTAACGGACCATTTGAAATTACCGAAGTTTATGAAACTTCAGCAAAAGTAAAAAATCTATCTACTAATCAGTCATTAAAAATAAACTTCGATAGACTAAAGCCTTTCTATGACTAGTCTATTTCTTTTCAGACTACTCCAAGTAGTTTCCCTGGTTTCCACTCAATTCTTCATAACCCCAATAAACAACACAGTTGGCATATTCTTCCACGAACAATGCTCACTAAGAATCTCCAACGACAAATGGACATTACTGGTGTACAAAGAACTAGAACCACTTCGAGAAGCCATAAAAAATAATGAGAACATTCTTTCCCACATGACCGACTTATTCGAAGAACCTTATCCTCGAATGATAGCCTTCAAAACTCAAATTAAGACACACATTAGCCTCTTATCTCAAATCGCCAACTCTGTGAATCAAAAGTATACAAACATAGTCGCCGATACAAAAAATTACGCTTTTAGAAACAAACGAGGTTTAATAAACGGCATAGGCAGCATTTTTAAATCTATCACAGGTAATTTAGATGCTTCGGATGGCGATTACTACGACGAGTGTATAAATAAAGTCTCACAAAACGAACATGAGATTGAACACTTATTGAAAAGTCAAATTTCCGTAACAACATCCGTTATAAAAAATTTCAATTCGACCATTCAAAAATTACAAATTGACGAAGAAACATTTAACCAAAATATTGCTGAAATACAAAAAACCATGCTTGATATTTCAGACGACATGGCTTTTTACGAAGGTCAGATAAAAGCCTTAGATCTTTGCGAATCTCTAATGGAAAGCAATTCATTTCTAGAAGATTCTCTAAATGATATCTTGAGTGCCATAACATTCGCCAGATTAAAAATATTGCACTGTTCAATAATAACTCCTAGAGATTTAGTCACCTCCCTTCAAGAAATAGCGCGCTCTCTCTCAAAAAACATTCTTCCTCTATCAACTTATACTTCCAAAGTCGCTCAATATCTTGACATAATAGAATTAGAAGCGTATCAATCTGACAATAAAGTTGTTTTCATCCTGAAAATACCTTTAATCGAACCTGAATTCTACACCCTCTTTCGAATCTTTCCTATCCCAGTATTGGACAATCGAACAGGTGTCTTTCACATTTTACCAACAACTCAAAAATATATCGCGCGTGATGACAATTCTTTACTTTACGTATCTCCACAAGAGTTACACAGCTGTAAACAACTACAGAACAACATGAAGATGTGTTCTGATCTTCTCCAATATCCAATAGATAGTGATGCTATCTGTGAAGCACAGCTTTTAAGACAACCTACCACACTTCCCAAGACATGTCAAACTTCACTTCTCCTGGCTAGCGACTACAATGTACAAGAAGTCGCTCAGAACTACTGGCTTATCACAGTTGCTGACCCTCTGCCAATCTCAATCCGATGCGGCAACCGAAATATGGTCACTAACATGCTCAGAACAAACTCTCTTCTGAAGCTTCAACCAGACTGCAATGCCTTCATTGGAAGTACAAGACTACACTCCAAGTACCCAATTGAAAAATACCAGAACGTCACATACAACAGTCATCCGGTAAAAATTCCTTACAACTGCTGCGACCATCTTCCAGAGAAACTTGCCGTCCCAGAACTGACACCACTAAAGTTGAGCAAGTTAAACATAGAAGATCTCAATATGGCACAGCACAGGCTCAACCAATACTCGGATGAATTGGACAACCTACTGAACCAGCCCTTAATAACCAAACATATTCACTGGTTTACCATGTTCCTGTTCATGCTGATCATCTACTTCTGCTGTAAATGCCGACGCAGATGCCCTAATAGACTCAGCCCAACCAATGGTAACGACCCTTCAGACCCTCCAAAGCCTGAAAAGCAAACATTGTTGCGCCAAAAACTCCGAAAACTCGTCCCTAGAAGACGTACAAGCATCCATCCAGAAGAATTCACAGAAGAAGACTTCGAACTGAGATGCGACCCAATCCACCAGTGAAAGTTGTTGCAATGCATCAACTTTCTTATAAAATGGGGAGTTGTTATATCTAAAATATACGACGACCTTGATTAGCGACCAGTCAAGCACCTTATTGCCTCACTACGGGAACCGCTGATCCAGCAATCTTCCGCGATGTGCCAACAATGCTGCATAGACAATATTAGTTTATAAATAGGAGTGCTTTTTAGTTTTAAGGACATTCATTTATATTCATTTTTGTAATCAATTTAGTTAAGAACACATTAATTTTACTTCATCATAACCTTTGTATTAATTTTGAATAAAAGTATTTTTTAAAAATTGGATTGTGAAGTGTTGGAGATAACATGTGTATAGCTAACGAATATCAAATTATTCAAATAACATTAATAATTGCAATTGTTATATGGGTATGGAAATTTAATTAGTTAATATTTATGAAGAAATGGCTGTGTTGCTCATCTCAGAATAGTAGGAAGGAAAGAAGTTGAAGTACTCTGAGCAAGTTTATTTAGTAATAACTGGAACTGGCAAAGCGCTTTCGGCTAATACGCCATCTTCAGTGCCCCAATAGGGTCACCTACACATTACACTGACTATTGGGGCACTGAAGATGGCGTATTAGCCGAAAGCGCTTTGCCAGTTATTACTAAATAAACTTGCTCAGAGTACTTCAACTTCTTTCCTTCCTACTAGTTAATATTTGTTTTCAATTAGTATATTTTTCCTTCCTCATATTAAGTAAAATGTATTATAATATATGAATTTATTAATCAATTGCATTAGATGTACATTATTATGTTATTATTTAAATAATTTGATAAATATTGCGGTATACGGATAGTGCCCTTTTTTCAACTAGATTAAAACCAAGAATGTAGGTATTATGTCATAAAAAGATAATATTTATATTTGATGAAAATGTTAATAAATTTCAAAAGTATCATAATGAGTACGTAGATTTACCTGATATTTGCACAAGTTGTTCTAATATTAATTTATTAAAGCTTTATAATGTTTTATAATGATTAGTTATACACATATACTGAAAAAGTTAAGGATGGACAAATGCGAAATGCAAAACACGTGTGTATTCGTTCGCTGCTAGTTGAAGAAAGGGATAATTTGTGGTATGATCGTTTGAAAGTGCTAAATTCAGAATCGGCGTGGAATTGTTGACTTTTTCTTGTAACTGCGTCGCTGCGGCTAAAGGCGCGTACAGACTTGGCGAGACGAGCACGAGCTAATGCGTTGCAACGTAGAAAATTGGAATTGAATATGCTATAATTCAAATTATTTTTGTTATTATGAATTGTTTTTGTATATATTTATATAATATATATTGAAATTATATCTATATAGTATATATAATTTTGAAATTATATCTTTAACTCTAATAAAAAAAATTGTAAAATATAAATTGTGATAATTTTTTTTTTTATTTGAAGTATCATCAAAGAAATATGAAATGCATTTTAAGATATATGTTTAAGTTATGCTGTTATGGTAAAAATTTGGTAAAAAAATTATTTTTAACAAAATGGGAGTTGAACAACCGTAAAACAATGTCTCTTTAAAATGGGAGTGTTTTAAAAAATTTTAAATTTGCACCATTTTCATTTGTACCCTGTATCTTATTGAAATTTTTATTTAAAAAAAAATTTATAAAAATCATTGTAATGTTTAAAAATTGATCTTTAAAATGGCATAATTTGCATCAAAATCCGTTTATTTGTTACAAAGTTATAGCTATTTGAAAATAAGTAAATTATGAAATCTGAATTATTTTCTCTGCCCTAGTACTTTTGATTTCTCCTACGTAGGGGTAAAGTCCAACTACTTTTCATTTCTCCTAGGTAAGGCTAAACCCGGTTATATTATTTTATTTATGAAATATAAAATTATATTTTTGACAAGTGGGCGGATACAATTTGTATTTATTGCGATTCTCATTGGTTAATTAATTATTATCAGTCAATAATATTTTATATGACAAATGAGAATCTCAATAAATATTATGCAATTTGAAAATGTTTCCTCCCACTTTCAAGCCGCTCCCTGAAGGGACGGGGAGCGGCGGGGACCAGGCTAAATTTCCTCATGATACAGTAAATTTGGCCTATGCCTTCTTGGCATGTTTCTGAAGTTTAACACTGAAATTTTTTCAAATTTTGGGATAATTTGCCCTGAGCCTTTTTGGCACGAGCGAATTTCCTCATGAGACAGTAAATTTGGCCCATGCTTTCTTGGCTTGTTTCTGAAGAAGTTTAACAGTGATATGTTTTCAAATTTTGGGATAATTTGCCCTGAGCCTTTTTGGCACGGGCGAATTTCCTCATTAGACAGTAAATTTGGCCAATGCCTTCTTGGCATGTTTCTGAAGAAGTTTAACAATGAAATTTGTTCAAATTTTGGGATAATTTGCCCTGATCCTTTTTGGCACGGGCGAATTTCCTCATTAGACAGTAAATTTGGCCTATGCTTTCTTGGCATGTTTCTGAAGAAGTTTAACAGTGAAATTTTTTCAAATTTTGGGATAATTTGCCCTGAGCCTTTTTGGCACGGGCGAATTTCCTCATGAGACAGTAAATTTGGCCTTTGCCTTCTTGGCATGTTTCTGAAGAAGTTTAACAGTGAAATTTGTTCAAATTTTGGGATAATTTGCCCTGAGCCTTTTTGGCACGGGCGAATTTCCTCATTAGACAGTAAATTTGGCCTATGCTTTCTTGGCATGTTTCTGAAGAAGTTTAACAGTGAAATTTGTTCAAATTTTGGGATAATTTGCCCTGAGCCTTTTTGGCACGGGCGTTAGCGTTAGCGTTTGTGTTAGCGTTAGTGTTAGCGTTTGTGTTTGTGTTAGCGTTAGCGTTAGCGTTTGTGTTAGTGTTAGCGTTTGCGTTTGCGTTACTCTGTACATGTATAGGCTCTAGATTTGACATCACCCTGACGAGTTGATATCCTAGTATAGAACAACAAACCACCTAGCCATCATCTAGAAATATTGATTCAATTTACCAACTTGGACTGAGTTGCCTCCCGTACGGGACCTCAGTATCCTCAACGATTTATAAGTTTTGTCCGTTATTTTCCGGTCCATATATAGTTACGGCCAAACCTTATCCAAATGTTTATACTTTGCATCATCCTGAGACTTAAAAAAAAAGGTAATTATAATATGAGTCAGTTGAAGTTTCATTATCGCTATGATTTTTAAATTTTGATGCATCATATGATTGATTGTATAATAACCAATTGTTTTTTTATTAATTTTGATAATGTTTTATAATTTTTAGCTGTAAACTCTTGTTGAGTATTAGATATTTTGTTTAAGAATGTTGTTAATGTTGTGGGTATCTTTCGAAATAGTTTCAGGTGTTGAAAGATTGTCGCTACCTCACATGTTAAGTTTCCGAAAATCTTCCAAAGGGGCGATCTGAGGAAAACCACCTACCTGGAATATAATCATTATTAATTCATGTTTATTTTGCTTAATAATGTCCCATATAATTTCTATGACAAACATACCGAATCATTCCCTTTATTATGACATTGATTTTCTGTGACATTAGAAGCGTTCCGTGATGTCATTAAAATAGAATAGTGACAGGGGAAAAAGTGAAATAATGGTAGATTGCGAGGAAACAAGGGATGACAATGGGAGAATTGTAGATTTTGAATGGGTTAAAGAAAGTAATAAGGTGAATATTTGTGAATTGTGGAAAATCAGATATTTGCAGGTCAGTAAAATGAAATTTATAATAATATTGCTTACCCGTTTTGTACTAATGTTTGATTGATTGTTCAGTAGTGGATTTTATATCATGTATGTGTATTTATTGTATTTAATCAAACCGTTTTATGCTGAAACTTTGGTTTAAATGAAAAGTAAGGAAAACAAATTGCTCTCTTTCCGTACTGGGATTTTTGGTACTACAATAATTGATGCTTTATGCTTGCTTTATACTGACTTGACTGATTTACTATAGTTGAGTTGCCTCCCTTAGTATGGGACCTCATGTATAGGCTCTAGATTTGACATCACCCTGACGAGTTAATATCCTAGTAAAACAACAAACCATTTAGCCACCATCTAGAAATATTGATTCAATTTACCAACTTTGACTGAGTATTTTCTATTTTTTATAAAATTAATATTAATATAAATATAATTTTTTCAGATAATTTTGATTCTTATCATAATGGCGGAGAGACATAATAACTCTTGTTCAAGTAGTTTGGGTGAAAGTTGTACGAAAAGAGGAAGACCATCGATTAGAAGACGTCGTTGTGCTTCAATCAATTACAATGTTGGTGTTAATAATAATGGTAATAATGAACGGGTAATATTACCTAGACCTAGATCATTATCAAATTAATATTAATATTGATAATGATAACGTTGTAATGTTAAAGTTACAACAACAACAACAACAACGTCAAGAAGAAGATATGTCATCATCAAATCATTATATTTGTTATGCATATAGTGAAGATAGTAGCTTCAACAATAATAACAATAGAGGATTGTTGCGTCCAGTATGAGCTAGAGGTCCTGGTAGAAGATTGGCTCGTGGAGCATGTAATGCAGCATCACGTGGATTATCTTTTTTCAATGTTCACCCTTATAGTCAAGTTATCCAATTATCAGCTCCAGCTCGATATCCTATGTTTCCAACAACATTGACGACGACTAAGATGTCTACAACAACACTAATAACAAATGAAAATGTTATGAATACTGGTAAAACATTTATAAATCCGCAACTATCTATATTGCAAATGCCATTGGTGTCATCATCATCATCATCATCTGTATTGAATCAAAGTCCAAATCAGCCAATATTAATGCTGATACAGATCAGTGTCATCAATAGTAAATTCTGGAAATGTTAATAATTCTCAACATACCCCATTCTATGGTTCATCGTTATCATTACAATATGATGACAGTTTTAATCAAGATCCAATACCAAGATTATCTGCAGGAACAAGTGCAATTTCATTAAACCATGGAAAAACTGTAAATGAAAATGGATCTCAATTCAATATTTTCATTGATATTGAAAATATTGAAAACAATGAAAATAATAATTATGCTGGTGATAATGTTCATAACGATGATAATGTTGTTCAAAATAATGATAATGAGGAATTTACCTTTGAAGATGATGGAATTGAAGCTGATGATTTAGGAATATTAGATGATATTCTTAAAAATATTCCACATAGAATTCCACACAATAATAATGGTAATATTTGTCCAACATATTTTTATTGTTTTTAATTTCAATGTTGTTTTATTTACAGATAATAATGTTGTTGGTAATGCAAATCGACATCCACGTTTGTTAGTGAATCACATAATTCAGAAACCCCATAAGTCCACATTTTGGGCATGTGGGGTTTTCACCAAAAATCAACTTCTCTTATATAGACACATCTCTGAGACAGAAACCACATAAGTCCGCTGATCGCTTTGCTTACAGTTCATATTTGAAATTATCATTTATTTTAGAAACCCCACATGTCCCGGACTTGTGGGGTTTCTGAAATATACTGCTAGACGGCGCGGATAGCGGCCAGTAGCAGAAACTAGCAGAGCCAGGCAGTGTCGTTTGACGTAAATATTTCAAATTTAATTATCAAAATGTCGTCGTCCGAGGAAGAAGCGGTTAACCACAATGTCACAAGAAAACGAAAAAAGGGTGTGAAAACTGTTGTTTATAAGTGCAATGTTATAAAGAAAGCAAGGGTGAAAGGTGAAGCATATACAAACTACAAAGGAAATGCAGTAAATGCTCGAGTCCAAGGACAAGAACCTATAAAAACATTTTATCAAGAAATATTTTCCTGGCCGACAGTGGGTGGAGACAATGAAGACGCTGTTGAAGATTAAACAATTAGCTAAAAATGTACACATTAAAATAAATTTTTGATAAAATTAAAATGAGTTTCAGAAAAACGTTCTGATCAAATCGTGTATTTTAGAAACCACACAAGTCCAGTCGCCATTTTATGGTTTTATCAATGCAACAAAAGCTGTATATTCATATTTGTATGAAATTCCTAATGTTCTCACATTCCGTCATAAACCCTAAAAGTATATTTCCAATTGAATGATGTAATTTTGCATAAAACAGTTTTTTTCGTTTTTCTCAAAACTATACCCAAATAACACGGTACGTAAATAGTACGTACATTTTATATCCATATTAGATCTGTACGTACAGGACGTTAAACATATGTCGCATGTACGTACACGATTGTATGTCCTATGCCGTACTTCTATGTACGTACATGTTACATAGAACCATGTACATAAAAAATCTTGCGGACACATATCGAAAGACCAGATTATTTTTTCCTCTTGTTAGAGGCTAGACAACATTCCAAGACAATAAAATAGTTTTTTAAAAATTTAGGAGACTCAGGAGAGGAGTTGTGACGTCAAGTCGGCTATATTCGTTCTTCTCAACTAAACTAAAAGTTTTTATATCGTGCTTTCACTTGATTCTACTTTCCAAAGACTTTTTGACTATTGGTTTTACATACTACATAGTGAACAACATTATCCTTACAGCATTACTTATAACAAAATACAAATAAAATCATTATTTTTTCAAAATTACAGGTTTCTACTTAAATGTCAAAATTGACAAAGATTTTTGGCGTTGACATAATCTATGTTCGAAAATCCACATGTGCATTGAGAGAGACATCTGATGATGTTTGGTCATGTGACTGACATGTCTATTTTTTACATCTTATCGCATGACCGAACATTTGAGGACGTATCTTTCAATGCAGGTGGATTTTCGAACTTAGCTATGGACATGACGGTTGACGTTTCTAGTTTTACTTATGTCAAGTCAAGTGTCAAGACTGTCAAGAGTGTCAAGTCAAGAAGATCATTTGCCCGCCAGTTTGCGTGAGAAAACCACTTTTGTTGTTTTGATGCTAACAAAAGAAAAATTTAATATTGTTTGTTGTGTTCGGCGTCGTTGGATTTACGTTAGATATTATATTAGTGCTACCAGGTGCTACATTAGCAGCTGCATATAGGTATAAAATATAAGTTAGACCTAACTCTCGACCTCACCTAACCTCCTAAACAGTCCTAACTGATCATGAATTCTGCTAAAATAAGCAAGCACTTTAAAAAGAGCTCTAAAAATGTTGAGAATTTTCAAACGACCCTTGCAAGTGATCTTCTAGATCATCAGCTTCTCGATTCCAGCTTTGAGGATATTAAACGAGAGGTTCAAAGTCCTTATTTTGATATTACTATGGAGTTAGGGGACACAGATAATGATAATATACCTAGTAGTAGATCAATTACCGTTGATTTTGATCATGTTGAGTCGACTGTTAAGTTCTCCGCAGAAGCACATCGTTTGCAAGATGATTTTATAGCAATTAATAATATTAACCAGAGCACTGATGAAAGTGTTGGGGAACCTTCATTTTCAAATTATAATGTGAATTTTCCTAATAATAGTGATAACCCCTCATTGCTATCTCAATTGTCAGAATGGGCATTAAAATTCAACATCACTCATGTCGCTTTAAATGAACTATTAAAAATACTTAAGCCGCTCCATCCTGGCCTTCCCAGTGATGCAAGAACTTTAATGCATACTCCTCGGTCTTCAGTGATAAAAGATGTTGAACCAGGAAAATATTATCACTTTGGCTTAGAGTATTGTATTCAAAATTTATTACAAAATTGTATGCCTGTATCTCAAACCATTGAAATTCTTATTAATATTGATGGTTTGCCCCTATCATCTAGTTCAAGCAGTCAGTTTTATCCAATACTCTGCAGTCTTTATAGAGGTAATGATGTAGGAATTGTTGGAATATATCATGGAAATGAAAAGCCCAAAAATTCCAACGTATTTTTAAATGATTTAGTAACTGAAGCTATACAGCTAATAAGCAATAATTTTGTTTATAAGGGTTTGCATTACTCTGTGAAAATCAAGGGGTTTATTTGTGATGCTCCTGCAAAATCGTATATAAAATATATAAAAGGTCATTCAGGTTATGCATCATGTACCAAGTGTCACACTGAAGGGACTTTTCTTAATGGGGTATGCTTTCCTCAAATAAAACATTTAAAGCTTCGAGTAGATTCAGATTTTAAAAATCGTTCACAAGAAGAACATCATACTGGTAATTCAATAATTGAAAACATTCCTGGTGTGGATATGATCAAGTCATTTCCTCTAGATTATATGCATTTAGTTTGCTTGGGGGTCATGAAAAAATTAATTGGTTTATGGATACATGGAAAACCTCCTATAATAGTTATTTTCCTAACAAGTTCGCAAAGTGATGCTTTCCCGCACGCAAAATCAGTTAGACGAACGACGCGAAGCGGAGTTCGGATATGCTTTAAGGGCGGGAAAGACACTTTGCGAACTTGTTAGGAACAATATTTTTTCTACGAGCGTCCACAGATTAGACACAAAAAACTTTAGATAATATATTATTTGGACGCACTTAAAAACATAGAACTTGAGAATAATGATTATTTATGCTTAACAATATATCTATATTGAAAGAACAGTTTGTGGCGGCAGCTGGAAATTGGATAATATGGGTATAATCAAAATCATAATTGATTTATTTTATATTTGGAATGCAAGGGCATGTCCGATCACTGTTCATAAAATTTCCTCTTTTGTCGCCTTATTCCCTGCTATTGGCAACACTGTTTTGATTTGACAACACACTCTAGACAGCTGTGTCATTAAGATCAGTCAGTCTTCAGTCTTCGTTTAATCGTTTATACTTTTATAAATTTGTTTGTCCGTTTGTTTGTATACATGATCAGGTTTTTTTGATGCCAGTATTCAGCTCAAATCTTTCGAAGATTTCCGATAAACACAGTAGTTTGCACCGAAATCAAGCAAGAACAACTCACAAATGCCGATTGAAAGTCGTCATTATCAATGTTTGTTTACGTTACTGGCGAATGCGTTTTTAACGCAAAAAAAGAATTGTGTGTTTCATTTTGATTTTGACTGAAAAGGGAAAAGTAACAAGAACATTATTTTGTGCATTACAAAGTACATTATCTACAGTTTGGTTGGTATGGAAACGAAGTTTAAAACAACAAATTGGTAGGTAGTTATTTGAGTTGACACTTGAGTGCGGGAAAAATTTTTCCCGCACTAGTGCGGGAGAAGGTTACTTTGCACACGCAAATGATTGTGCGGAGTGGCTACTTTGCGCACGCTCGTAGAAAAAATTATCTTTTAGGCAAGTGTGTAATCTTTCTGATTTATTACTTGAACTAAAGCCCCTTTATTTCAATTGAGTTTAATCGAAAACCTAGAACGATACATTAGTTTAAAAGATGGAAAGCTACCGAATTTCGCCAATTTTTATTATACAGGGTGTCCCAGCAAGGGTGGCCACCGGCCATATCTCAGAAACTACTGGACCTAAAAGTTCAGGAAAAAGAAAATTATCACTAAAGTGGCCACGAGAAAATGCTGGGAAATATTTATAACTTCGAAATTTTTCCGCTAGGGGGCGCAATCAAAGCTTAAATATTAAAATTCGAAATTTCTCCGGAAATTCTCAGATTGAGGTATATCTTTATCAACATGGTTAGAAAACCTAGACAATTTCACGTCTTTTTGGTACAGGGCTCATTGGCGTACCGATCTTCGTGTGAGTAGGGGAAGGTAGTGAAAGTGTAATTGTTCAAGTAGCTGTAACCTATTAACGACTTGTCCGATTTTGTTGCGTATAGGCTTGTTTAGAAGATAAATGTGAGTACTTTCGAACATCGTATCCAGTAGTGCGTGATTGTCTCCAGCAAAATTGCTAGAAGGGGTAACTTGAATTAAAAACAGTGTTTTTCATTTTACCGCAAAAATTTAAATGGTATGGTATAATTCTGATAAGAGCATCGAAAGGTACATTAAATTTACAAGAAAAAACCTTTGAAACGCAGGTGGATATCTTTTTTCGTTTTCGAGTTATTGCCGAGAAAAGAGTTTTTGACACTCGAAAAGTTGTTTGTTGTGTAGTTCTATTGCAACCTGCTTTTTTTTGGCTTCAATAATAACAACTGGTCCAAATTATGTAAAATTTAATGTTTTCATTTGTTATTTCAATAGAACAAAACTCATAATAAATGAAAAATATTTTGATGAGCATAAATCCCAATCTAATTATGTATTAAATATTGCAATGATGGGTTGAAAAAAAATCTAGGTAGCTGTGGAAAAACATCGGCGGGTTTTCATGGAGATAATTGAAACAGATATTGCAATCATAACAATCTCTCAATTATCATTTTAACATTCTTTGTTAAAATGTCTTACACCAATGCCGAGGCTTTTGCTATGCTCGCCGTATATTTTCAATGTTTTGGAAATGCTCCGATTGCGGCACGTGAATACGCTGCAAGGTATCCTGAACGAAGGCACTACAGCAGAAAGGTACTTCGGCGAATGGCAATACGTTTAAGAACAACGGGAAGTGTACAGCTCAATCCAGTTCCAATCAGAAGACGTCCGGTAAGAAACCATGAAGACAATATTTTAAACGTTCTCGCTTACGTGGAAGCTTCACCGCATTTGAGCACAAGAGAAATTTTCCACCATCTAGGATTAAGTCGTTCTTCAGTGCTCCGAATTTTAAGAGACTTCAAACTTCGTCCATACCATCTTTCCTCACACCAAGCTCTATCAGAAGATGATTTCAACAGGCGACTAGACCATTGCTATTGGCTTCGAGAAATGTGCAACGAACATTCTCAATTCCTCTCCCAAATTTTATGGACCGATGAAGCCCGTTTCTCTAGTTCTGGAAATGTTAATTTGCATAACATGCACTTTTGGTCGCGGGAAAACCCACACTGGATGCGGGAAGTGGATCATCAAAACAGGTGGAGTGTAAATGTCTGGTGCGGAGTGTTAGGAAACAAAATTATTGGGCCGTATATTATTGATGGCCATTCAAATGGTGAATCATATTTAAACTTTTTAGAAAATGACTTGCAAATACTTTTAGAAGATGTTTCCATTGGTCTTAGGATGTCCATGTGGTACCAACATGACGGTTGCCCAGCTCATTATGCACGGAGAGTTCGTGATTTTTTAAACAACCGTTATCCAGATCGCTGGATTGGAAGGGGCAGTTTGTTCCCATGGCCACCGAGATCTCCCGATTTAACTGTGTTGGACTATTACTTGTGGGGACGAATCAAGGACATCGTTTACAAAACTCGTCCCACCACAAGAGAAAATATGATTGAGCGGATTGAGAATGCTATACATTCCATTTCTCCAAATTAAATAGAAACAGCTGTTTCTATTTGTAGGCACAGAATTGAGAAATGTATTTTACAAGATGGAGGACAATTCGAACATTTATAAAGTTAAATAAAACTACACAACAAACAACTTTTCGAGTGTCAAAAATTATTTTCTCGGCCATAACTCGAAAACGAGAAAAGATATCAACCTGCGGTTTGGAGGTTTTTTCTTGTAAATTTAATCTTCATTTCGATTCTGTTATCAGAATTATACCGTACCATTTAAATTTTTGAGGTGAAACGAAAATAACAGTTTTTAATTCAAATTACGCCTTCTAGCAACTTTTCTGGAGACAATCACGCATCACTGGATACGATATACGAAAGTACTCACATTTATCTTCCAAACAAGCCTATACGCAACAAAATCGGACAAGTCGTTTATAAGTTACAGCCACTTGAACAATTACACTTTCACTACCTTCCCCTACTCACACGAAGATCGGTACGCCAATGAGCCCTGTACCAAAAAGACGTGAAATTGTCTAGGTTTTCTAACCATGTTGATAAAGATATACCTCAATCTGAGAATTTCCGGAGAAATTTCGAATTTTAATATTTAAGCTTTGATTGCGCCCCCTAGCGGAAAAATTTCGAAGTTATAAATATTTCCCAGCATTTTCTCGTGGCCACTTTAGTGATAATTTTTTTTTTCCTGCACTTTTAGGTTCAGTAGTTTCTGAGATATGGCCGGTGGCCACCCTTGCTGGGACACCCTGTATACTGGCCCGATAGTTTTGAAATCTATTTTGCCATTGGATAAATATATCAATTTTCTATCCCTGCATGTAGCTATAACAATTTTATCTTGTGCAGAACATTTTTCTCAACTTGAATATGGCGAAAAACTTCTGGAATATTTTGTTGAAACATTTATATCTTTGTATGGAAAAGAATATGTTTCACATAACATTCATAGCCTATTACATATCACAGATGATGTCAGAGAATTTGGGCCTTTGGACCAATTTAGTGCCTTTAAATTCGAAAATTACATGCAAACTTTAAAAAAAGGTTTACGAAAGCAAGACAAACCACTTCAGCAGCTAATCAATAGGACACAAGAACAAAATATTGCAAATAAAAGTAAACATTTGTCGATTTGCTTGCCACTCTTGCCAGCCTGTTTAAAAATTCATTTTGGTGGTCCTATTTTGAACAATCAACAGCCATACTTGCAACAATTTAACCCTTGAAGGACTGGTGTTGCCATATGGCAACACTGGTAGTGAGGTCCAAAAGCCAATTTATTAAGGTTATGTCAGTTTGTTATGATTATCTGCATGTGCTGGATCAACAGAAAACAAGTGGTTCTAAAATCTGTGTGTAACATAAACTTATTCCGTTCGTGTTTGTAACATATTTTTTTCATCCTACTTTCAGAGGTCAGAATGGACATAAAATTTGTGTAAGTACCGAATTTTGAAAATCGTTTGTGAATAAATGCTACACTTTGCTGGCACAAATAACGTTGAATGCTACAGTGGAAAGACAACTTATTTCACTGTGATGAACAGCATTTTCCGAAATAAATTCACTTTCGCAATATTTGGTTTTCTACTTTGATGTTGCCATATGGCAACGCCAGCATCTACTGGAATCCTATTGTTTTTTTTTTCTAGAGGAGGTTTGACTCTAGAAGAGGCTTTGAACATAGCCTATGAAGATGACGTCAACGTTAGAAATATCTATATAGAGCCACCAGATACTGGAACCCTCACAGATGAAGATTCTGGCGAGGAAGATGGGGGAGGAACCATTGACAATCTATCAAGGAAGCAGTTAGAGGCCAAAGTCGAGCTGCAAATGTATGGCGAAGAAGCAGGTGAAATGGAGGATGAAGATGAAGACCAAGTAAGAAGACCAGAAGAAGACAAAGTATGTGGTTCTGAAGAAGCAGAAATGGAACGTGAAGATGTTCAAGTGATGGATGTCGCTGAAGATAAAAGCGAAATTTTGATACCCAACAGAGAACCTCCACGAAAAGTAGTGAAAATTGACTATGACTTGTTGGACTGGGTAAAGGGTGATTTAGTTGACAACCACACACATTTTCCAGAACAGAGTTACGAACAATACAAATCTTTAACGCCGGTGGAAATGTTTGAATTGTTTTTTGATGACGATATAATTACCCATATCCTGAGCGAGTCTACGAGATATGCTTTACAGAAAAACTTTCCCGATCCAGAAATATCCATAGGAGAGATCAGATGTTTTGTTGCCATTTTGTTTCTTTCTGGATATAATTGGCTTCCAGGTAAAAAATTTTACTGGGATATGGAGGGTGACATGGGGAATAGGATGGTAATGAGTGCTATGCGAAGAGATCGGTTTCTTACAATTTGGCGTTTCTTTCATGTTGCAAATAATGAAACTATAGATTGTAGCGACAAATATTACAAGATCAGACCGTTAGCCGAGCTTTTGCAAAAGAAATTCGAACAATATTACATTCCGGAATGCGAATTGAACTATGACGAGTCGATGGTGAAGTATTTTGGGCGTCACTCTTGTTAACAGTTCATCAGAGGAAAACCGATTCGTTTTGGTTACAAGGTGTGGTGTCTCAACACGAAAAGCGGGTACCTGGTGAATTTCAACATGTACCAAGGATCTGATCCCAAAACAAATAAAGAATATCACAAAGTCTTTGGTGCTTGCGCTGCGCCTTTCGTTACCATGCTTGATGAATTACCGGACGATAAATCCAAATTACCTTACAAATTTTACTGCGACAATTTATTTACGAGCATCCATCTTCTGGTACACGTAAAGAATCTTGGCTTTGCCCTTACTGGCACGATACGCGAAAATCGTATTCCCAAAACCTGTCCTATTGTTTCCAAGAGTGACATGCAGAAACGCAAGAGAGGTGACATTGACTCGATCCTTGATAGAGAAACTGGTATTATCCTTGTGAGATGGTTGGATAACAATGTTGTGAGTATGGCGTCAACATGTGATGGTGTAGTACCGCAATCGCTTGTGAAGAGGTATTCGCAAGCCGAAAAGAAAATTATCCAGGTTCCACGTCCATGTCTCATTGGAAAATATAACCATGCAATGGGGGGCACAGACCTCATGGACGAGAATATAAATCGCTTTAGAATCGGGATGAGGGCAAAAAAGTGGTACTGGAGCTTGATTACCTGGATGCTAGATGCGACCGTACAAAATGCATGGATCCTACACAAAAAATCCGGAAACAAGTTAACACAATTACAGTTCAAGAGACAAATTGTGTTAACTTATCTGACCAAATATCGCGTTGCTGCAAAGCAGGGTGGCCGACCAGCTATTTCAGCATCGAGTCGCTCCTCTCATAGGGTTTCAGATGATATTAGATATGACGGTGTTGGACATCTGCTGGAACCAGTACCAAATAACAAAAAAATCAGATGTGCAGGTGAAGAATGCAAATCGATAATGCGTACAAGATGTGTGAAATGTGGAGTGGGTTTGTGCAAAAACTGTAATGTGCAATTTCATACCCAGCTGTAGGTAGTTTATTTGTCAATATTTTCTCTCCTTTTGATTTTTGTCTTACCACTTGTTAAGGTAGCCATAGGAGCCTTGCGTTGCCATTTGGCAACATCAATTATTTTGGAATATCAAGATATTTTATCCTCGTTTTCGATTTTTTAAGTTAGTTTTGTTTATTTATGTTCGTTTTTTTGTAAAATTACTTCGAAATAAAGATTTTCATAAACTCCGTCCTTCACGGGTTAAGGAAATCAAATTCAAGGCTTTTCTATCAAGTATTGTTGAAACTGATAACTGCTGCGCTTTAAAAGATGGAAGCATTTTATGTTTGGAAAATATCGTTAAAGTTAGTGATGAAAAATCCAAAGAAATATCAAATGGAATCATATCAGTTGGTCGACAATATTTAAATAAAAGAGATTTTTATTCTGAGCCATGTGAATCGTCAGAGTTGGGTATTTATTTAGTAAGTCAGTTAGGTCTTTTACAATCATGGAGCATCAATGAAATATCCCATAAATGCTTGAAATTCTGTTTCAAAGAACAAATCTTTATATTCCCTTTATTACACACTACCTAGTAATATATTTTTTTCATTTTATAAATAATTTATGTAGGTATAATCATTTTCTTTACAAGTAGTTTATTTATTCATTTATAATTAATTGATCCCCTTACTCATGTCTTAGCCATTATTTAGAAAAAATTGTATAAAAGTTGACTGACAGACTTATTCATAATTCAGTATAAAGTACCTAATTTTCAAAAATCTGGGTAAAAACCTAAAGGTCCAGAATTGAAATGGAGGGACCGCAAACATGGTCGGTCGTGAAATTTCTGGACGAAGACACTGTGAGTGTGGTGCCAACCAAATGGATCAATAACGACCAATGCTTTTGGCCTTCGTTTCCCAACCAAGAAAAAGTTAATCAGGCTATAAAATCGCAGTTGATTGATATATGCTGGCCAACCCATAAGGTGTCTGTTTTCAGAAATTCAACTCATGGTAAGTTTATTTGTAAAAGTATTATGCATAGGATTAAGATATAAATCTTACAATGATGATTCATCAATATTTTTAATTTTTGAAAAGGTCCAGGCTGTCAACTGAGTATAATTTTCAAAAAAATTTGGCATTCGTTAGCCCATTTCCGCCCATCAATATTTTTTTGTTTTCCACTTTATATTGATTAATTTTTATCCTTCAAGCAATAATTAATTCAAGAATTCTTAACAGCATCAGCAATTTGGAAGTGTGATGAATCCAGCAAGTGAAATTAATCAATGATGATTTTTGCAATTTTGTGAATTTGTTGGGCGTAAACCCTTTTCAAAATTGTATTTAAGTAACTATTTTTTAGATGACTATAACATTGTCCATGCCAAAGCTCGAAAGGCCGAGGAGACGAGTGACCTGACATCATCAGATGCAGATGATGATATGATAAAAAAGAAAAGGCGAATCTTGTCACGACGGGCATTTTCTTCCGCTGAAGAAGAAGAACCTGTGTATTATAAAACCCCGCCAATTCTAAAAAAGAAAACCGAGAAAGGTATTTTATGGCAATAGTTTCTTATTGATGTGTAAGTACTTTTTTTTTGTAGCTAGTAACAAATGTTTCCAAAATGAGAGCAAAACTGCGACCAATGATGGAATAAGCAGTATAAGTGGAAATACACAAACGCCATCAAGTTCACGAACGAAAGGTAAATCCTTTTTGTCCTCCTGCTTTCCTGGTACCTGTTGAAGTCCAAATTACATAAAAACCCCTAAAAACATCTCATTATCCTTCTGCTTTTTAAATAAAATTTCTGGAACCAAGGTGCGAAAAATTTCTGTAAATGGATATAATATACCTAGTAAAAATGTTATATTGTACCTAGAGTTATAATGTATTGTCAAAAATATTAAATTGAAACCTTTTTATGAAAAAAATAACATCAAATTTGATTTTTAGAGGCTAATCATGTTCCACAAGTAGTAGTCTCTATACCTACAACACCCTCATGTGACAAATCATGCAGTTGTTGTCCCCATACTGTCAAGTATTTAAAAGAAATTTTAAGGCAGCAGCATTTGAGCAGATCACTTTTGAATGAAATTTTTCACAAAATTGATGAAAAAAAACCTCAAGAAATTGAAAGGGACTCATCAGTATTCAAGGAATTTAATTTACCTTTCACAAATACTGATGAATTGGTGAAATTCAATGAGGAATTCAAGATTGAAGACAATTTTTCAAAAGCTGTAAGTTTAACATTAATAAGATTTAATTGTTGCCGTTTGTGAATGTTTGTATGATATTTGTGTAAAAAGCATTTTCAAGACAGTTGTGATGAATAACACAACTTTCCCGCGTAACCCAAACTTTCACATCCGTGCTTTAAATATGTGCTTTTTACACATATCATAAATTAATAACTTTGAAGAAAAACTTGTTAAAAAAACTGATTTGATTAATTTATTATGGTTACGTACTTTTCTTTGCTTTAGGTTGGAGAAATAGCAAGATTTGGAGGTGACACTACATATGATTTTGTAAAGAGAAGCCTCTCATTTTTTCTTTCAAATGAGGTAGCAGTGAAATACAGCTGGTTGGGAAGAAGGGCAAAGGATCCCTTTAACAATTTAACCATAGCTCAACTAATAATTGGTAAGTTTTTGTCTCGATTTCTACTGGATACTTCAGGTACTCATTAGTAGAAAATAAAAATCAACTATAGATTGCAACTATGTCACGGTTTGCACTTCTATTTCATTTTCTAAGTAAAATTGTTCTAGCTGCTTCAGAAAAAGCTAACGAGTCTCCTGACAAGAAAACCACGGAAAATGAAATAAGCAAATGGTTAAGACGGGCAGGGGATCGCAAAAAGTGTCAGTGTGAGGATATTTGAAACATGATTTTTTTGTTGTTTTATGATTAATATTTAATTTTGTGATTTTTGGAAAAAACTTTTATTTGTACATATTAAATGATTCTTATCTAGCTTTTTAGGTTTTTTTTATAGATTGTCACTACTGCAAACCCTATATAAATCTACAATATATATGCATACTGTACGTACATGCAATGTAATGCAGATTAATATTTAATTTTGTGATTTTTGGAAAAAACTTTTATTTATACATATTAACTGATTCTTACCTAGCTTTTTAGTTTTTTTTTATAGATTCTCACTACTGCAAACCCTATATAAATCTACAATATATATCCATACTGTACGTACATGCAATGTACTACTTGTACATACATTCGATATCCGCTATGTACATCAAAGGTACATACTGTGGGTATGTACATTCAACGTCAGCAAAATCGGAAAACGTACGTCCATAATACGAATTAAGTACGTACTGTGGATATTCTTTGTACATCCATAGTACGTTCATTACGTCCATGCAGTATGTACATCTCACGTACATTTGATGTCCACTGGCTGTTTGGGTAATTCATGGACATGTGGGGTTTCTCAAATACGTGATTCCAGTTGGTCTTCGTGGCAGATTACTGGCTAATGTTGGTAATGGCGTTCATAATAATGGGGTAAGACAACATGCTGTTAGACGAAATAATCGTGGTGTTGGACGTCGTGGTAGAGGCCGAAATATCAATAATCAAGGTGATCGTGTTCCTTCTCCTCCATTACAACCATTAAATGATGCTCAAGTTGTTGTGTAGAAGCATTGATTGTCGATGTATAGGGTAGTATAAAACTTATGCGCCATAGAACAACAAAGGATTTTTATGATGAAATAGATAGTGTAGACTTGCCTCAATGAGCGAATAGCTCACGAAACCTCCTTTCCTTTCTTAAACACTGAACACCGATTCGTCATAACTCTCTATTCCAATTTCCCAAAATTAAGTTTTAACACCCGGTGTCATTCATAACAATATTCAAGGAATCTTTCTATTTTGATCTCTTTTATAACCTTTTGATTCATAGCAGTTCTGGCGTAACCTGTATACACTGAAAATGCTTTGCACACGACAACTTGAAAGAGTTTTATTAATAATACACAAATTGATTTTTTTTTCTAGTTATCCGAAGATGCTCCTATTCACTAGGATCACATACTACTACCATCGAGATCTGTAACCAGCGATAGATCGGAGCAATCAACGTTGGAAACAATATCCTTTCGCATTGATCCATTTTTTTCCGATGATGTAGAAGACAAAACAAGTCAGTCGGTTCAAACTGTAGCGATTGGAAAACCAGTGGCTAAAGTTCAAGATCTTTAGCTGCCGAATGTTTATCAGATAATGATTCTGAGAACCATAGAAGTGTTACATTGCCTAATGTACCGAGTTCTGACAAAAGATTATCAGAGGTTAACGTGAAGGAAAGTCTTGCAAATGAATCAATCGACGAAAAATACAATGCTTCGGATTTAAATAATATCGATTTTGAAATTATGAAACATCAATGCCCCTTATTAGATATACAAGAAAACTTAGCATTGCCGAGTTCTTCCTGTTCTATTTTATCAGACAGTGTGTCAAATCATGATGATTATCAAGAAACTTTCTCCGAACACAGAATGTCGACATGTAAAATACCAGAGATATGAACGATGTATTTTATTTTGAAGACTCGGGGTCAGAATATCTCCCCACATCCGGTTCTGCATCAACTTCAGCCTCTGACATGTCTATTGAGAAGGAAAATGTTACAAATGTTCAAAAAACGTATTCACGAAAAATTAGTAATCCGTCTACATCCAATGGCAAGCAATAAGCTTCACCAAATACTGACCATGCAATGGAACTGGATGACAACCAAGCTTCAACGAGCGGTAAAGTAAGGATCAATTACATTGTTATTCTATGTAATATAATTATTATTGTCGTATCCTGAAAGCATCAACATCGAAAAATAATGATGCAATGGTGCCAATACCTGAGGTTTCTGTTTTTGAACCACCTGAAATAGTAAGAATATTTTATTTAGAAAGCTTATCAGACAGAAGACTTTATAAACAAAATCAATGTCACCATTTAATATTCCTAAGTTTTTTTATAATTGCAAAGTAAATTGATTCAAGCAATACCGTTTGCTTTTAAAAAATGATACAATTAATTTTCAAAAGACATTATTTCGTTGCCTTGCAATTATTGCAAAGGCCGACGTTTTCGAGGCAACTTGATTATTTTTAAAGCAACAAACTGTGATGACTGATCTCCCGTGCAAAGGCAAAATGATGTACTCGTAATTTTGGTCAAATTGAGTTATTAAGTGCGTTTTGATGTACAAAAAATTCTCTACAAGTACATCTTTAAATCGTAGTTCTATCTCTATTACTTTTCGAGATAGACCAGTGGATAAATAGTGTACTAACCAAAAAGTTTGGTTAAAGAAACGGCAAAATAATGTATCTTGCGAAATTTCGTTGTCAATAAAATGTACAGGCCAGTACTGTTGTATGATTTATTCATTTTATTATATTTTACAATGGCAAAATAATGTAAGTCGATGTACATTATTTTGCCATTGGAGGGACCCCAAATTATGATTAGCAACCCTATGGTACATGCTAATGTACACTCTTTATCCAGTTTTAGCCTCACTTTTAAGTAAATCTTCGTGCGAGAGGTTGAGAAGATATTTTTTATCGGTATTTTTGTTGAATCTTGAAAATAAAATGTCATCACGAGTGCAATTAATGTTCCGGTTGTTGAAAGAAAATCATGCTGAGGTATGTATAATAGTTTTCTTGAAGATATATGTTTGGAATGATATTTTTCTAATTCATGGCCAGCCCTCATTATAATTCTCGATTTAAGGTGATGAGATCTAATTCTCAATATCCAAAAATTGATATATTTGACAATTACTATTATTTTAACTCTAATATATGTAGCTACAGTTATTTCAATGCAAATAAAATTTTGGCGGGAAATGCCTTAGGTATATCAGTGACCAGTGGCGGCTGTTGAAACTAGTACCGTTTGAATATTTGGCTGGAAAAGTATTCGAAAATAACCCTTCTTATTATTGTATTGTATCTTTAGGAAAATACAACTAATGATGAGCTTGTCAAAAGTTTTGAAACGAAAAGTGGTACTACAAAAGATGAATGTAACAGGGAGAGCGAAAACATATTGAACCAACAATTCCATGAAGAGGTATATAATTTATCACTTAAAAATTAAAAATGGCAGGTTCTTTAATTAGTATGATATTTTTCAGAATAAAAGCAATAAGTTGTTATCTTTTGATGCCGATGTTGATGATGAATGTAAGACCCGCGAATATTATGATCTGAAGCTTTTAGAAAGTGAAAATGTAAACATAGTTGACAAAAAAGAATCAAATGAAAGGATTAACAATGAAAAATGCGAAATTTGGTTTAGCCAAATTGATAATATAGACGAAATCAAAGGAACTGTTTTGAATGAAAACAGTAATGCACCTCCCAATAATACTGATATAAATCCAAAAAATACATGTAACATGGAATATGCAGAATTAGTTAACATGGAACCTAATCAAATGGTAATGATTTAGATACAGTGTGTTTCATTTTGATTGGCGTTGGCGACAATTCGGTATTTTATTAAAAATAGACCAATTTGAAAGCACTACTTTTTCAGTTTATAGTACTCAAAAAGCTCTATCTTTTCATAAAAAAACTGACATACGTCATTTCCATGGCCTACTATGTTTAATAAAAGGGCGCCAAAAACGTGGAAAGTTATGAGGCATTTTTTTATTTAAAAAATGTATAGCGTTTCTGAATTGGGGATATTCAAAAACCCCTATAACGATAGTTTTGAAATAAAATATCATACAGGATATTCAAAAAGTCAGGACAAATTTTGAAAAAGGTCAATTTTTCCTCCTTGTATGAATTCTAGCGGAGATTTTGAAACAATTTTTTGTAATTTTCTTTGATATTACACAGACTATACATTCGAAAAGTTTTGTCACTCTACGTTGTACCGAGCATTCAAAAATTAAGACGGAAAGTAAAAAAAAAAAATCATTTATTATTGAGCTGATTACACCCAAAAAGTGTATATTGTATGATTTGTAATAAAGTACCAGTACAGGTTCTTGAATTATTAATACTTGAGTTTATGCAAGGGCTATCCAAAAAGAAAGCAAAAATATTTGTTTGGTTCTCTTTGAATACACCTTTTATGAAATAGAGTAATAAAACTCCAGGAATGTGTACTTATACAAATAGTTCATTTATAAATATTTTGGGCGTGATCACATTAATATTACTATTTAAAATAATATTATTATTTATTCATAATTTTCGACTTCAAATTTTGGACACTCGGTATAAGCTAGAGAAGCAAAACTTATCGAGTGTATAGTCCGCGTCACATCTTGAGAAATTACAAAATATTTTTGCAAAATCTCCGCTAGAACATACAAGTTGGATAGAAAATTATTGTCATTTTTCCAAATTTGGCCCGAATTTTTGAGCATCCTGTATAATATTTTATTTCAAAATTATCCTTATAGGGGTTTTCGGATATGCCCAATTCAGAAACGGTATCCATTTTTTTCAATAAAAACATGCCTAATAACTTTTCACTTTTTTGGCGCCTTTTTATTAATCATACTATGCCATGGAAATGACGACTATCATTTTTTTTTAATAAAAAGATAAAGCTTTTTGAGTACTTTACCTAGAGTAAAAAAATACTTTTTTCAAATTGGTATATTTTCAATAAAATACCGAATTATTTTCGCCAATCAAAATGAAACACACTGTATAAACACAGAATAATAAACAATCAGAAGCCCAACAGAAAGAGAGGTCCGATATTCAGGTAGATTTTCCGCCCTGGGGCTTTGGAAGAAATTGGAAGAAAACATTCACGTAAATCGGTCAGTGTCGTGTTATCTATTGCATCGACAAAGTCTTCCGCCAGTGGCATAGTGTGTTTTCGATTTGCGTAAATTATTTTTAAATATTTTTCAAATATAATTTTAGTTTTAAACATGGACTATAAATCTCAATCTCACAATGTGTGTTTAGTGAAGGATTGTGACAATAAGAGTTACATCAAGCCGAATCTAAGATTTTTTAGATGGCCTAGTGATCCCCAAAGGTAAGAGTATTTTTATCAGACATATCATGTAGATACAAAAGTATTTTGTGAATAAGAAATTATCAGGCGGCTTTCATACCAAAGTAGCATGCGACGATTAAACATGCTACTCACATTAAAACCTATACAACCACGTCCCCTGCTACTTTTGTGTGAAAGCCACCTTAACACGTTCGCGGACAAAGCGGCATATGCCGCTCCAAGTGGAGGGACAAAGCGGCATACGCCGTCCAAATCTAAATCTGCTTGCCGCTCGGTTTATATGGCATTTTCAATGCGTACAAGTTAAGTGTCCCAGCAGAAATGAAAAAAATTCGAAAAATATTCCCAGTGAAGTTTTCACAACAGTTTTGTTCAGACATGTTTACGAGAGTCACACGTGCATATAGAACGGGATAGTTTTCGCAGGTTTTGTGTGTTTTGCGTTCGTTTTATGCAAGATAACTATTGTGTTGTTGTGGATATTTGAGGTAAGTATCAAAAATATATTTACCTCGCTAAAATTGAAATTTCTTGCCATGTTTCTTATGACCTAACCTTACTTTTTTATGTTTTTGCTAAAAAACCAAACAAATCGATATTCCGATGAATAAATAAAAATCTGCGGATCCTTCTACGGTTTTTTTTGAAATTTGGCACGAACATTCCGTGACGCTAGAGAGACAATGTGATTCGTTTTTTGTGAGGGTAGGTGCTGACAAGGAGGTGGAGTTTTATAAAAATGTATGTAATAAAAATAGTATTGGGGAAAAATGACTTATATTTAGATCGTCAATGAAAATTTGAACAAGATATGAGGTGTTATGTTTTTGGATGGGACGCGTTGTTGAGAAGAGGTTGGGAAAAACAAAAAGGAAAATGTTATATGGATATGACGGTTCTTCATTCTCTTCCAGAAGAAATGGACCCTCGAGAAGAAGCCAGGCTGCTACGACTCATGGACGAAGTAAGCTCAGGGGAGAGTGAGCCGTCATCTCAGTCAGAACCATACAGTAGCGATGATGATATCAAAGACCCAAATTACACTATGGAGAGCTCCAGCAGCGCTAGTGAGGTGAGTGAAGCCCAGGAACAAATATATGACGATGTGCAGAACATTCCTGATCAGAATTTGAATCACACGAGACAAGATGTAGGCGATACAGACTCACAAGACTCTAGTGAAGATGAATGGGAGGATGACGTAGCAGACATTCCAGATTTCAATTTTGATGGTACCGGAGGTGGTTTACAAATTGATTTTGGAAATTTGGTTCCAAGTGCTGTTGAATGTTTCGAGAAATTGTGGGATGAAGAAGTGACGCAATTGATTACCAATTCAATGAACAATTATCGATTAGTTCTTCAGAATACCAATCGTCCACAGAGAAAATATGCAAGGTTTTCCAACATAAAAATGATATCTCCGGCAGAAGTAAAACAGTTTCTTGCTTTGTGCATCTTGCAAGGTCAAAAAAAGTTTCCATCCATCAGAAAGATGTTCTCTATGGACCCGCTTTATTATGCTCCTGTCTTTCACCACACACTTTCGGGCAGACGTTTTGAAGAGCTGCTGAGATGTTTTAGTTGTGCTCACGGTTACTACCATCCTAACGATAAACTTGATAAACTATACCGAATAAAGCCACTTATGGATACTTTGCTTCTGAAATTCAGAAATGCCTATTTTCCTGAAGAAAATTTGTCTCTAGACGAATCTCTTATGCTTTTTCGAGGAAGATTAGGTTTCAGATAATACATAAAGGGAAAAAGAGCACGATATGGCGTGAAATTTTATTCTGTTTGCACAACTGATGGCTACGTTTTGAATCTTCAAATCTACTCTGGAAAAAGTGATGAGGCTGAGGGGCTTTCTAAAATTGAAACTCTAGTACATTCTTTGCTGGAACCATTCCTGGATCGTGGGCATCATGTTTTCATGGATAACTTCTACAATAGTGTTGGTCTGTCTAAAAAGCTTCTAAAAAGAAAAACGCATGTTACTGGAACTCTACGAAAAAATCGCAAGAAAAACCCCACGCTTATTACTGGCGCCAAACTAAAGAAGGGGCAGCATGTGTGGAAAAGAAATAAAAATGTCTACGTCTCAAAATGGAAGGATAGGCGGGAAGTTTTAGCGATTACTACTAAATATCATCCTCGGTTGGTGACTGTTCAAAATAGATATGGACAAGACAAAGTGAAGCCTGTGGAAATCTCTCATTATAATGTCAATATGTCAGGAATCGATCGCAATGATCAAATGATCAGCTATTACTCTTCGCCCAGAAAAAGTATCAGATGGTACAAGAAAGTAATGTTCCACCTATTGGATATAACACTTTGGAATTCGTACTACATACGTAGAAAGTTTGATAAGAAACAAACATTCCTACAGTTTCGCGAAGATGTTGTAAAACACTACCTAGGCATACCAAATACAATTGTTGATGGCAGAAATATTGTTCATTCTGGGCCCATGCGTGGAGGAAAAAGAAAACGAACGGATGAGCTGCTTCACCAAGAAAGGAGAGATGAACAACTTCAACATCACGCAATGCATTTTCCTAATACAATTCCTAATGCTAATAATCCTCAAAAGAGTCACCATATGAGATGTAGAAACTGTGCAGCGCAGAAAAGACGAAAAGAAACTAAGTTTTTGTGCAAAACCTGCCCCGAAAAGCCTCCTCTATGTGTAGTCCCATGCTTTGAGGAGTTTCATAAGTTGAAGAACTAGAAAATACTTCTTTGTTTCATTTACTTTTTGATAAATAAAGGTTTTCTTTGCTTTAGTTAAGCGACGGCATTTGCCGTCTTTGTCCCAACAGAACACATTGAGGCTTGCACTGGGACAAGACGGTATTTGCCGCTGGTTATTTTTTTGACGTAATTTTTATCCCCACCATTTTTGTAACACATACGTGTTTTTAAAATGATCCTAGTCCCTCTAGTTCATCAAATATTGTCATGGCTTTTTCGCAGTTACCATTTTTCGTGTTGTCCGCGAACGTGTTAAAGGTGCAAACTTCAAAAATACTTGAAAGCATAATATACATATTATATTATCTGAAACCCTTTTACCATACAATGATGTAGGGCGAAAGCATAAACCATTTGAAATAAAATAACTTTGTTTTTATTTTTTAAGGGCAAAGTCCTGGGCTCGTGCTTGTCAAAGAGAGGATTTGTTATTGAATCCCAAAAAAGCGCATAATTTGCGAGTCTGCGGAGCACATTTTGAGGACAGAATGTTAAGTCTGTCCAAAAAGCGGCTTATCTATACTGCAGTCCCAACGATATTTCCACCGAATTCGTCTTCCACTAAAGATGTTACCCATCATGGACATTCTTCCAAGGAAAAAATAAACGTTTTACAAAACATTGTGATTCGTCCAGGTAAACTGTTTTCATAAATTGTCATTTTTGGGTTTTCCAAGCGTCTGGGGGCGAATTCCGTGTAGGTACCTGATGTGGAATTCTAGCAACACGTCGCTTTCCCATCCTTTTACACAGAGAGAGACGTGTTGCTATGGAATTCCACAGTACACGGAATCCTGCCCCAGATGTGATGAGAATCAATAGTCTGGTTTTCTTTGAGTTCAGCAATAACAACTTCAATGTTATTTTTCAGGTAACTGTACTAGTATGAAGATTGAAATACCGGAAACCATGGACAATCAGAGTAAGACTCCACCTCTCAAGTCACCAGTTAGTACTCAAACAAATTCAACTTTATCCGCATCTTCACCGAGAAAAATCCATCTCCGCACGATGATTTCGACCCTTAAGCAGAGAATCAGTGAACTAGAGGAAGAAAACAAGTCACTTAAAAAAAGGTTAGAAGAAGTGTCAAAACCAAAAAGTACTTCTTTGGAGGAATATAAAGAACTAACTCATACATTCTGATTTCAAAATCTTTTGTCTAGCAATGTTTTTTACTGGACCCAAGTTGTATAAAAATATATTACATAACGTTTTTTGTGTACCGAGCCCAAACACATTGTTGAAATTAATTCAAAACATCACGATTCAGCCGGGTTTAAATAATCCAGAAATTTTTGAAATTTTAAAAATCAAAATTGAAGGTTTTTCTGAGTTAAATCGGCAATGTGTTTTGTGTTTCGATGAAATTGCAATCAAAGCGAATTTATTTTATAATTCATCCAAGGATTTAATTGTGGGCTTCGAAGAACTTGAAGAGGGTGACTGTAAGTTCAAACCAGCAAAGCACGTTTTAGTTTTGATGGTGAGAGGTATTTGCGAAAAATGGAAGCATCCTTTATGCTATTTTTTTACCAATTCAACATGTTCAGGGTTAAATTTGAAAAACATAATTACTGAATCTATAATAAAACTGAAAAGTATTGGATTGAGTGTTCAAGCAACAACATGCGATATGGGTTCTAATAATATTTTAATGGCTAAACAGTTAAACATAACACCAGAAAATCCATTCTTTTATATAAATAAATAAAACAAAATCGTTTTTCTCTTTGACGTACCTCATATAATAAAAGCGATTAGAAACATGTTATTAAAATATAATTTCGTAGTTGACAAAAACGTTATAAGCTGGCAGCATTTTAAAACATTTTACGATATAGACCCACAAAATAGTATTCGGGCTGCCCCCAAAATATCAAATTCTCATGTTTTTCCAAACAATTTCGAAAAAATGAAAGTCAAGTTTGCTTCACAAGTGATGAGCGATTCAGTAGCTACTGGTATGAAAACATTCGTACATTTCAAAGCTTTACCACCAGAAGCAATCCATACAGCGAATTTTTTTGAGCTGATGGATAAATTATTTGATTTGTTTAATTCATCCCAAACATCATCTACGAAAATGTTCGATCGAGCTTTCAAAGGTAATGAGTCGCAAATAAATTTTTTAAGTGAATGCTTGAATTTTTTTAATCGGTTGGAAATTTTCAATGGAGGTATTAATGTCAGTAATAAGGTGAAATGTATTAATGCTTTAAAAATCACAATAAATGGGCTACTTCAAATTTGGGACAGTCTTAAATCCAAAGGATTCAAGTACTTATTTACACGCAGATTAAATCAAGATTGCTTGGAGAATTATTTTGGTCTTATTAGACAACAAAGTGGAAATTGTCGTAACCCATCACCTATACAATTTCAAAGAGCTTATAAGAAACTGTTGTGTCTAAATTTGTACCATTCTGGGACAGAAAATTGTGAAGGGGATGGTGACAATTTACTTTTAAAAATTACGGATATAAATTCGTATCATTCGGTGACACAAAATTGTGAGGGGAATTATACCAATTTTCCTTTAAAAACCAATCATGATAAAAGCCTTTCCGGAAATGACAGTGAGAATGTAAACACTGGATATTTAAAAACAAAAGAAAAGTCGATTCATTTTCAAAAAGATTATCAAACCGATAGCCATTTAGAAAAAAACTTGGAACGATACATCAGCGGATATCTGATTAAAAAATCATTAAATAAACATAATTGCGAGATTTGTGAAAGTTACGCAAATGCACATAAAGATCTTGAGAGCACTTCAATTTTTTGTCATTTAAAAGCTTATACGAATGCGAACTCAGACCCATTTGGAAACCTCAAGATGCCCCACAATGATTTTGTTTATTTTGTATCGTATTTGGATAAAGTGTTTATTGACAATTTTGAACAATTTTCAACCAACCAATATATTGTGAAACGTCTTGTTAAAATAGGTATAAACATAAACTACATTCACCCTTGTCCGCATTTCTCCAAGGAATATATTATTACTTTATTTATGCGAGTAAAATTATTTTATACTATGAAGTATATTAACAGAAACTTCAAAAACATTAGCAACAATAAATTAATCGTTTGGAGACATTAATAAATATGTATTTGATAGTTATCTATCTACCTATCTATTGTATAGTTCACACCAACGACCTAATGAACGTCGTTGGTTCACACATTTATATTTGTATCAGTGATTTAAAATTTAATCTTAAATAAAGATGTATGTTTTCATAAACAATAGCCGTATCATTTCACCATCCACAATTTGAACCCTGAGAACGGCTCTGACAGGGTAAGTGAAATTTAATAGGAACCGGCCCTTGTTTTTGATAAGACCCCAGCGGTCGAGGTCACAGAGCACCGTATCGGATCTCTCTTTCTGTTGGGCTTCTGATTGTTTATTATTCTGTGGTATAAATATCAGAAGAAATCATTGGAATCATCATTATTATATTTTTCAGAACGAAAATGATAATTTACTTTTTGATCCCGATGATGATGACGACAGTAACAAAGACCCTGATTATGTAACAGATATTTCAGATGTTGAAAGTGAAGAGAACATGGAAATAAACAGCAAAAGTTTGAAAAGAATGTCGCCAGATGATATAAAAATTGAGAAAAAACGTAAAATAGGGGCGGGCCGTAGAAAGATATACAGCAGGAAGAAAATAATAATGATACGAACTCGCAAGATTTAAATAGTGAAAATAAGGAACTCATTCGGATCGCGAAAAGAGCTAGGACATCATCCCAACAAATGCATAAAAACAGGCTTAAGCACCCAATGTTAGAATCCGGAACAGTTTGTTCTTGTTAGAAGAGACATTGTACAACATTATTCACGGTGGAGGAGAGGATCTCATTCCATACAAAATTTTGGAACTTAAATAGACGAAAAAGGAATCTGGGCTATTTTAGTTATAGCATAGCTGCTAAAATAATAAATGCCGATAATAAAAGTATAATAAAATTTTCCTTTTGAATTTCTAAATAGTATAAAAAATTCCAGCTACCAAAATTTAATATTAAAGCAATTCCTACTAACAAAGAAGCATCCCCGGGTGCTCAAAAGATATGGCTATTAAATGCAGTTCAGGAGACAAAAGCATCGATAAAAGTGGTTGGTAGCAGAAGGAACTTCAGTCGAGTATACTCATTTTCAAAACAGACCGATGAAAATGCAATCCAGAAAACTCAAGTATGCCAACGTTATTTTTCAAGTACACTAGGATACAGAAGCACCTCAGTAATAGATCACTTATAGAAACAGTCAAAAAACGAACACGGAATTCCAACAATGTTTCCTAAAGAAGATGGAGGGGAAAACATACACCAAAGAATAAAAAAAATATTGATTTGATTAAATCTCATATAAAATTACATAATCCCAAACCTTCTCACTACCGCAGGGAACATGCTCCGAAACGGTTATATCTACCACCAGATTTAACAATCAAAGCAATGCACGAGGATTATAATATTAACCATCCTAACGAGAGAATCTGTTATGAATTATATCGAAGAGTTTTGGATGAAATGAATATTGCTTTTTATCAGGCTGATGCAGATAAATGCAGCACTTGTATTCAATTGGACTTGGAACCTACCAAAGAAAATATAAATAGAAAACAATTACATTTAGAAGAGGTGAGTAAAAATTGTGAAGAATAGAACAACTATCTTTCTGTTTCTCTTTCCGACCTTTTCTCACCTATTTCATATAAACATTCAGAGGAGAAAGCGGTTTGACCAACTTCACTTTCATAACAAAAAGATGCTGATGTTTTGGGTAGAAGGATTCTATATTATAATAGGACTTCAATATAGGGACGAATACCCAAAACAGCTTGTTTTTATGTACACATATTTATGATAATATGTTTTAGGTAAAATTGAGAAGAGATCTATACCAACAAGATGCCAAAAAGGAGAATTCAGAAACAAAGATCTACTCAGCGGACTTACAAAAGGTATTTCTTTTGCCCAGGATGCCCAAAGTAAAAGATTAATTTTTTACCACTCGTCTCATCGCATTTAACGAAACTTTTGCTGCTATGGGAAAATCGAAAAAATCACCACACTATTGTATTTTATGGCATGGCATAGCAGGGCGAAGAGCCGAAGACGTGGCGTGTCCATTTATCAAATTTATCCAATTACAAATAGACGCAGAGAGCCTGTTTATTTGGTTGGACAATTGCTCCGGCCAAAACAAAAATTGGGTCTTGTATTACGCTTTAATTGTCCATATGAATTCCGAGTTTTGCACAACTAAAAATATTACTCTGAAATACCTTTTAACTGGTCATACAAATATGGCTGCAGATGGGCTTCACTGAAAAATCGAGCAATACGTGAGGAAAATTGGTAATGTAGAAGATTTCGATGACTTTACTGAAATCTGTAGAAAATCAGTGTTCAGAAAGACAGTTGTATGTCTGGAAACCTCAGACTTCAGGAAATTTGAGAACGTGTGTAAAAGTTCAAGTACCGGTTCAGCCAAGAAAAAATCTATTGGGGATACAGTAGTTCCGATGTTAAGAGATATAGTAGAAGTGCAATTTCTTAAAGGGCGGCAGGAATTTCTTTATAAGACAAGTTTTCGTGAAGAATATAAGAAAACATCAAACCCAATGAAACGAAAAGTAGATCTTACTCTACCCAAACCTCTAACTGCACTTCCTGGAATACCTACCAAAAAGAAGGATGCTATAATGAAAGCCTTAGTTCCTGCTATGAAGCCATCCAGAAGATTATTTTGGGAAAATCTACATACTAATGAAAATGCGCCAGATTTTTTAGATAAAGGGTATTAACTGTTACAGTTTTGAAAACTATTACATTTTGTGCTTTTTGTATACAGTTTGTGAAATATTATTTTGTCTTATTTGTTCTAAAATAAAAGTGTATTAAAAACTGTAAGGACAGTACATTATTTTTACCAATAAACCCTTCTCCCATTTCAAGTAAAACTATGGAAAAAAAACGTACAGGGTTTTACATCATTTTGCCAGAGTTTTTTGATAATTCTTTTGATGGAAAAATGAATCACTCAACAAAAAACTGGAAAATGTTTAATATAATACGTAACTGATGAATATAATACATTACAAAATGAAAAATGAGCCTAGATTTCGAATTTCAAATCATTTGTCAAATATTTAACGATTTAGCAAACAATTCACCTTCAAATCGATTTTCCTCGAAACTCGATTTTTGCGAGTACATCATTTTGCCTTTTCACGGCAGTGATGATCTCAAATTATGGAAAAATAAGTTTTAAACTCAAATTTCTCGAAATGGCTGAACCAAGTCAACAAATTATATATATTTATTTGAAATCAGAACAAAGAGTACTTTCATTTTGTATCAGGGTGTTAAAAATATATGATTATATCAATTTTTTCAATGTTGTAAAGTCAATGTTTTATTTCCGCTTTTACCAAAAGATACTACTTGAAAAAGCTTTTGTATTCTATTTTCCTCGATTACCCGTAATAAGATCTGTATAAGATGGATGTCGAAATATAATGAATAACCATGTTCTTGACTTTTAAACATCCATAATTCTTGTTTCTACCAATAAAATTACTAGATTGTGTATATTTTCGAAAATATTGATCTCACAAGACTCTTTAATCCAGGAAAGTTTCCTTTCTGGATCTGAACAAATCAAAAATTGAAACTTGTTTGGTGTTTTGGTTTTATTAGTTTTATAATTTTCAAACTGAAATTAAATTAGTGTTTGTATTACTTCAGGGTGAAAATCGCACGTATACGAAAAAACCTTCTGCCAGAGAACGACCAACAATTTGCCCAATTTGTTTTCAAGACGTGACTACACATTTCACCCGGCATCTTTTTAGACACCACGAAGATCATAAAATCGTCAAAGAAATAAAACTTTTAAATCCGCGATCCAAAGAACGTTTATCAATGGTGGCTGCTTTAAGGAAATACCCTTTTTTTTACCTTAATGTTGAAAAGATTATTATTAAACCCTGTTCGAAGTTCAAAACTGCCCAATACAAAATATTTTGCATGTCCCTATTGCTTAGGGCATTACTCTAAAAAGCAACTTCATAAACATGTCAAGATTTGTATAAGTAAACCCGAAGACATCATTAGGGCAGGTGAAAATTGTCTTAGCAAATCACAATCGGTCGTAGCATCGATCGAATAAAAAAATAATGATTTTCTGAGAAGTGTTCAATATTATGCGGGCTGATTACATAAGTGTTGTAGCAAATAGCGATCCTTTAATTTGCTTGTATGGAGAACATGTGTTCCAACGTTCCATCGATGATGGCATTTTTCCGACGGTGTGGAAGGAATCTACCTTAATTCCAATTTTCAAATCGGGCGACAGAGGCTATATCGGCAATTATCGTGGCATCTCTATCCTCTCTTCTATACCAAAGATCTTCGAATCCATCATCACGGACGAGCTATTTTCTGTCTACAGGAGGCATATCATAGACCAACAACATGGTTTCTTTTGCGGGCGCTCAACTTCCACAAACCTTGGTGTTTACCACAACTTCCTTGTCACATCCATGGAAGAGGGAAGTCAAGTGGACGTCATCTACACTGATCTCTCAAAGGCCTTTGACACGGTGGCTATCTTGATTGGATTCGATCTTATCTCTCCGGGCGGCGCCAACGAGTTGAGGTCTGCGGATTTCTCTCTCAGGAGGTGACCGTGACTTCGGGTGTGCCTCAGGGTTCCCACATTGGACCAGTTCTGTTCATTTTGTTCATTAACGACGTATCACGTTGCTTCGGTTCATGGGAGTATTTGTTGTTTGCCGATGACCTGAAGTTCTACGCTGCTATTGATGCTCACCGCTCGCTGCAACCGGACTTGGACAATTTGGGAGAATGGTGCCAAAAAAACTTCCTGAACCTTAATATTTCCAAGTGCAAGACAATGAGGTTCTGTAGAAGTAAAAAACCAATCATCCACACATATAAACTGAACGGACGGGAGTTGGAGAGTCTGACGTATGTGAATGATCTTGGTGTGACTTTCGAGAGCACACTTTCCTTCAATATCCACATCGATAACATCACTTTGAAGGCATTCAAAATGCTTGGTTTCATCAAAAGAAACACCAAGAACTTTCACGACACTAAGGCTATACTGTGTTTGTACAACTCCCTTGTCAGGTCAACACTGGAATACTGCTCAATCATTTGGTCACCTTTCTACAGGAGTCATTCATCAAGGCTTGAGCGTGTACAACGCAAATTTACCAAGTTTCTGCTATACAAGCACAACTTTCCACAGAAGGATTTGAGTTACGAGACCAGACTACAGTTGTGTGGGCTAAGAAGTCTCGAGGACAGAAGAGAGGACTCCATGCTTGTATTTCTGTTCAAATTACTGAATGGATTCACAGATTGTAGCGCGCTGCTGGAGACAATATCGTTTCGGGTTCCATCAAGACGTACAAGGCGGAACGTTCTGTTCTCCGTGGCCCCTCATAGAACCAATTATGGACTCACACATTTTTCTGATAGACTTCAAAGTTCCTACAATAAAAAAATGTCTGACTGTGATATTTTTTACAACAGCCTATCGTCTCTTAAATCATATTTTATATACCGATGTTAGTACGTTTTCAACTATCTGTTCTGTCTCATTGCATTTTTGTATTGTATCTCTCACTGTGTTTCATTACTATGTTGTCATTACCATATTCTTACTGTACTTTATATTATTTTATCACTATGTGTTGTACCATTTGGAACTTTTCAGTTCTGTAGTGTACCAGTGATAATAAATAAATAAATAAATAAACACTCACTTCTAAACATAAAAGGGAGCAAATTAGTACTTTAATATCCAATAAAATGAGGGAAATGGCCAGATTGTTAATCGTCATAAAGACAATAGAAACAGATGTCACTGCTCTTTATGATGTACTGAAGCCAGAGATGTTTCAAACACTGCTGGCGGCCACCAGGAAGATCAGTGGTTATGATTCTGAGCTTAAGCAGTTTAAGGCACCTCCCTTAGCTCTTCACATGGACACAAATCTAAAAAACTATTTGTGATATTGCGTTCAAGTTGATTTTAGAAGGTAGGCAAATTTCCAGTATCAAATGGACTGATAAGATAACTAAGAAAGCTGAAATCAAGGACTTAAGGAAGCTTATTGACGGACACTGGTGCAATGAACTCTCAAGCCTGGCACTGAAGAATCTTAACGAAAGACAGTGGGAAACTCCCAAGAAATTACCTCTCTCTGAAGATATTCTGGCCTTACAAAAATATCTTTATAATGTGGATTCACACTGTTATGAAGAATCAAATAAAGGAAACGACTTGAAAAAAATTACAAGATGCTGATCGAATGCGTATTAGCTCAAACTATTGTGTTCAATCGAAAGAAAATAGGTGACGTCCAATATTTAAACGTGGAAACATATATTAAAGAGGGTCAACGTTTGAACCAAAAAGCTTTCACAGAAAATTTAACTCCAGTGGAAAAAATATTATGTAACAGTTTCAAAAGGGTAGTAACTGGGAGAAAGGGATCAAAACCTGTTCCAATTCTTTTTTCGAAAAAAGCACAACAATATATGGAATGTTTGTTGCACCTCAGAGATACCAGTGATCTGATACCAAAGTCAAATCAATACCTGTTTGCGATTCCTGGATCTGAAAAATGGATTTCTGGAGCTTGTGTTACAAGGCGTTTTGCATTCAAGTGTGGAGCTAAACATCCCGAGCTTTTGTCATCAACCAGATTCAGAAAACATATTGCAACAACTTTACAACTTATGACCCTGGCACCACAAGAAATGGAGCAAGTAGCAACCTTCATGGGTCACACAGAAAAAACGCATGCCGAATTCTATAGGTAAGATATTGAACAGTTTTTTAATTGTATACAATTTAATTGTTACGCCCCTGTGTTGTTCGACAGCGAATGACGTATAATTTTCGACACAGGTCAGAGCTCTCGGCGCACATTCGACGGGATCGACACCAGCACTGAGCGATTCCATTATTAACTATTAACCGATACAGTCCACTTTTGTTTTTATATCGACCACGTTTCGCATTAAAGTTGTAAAATTGAACTTTTTGTGATTTAATCAACCCAACCACAGCGTAGAAACATCCCACCAAACAAATTTGGAATCAAGGGAAGTCTACCCAAACATTTTGGTCCTTCAGCCGGATTTTTACTGCCTGAAAACCGGTGATTGAGCCGCCATTGCCAGCCATCTACAACGATTATAAACGATTATAAAAGCTAATAATCGTTGAGCCATCCACACCTGTAACCTGTATGTACACCTACTACACTACAATATCAGGTCAGTCCATTCCAAACCATACTAATAAATCCAAAGAATCTTTAATACCGCTAACACTTGAACTATTTAATTATTTATTCTAATTACACCGTCTTTTTTTTGTGTTTTCGCCATTTAAAATTGAATCTCATAAATTTGTGGCTATTGTGTCGTGAATTGCATCCCTTTGTGCGCTTTTATCATACCATAAACACAAACCTACCCCCTCAAAATGCCTAAAGCTAAAAAGGTGAACCCTAATTCAAGTTAAAATGATTCTGAACAAGTCGAATCTACAAAGCAAGTTGAGCTTTATAACAGTCTGGTGGCTCGCCGTGATGCTATAACCAACCAAATTAACCGGTTTCAAAAATTTTTGGAATCTAAGTGTCTAGCCCTAGATGACCCGCGTCTAAAAATTGATTTAAATGCCCGACTTACAAGAATTGAATCTTTAAATTCCGATTTTGAATCCATTCAGATTGAAATTGAGCAACTATGCCTCATCAATCAATTTGAGGAAGCTAATGACCAGAGCCAGGAACGGGAGTATTTTGAAAATTTATACTTTGATAACATTTCTCAAGCTAAATTAACTTTAGAAAAAATTAATGCCGCTCAGTCACAAAATCTAGGCGACTCGAATTCTAGTTCTTTTATGCATTCGCCACTTTTCCAATCTGGGTCCCAGTACGGTCCACGCCTTCCTCCTATTCCCCTGCCAAAATTTAGTGGTTCTTACGAAACGTGGACAAACTTTAAGGACACGTTTGTCTCGCTTATCGAGAAAAACTCACAGATCAATAATATCGAAAAATTCTACTATCTACAATCAAGTCTACAGGGCGAGGCTGCTCAACTTATTAATTCCTTAGCTGCCACCGAAAGTAACTACCACACCGCCTGGTCTTTATTACAAGAGCGCTTTGAAAATAAAAAAGCTATAATACATTCACATATTAAATGTATCTTTGATCTCAATCAAGTAAGGGACGAATCCCACACAAGTCTTCGAAAACTTTTGGATGGATTTCAAAATAATTTTAAATCCTTGCAAAACCTGGGAGAGCCTGTCGACCAGTGGAGTAGCTTGATAATTTATATTCTCACAATGAAATTAGACCTGAATAGCCGTAAAGAATGGGAATTAACCTCACGTAATATTGACAACCCTAAAACTGACGACTTCATAAATTTTTTATCACAACGATGCCGATTCCTCGAATCTCTTGACTTCAAATTAAGCAATAAAAAACCTAATTTTAACCAAAAACCTGAAAAATTTGAACCTAAGTACAAACGAAAAACCCTAATTTCTTCAAATACTTATCCTGCTTGTGCCTTATGCAACGAAAATCATTTTCTATACTCTTGCCGAAAATTTCATGACTTGCCAGTAGCCAGTAGATTTTCGGAAGTTAAGCGAGCCAACTTGTGCACTAACTGTCTACGTCCAGGACACCGTCAAGGTGACTGCAAGTCTTCACATTCCTGTCGAACTTGCCAAGGTAAACACCACTCCTTGTTGCACATGCACAACAGACCCACACACTCTCAGGGAACGCAAAATTTTACTCAGCCTCAACCCAATATCCGACCTCAGTCCAATAGTCAACCTAGCATCGCCTACCCAGGGCCTTCTACTTCTACAAATACTGCATTTACCCGACGAACTGATGATGATGATCTTGATTTAACCAATCCACTTATTGCTACTAATAGATCTCAAAATCTGTATTGCTCAAATGCAACCCAAAACACATTTGTCCTACTCTCCACGGCCATCGTGGAAGTTTTCGATAAAAACAACCAACCTATAAAATGCAAGGCTATCCTAGATAATGGGAGTCAATCAAACTTTCTAACCCAAAACCTATTTCATAAGCTAAATTTACCTTATGATTCTATAAACATGTCTGTCTCTGGAATAAGCCAAAACCAAACCACCATTTCTAAACGTACCCAAATTAAAATGAAATCTCTTTTCAATAATTTTTGTATAAAAATACCCGCCTTAGTTATTCACAAAATAACGGAACCAATTCCTCAATTTTCAATTAATGCCTCAAATCTAAATATCCCAAATGATATTATTCTTGCCGACCAAGAATTCTTAAATCCCGCATCTATCGACCTACTTTTAGGAGCAGAAGTTTTCTATAGCTTACTCAAACCTAGTCAGATTAAACTGGGTAAGCAAAAACCTATCTTACAAGATACTAAACTTGGATGGGTCGTGAGTGGACCTATATCTTTGTTTACCTTAATTCGTCAACCCCAAACCTCAAATTCTTTGACCTGCACCACCACCGATAATAATCTACAGAAATGCCTAGAATTTTTTTGGAACTCTGAAGAAACCACAGAACAACTTCAAGTCAATAATAAATATTCGCTGGAGGAAGTCGAGTGTGAAACCCACTTTCAGTTGACAACACGCCGAGATCCTACAGGCAGATTTATCTTAAACCTACCTCTCAACTCCAAAATTTCAAAACTTGGAATCTCCTTCCCAACCGCGCTTAAGCGTTTTAACATTCTAGAACAAAAACTTATAAAAAACCCGGAAACAAAAAAATCATATTCTAAGTTTATATCAGAATATGTGTCCCTCGGACATTTGACCGAAATAAATCCAATAAATGATAATCATCTTTCGTATCCAGCCTACTACCTACCCCACCACTGCGTGGAAAAATCCGATAGCCTCACTACACGGCTCCGAGTCGTGTTTGATGGCTCATCTGCTTCTTCTTCCGGCCTCTGTATTAATGATTGCCTCAAAACTGGACCTACTGTCCAAAATGATCTATTAACCATCTTATTGCGTTTTCGAGAGCATAACTATGTTCTAACAGGTGACATCGCCAAGATGTACCGACAATTTCTCATAGAACCTAACCAACGATGTCTTCAACGCATTCTATGGCGCGACGAACCTCAAAAACCTCTTCTCCATTACGAGTTAAATACCGTAACTTACGGCATGTCAAGCAGTGCTTTCTTAGCCACGCGTTGCCTAAATCAAATTGCATCCGACATTTCCGAATCATATCCCATTGAAAGCGACATCATTAAAAATGACTTCTACGTCGATGATGGAATTACCGGTTCATCTACTGAAGAATCCCTTGTAAATATCCGTAAAAACCTTGTTAATATCTTTAAATCCTATGGGCTTGACTTAAGAAAATTTTGTTCAAACTCTAAGTCCATCCTATCTGACTTCAGTGATTCTGTAAACAATGTTAATAAAACCTTAGCCTTAGATGACTCACATCATCATAAAACTCTGGGTATATCTTGGAATCCGGAGCAAGATTACTTTATTTATAATTCTACCATTAGCCTTGATACCAATCCTGTAACCAAGCGTGTAATTCTTTCACTGATTTCCCAAATTTTCGACACTATCGGCCTTCTCGGTCCCATGGTTTTAGAAGTAAAACTTCTTCTCCAAAGGCTCTGGCTTCTTAAGCTTGGCTGGGATGATCCCGTTCCTGTAGATATTTTCCGAATATGGAAAAACTTTATTTATCATCTATCCCTCGTTGACTATTTTAAAATCCCACGCCAAGTAACCATTAAAAATTACAATTACCTGGAACTCCATGGTTTTAGTGATGCTTCCATAAATGCTTTCGGCGCATGTGCTTATGTGCGTTCCCTAGACTCCTTAGGAAATATTTCCGTTAACCTTCTTACTGCCAAAAGTCGCGTAGCTCCTTTAAAGGCTGTATCCTTGCCTCGCCTTGAGCTATGTGGAGCCTTTCTTCTCTCCAGGCTGATGGATAAAATCCAAAAGGCTCTAAATTGTATTCCAAATAAAGTGTACTACTACACTGACTCCACAATTGTACTATGCTGGCTGTCCCTGGAGCCTAGGCAACTAAAAACCTATGTTTGCAACCGAGTAGCTGAAGTCCAGCAAACTACTGATCTAGATTCTTGGCATCACATCACGTCCACCGAAAACCCCGCAGTCATAATATCTAGAGGTATGAGTCCTCAAGACTTGAATTCTTGCGCCTTGTGGTGGCATGGTCCATCATTTTTACGTCAACCTGTAGAACATTGGTCTAAAAACACTCACATTTCTAACTACTCACGTAAAACTCTCGACCCGACGACGATGCCCTAGAAATCAATCCTAGGTCAATCGTACTTACTTCTGCCGTTCCTGAATTTCCGGTTTTTGAACTATACTCAAATTATAATAAACTTATCAACGTGATCTCTTATTGCTTTAGATTTTATCAAAATTTAAAACTACCTAAACCTACCCGTCAAATTGGACCACTAACCCTCGTTGAACGTAATCATGCCTTAACCGTTTTAGTAATTACAACTCAAGAAAAGGCCTTTGCCCCTGACATACAAGACTTAAAGAATAAAAAACACTTACGTTCTCATAGTAAATTGAAGGCTTTGAATCCATTTATTGACAAAAACGGAATACTGAGAGTTGGAGGACGACTCGAATACTCTTCTCTCGACTATGAATCCAAACACCCCATACTCCTACCAAAAGGGCACCTATTTACTCGCTTAATAATTCTTCATACGCATCAGCAAAATTTTCATGCTGGAATACAGGCCACATTGTCCTTCGTGAGACAAAAATTTTGGCCGATTCAGGGAAAATCTGCTGTGAAAGCGGTAATTCACAAATGTATTGTTTGTTATAAACAAAACCCTAAGCCCTTGAGTACACTTTTGGGCGAACTACCTGAACCTCGAGTAAAGCCTTCAAGACCCTTCACGCATACGGGTATGGATTATGCCGGGTACTTCATGATCAAAGACTCCAAGTTTCGTAATAGAAAATTTATAAAGGCCTATTTATGTATATTTGTTTGTTTAGCTACCAAGGCTGTTCATTTAGAACTGGTGTCGGACTTGACTACTCGCGGTTTCCTGGCCATGCTCAAGCGTTTTGTTTCTCGTCGTGGCTTATGTCAGCACCTATATTGTGACAACGGCACAAATTTCGTTGGGGCTAATAGCGAGTTACAAGACATTTATAACATTCATCAATCACCCGAATTTGAAGAATATGCTAGAAATAACATAATTCACTTTCATTTCAACCCTGCAGTTTCTCCGCATTTTGGGGGGTTATGGGAAGGTGTTGTCAAATCTTTTAAATATCACCTTCGACGGGTAATATCAAATGACAATCCCCTCACTTATGAGGAATTTTACACCCTTGTAGTTCAGATAGAAGCGGTATTGAATTCGCGCCCCCTTTTACCCCTTACTAATGATCCCAATGATCTCGAATCCCTAACTCCTGGACACTTCCTGATAGGTCATCCTTTGAACCTAGTACCTGATATTGAATTGAAGACTACACCAATCAACAAACTAAACCGTTACCACATGCTGCAGTCTATGGTGCAGCATTTCTGGCGAAGATGGTCAGAGCAGTACTTACATACACTCCACGAACGGTCAAAATGGCGCTTCAAGCTCAACCACGGAAGTCTGCAAGACAGTCTCGTCTTACTGAAGGACGAGAACAACCCACCTTCCAAATGGACCCTAGCAAGAATCGTCCAACTTCATCCCGGTAAGGACGGCGTAACACGTGTTGTTAGTGTTCGTGTCGCAAATGGGAACATTTTCAAACGTAGCATCGTCAAGATATGTCCGTTGCCTATCTCAGACGAGATTTGTGAACCGAAGGATTCCTAAGAGACTTTACAATCATGTCAATGACACTTTTATTTATACTCACCATAGTGCTTGCTACTAATTATTAGTTAAGTTGATTCATGTATTTTTTTTCTTTAAAAAAAAAAAAAATGCTTGTACCCCATGTTAGACAACTCTCCATTTCATTGTTATTAGCCATGTAAGATGTTTATTTTGTTATCTCTTGAACTCAACTTGTGCGACTCTTCTTATTTCTCAATTAAGTTAATTTGTTGAAAGATACCTTAGTACTTTCAAGGGCGGCGGTATGAACAGTTTTTTAATTGTATACAATTTAATTGTTACGCCCCTGTGTTGTTCGACAGCGAATGACGTATAATTTTCGACACAGGTCAGAGCTCTCGGCGCACATTCGACGGGATCGACACCAGCGCTGAGCGATTCCATTATTAACTATCAACCGATACAGCCCACTTTTGTTTTTATATCGACCATGTTTCGCATTAAAGTTGTAAAATTGAACTTTTTGTGATTTAATCAACCCAACCACAGCGTAGAAACATCCCACCAAACAAATTTGGAATCAAGGGAAATCTACCCAAACAGATATCTCAATTTTCTAATCACGATGCAGTATACGGATACATACATACATACATACATACATACAATCGCTTCTATTGAGAAGCCTCTACATCGTACGCCATTCAAAATTTGAGTGAGGTTATATATCTACCTCTTCCCTCTTCTAGATCAACAAACAAATTAATGATTTACAATGCAATCAATACAAAAAACTTTTATCAAAATTTAACTAAACATTTTATATTTTTGTACTGGAGCAACATCAGCAACAGCTTCCATAAATTAAATCATCCATTACGGTTGTTGTTTTTTGTTCACAAATGTCAATAAGTTTTGTTACAGGTTATCGCACATTGAAAGTTGCCCATGTCAACCTTTTTAATTCGATATGCAACGAGCCACATTTTTGTGAATTGCCCCATTTCAACCCTATTTTTTTTCAAATACGAATTTTTTTCTTGTCGTGAAATTGAAAATAAAAAAAAATCCATTTGATTATCAAATTTGTGCAGACGCTGAAGAATATCGAAATATTGTAATTTGAATCCTTCTAAATATTTCCAATTTTAATCTTAATAGCTCGTTTTTCAAAGGAGATATTATGAAGCTTTGTGATAGAGCATGTTTACATTTAGTCTTATGCAAAATAAATGGGTGTAACACTTCCAATGTCCCTACTCTATTTCAGATTTTTTTTGGGCATCAATTTTTGTTATTTTTTCACAATATTGCTATAAAAAATAATTTTCCTTTGTTCAAGACTCCCTCAAGATATATACCAAACAGCAAAGGTGGCCAAAGTGCTTTTATTACTGGGAAAAGGACCAGGAAAGGAATTCAAAGGCAAAAGTTTGGATGAGATTGACGTGGAGGAAGGAACGTATGTATCAGAATAAAGTGAAGATGAATCTGAACCTCGGGACTTCGAAAATCCCATCCCAGAAACTAGCAGTACTCCTTATAAAGACGATAACCACTCAGAAGAGCTTATTGCCAGTTCCAGTCCAGAAGAACCCAAGAAAAAATCAAAAAAACTAGATTCCAAACTTGAGGCACAAAGCGCTGTAAATCAGACATGGAGAAAATAAGTGTTCACTCCAACTTTGGAAGCAGATCCAACTCGTGTTGTTGTGAAAAAACACAGTGTAAGTGATAATAAAGGTAGCAACAAAAATATTTTTGTCAGAAAAAAATCTTCTGGTAGTTTTATTATAATTTATAGTAATTATTTTGTATGTACAATATTATATTGATCTTTTTCTCTTTTCAGTGGTCATGACTGAGATGCTAAATATGATGACGTCAATGGAAAACGATTTAAAATACCTCATCGCTACAAATAATCTTGGAGTTACTAAAATGGAAAATGATCATTATGAATTTGAACCTTTTGACTCTATTGCAGACCTCACTCAATTTAACAGTGATTTAAATGATGATGAAAAGTTCAAGACCTGGGTAAGATATTTTTAACTGTGAAGTGTTTTAATTTCTAAAATGATTCATTACAATCATTTCTATAAACTCTCTTTAAAAATAGCAATAGAATAGGTATTCTAAGAAAATATAGTCGAAGAGCTTATTGAATCTTATTCACTTTTCAGTGTACAAAATTATCTGTTCTGGGCGGAATGAACTTTTCCGACGCAACGAGAAAAATATTACTTAAAATTATAACCCATTCCTTAGCCTTGAAAATGAATTGGAGTGGCAGAAATGACAAGGGCAATTCCAAAAATCTAAACAACATTCTAAAACTGATCCATGGTAAGTTGGTGATAGAGAATCTTGAACCGTTCAAGTAATACATTTTATATTTTAGTGACTGTAAGAAAAAATGCCACTAGTCATGGTGCAACTCTAACAGACATTGATTCAGTGATTAAAAATTGGTTCCGAAATGCTTCCGATAGAGATGGTGGGAGATCGAAAAGACAAGCGAAAGATAAATCTTCAACCTAAACCCTGTTTATCAGCAGTGTTTTTTCCTCCCTACGAATTTGTGATTTTTTATTTTGCTGTGATTTTTATTTTTGCTGTGATTCTTACCAAGCTTATTTGGTAATTACCTGATTATGTTGAACTGTTTTCTGTTACAAGTGTCGATTATAATTAGATATTGGATTTAAGGTAGAATTAATCGGCTAATTTTTTGAATTTTTTGATGTGATGATCTGTGATAATCATCATTTTTGGACCTACTCAATACTTTTCTGATAAAATTAAAAAATACCTTATATCATGGTTTGATTTTTTTTGGATCTTTAACCATTTTCACCAGCCTTGATCTTGATACAATAACGTACTAAACACAAATTTCAAAGAATTTAGGTAATGGCGTAGTTCATGATTGTTTCCTATGAATTTGTCAGATTTTCATTCAATTTCTAAGCTCATCAGGGCATTAATTATCAAGTCTTTGGAATTTGTGTTATCAGGTTACCTTGCCGAACGAATATATCGAATGAAAATGTTCGATGATCGTTAAATTTATAATGTCCCACCTTTAACATTTTTGTTTCACCCTGTAGAATAAAACGTTCAATTATAATACAGTAGTTTTAGAGCGCAATATGAGCTATTTGCATCATATTAGTTTCGTGTGAACAGGAGAAAAAAACGTGTTACAAAAGCCTCCATTTATATTTTTTGGGAGGGAACATGTATAATATATAAAATCTTGAAATTTTGTATATTTATTTGTTTGTTAAAAATAACCTTCACGTGAATTTAGAAATAACCACATTCAATCTCAAACACATTTCAAATAAAAAAAATAATATGTAATAATATACAAGGTATTTGATTGAAAAAGAAACCTCAATTTTAACGCGTTTCTGCAAACTCCTATAGCATATCGCTCGTCCCGAAGAATACCGGCACAACTCAAAAAAATACGAATTTGAGTTGATATGATGAGTATTTGTATAAAATACTATTCTAAATCAAAAAATGATGTATTCACACAATTCTTGAGCTTTTTAAGTGTGGTTTCTTGTACGGCTGAGGATATTTTTCAAGCTCTAACAGATTATTTGGAATCAGTTCATTTAAATCTAGAAAACTTAATTGGAATCGGCACTGATGGAGCAGCCAATTTATGTGGAAAAAACCACTCACTTCACACTTTGCTGAAGACTCGATTAAACCGTTGTTTGAGTATAGTAGATAGTTAGTGAACCTTACGGGAGAAAAACTTAACAGTTTTTGAAGCTTCTGTACTAGTTGGATAGATGGCTCTGAGATAGTTCTGTACTAGTTTGTTTTGGCGGAGGTGTACTTACAGTTTTCTTTACCTTTTCATGTAGCGGAGCGGCGCGGCGTAGTAATTTCACTGCTTCGTCTCGTCTTCTATAATACCGTTGTTTGAGTATAGTATAAGTTCCGTAACTGATGAGTCTAACAAAGAAAGAAAATAGAGACAGAAACTAGTCCGTACCTTAGAAATTAAGGTCCGTACGCTATCGACACCAGCTGGCTTGTGTGAAATATCGGAACTATCATTGCTACTCAAACGCTCAAACCTGCTTTGCTTTTCGTTAGATGGCGCAGAAATCAGAATATCGATCAGGATTTGAACTTGTTTGTTGGAATGTGGATTTTAACCTTGATTTCCGTATTCCAATAGATTTTTAAAAATGAGCTTTCCTATTGACGCACTTTGTTTACCAAAATAAAAATCTGACCTTTAAGATTTAAACGGAAAATATTGAATTTTAAGGCAACTCAGAATAAGAATCAATGCACGTATTGTGAAGATGCATCAGATATCGATCGAAATTGATGGTTCCTTGTTAATTTTTGGAAACATTGATCCTATACCTACCTACAAAAAACCAAAATTTATTTCAAAATAGCTATAGTGTTTGAAAAATAGATGAAGGGCGATTCTTTGTCAGAAAATATGCAACACGATATAAGTAGGTATACCCAGGTAGGTACCTACAGAGAGTTCGAGTTGAATATAGCGAGTTGATTTTTCTGATATATAGGGTGTCCCATAATTAGTGGACGAGATTTCAGCCGTGTACAGGGTTATTCATTATATTTTGACACCCATCTACAGCTCTTATTGCGAGTGATAGAAAAAAACTTTAAATACAAAAGTTTTGGTTTTTTTCACGTAGTATCTTCTGGTGATAGCGGAATCAACAAATCGAAATCATAACATAGAAAAAATTCATTAAGTCATATTTTTTTAAATGGAACACCCTGTATATTATTGACTAAAATGAAAGATCTCTTTAATCTGATTTCAAATATATATGGTTTGTAGGCATTTGGTTCAGTCACTTTGAAACTATTTGAATTTAAAAAATATATTTTTTTAAACTACAACAAATATTCACAACACTAACTTAATCATATAAACTATCAACATTCCATTAAAAACGAAGCTACATGTTTTCTACATAACCCCCATAACCAAAACTTTTGTATTTAAAGTTTTTTTCTATCACTCGCAATAAGAGCTGTAGATGGGTGTCAAAATATAATGAATAACCCTGTACCTATATTCAAAAAACAAAAATATCCTAACTTAATCATTATAAATTTAAACCTATATCGACAAACGCCCTCCAAGGGAGCTACGCCTCTTGAAAAGGGACACCTGATGATGCAGATGCATGGATTTTTCTAATAATTTCCTAAACGTTTTAAAATAAATGTATAGGGACTTATTATTTATTATTTATGGGAACTTGTCATCTTATTTTTTAGTTCCCAAGTTCCCATAAATTTTTTTCCTAGCGTTAGGTTCACAATTTCGTCAAGAGCACCACTTCGTCATGGCTTTTTTCGAGGTTTTGTTTAATAAAAATTGTTTTTTCTCGAAAATGGTCATTTTATCGACAATGAACAAGAGTACCTTTTCGTTAGCTTAATGTTCAAGGTATCCAAATTTTTTTTTTTTAACTCCTTATCATACAGGGTGTTAAAAATTTGAGCGTTAAAATGTACAATCTAGTCCGTCCCTGGTAAACTAAACAAGCTAATTATGTTTTAAGGGAAGTATTTTGAGAGGTCCTCACTACTGTTTATCATATTAAATTTTCATTGAATTATATTGAGTCGTTTAAAAGTTATTCAAGAAAAACCGATTTCCAGTGGGGTCCTTTAGGGGGCCGTATCTCCGTAGGGAGGGCCGCTAGGAAAAAAATTTATGGGAACTTGTCATCTTATTTTTTAATGTTCTATCTGAATCCGAGAGATCTCCCACATTTTCCCGGACACCCTGTATAAACAGTTATGGATAGACGTATACAGGGTGCTGCTACCAATTCGAGGCCAAGTATTGAAATCTCGTTAACCGTAATAGATACAAATCCGTTTAAATGGGGGCAAAGTTGCTTATTTTGATGCTCAACAAGATGCCGGTTTTGAAAGCCAAGAAATTCCGACTACGTCCGTCATTATCCGATATTTTTTAAAATCGTTCTTTTTTTTTCTGACCACAATTGAAGAGATATTTTAAAATAAACGGAACTTTTCAATCCCAACTTTTTGCCCTTTACAAGAGAGCGTTATCAAATTAAAGAACCGACGTTTCTCGTATGAGCAGCCATCATCAACTTTGTTTTTTTAAATACGGGCCTGGATTTTTCATTACGGATTTTAGAGCCTTTTATCTTCCTTTATCAACGATGTATCGCACTATTTCAAAAACTTTATATTATTGTATTTTTCCAAGAACTCATGTGTTAGAGAGAGACAAAAATATATTTTTGAGAGAATTAAAAACAAACACCCTTTTTACAATAATGCATTAATTTGATGATGACAGTTCAAATACGAAACATCGATTCTTTAATTTAATAACGGTATCTTGTGAAGGGCAAAAAGTGGCAATGAAAAAGTTCCATTCATTTTAAAATATCTTTTCAAATGTGGTCAGAAAAAATGAAAACGATTTTGAAAATCGGACGTAGTCGGAATTTCTTGGCTTGTTGAGCATCAAAATACGTAATTTTGCCCCCATTTAAACGAATTTGGATCTACCTATAACGGTTTACGAAATCCCCATGCATACTTAGCCTCGAATTTGTAGCACCCGTAAAGCGATAGCGATAGCCTAAAATTTGATAAAACAAGAAGTACTTACTTAATGCTGCATTCCATAACTTTTCAACACCACGTGTCTTGGCAATTTTTTTCACAAAACATTATTTAGTGTTCTTTTGTTACCTTTAAAAAAAGGTCAAGAATACAACTTTTTTTCGGTATAATTTTTGATAAAAATCGCTGGAACCATTCGGAATAGGGGCAAAATTTATGTTCCTCAAAAATATAGCATCATTTGTCAAATTTGATGTGATTTTTTTATGCAGGAAGTAACAAACATTTTGTCCCTTTTTTAATGGTGCCCATTTCTATCAAAAATTATACAGAAAAAAAAACAATTTTTAACCCTTGTCTAACCGTGACAAAAAGCACTGAACAGTTTTTGTAAAAAAATCGCCGGAACCTTGAATAAATAGATTGAAATTCCTATTGGTGAAAAAAATTGAAGAGATCATTTTTGAGCTATTTTATTCATGCGCATAGGTACTTTATTCACAAATGTATCATCTGACTACTCTATTGACAGATTCTTCAAATCGATCGATACAAAACATGATATTAATCATTCACGATCCACTATATTATATTAAATTTCTATTTGAAAAAAATACTATTTTCTTTTCAAAATTGCCAACTTATTGGCTTTTTTTGAATGTTTACCTTTTTCCTTACTTTTAGGACCCATTGACATCGTTTTACATTTGTGAAATATTAATGTTCGTATCAATAATTTGACAATAAAATCTCTATGTTCATTACATTCATTTTGTACGAACCAATCAGGCAAAATAATCTGAATTTTCTTCATTACATACTTCTCTACATTCTTTGCAAATCCAGAATGGATCCATCGCTTTTTAAAATATTTTGAAAAATAGCGCATACATGTGTCAGTAAATGATTTCAAAATTGGTGATGGTACTTTCAAGTGCCCAAATGTTCTTTCGTTAACAATATAGTTTTTGAAAAAAATGAGACATTCATTTTGATCAAGATCTACATCACATTCACTTTGCAAAAAATGTGTGCATAAATCACACTTGAATTTATCATTTAATTTTTTAAACAAATATCCACCAAAATAAATAACAGCATTCTTCTCGATGCTCACTTCATTTTCATCATAACTTGATTTACTACTTGAGATGCTGTCTTCTGAACCGGCCGTTGAAAAGGATGTGGTGGGTGATTCCGGAAAGGTATCATCTTCCGAAAACTTCAAACCAATGTCTTCATCTTCTTCACAATTGGATTGCGGTGGTTTGACCAGATTTATTGTGGCGCCCATCTTGAATGCAGCTCTGAAAGTCCTGGCAGTTGGATTTCTATTATATCCTCCACTTTGCCGGTAAATAGAAAATTGGTTTTCCAATGGATCTTGGTTCAGCCTTCGAGTAAATAAAAACTTGAATCCTTCTCCAACGGCATCACTCAGCATAAGACTAATACCATTAATAGTTTGGCACATCCCTTGGAAACAAGGAGGTCTACTCAAGGCACCAGTTCTTGAATCACACTTGGTTAGAGTTGTGCAGACCAGATAGCCATCTTGAAGTGCCTTTTGAGCATAAATATTGCTGTAGCTCAGTGCCGCATGCCAAGGTTTTGGAGCATACAATGTTTGGCTATTTAATGCATCAAATAACCTATCAATTTTTTCAATAAGGTCTGCTGTGTCCAAAGCTGAAGGTGGGAGCTGTTTAGTAGCCACGGCTGTTCTGATTGCAGCAGTGACACTATGGCTTAACACTTGGGCTGCTAATTTCACATTCATTTTTTGAAATGTATTTGGATGCAGATTTTTTTCTGTGATTCTGGGAATAGCTTTCCCAGTTTCACTTTTTGCATCCAATTTATACAAATCCTTTACAACTTGAAAAGATGCTTCCTTATCCATGAAATGGAAGTTTCCATTTAAAAAGTTATTTCTTAAACTTTTTAACAAATGAGGTGGATCAAATAGTGCATAGTATTTCTTGTTGTTATAGTGGAAAAAAGGATTTGCAGCAGATACACTAAGGAGTTTATACAACTTCTGGTTTGTTGTGGACTGGTCACATACTAATGCTAGTGGCATCAAAGATACATCTTCAAGTTTCGTCAAAGCTACTTCCACAATAGATTTCAACGTTTCTGCCTTGATGGGATTCTCCGAAAAAAAATATGCAAATGGAAGCTTCCATTTAGCGTATCCCTCTCACCATCAGGACCAAACATTTCTTTGCAAGAACTGGCCTTTTTCCAAATTCTCCCAGGTCTTCAAAACCTTCAAGAACATCCCATTCCCTCGAGTAATCAACAAATTGTTTGATGTCCATCTCATCAAACATAAAAACACATCTTGTTTCAGAGGGTGCCATTGTTCTTACTTTTTCTTTGATTTTATGAAGTAGTGTTTTATCAAACCCTGCCTTTGCGTTGAAATTAGTAATCCACATTTTCACACTTGACTCTGATGGAAGCACAACTTTATTTCTTCGTAGAAAGCGATATAAAGATGGTGACTTGTAAAACAAAGTTGTGGCAACTTTTTTCTCGTCCTTAGAAAATGGCATTCTCGGCTTATGATATAGTTGCATTCTCACCAATGCCCTAGCAAAAGGAGGAAGGCTATTCAAGTCCCTGGGGGTGAAACTTGCTACAGTAGATTTGGGATTTTTCCTTTTATGATCCTCTCTCAGTTGACTCAAAAGGGATGTTTTAGATCTGAGTTTCTTTTTCAAGATCGTTATTTTTGCCTTCAATTTTGTCTTCCTTGGAGTGTTATCAGTTGCAAAAGGAGTTTCCTCAAAATCTTCCAATGGGATTACGTCATTCCATTCACTGTCCACAGTGCCAGTGCTAGCAGGAGATGGAGGTTTTTCTTCTTTCCTTGAAGGGGTCAGAATATGATGCTCTCCAGTTTGAAGGATTTTCAGTTCCATACCGTCAGTTTTATGCTGATATGAATGGGCAGGAACATTTGCTTGAGACTCGACTTGAGACTCGGCTTGAGAGGTGGTGTCGGTTTCCAGTTCCAAAGCCTTGTAATATTTTACTGGCACTGCTGAATTTGGAAGAAATTTTCCCAAAATTTCTTCTGGATTGAAGTGGGAGCCACAGATGAATTTCGTTTTCAGTGCTTTAGAGTCCAATGCCAACAAATCTTCATTACCTGTAAGAAAATCAAATATGTATACAGCTGTGAGCAGAGTGCCTTTCATTGGAGTATTTAATATTTAAATATGGCAAGCCGTTTTACTTTTTACCCTTTCAACCCTGCTCATTAAGTATCAAAAAATAGTTATTCATTGTACTAGGGCGTTGTGTCGAAAATAAGTCACGCGAGAGAGATTTGTATAAATTCTCAAGTGAATTGCGGCACATAACGCACGAGTGCCATACAATGTTTCATCCAACAATCGAGGAAATCGTTTTTTTAAGAGATGATGATTGAATATAAGTTTCAGTGTCAGAATGACTAGACCATGATTCATTGTACTAGGGCGTTGTGTCGAAAATAAGTCACGCGAGAAAGATTTGTATAAATTCTCAAGTGAATTGTGGAACATAACGCCATACAATGTTTCATCCAACAATCGAGGAAATCGTTTTTTTAAGAGATGATGATTGAATATAAGTTTCAGTGTCAGAATGACTAGACCATGACATGTTTACATTTTGGTAAAAATAGGTTATTGTTTGTTTGGTTGCCACGGGAACGTGATAGGTTTTTTTTTTTTGTTTGCCAAACGTGAGTTATGATCCATAACTCACAGACGACAGTAATATGCAGCAGGGTACGTGTCATGTATGTCTATCATCAAACAATAAGGTTGTCTCTCACGCGACATCAATTCTTTCACCAAACACAATCTAACCCAAACTCTTTGTCTAACCCAACATCAGACAAAAATTAAATATATTGTTACTTCGGCGATCACCATGGCAACATCTATGTCAACCAATCCTACTAGTGAGTTATGGATTATAACACACCAGTTTGTTATTTGACACTGAACTTGTCCAAAATGACATCAATAATGACCGGACCCGACTCCCAACCCGGACCTGACTCGCGACACAGTATCCAATCGCATTTTATCCACTTTTGACCACCTTTTAGCCGGTTTAAACCACTTTTAGGCTTTTTCACAACCCTGCCCCAACTAGAATGAAATTATTAGGTCCAGTGGCGTCTCAGTGGGCGCCACAACCAATTAATATTGAGAAAAAAGTTACACCACCAGGTTTTTTGTGGTTCTATTATTTTTTGTAGATCAAGCAACCAAAAATACAACTTCTTGTTCTTTTGTGCTTTCTCCATATCTAGCTTCGTTTTTGAGAAAAAAAATAAAAATAACCTTAACCGGACTCTAAAAACTATCCGTTCACAACATAAATCAAAAACCATGAATAAAAAACAAACAATTTCGACCTTCTAATAACCTACGCGACTTTAAAAGGTTTACTATGTATTTAGTAAATAGACATTCAACTTATTATTATGTTTTCTACAAGCTTGCGCCCTGATTGCGGAAAAGTGGTATTTTATGCACGCTTGTAGAAAAAATATTGTACCTAACACGCGCGTGAAGTGACTTTTGCGCACTTGTTAGGTAACTATTTTCTTTATTTTAAATAACCAACGTAAGTTATAAAAAAAGTATTTGCAATTCAAATAAGATTTTTTAATATGCATATTCTGATCACTGATGCTTTACCATGTTAAAAAGATTTTTTGCGATTTTAAAGTGGAGTTTAATGTCAACAAACACGAAATATGTGATTTCGTGAGGATTTCAAAATCCAATTTAATTTTACAAAAATCTCGACAAAAATGATTTGGATTGTTGGTTAATGTGTAAATATGAAAAAAAGTTTTTTTGAGAAATGGTTAATGATTTTTGAAACAAAAATAAATATTCTCTAGGAAGTATTGTTTTTGGTATTTGGGCATAACTTCCACCCGGAAATGGAATATTTTCAGGATCGTCGCAAGTGTGGGTAACAGTCTGTGAAAACAGAAAAAACATATTTTCGAAAAAAAAAAGAATATTGAAACAGATTTAGATTGATACTATATTGCCTATAACTTCGAAATCCCTTAACCGATTTGACTGTTCTTTGGCTCGATTCAAAGAGGAATATCTGCTCTTTCTTTCGCATGTGCTTGCGATCAATTTAATTTGGTTAAGTCGACCACACGTCAGAAATTATCAAAGTTAAAACTGTTTTTGAAGTGTTTTCAAAATTTTCAAACATAAACCCACTAAATATATGCCTCTATTGTGTCATTTGAAAAATTTCCCAAAACTTTCATGCAGATAGTTTTTGGCAACAAATTAAATGGTCAGTATTTTAATTTTATGGACAGTACTCTTTGCCATTATTTTATGTCCCTTGGTCAGTATGATAATAAATGGTCGGTTGAAATAATGAAGGGTCAGTAAAATAAAGAAGTGGTCAGTAAAAATAATAAATGGTCGGTTGAAATAATTAACGGTTAGTAATATAAAGAAATGGTCAGTAAAAATAATGAAGGGTCAGTAACATAAAGAAGTGGTCAGTAAAAATAATAAATGGTAGATATAATTAATCAAGAGTCAGTATCATAAAAAAACGATCAAATAAATTAGTAATTGCCTGGTGAAAATAATGGACAGTCCATAAAATTAATAAAGCGACATCAAAATAATGAATGGTTGGTCATATATTTTATTTCGTATAAATACAAACATTTTAACAACGGAACGAAACACAACTCAGTAAAGAGAAAACACTCTGCCTTTATGTAATGATGAAGTAGTCAGATAGGTTCCTTTGAGAGGCGGATTTAGTTTGGGTTAGTTAGGGTTAGTTTGTGTTGGTAATAGAAATTGATGAAAAATATGCAGCGACTCGTTGGTTAGCACTAGGTTAACATTACAATTATTATTATATATTATAATTGACGTGTTGTGTATTGGTTTTATGTGGATCAAGTTTGGGTTGTTTGTGTTGGTGATCGAAATTGATAAAAATATGCAGCGGCTCGTTGGTTAGCACTAGTTCAACATCACAATTATTATTATATATCATAATTGACGTGTTCTGTATTGGTATTATGTGTATCAAGTTTGGGTTAGTTTGAGTTAGTTAAAATTATTACTGACTATTGCATACTGGCCATTTATTATTTCTTACTGATCATTTGTGGAATTATTACCAGCCAAGTCATACTGACATTTCATAAATTTTTACTGACCATTAGAATCACAATAGTGAACATAGAAATACCGGCCAAATGATACTTTTACTGCTCAAATATTCCATTTTTACTTAACATTTTTAACAGAAATACTGAGTCTTCTACAATATTATACTGACTGCTTGTGATATTATACTGTACATAATGAATAAAATACTGTTCAGTTTATTACAACCCATAGTTTTTCTAAATCTTTTGAAATAGAAGATTTATGGAGAATTCAGGAATCCCTCAAGGAATACTTTTAAAACCGCCCCCGTAAACTTGAAAGTGTCAAAAACATAGGAGTGCCTTGCTAACGACACGACGGTGCGGTGGGCATTTTGAGCATTTGCACTGGTTTCTTGATTTTTTTTATGCTAAATTCATGTTTTAAAAATATTTTTGGAATAAAATGGTCCATCGTATTATTTGTGACTCGACGAGTGACTCGATTTGTGACTTGAAAAAAACTTGAAATATATTTCCAGCATTTTCTCTTGGGCAAATAACTGATTTTTTTCTCCTGGGTCTCTATGATGAATTGTTCACGAGATCTAGCACCCTGTCGATAAAAATTAATTACCCTGTCGTTGCTACTTACTTATTTGCGAAATAAAGTTTTGTGAAAAAAGTTTGATGAAGTAAACTTTTAACCCAGACCTTCTTCGGAAACGTCAAAATAATGAAAATTAAATTCCATTTGAAACAGCCTGTATCTCGCTATCAACTTTCGGATAATATAAATTTAGCCAAATCGGATTATTCTGAGTTGAAGAATTTCCAGTCACTCTTCATCGCATTCATTACGGACCACCTTGTATAAAAAAGATCTGTACAAACGAAAAGGGCTGATTCTTTGGTTTTCATATAAACATACAGTACCAAGTAAAAGTAGAGCAACAGCCTAATATTTGATAAATCTTGGATCCTGCATTATTTATAAAAGGAGTAATAAATGGTACATTTAAAAACTTCAATTCATTAGTCAGTTTACATAGCGATAAGGATCAAAAAAATAGTTAGTGCCCTTTTATCACTTTTAAAGAAGGTTCAAGAAAAAACTTTCTGATTGATTTTTGATAAAAATAGCATTACCTATTTGAACTCAGGCAAAATTTTTCACTTCCTGAAAATGTCATTATAATTGAACAAACAAAGGATATAGTTTTAAACTAGGCAAAAATGACTAATTTCACGAAAAGAAAATTATTCTTTACAAAAAGCGCTGCATGGATGAGACCTAAAATGCAAACATCAGGTGACAAATTTTACCAGTCTCATACGAGGTTTCTCAAAAAACATGATTATCGCTCAAGGGTAAAGTACCTTTATGCAGGAGCTCGTTTATGCGCATGACAAAACCGAAAATTGTTTTTTGAAAAAATTGATTATACTACTTGATAATTGAAAACCAGGTACGTTAAAATAACCTATTACAGCTATCCACGAAGAAAGTCAGGTTTTGTTTAGATTGACGATTTTCAAATTAGAATGAAAAGATATTTCAAAAAAGGAGAGGATAACTTTTTTCGTAAAATTGATAAAAAAGAAGTTTTTCATACAAATTAAACTTGAAAAAAATGTAAAAAATAGGAAAACCTGATGTGCATTCTCCTAAAAATTCTAAACATTTTTTATACTAGCATACCCTATACTCAACAACCAATAAGAAGATATTAACGTTTGCGTAAATTTGCTCGATAACGGTTGAAATTAGGAACATCAGTTGTATCACAACTTTTGTTCAAAATTGAAGGAAGAATTGAGATATCAATTAATATTCATGGGGTTCCATTCAAAAAAATACAGGGGATGACATTACATTTTATGAACAGTTCATGCTTGAAGAAATTGAATATTGTGGGTGAGTGTTATCATCGTTCAGTTCTAAATTTAGCTCGCGGTTTTCTTATCAGTAACAAACGAGTCTCAGCACGCGGTATTCTTATCACCAGTAGACAGCATGTGGTTTTCACGTCACACTCCTCTTATCAACAGTTCTAAATTTAGCTCGAATGCGCGGTGTTCTTATCAATAACTGACGCCTCATGGTCTGCAGGAAACTATAGTTTGATATTTATCCATGTAAAATTATCTCATTCCAATTTTATTCATTCTTTCAGAACGAATCCATCAGTACGAAAATTCAATGCAAATAATTGTGGACAATTGTCAATCGAATTTCTATATAATAATATGACATGATCGAGAACCATCAGTAACGTTGAGAGTGTCATCATGACTAGAACTATAACAATAACGGGAAATACTTCTGTGTTGAGAGCAGAATTCAATCCACCCATATTTTTGGATGAAAATAAAGAATATTTTTTGGGGTTGGCTGATTTTGAATCGTTTATGAGTATACCTAACATACAACCGGGTAGCAATAAAATATATGTAGCGGATAAAGTTATCACAATTCCAGAAGGAACTTACGATTTAAAAGATATTGAAACATATATTAATTCTGTAATTGATGACATTTTTGGAGAAAAAGTTGGGTTTAAGATGAAAGCAAACCCCAATACATTAAAATGTCAGCTTTATTGCACAAAGGAAATAGATTTCACACCAAGTGACTCCATAGCGAAAATATTGGGTTTTAAGAAACGAAAAATTGCATCAAATGAATTTTCTGAATCGGATGAAGTTGTTAATATATTTAAAGTTAATGCAATTTGTGTTGATTGCGACATTTGCATTGGATCATATAGTAATGGTCTACCCGTTCATATAATTCATCAGTTTTTTCCTTCTGTTCCTCCAGGGTATAAAATAGTGGAATCACCATTACCAATACTTTATTTCCCCATCAGCGTCAAGACAATCAACAACATCACTGTTAAAATAGTAGATCAAGACGGTGATTTGATTAATTTCCGAAACGAGACCATAACAGTTCGATTACATCTTAAACATTAGAAAATATTATGGTTATTAAATACAACTATCGCTATTTCAAACAATCGCCATATAAAAGGGAGAAGCTGTCTATAGAAACCAGTCCAAGACGAAACTCCAACCAGTTAACATCACAAGAAACCAGCCCAAGACGAGACTCCAGCAAGTTAACATCACAAAATCACCAATTTCTTATATCTCTGGGGTTAAAAGTATTGAAATAATGGATATATTAAACGTTGATGAAAAATTATATGTAGATAATTCAATAATAAGCTCTGAGCTTCATTCATATCAACCGTTTGTCTCTTCAAAATTTGAATACAATGATGAAATTCGCATACCTGTTCAAGAACTTGATATATACACACTACCTTCAGGGAGTCATCTTTACATTGAAGGTACCTTGACCAACAATAAGGGTGCCTATTCTAAAAAATTACAATTTGTCAACAATGGTATAGCTTATTTGTTTCGAGAAATTCGCTATGAACTTAATGGAGTTACTATAGATTCCGTAAGAAATGTTGGTTTAGCTTCAACCTTGAAGGGTTATCTTTCATATAATACAAATGAAAGTCTAAAGCTGCAAAATGCTGGATGGTTTCCAAATAGAGATGAAAAGGAAAACATTTTAGTTGATGATAAAGGAAAATTTAATGTATCTATACCTTTGAAAATGTTGATGGGATTTTTTGAAGACTATAAAAAAATAATCTTGAATATGAAACAAGAACTGGTTTTGATCCGAGCCAGCGATGATGTTGATGCAGTTTTATATGTTGAAGATATGCAAAATCCGTCACCCGAAGCGGAAAATCCAAAAGTTACATTTGACAAGATCTATTGGAAAGTACCTCATATTCAAGTTGATATACCACAACAACTAGCTTTAACACAAATTCTTGAAACAAATAAAGATCTGTTACTTGGATTTCGTAGTTGGGAAATTGTTGAATATTCCTCACTACCTGAAGCGACCCGTCATACTTGGCCTGTTAAAACAAGTAGTAAACTTGAAGCACCTCGTCATATAATAATTGGTTTTCAAGAAAATAGAAAAGGACACATCATGAAAGATGCTAGTCAATTCGATAATATAAATCTCTCAAATATTAGAGTATTTTTGAATTCTGAAAGATATCCATATCATGATTTGTATTTGAATTTCAATGATAACAAGTTTTCAGCTCTCTATGAAATGTTTGCAAACTTTAAAAATTCCTACTATGATATACCAAACGAACCAATTTTCAACCCTCAAAACTTTAAAAATAAGTGTCCAATCGCACATATTGATTGTTCCCACCAGAAAGAAACACTTCAAACAGGTACTGTTGTTTTGAGAGTTGAATTCGAGACAAATAATAATACAAAAAAGGATACATCAGTATATTGTCTGATTTTACATGATAAATTATTTAGCTACAATCCTTTAACAAAAATAGTCAAGCAATTGTAATACGCATGTTCTCAAATAATTATATAAACCATTTTATTTCTCTAAATGATGTTCAGTATGTCTCGAGAATTGAAGCTCTGCTTATCTTACCATTTAAAGAGATCGAAAGAATTGAAAAACAAATTCAAGATTATAGTGGTGAATAGCAGATGATGGTGAAATTCTCACAATTGAAAATATGAAACTACTCGTTTTGGATGTACAAGGATTTATAATTGAAAACAAAAAATTTATTCCTAAAGAACTGGCTGCCTATGATGGAGAAAAAATATGTCATTATATATTTAGATGTCCCTTTTCTATGGAACACTTGCCTCCAGAACTGCGTAAACAAGCAAACTGGTTGATGAAAAATCATCATTGTATTTCATGGAATGAAGGATTTACGCAATCACATAAGTTTTCCGACATTGTGAAAAACATAACAAGAAACGTGGATCATGTGTACGTGAAAGGAAAAGAAAAGGCGCAATACATTGGGAAATATTCATCGAAGCCCGTTATCGAACTTGATGACAAACCACCTTTATCGTTGGAAAAAACACATTGTCTATACCATTTATCATCACCCGCAATGTGTGCACTTACTAATGTTTTTAATTTGTATAAGACATGTTTAATGATTGAATAAATCACATTTTTGATTACATTTTTTATTTTATTTCAAACACCTTTTTATAAATATTTACAGGTAGGTATTCACAAATTTTCAACCCTCAAAAATAAGTGTCGAATCACACACAGTGATTGTTCTCATCACAAAGAAACACTTCAAGCAGGATATACTGCTTTGTTTTGAGAGTTGAATTCGAAACAAATAATAATAATACAAGAAGGATTCATCAGTATATTGTCTGATTTTTACATGATAAATTATTAAGCTATAATCCTTTGACAAAAATAGTCAAGCAGTTGTAATTCGCATGTTCTCAAATAATTATATAAACCATCTATTTCTCTAAATGATGTTCAGTATGTCTCCAGAATTGAAGCTTCGCTTATCTAACCATTTAGTATGAGAATTTTATGGTGACTTACAAATAAAAGGTTCTGTATTGATTGAAAATAAAACAGTTCAATAATGAATACTATCAAAGAAGATGTGGTGAGTGAGCTACACAAACCAGCCAGAAGATTTTTTAAAAGAAGAGCAGTAATTGTAAAGGGGATCAATGATCTTTTTCAAGCAGATTTAGTTGAAATGCAACCATATTCAAAAATAAACAAAGGATATAGATATATTCTGGTTATAATTAATGTGTTTTCAAAATTTGTTTGGGCAATTCCTGTCAAAACAAAGACTGCTAAAGATGTAACCACAGCCATGAAATTAATTTTAAACAGTGTAAAAACACCCCCTAAAAATCTGCAGACTGATCAGGGAAAGGAATTCTATAATACAGAGTTCCAAGATTTGATGAAAAAATTCAACATCAATCACTACTCAACATTTTCCAATATGAAAGCTAGCATCGTAGAGAGGGTGAACAGAACATTGAAAAACAGAATGTGGAAAAAATTCAGTTTGCAGGGAAACTATAAATGGTTAAAAATATTACCTGAGATAGTATCAGAATACAATAATACCAAACATTCTGTTATTGGAATGAAACCTATACAAGTATCTAAGGAACATGAGAAGCACCTACTATCAAAAGTTTATGGTCGCATAAAAACAGTGAATCCTTCCAAATATGAAAAGGGAGACTATGTGCGAATAAGTAAGTTTCGTGAGATGTTTTCAAAAGGGTATACACCTAACTGGTCAAATGAAATCTTTGTGATTAAAAAAATAAAAATCACAAATCCAACAACCTACATATTGGAGGATCATAGAGGTGAAGAGATACAGGGTGCATTTTATAAGGAGGAGTTGCAAAAAGTTAAACATCCTGACGTGTATTTGGTAGAAAAGATTCTAAGACGGAAGGGAAATAAAGTTTATGTTAAATGGTTGGGCATGAATAATTCACATAATTCATGTGTTATGAAAAATAATGTATTGTAATATCTTGTAATTCAATAAAAAACACTTGCTAGTAGATAATTCTTTTATTTCTATACAAATATACTCCTAGAATGGGTAGCATGATACAAAAAATGAATGCAAAGATTGATATAATAGCGAATTCTATATGATTTTTACATTCAAACGAATCAATAAGTACATTCCAGTTTGTTGGTTTAAAATTTTCATCTACAAAATAAAGTCTTAACTTGAAAGCTTAATATGACAAATTTTTAATTGACTCATCAATTTTTAGCCAATCAATCCATTATTAACAATTAATTTTTCTCAGTTTGATGGTCAAGAGTCATTATGATTGGTTGATATGCAAATAAACGTTTCTTGTATATTTGAATCCACTTGTATATACAAGGTATTGTTAAAAAGGCGCTCAGAAACAATACTTTTGCTGGAAGTCCTGTTGTCATTGCTAATTTTTATACTAAGGGATATATCGTGGCAATATTTATGTGTTCTAGTGTTCTTGTTTTCTTGTTGTCTTGTTTTCTTGTGTTCTAGTGTTCTTCTTTTCTTGTTTTCTTGTTGTCTTGTTTTCTTGTTTTCATGTTTTCTTGTGTTCTTGTTTTCTTGTTTTCTTGTGTTCTAGTGTTCTTGTTTTCTTGTGTTCTAGTGTTCTTGTTTTCATGTTTTCTTGTGTTCTTGTTTCCTTGTTTTCTTGTGTTCTAGTGTTCTTGTTTTCATGTTTTCTTGTGTTCTTGTTTCCTTGTTTTCTTGTGTTCTAGTGTTCTTGTTTTCATGTTTTCTTGTGTTCTTGTTTTCATGTTTTCTTGTGTTCTTGTTTTCTTGTTTTCTTGATTTCTTGTGTTCTAGTGTTCTTGTTTTCTTGTTTTCTTGTGTTCTAGTGTTCTTGTTTTCATGTTTTCTTGTGTTCTTGTTTTCTTGTTTTCATGTTTTCTTGTGTTCTTGTTTTCTTGTTTTCTTGTGTTCTTGTGTTCTTGTTTTCATGTTTTCATGTTTTCTTGTCTTGTGTTCTTGTGTTCTTGTTTTCTTGTGTTCTTGTTTTCTTGTTTTCATGTTTTCTTGTGTTCTTGTTTTCTTGTTTTCTTGTTTTCTTGTTGTGTCCAATCACACACACAGTGATTGTTCTCATCACAAAGAAACACTTCAAGCAGGATATACTGCTTTGTTTTGAGAGTTGAATTCGAAACAAATAATGATACAAGAAGGATTCATCAGTATATTGTCTGATTTTTACATGATAAATTATTAAGCTATAATCCTTTGACAAAAATAGTCAAGCAGTTGTAATACACATGTTCTCAGAAAAGAAAATGACTAGATTGAAGGCTATTTGTGATTGACAGCTCCTTGATTTTGAAATCTTCTGCCAAATTGAAGCCCTGCATGTCTATTGCAATGATTGTTTCATACGAATACCAGGATTCATGGACTTTGTAATGAGTTCTCAAATAATTAACGAGTTTGATAGGTGGTCTCAAGTTTCCATAACCATCAAAATAAAACGCTTAATTTTCATTTATTATGTATGCAGTACAATGAGTTCCATGATTTTGTTAACTTTCTAGATTCAAAATACCACATTCCTTCACTTTAAATTTTTTTTGAGGAGGTTGTCACACATAAATACACCTCTTTAATGTGAGATATTCAATATTTTCACATATTTTAGTATATCGTTATTTGAAAGGGATCTCTGCGAAAATATTATTTGATTTTTTTTATGGTTTTTTTCTTGATAGTGCCTCCTTTGTAGGGTTTAATGTATAATCCACCACCCTGCTTGGAAAGTTTTTCCATTTCTTTATTGTGTCGATGTAATTCTTCGAGTTGCTCCTTTGATACTTTAATATCATTAACGGCCTTAGCTATTCCAGCTGCACCACCGCCTAAAGCTCCTAGTGCACCCAAAATTGGAAGTAATAATGGAAGAAATCCACCAATTTTTTTGGGGGGTTTGATAACTCGTGTTTTCTTTTTTCTTTCGGTTCTCTTGATCCCCATTCCAAGTTTCCGTTTACCTTTCATAATTCCACTTACTGTTAGAGCAGCAATTCTTTCTCCTACCGAGGAATCTTTTGCTCCAACTCTCTGCCAAGCTTTATCTGCTAGAGCTTTATCCGCTCGATGTCGTTGAGGTAAATCAGTTGTTTGTGAGTATGCGATATCGTGTTCTCGACACGCAGCATCCAATGGATTGATACCAGACTCTCCCCTATTCAATCTTTCTTCTAAATTTGTACCAGGACCACAAAATTGATAGCCAGGAATATGAAGCTCAACAGGTAGTCTATTAATCAGAGTGTTTATTAAACCTCGACCTTCCCTCTTGGAGTGTTTGGAGGAAGTGTACTTTCGTGAAGCGTGTACAATCATTTTATACCTATAGAGGTTTGTGTGTATCATTTAAATACTATTTTCAGTTTAAAAATTTGCAACACGATTGTCTATCGATTTCATGCTATCTGATCAATATGTCCATCTGATTAATGTATAAATACTTTTGTAAAAAACAATTCTGTTTATTGATATCTAGAATGCGGATAGAAAAACAATCGTTTTCCTTACCCATCACAAACCATGATGTGAAGGATTTTACGAAACCAATTCAAAAACATGGCGATTTATTTGGTGGGGAATCGAAAAGATGTCTCATTGTTGGACCATCTGGTTCAGGTAAAACCAACGTGATGTTGGCTTTACTTGAGCATCCAAATGGAATAAGATTTGCAAACGTGTACCTTTATTCCAAATCATTACAACAGCCAAAGTATGAATATTTAAGACAACTATTGGCACCCATGGAAAAGATTGGATATTTCGAGTATGAGAGCGATGAAAATATCATTCCTCCTCATGAAATAGCACCAGAATCGGTCATCATATTTGACGATATACCATGTGGAACACAAACTATAATAAGGGACTATTTCACACATTCGAGACATAAAAATACAGACTGCTTTTTTATTTTTCAAGGTTATTCATCAATTCAGAAAAGACTTATACGTGAGAACGCTAATTTGCTAATTTTATTCAAGCAGGATTCTATGAATTTGAATCATATATATAATGATCATTGTATGCTGGATATGTCATTTGAGCAATTGAAGCAACTCTGCGCACACTGTTGGAAAGAACCTTATAATTTTCTGGTTATTGATAAAAATTGTGAACTGAATTGCGGAAGATATAGGAAAAATTTTGATTCATTCATATATCTATAAAATGGATAAGCGGTTGGCTGAGGAATTGATGAAGTCAAGAAAAGCTGTCAAGGATAAATATAATAGTCTAAAATTAGCTATGACCACTACACAATCACAACTAGAGCAAGCTTACAAACCAATAACTCAACCGCTACAACAACTCATTTCCAAAATAAATGAACCTTTCAACATAAAGGAAGAATTCAAAGAAGAAGAACAGAACCTGAAACTTCTATGTTTCACACAACACCATTAAAACCTAAACCAAGTTTTTCAAGATTATTTTATGAGACATCAACACCTACAAGACCTACAAGAACTGGTAGAACTCCTATTCTACCGATGGAAATACCATCATTTTTTGATACAAGCCTTGCATCTGTTAGCCAGTTACCATCTATACAAGAACCTAGTCAGTTACCTAATACTATACAAGAACGTAGTCAGTTACCAACTATACTAGAAACTAGTGTTATAGCTCAAACCAACCCCTTCGAAAGCTCGGAAAATCAAAATCTTTCAGATATATTGGAACAGTCAAGGCAATCGGTTCAAAATTTAATCGACACGCAACCATATGAAATATGGTTAAAAAGTTTTGATCCACTACCAAGAGATTATATTGATGCTAGTGTGAAGGATACTGAACATAATTTTGATCATCATTATGGAATAGTACATGACATAGATACTGATAAATTCTATTTGGGGACCACACTTAAATTTGTAGAAATTATTGGAAAAAATGTGAAAGTAGATGGAAAAATTTATGATGGTACAAAAGGATTGTATGAATTACTATTTAAAAAATATCCTAAAGACTATGAAGATGAGGATTTGGATAATTATATGGATATTTTAGCTAAAACCAATGCATATCGAAGAAATAATGATCCGAATGAACGTGTGCAGGGAAATGGATCATCAAAATATATAACTATAATAGGACCATACCTACAAAAACATGGCATAACAAAAACACGACACATCAAACCATTATATTCTCGTTTTTTAAAGAAACTAAAACCTCCAATAACTAGAATGCGAACGGGAAAGGGGTTGTGGAATATCAATAAAAACGATATAGATTATGTTTATTGGGATAATATCAACGAACTTGTTGATAGATTGAGACTAATAACAGCTTCCATGAGAGCTGGTCATACTGGTCATAATAATGAAATACTATCAATAATCGAAGAGTTACGTGAAGCTAAAGTAATTGCATAAATACATCCTCAAATACGTAAAACGAATCAATCCGAAAATGTCACTCAACAAGTTCGGTTCTCATTTATTCAAGAGAGATGAAACAGAAAACAATATCAAGTTATTTAATTTTTCTGAGGTTAATTTATCTTATGTAATGGTTTTACCATTTATTGGTCGCTATACACCAACAGAAAAAAATTTCGTGTTGATGCAAGATGGAAGAACTTCATACCGTTTCCCATTTGAAAAAGGAATCATTTTATTCGGTGAATATCCTAAAAAAGACGTTTCCATGTTGGTTAATGGAAAAGCAGGAAAGCTGGAAAATAGATCTATCAAGAAAGGTGATTTGATAGCGTTTAGACGTGAAACGGATAGTAAAATAACAGAATTTTATGGTGAATTACAAATAAAATGCCCCGTAGTGATTGAAAATAAAACAGTTCAATAATGAGTACTATCAATGAAGATGTGGTGGATGAGCTACCTACACAAACCAACAAACAGATTTAGATGAAATGTAGCCATATTCAACAATAAAAAAGGATATTATACCTAGATATATTTTAGTTATGAAAAAACACATTTTCTATACCATTTATCATCACCTGCAATGTGTGCACTTACTAATGTTTATAATTTGTATAAAACATGTTTATTGATTGAATAAATCACATTTTTGATTACATTTTTTATTTTATTTCAAACACCTTTTTATAAATATTTACAGGTACGTATTCACAAATTTTCAACCCTCAAAAATAAGTGTCCAATCACAGTGATTGTTCTCATCACAAAGAAACACTTCAAGCAGGATATACTGTTTTGTTTTGAGAGTTGAATTCGAAACAAATAATAATACAAGAAGGGGAAAAATTGTGGATAAGGAGTTTGAAATCAAAAATGTTCACCTCAAAAGCTCTACCGATTCTTCTACTACTTAAATTCCTGCCACCGTTTGAAAAACTAACAGCTGTGTATAAAAGACCATCGGGGCAGATAGCTGTAGTTATAAATGATTATTTATATATACTTAGCGAGGATAGATTTAGATTAATTGACCGAATCAATATAACAAAAAGATTTGAACCATTTGTGGATGGTAGAAAGTTACTTGGAGCAGTCAATACCTATTCTGGAAAAACCATCTTCTTTTATGATGATAATGCCTTTGTAAATTTGGATGAGTGTACTCTACAGCCAGAGTCCTTTGGCTACACATCAATACATTTTAATGGTATACCACCCCTATTCACCACAGTTTCTCGATATGTGAATGGATTGTTATACTTCATTCAAGATGGTCGCTTTTTTGAATATAATGAATTTGAAAATTCCCTACAAAATTCCGGTAAATTGGAGTTCAATACATTTGGTATAGAGTGTCCCATGATATCTTTATATGAACAACTTAGACTGTTACTTAGGCAAATTGTAAGTAAAATTCCTATGAATTCATAGTTTTAATTTATTAATAAAGTACAGCAACTATAGCGCCAAGTTCAAGGTTGTGGTTGACTGATAAAAAGACACGCGTCCGATGTGCTATTGTGAATAAAATTCTTGTGAAATAAAACATTGTTTGTTTTAATTAAATAACTTGATATTGTTTTCTGTTTCATCTCTCTTGAATAAATGAGAACCGAACTTGTTGAGTGACATTTTCGGATTGATTCGTTTTACGTATTTGAGGGTTGTAATTTCAACTAGTGCTGTGACCATTATAATTTTTTTAGAAAATGGATCTTGCACAAATAAATTTTTCATGCAAAGCTCTTCTTAAAAAAACAATCAAAATATCGGAACTAACACCAAATGTAAAATATCCCATTATGGAGATGCGTATAGTTCCATCCACGAGCTGAGGCTGTTGAAAGACATTGATCAAATTATGTTTATTGACCCACTGAAGACTCACATTCAAGACCCCCACCCCCACTAAAGACCTCCACTCAAGACATAAACCGAAGACCCCCACTCAAGACACAAACCGAAGACCACCAGTCCCAAGATTTATGGAGAATTCAGGAATCCCTCAAGGAATACTTTTAAAACCGCCCCCGTAAACTTGAAAGTGTCAAAAACATAGGAGTTATAGAAGACGAGACGAAGCAGTGAAATTACTACGCCGCGCCGCTCCGCTACATGAAAAGGTAAAGAAAACTGTAAGTACACCTCCGCCAAAACAAACTAGTACAGAACTATCTCAGAGCCATCTATCCAACTAGTACAGAAGCTTCAAAAACTGTTAAGGTTTTCTCCCGTAAGGTTCACTAACTATTTACTATACTCAAACAACGATAATACGTTGACGTTGACGTTATATAGGTTATCGGCCATTTTTGATTGTTAACTGTGTTCTGTGTTTGTACTGTTTACTGTTTTTGTGGTTTTGTTTTGTTTATTCTGGTGTTGTGTGCTTGGACGAATTCTCTATTTTGCTGTTGTGCAAAATTTGGTGTGTTATACAGACAGTGCGGTATACCCCGTTAGTTGAATTTCAACTGTGATTGAATTGAAACCACAGACATTGCCAGGTAAGTTCTCTTTTTCTTCAAATGCAACACCAAACCAAGACAAAAAGACTCGATAGAATGGCGCTTTAGGGTTTGTGCTTAGTTCTCAATGCGTAATGCATAATTGAAAGTGCGTAGTGGCACAAACATACAAAGAAAACGGTAATTGTTTACAAAACGGTTTTCTGCTATTTTAGTATTATTTGGAGCATTAGAGCATTAGGATTTGTTGTAATCACTGTAAAGTAAACACAAGTTACAATATCATAACCAATAACCATGAAATAAGCATAAAAATCTCAGTTCAGAAACCAAAACAGCACTTAAACAACAGCTATCGAGAAGCCAAGTGCCAAGTGCCAAAATGTTTGTTTAATTCTGCTTCACCGATAAAATTGACAATATTTTTCATGGTAATAAAGGATTACTATCAATCTGATTTGATTTGATTTGAAAATAGATTTGCCAAAAATCACGTCTGTCTCTCAAAGAATTGCTGATCGAAAATATAATCAAATTAATCAGATTCATAATACCTAGGTCCTTTAATTTGGGGTGTAGCGTGTAGCTTTCTCATAAAGATTAAACATATTTTTCCCCTACACATTTTAGTTTTCAGATAAAAGATACTAAACCTTGTGAATTCAACTAGGTATATCGGGGACTTCTAACTATGCACAAACACAAATAGTACTGCTGCTTGCTTATTTTGAGAACTAAACTTTATTTACATTTTGTTTTTATATTTTTCAGAATGTCTTTATCATTTGGACAGAAATGTTCATACTTGCGATGTGAAAAATCATTGAGAGATTTTCCTGGACTCAGGAGATTTTCGTTTCCTGTTAATAACACAGAAAGATGCTCCAAATGGATCACCAATTCAGGTAACACACTTCTAAATAATATGTTACTCAAACAACGGTACTAGAAACTATGGGCAATTCTAAAATTCATTTGCATTTGATATATTTCACATATCCTACCTAGATTTAAGACAGTAACGAGAATTGATTTTAATTCATGAACTTTTTTTTGTTGAAAAATAAAAGATATGTAACGATTTTCTGAGAAATTAACCCAATTTATTTATTTTTTTGATGGAATGCAACTCGGAATGCATTATTCACGTTATTCGACACGAAACAGTATGGCTGAAGTATCTAATTTTTAAGTTTTTTTTTCTGGATGGATGAGGAACCTTTGAGGCAACATTTAAAAAATATTTTCATGTTATACAGGGTGTCCCTAAAACACGAAACGTATCAAAGCTGTATTTTTTTGAATGGAACCCCATGAATATTAATTGATATCTCAATTCTTCCTTCAATTTTGAACAAAAGTTGTGATACAACTGATGTTCCTAATTTCAACCGTTATCGAGCAAATTTCTGACGTTAATATCTTCTTATTGGTTGTTGAGTATAGGGTATGCTAGTATAAAAAATGTTTAGAATTTTTAGGAGAATGCACATCAGGTTTTCCTATTTTTTACATTTTTTTCAAGTTTAATTTGTATGAAAAACTTCTTTTTTATCAATTTTACGAAAAAAGTTATCCTCTCCTTTTTTGAAATATCTTTTCATTCTAATCTGAAAATCGTCAATCTAAACAAAACCTGACTTTCTTCGTGGATAGCTGTAATAGGTTATTTTAACGTACCTGGTTTTCAATTATCAAGTAGTATAATCAATTTTTTCAAATAACAATTTTTGGTTTTGTCATGCGCATAAACGAGCTCCTGCATAAAGGTACTTTACCCTTGAGCGATAATCATGTTTTTTGAGAAACCTCGTATGAGACTGGTAAAATTTGTCACCTGATGTTTGCATTTTAGGTCTCATCCATGCAGCGCTTTTTGTAAAGAATAATTTTCTTTTCGTGAAATTAGTCATTTTTGCCTAGTTTAAAACTATATCCTTTGTTTGTTCAATTATAATGACATTTTCAGGAAGTGAAAAATTTTGCCTGAGTTCAAATAGGTAATGCTATTTTTATCAAAAATCAATCAGAAAGTTTTTTCTTGAACCTTCTTTAAAAGTGACAAAAGGGCACTAACTATTTTTGTGATCCTTATCGCTATGTAAACTGACTAATGAATTGAAGTTTTTAAATGTACCATTTATTACTCCTTTTATAAATAATGCAGGATCCAAGATTTATCAAATATTAGGCTGTTGCTCTACTTTTACTTGGAACCTCGCTTGGTACTGTATGTTTATATGAAAACCAAAGAATCAGCCCCTTTCGTTTGTACAGATCTTTTTTATACAAGGTGGTCCGTAATGAATGCGATAAAGAGTGACTGGAAATTCTTCAACTCAGAATAATCCGATTTGGCTAAATTTATATTATCCGAAAGTTGATAGCGAGATACAGGCTGTTTCAAATGGAATTTGATTTTCATTATTTTGACGTTTCCGAAGAAGGTCTGGGTTAAAAGTTTACTTCATCAAACTTTTTTCACAAAACTTTATTTCGCAAATAAGTAAGTAGCAACGACAGGGTAATTAATTTTTATCGACAGGGTGCTAGATCTCGTGAACAATTCATCATAGAGACCCAGGAGAAAAAAATCAGTTATTTGCCCAAGAGAAAATGCTGGAAATATATTTCAAGTTTTTTTCAAGTCACAAATCGAGTCACTCGTCGAGTCACAAATAATACGATGGACCATCTTATTCCAAAAATATTTTTAAAACATGAATTTAGCATAAAAAAAATCAAGAAACCAGTGCAAATGCTCAAAATGCCCACCGCACCGTCGTGTCGTTAGCAAGGCACTCCTATGTTTTTGACACTTTCAAGTTTACGGGGGCGGTTTTAAAAGTATTCCTTGAGGGATTCCTGAATTCTCCATAAATCTTCTATTTCAAAAGATTTAGAAAAACTATCTGCATGAAAGTTTTGGGAAATTTTTCAAATGACACAATAGAGGCATATATTTAGTGGATTTATGTTTGAAAATTTTGAAAACACTTCAAAAACAGTTTTGACTTTGATAATTTCTGACGTGTGGTCGACTTAACCAAATTAAATTGATCGCAAGCACATGCGAAAGAAAGAGCAGATATTCCTCTTTGAATCGAGCCAAAGAACAGTCAAATCGGTTAAGGGATTTCGAAGTTATAGGCAATATAGTATCAAATCAAATCAAATCAAATCAAAATTGCTTTATTGTTTGAAATATAGAATATTTGTAACAAAGCCAAGTTAATAAGTAAAGTGAATACAAGGAGGACAAATTAATTACTAAAATAATAACACAACAAATACACAAATAAATAAATAATAACACAAATACAAAATCAAAAATCTCCAACGGAAGGACGAACTGTATAATCGGAACATGAAATTATCCTAATTATATCACAATAATATCTATTCAGATAAATCATCGGCATAGAATTCAGTGGTATCGTAGTAGGCCTTTTCTTTAAGAATCCGATTCACTCTTGCCTTGAACACACGAAGTGATGGCGACGTTCTAATGTCTCTTGGCAGATGGTTGAACATCTTGACAGACTCATAGATCAACGAGTTTTTCGACAGCGAGTATTTCGGAATGGGCAATGGAATCAGATCGGTCTCACGAAGCTTGTATCTGGTTTGTCTGTCCTGGATGCGGTGTTTCCTGAAGATCAGACAAACAGACTCCAAGATGAAGATGCTTGGAAGCGTAAGTATAGCATGTTGTTTGAATAAGGGCCTGCAAGATTCTCTTATTCCCACTCCGTATAAAAATCGTACAGCTCTCTTCTGAAGAACAAAGACGGACTTGAACAAGGCTTGGCTGCAAAAACCCCAAAAAGGAACTCCATATCGAAGAAGACTGTCAATCAGCGCAAAATAGGCGGTCCGAGCAACCGTTTCACCTAATTCGCTGGATATTATTTTGATGGCATAACAAGCCCTTGCTAGTTTCTTGCTCAGTTCTTCAATGTGGGCTGAGAACTTGAGCCTATCATCAATGTAGATGCCCAAATATTTCACTGAGGGTTTCTGTTCCAAGTTTCTACCATCGATAGTCAGAGGGCCACTGTCGTACTTGAAGCTCAGTAGATTGGTCTTGTTGGTCAATCTAAATCTGTTTCAATATTCTCTTTTTTTTCGAAAATATGTTTTTTCTGTTTTCACAGACTGTTACCCACACTTGCGACGATCCTGGAAATATTTCATTTCCGGGTGGAAGTTATGCCCAAATACCAAAAACAATACTTCCTAGAGAATATTTATTTTTGTTTCAAAAATCATTAACCATTTCTCAAAAAAATTTTTTTTCATATTTACACATTAACCAACAATCCAAATCAAATCAACTTCTAATAACATTATCCAAATTCAAGCATTTTTGTCGAGATTTTTGTAAAATTAAATTGGATTTTGAAATCCTCACGAAATCACATATTTCGTGTTTGTTGACATTAAACTCCACTTTAAAATCGCAAAAAATCTTTTTAACATGGTAAAGCATCAGTGATCAGAATATGCATATTAAAAAATCTTATTTGAATTGCAAATACTTTTTTTATACCTTACGTTGGTTATTTAAAATAAAGAAAATAGTTACCTAACAAGTGCGCAAAAGTCACTTCACGCGCGTGTTAGGTACAATATTTTTTCTACAAGCGTGCAGAAAATACCACTTCTCCGCAATCAGGGCGCAAGCTTGTAGAAAACATAATAATAAGTTGAATGTCTATTTACTAAATACATAGTAAACCTTTTAAAGTCGCGTAGGTTATTAGAAGGTCGAAATTGTTTGTTTTTTATTCATGGTTTTTGATTTATGTTGTGAACGGATAGTTTTTAGAGTCCGGTTAAGGTTATTTTTATTTTTTTTCTCAAAATCGAAGCTAGATATGGAGAAAGCACAAAAGAACAAGAAGTTGTATTTTTGGTTGCTTGATCTACAAAAAATAATAGAACCACAAAAAACTCGGTGGTGTAACTTTTTTCTCAATATTAATTGGTTGTGGCGCCCACTGAGACGCCACTGGACCTAATAATTTCATTCTAGTTGGGGCAGGGTTGTGAAAAAGCCTAAAAGTGGTTTAAACCGGCTAAAAGGTCGTCAAAAGTGGATAAAATGCGATTGGATACTGTGTCGCGAGTCAGGTCCGGGTTGGGAGTCGGGTCCGGTCATTATTGATGTCATTTTGGACAAGTTCAGTGTCAAATAACAAACTGGTGTGTTATAATCCATAACTCACTAGTAGGATTGGTTGACATAGATGTTGCCATGGTGATCGCCGAAGTAACAATATATTTAATTTTTGTCTGATGTTGGGTTAGACAAAGAGTTTGGGTTAGATTGTGTTTGGTGAAAGAATTGATGTCGCGTGAGAGACAACCTTATTGTTTGATGATAGACATACATGACACGTACCCTGCTGCATATTACTGTCGTCTGTGAGTTATGGATCATAACTCACGTTTGGCAAACAAAAAAAAAAAACCTATCACGTTCCCGTGGCAACCAAACAAACAATAACCTATTTTTACCAAAATGTAAACATGTCATGGTCTAGTCATTCTGACACTGAAACTTATATTCAATCATCATCTCTTAAAAAAACGATTTCCTCGATTGTTGGATGAAACATTGTATGGCGTTATGTTCCACAATTCACTTGAGAATTTATACAAATCTTTCTCGCGTGACTTATTTTCGACACAACGCCCTAGTACAATGAATCATGGTCTAGTCATTCTGACACTGAAACTTATATTCAATCATCATCTCTTAAAAAAACGATTTCCTCGATTGTTGGATGAAACATTGTATGGCACTCGTGCGTTATGTTCCACAATTCACTTGAGAATTTATACAAATCTCTCTCGCGTGACTTATTTTCGACACAACGCCCTAGTACAATGAATAACTATTTTTTGATACTTAATGAGCAGGGTTGAAAGGGTAAAAAGTAAAACGGCTTGCCATATTTAAATATTAAATACTCCAATGAAAGGCACTCTGCTCACAGCTGTATACATATTTGATTTTCTTACAGGTAATGAAGATTTGTTGGCATTGGACTCTAAAGCACTGAAAACGAAATTCATCTGTGGCTCCCACTTCAATCCAGAAGAAATTTTGGGAAAATTTCTTCCAAATTCAGCAGTGCCAGTAAAATATTACAAGGCTTTGGAACTGGAAACCGACACCACCTCTCAAGCCGAGTCTCAAGTCGAGTCTCAAGCAAATGTTCCTGCCCATTCATATCAGCATAAAACTGACGGTATGGAACTGAAAATCCTTCAAACTGGAGAGCATCATATTCTGACCCCTTCAAGGAAAGAAGAAAAACCTCCATCTCCTGCTAGCACTGGCACTGTGGACAGTGAATGGAATGACGTAATCCCATTGGAAGATTTTGAGGAAACTCCTTTTGCAACTGATAACACTCCAAGGAAGACAAAATTGAAGGCAAAAATAACGATCTTGAAAAAGAAACTCAGATCTAAAACATCCCTTTTGAGTCAACTGAGAGAGGATCATAAAAGGAAAAATCCCAAATCTACTGTAGCAAGTTTCACCCCCAGGGACTTGAATAGCTTTCCTCCTTTTGCTAGGGCATTGGTGAGAATGCAACTATATCATAAGCCGAGAATGCCATTTTCTAAGGACGAGAAAAAAGTTGCCACAACTTTGTTTTACAAGTCACCATCTTTATATCGCTTTCTACGGAGAAATAAAGTTGTGCTTCCATCAGAGTCAAGTGTGAAAATGTGGATTACTAATTTCAACGCAAAGGCAGGGTTTGATAAAACACTACTTCATAAAATCAAAGAAAAAGTAAGAACAATGGCACCCTCTGAAACAAGATGTGTTTTTATGTTTGATGAGATGGACATCAAACAATTTGTTGATTACTCGAGGAAATGGGATGTTCTTGAAGGTTTTGAAGACCTGGGAGAATTTGGAAAAAGGCCAGTTCTTGCAAAGAAATGTTTGGTCCTGATGGTGAGAGGGATACGCTAAATGGAAGCTTCCATTTGCATATTTTTTTTCGGAGAATCCCATCAAGGCAGAAACGTTGAAATCTATTGTGGAAGTAGCTTTGACGAAACTTGAAGATGTATCTTTGATGCCACTAGCATTAGTATTGTGACCAGTCCACAACAAACCAGAAGTTGTATAAACTCCTTAGTGTATCTGCTGCAAATCCTTTTTTCCACTATAACAACAAGAAATACTATGCACTATTTGATCCACCTCATTTGTTAAAAAGTTTAAGAAATAACTTTTTAAATGGAAACTTCCATTTCATGGATAAGGAAGCATCTTTTCAAGTTGTAAAGGATTTGTATAAATTGGATGCAAAAAGTGAAACTGGGAAAGCTATTCCCAGAATCACAGAAAAAAATCTGCATCCAAATACATTTCAAAAAATGAATGTGAAATTAGCAGCCCAAGTGTTAAGCCATAGTGTCGCTGCTGCAATCAGAACAGCCGTGGCTACTAAACAGCTCCCACCTTCAGCTTTGGACACAGCAGACCTTATTGAAAAAATTGATAGGTTATTTGATGCATTAAATAGCCAAACATTGTATGCTCCAAAACCTTGGCATGCGGCACTGAGCTACAGCAATATTTATGCTCAAAAGGCACTTCAAGATGGCTATCTGGTCTGCACAACTCTAACCAAGTGTGATTCAAGAACTGGTGCCTTGAGTAGACCTCCTTGTTTCCAAGGGATGTGCCAAACTATTAATGGTATTAGTCTTATGCTGAGTGATGCCGTTGGAGAAGGATTCAAGTTTTTATTTACTCGAAGGCTGAACCAAGATCCATTGGAAAACCAATTTTCTATTTACCGGCAAAGTGGAGGATATAATAGAAATCCAACTGCCAGGACTTTTAGAGCTGCATTCAAGATGGGCGCCACAATAAATCTGGTCAAACCACCGCAATCCAATTGTGAAGAAGATGAAGACATTGGTTTGAAGTTTTCGGAAGATGATACCTTTCCGGAATCACCCACCACATCCTTTTCAACGGCCGGTTCAGAAGACAGCATCTCAAGTAGTAAATCAAGTTATGATGAAAATGAAGTGAGCATCGAGAAGAATGCTGTTATTTATTTTGGTGGATATTTGTTTAAAAAATTAAATGATAAATTCAAGTGTGATTTATGCACACATTTTTTGCAAAGTGAATGTGATGTAGATCTTGATCAAAATGAATGTCTCATTTTTTTCAAAAACTATATTGTTAACGAAAGAACATTTGGGCACTTGAAAGTACCATCACCAATTTTGAAATCATTTACTGACACATGTATGCGCTATTTTTCAAAATATTTTAAAAAGCGATGGATCCATTCTGGATTTGCAAAGAATGTAGAGAAGTATGTAATGAAGAAAATTCAGATTATTTTGCCTGATTGGTTCGTACAAAATGAATGTAATGAACATAGAGATTTTATTGTCAAATTATTGATACGAACATTAATATTTCACAAATGTAAAACGATGTCAATGGGCCCTAAAAGTAAGGAAAAAGGTAAACATTCAAAAAAAGCCAATAAGTTGGCAATTTTGAAAAGAAATAGTATTTTTTTCAAATAGAAATTTAATATAATATAGTGGATCGTGAATGATTAATATCATGTTTTGTATCGATCGATTTGAAGAATCTGTCAATAGAGTAGTCAGATGATACATTTGTGAATAAAGTACCTATGCGCATGAATAAAATAGTTCAAAAATGATCTCTTCAATTTTTTTCACCAATAGGAATTTCACTCTATTTATTCAAGGTTCCGGCGATTTTTTTACAAAAACTGTTCAGTGCTTTTTGTCACGGTTAGACAAGGGTTAAAAATTGTTTTTTTTTCTGTATAATTTTTGATAGAAATGGGCACCATTAAAAAAGGGACAAAATGTTTGTTACTTCCTGCATAAAAAAATCGCAACAAATTTGACAAATGATGCTATATTTTTGAGGAACATAAATTTTGCCCCTATTCCGAATGGTTCCAGCGATTTTTATCAAAAATTATACCGAAAAAAAGTTGTATTCTTGACCTTTTTTTAAAGGTAACAAAAGAGCACTAAATAATGTTTTGTGAAAAAAATTGCCAAGACACGTGGTGTTGAAAAGTTATGGAATGCAGCATTAAGTAAGTACTTCTTGTTTTATCAAATTTTAGGCTATCACTATCGCTTTACGGGTGCTACAAATTCGAGGCTAAGTATGCATGGGGATTTCGTAAACCGTTATAGGTAGATCCAAATTCGTTTAAATGGGGGCAAAATTACGTATTTTGATGCTCAACAAGCCAAGAAATTCCGACTACGTCCGATTTTCAAAATCGTTTTCATTTTTTCTGACCACATTTGAAAAGATATTTTAAAATGAATGGAACTTTTTCATTGCCACTTTTTGCCCTTCACAAGATACCGTTATTAAATTAAAGAATCGATGTTTCGTATTTGAACTGTCATCATCAAATTAATGCATTATTGTAAAAAGGGTGTTTGTTTTTAATTCTCTCAAAAATATATTTTTGTCTCTCTCTAACACATGAGTTCTTGGAAAAATACAATAATATAAAGTTTTTGAAATAGTGCGATACATCGTTGATAAAGGAAGATAAAAGGCTCTAAAATCCGTAATGAAAAATCCAGGCCCGTATTTAAAAAAACAAAGTTGATGATGGCTGCTCATACGAGAAACGTCGGTTCTTTAATTTGATAACGCTCTCTTGTAAAGGGCAAAAAGTTGGGATTGAAAAGTTCCGTTTATTTTAAAATATCTCTTCAATTGTGGTCAGAAAAAAAAAGAACGATTTTAAAAAATATCGGATAATGACGGACGTAGTCGGAATTTCTTGGCTTTCAAAACCGGCATCTTGTTGAGCATCAAAATAAGCAACTTTGCCCCCATTTAAACGGATTTGTATCTATTACGGTTAACGAGATTTCAATACTTGGCCTCGAATTGGTAGCAGCACCCTGTATACGTCTATCCATAACTGTTTATACAGGGTGTCCGGGAAAATGTGGGAGATCTCTCGGATTCAGATAGAACATTAAAAAATAAGATGACAAGTTCCCATAAATTTTTTTCCTAGCGGCCCTCCCTACGGAGATACGGCCCCCTAAAGGACCCCACTGGAAATCGGTTTTTCTTGAATAACTTTTAAACGACTCAATATAATTCAATGAAAATTTAATATGATAAACAGTAGTGAGGACCTCTCAAAATACTTCCCTTAAAACATAATTAGCTTGTTTAGTTTACCAGGGACGGACTAGATTGTACATTTTAACGCTCAAATTTTTAACACCCTGTATGATAAGGAGTTAAAAAAAAAAATTTGGATACCTTGAACATTAAGCTAAAGAAAAGGTACTCTTGTTCATTGTCGATAAAATGAACCATTTTCGAGAAAAAACAATTTTTATTAAACAAAACCTCGAAAAAAGCCATGACGAAGTGGTGCTCTTGACGAAATTGTGAACCTAACGCTAGGAAAAAAATTTATGGGAACTTGGGAACTAAAAAATAAGATGACAAGTTCCCATAAATAATAAATAATAAGTCCCTATAAATTTATTTTGAAACGTTTAGGAAATTATTAGAGAAATCCATGCATCTGCATCATTAGGTGTCCCCTTTCAAGAGGCGTAGCTTCCTTGGAGGGCGTTTGTCGATATAGGTTTAAATTTATAATGATAAAGTTAGGATATTTTTGTTTTTTGAATATAGGTACACGGCTGAAATCTCGTCCACTAATTATGGGACACCCTATACAGGGTGTCCGGAAATTACGCGTCAGGATTTTGGTGGGCGATTCTACATGAAAAATTAATGCAACAAACTTCTATACAATTTTTTCAAAAACTTCAAAAATTTTTTCAAAGTACGAATTTTTAATTATTTAAGGTACGGTTAATGTTTAAAGTCGTTTTTCTCGGAAACCGTTAATTCTACGATGATGCAACACGAGCACCTTTTTAAAAAATATTTTGATGCTCTTTACTAATTTGACATCCAAATTTATAAAAAGATTAAAACACAAAAGTTCTAAGTAATTTTCCTAAGGTGAAGGACAGCTTAAGCCTTTTGTCATTGACGACTAGCGTCAAATTAATAGGGTGAATACAAAGAAACACTAGTGACATGCATGCAAAATTTGGCGAAAATCATTACACTGGAAAAAAAGTTATTAAAAAAAATAAGAAAAAAAAAATATTTTTTAACACCCTGTATCTTCCTTAATTTTGAGTTTTTGAAAAAATTGTATAGAAGTTTGTTGCATTAATTTTTCATGTAGAATCGCTCACCAAAATCCTGACGCGTAATTTCCGGACACCCTGTATATCAGAAAAATCAACTCGCTATATTCAACTTGAACTCTCTGTAGGTACCTACCTGGGTATACCTACTTATATCGTGTTGCATATTTTCTGACAAAGAATCGCCCTTCATCTATTTTTCAAACACTATAGCTATTTTGAAATAAATTTTGGTTTTTTGTAGGTAGGTATAGGATCAATGTTTCCAAAAATTAACAAGGAACCATCAATTTCGATTGATATCTGATGCATCTTCACAATACGTGCATTGATTCTTATTCTGAGTTGCCTTAAAATTCAATATTTTCCGTTTAAATCTTAAAGGTCAGATTTTTATTTTGGTAAACAAAGTGCGTCAATAGGAAAGCTCATTCTTAAAAATCTATCAGAATACGGAAATCAAGGTTAAAATCCACATTCCAACAAACAAGTTCAAATCCTAATCGATATTCTGATTTCTGCGCCATCTAACGAAAAGCAAAGCAGGTTTGAGCGTTTGAGTAGCAATGATAGTTCCGATATTTCACACAAGCCAGCTGGTGTCGATAGCGTACGGACCTTAATTTCTAAGGTACGGACTGCATATAACGATTTTTTACCTTACCACGAGCCCATACCAAAATCGGTCTTCCTATTGGTTGGATCGTCTACAATCATTCACGTGCTATAGGCAACCAGCAAATCAGTCACAGTCACATCACTGCTGATCAGCTGGCTGATTGCAGATTGCTACCTATATCTACTTATAATCATCCAAAAGAATGCATTATTTATTCTTGAGCAAATACACTTTTTATTTTGTTTTTAATGAAATAACAAGATTATTATAATTATTCTGCATTATTGACTTCCGGAAAGGTTTTTTTTTTCGACTACCCTGATAGATACCTGTTTTTTGATTTGACTGATCTGTACTCATTTTATTTGAGGTGGGTTAAATAGGTATTTATAGTGTATTTAGTGACTAGTGTATACCACAATATGGGGGTAAATTTCGGAGTGGATCACCTACCTACTATTTATACAGATTAAGGCGCGGTGATCGGATAAATCTATCAACCAAATATTTCGCTAATCGGGGTTGTGTATAAAAAAGACAGTGTTATTAACAATAAACTAGATTTTTCGACTTGATTTGGGTGCAGGTGACAGCTTTTGTGCTCAGCAATATATTATATTTGTTCCTAAATTTCTATTATTTCACGGGATATCTAACCGGATACACGACAAACTATGAAAATTGCTCGAATCCATTCCATTGAATAGGTATTTCAGGAACTACATGCACACACCTCCAAAAGGTACTTTATGCCCATTTCGAGAGATATAAAACTCTGGTAACATAAATAAGTACTCGAATAGAGTCAAGGTCCTCGGACTTTTTTGTTGTTGAAAAGTCATTGTGCCTTTTTGACCTATGAAAGAAAAAGAAAGCCAATCTTGACGGTTTTTCAAAGTGGTTCTAGAAAAAAAAAACGAATATAAAGTGGAGCAAAAATTATATCGATCCTGAAAATAACACTATACAATTGACAATTTCATAGCCCAGCGAGGTATGCGGTTTTGAAGTTGCTTAAAAGGATACATTTCTTAAGCTTTTAGCCAATAATGCCAATTTTGAGCAATTTTTGACATCTTTTAAATTGCATATCTAGTCTATCAAAAGTTCAATCGTAGTGTGATACCCAGGATCGATATAGTATTTACCTCTCTTTTTAATGGAGTTATCCATTTTTTTTCTAAAACCACTTTGAAAAACCGTCAAGACCGGGGAAAATGAAAAGAGTATTTATTAATAATGTGATAAGATTTTGAAAATCTGTGGAAATGGCAAAAAAACATGGGGGGTCCAAGACTTTTGGAGGTGTGTGTGTTAGGTACCTAACCAATTTGTCCTATTTTCGGCATAAAGCTTGAATTTTGAAGTTTTTTTATTCGGACTTCTCTCAAAACCCCAACTACTGTGAAAGAAATTTGGCTCATATCTCTTATTTTAAATTTAAATAAATAATGTATAGTGTAGGTATCTATTTCAATCCGGGTTCAAATCACAATGACAAATGAATTAAATCAATTGAGCAATACGGGTTTTACAAATGAATCATGTTCATGTCTATGGATCTCTAACATTCCTAACTCTACATCATCATTTGTATCCAAAATAATCGAATGATAGACATTATATTATTTTGAAATAAGGCTACGCACTGACACTTATTTATTCTGAAGGCTTTTTTCAATACATAACACATTAATAAATTCCGTCGACAGATAGTTTCCACTGATCACTTGCACAGACATTGTTGAAAAAGCAACTTCGAACTCAATCGCGAAACAGCCATGAACAACTGCAACAGCTGTCAATATTCGTTTTGAATTTGAATCTGAATTATGTGCCGCCATATTCGAATCAACCAATAGGATAGACCGATTTTGGTAAAGGCTCGTGGTGAGGTAAAGAATCGTTATATGCGTACGGCATAGTTTCTGTCTCTATTTTCTTTCTTTGTTAGACTCATCAGTTACGGAACTTATACTATACTCAAACAACGATTAAACTTAAATAACTTAGTCTTAGTAAAATGCATCTGCCACAGTTTACATTTGTGTGCTTCCAAAGCCTCAGAAGTTTTTTCTGACGAAGTCGATATTCTCTTAAAGGAGACGTATAATTGGTTTGAGAATAGTTCTCTTAGAATAAGTAAATATTATGACATTTACAATTTAATCAATATTGATGGTGATAAAAAATGCAAGAAATTTACACAACTATCGTCAACCAGTTGGCTTTCTAGGTATACCGCTGTAAATAAAATTTTAAGTCAGTATTTAGAGTTAGAAACTGTTTTCTTAATAAATGCAGGGAAAGAAAAATGTCATACTGTCAAAGTGTTAAGTGATACCTATAAAGATAAAAAAAAACAAAGCTATTCTCAGTTTTTTATTGCCATTATTAAAACAACTGCAGACTTTGAATTTATATTTTCAACAGTCAAATATTGACTATTACACAGCATTTTCTGATGTAAGTACTACAGTATGGTCATTAGCTAGGCAAATCTTGAAACCAGCCATTATTACACATCTCGATAATAACCTAGATGCACTAGCCAGGACAACAGAATACGAAGGAGGTTTTTTAAGTATTGAAGACTGTGATCTTGGTCATTATTTCTCTGTAGAATTAGATAATTGTAGTCTATCTCCAGACGAAGTTTCTCAGGTAAAACATAAATGTTTTCTTTTTATAAAAATCCTCTTACAAGAACTTATAAAGCGAATGCCTGAACATTTAAATGTTTTTCGTCAAATCAAAAATTTCAGCCCTAACATAATTTTAAATCCCATCCGTTCAAAATTTTCAGAACTGCCACTGGCATTTGCAGATCCAACAAAATTATCCGATATAGAACTTCAGTACCGAAACATTTTAAATACTAATTGGCAATCTGTATTTGAAGAAGGTGTTCCAGAAGATAGTATTGAATTTTGGAAGAAAGCGATCACAATGAAAAATGCAGTTGGTCAATTAATGTTTCAAGATTTGTCAGAATTTGTGTTCACATTACTTTCTTTGCCTTCTTCAAATGCAGTAGTTGAGCGTTCGTTCTCGATTATGAATATTGCTAAGTCTAAAATAAGTAATCAAATGATGCTTTGCCTATTAAACTCAATATTAGTAATAAGATACCACTTTTCGGATAATAAGATCTGCTGCAAAAATTTTAATCCGAGCAAAGATATGTTGAGCAGATTCACCTCCAAAATGTATGAAAATGCTGCATCAGAAACAGACCAAGAATTTGAAGAGGCTGTGGGAATATGTGAAAACATAGTTTTTTGAATTTATAATAAATGTTCCAAATCCAAAAATTTGTTTTTTTAATCACGTTCATGATTTTGTCCGTGAAATGACGTCATTGGAAATTAGATAATGTTGCAATATGGCAACGCTGAGACGCTGCGATTTTTGGGCGACTTTTATTGGCCGAGTTTGCGACTCCGACTAGCTTCATGGAAATCTGGTCACACTGGTCTGGGGAAACAGCCAGTGTTGATTGATTCCATCTAGCGGTATAGCGGTTTTTTTAGCGTTTTGACAAATCTACAAGTTAGCCTTTTATTTTAAATTATGAATCTACTTTTAATCAAGGTGAAATAATAATCAATAATGATTCAGGAACGTGGGTAAAGCTTATTTATCAAGTCAACGAAAAAGTTATATCCACGTTCCTGAAGCCTCAATCACTGCCATTGTCTGGTATATCCACGACGAAACGTGATGTAAGGTTCACGTTGAATTTCAGTTCGAAGTGGAACTGTCAAATTGCCGCTAGGCAAACGAGAATTATATGCTAACATCTACATTGAATCTGTGTTCAAAGTCACGCTCACGTCAAATTCGTTGTGGATGGTAGCATATGATTCCCGTTTGGCAAGCGGAAATTTGACATTTCCAATCCAAGATGAAATTCAATGTTAACAAGGCATGAATCTGTCTAAAATTCAAAATCAGTCAAATTTCATTGACAACGACAATCGACAACTGTTCCGGGAATTACACGTATATGGAATTACCGTGATGATTACTGTTGATTAGTGTTGATTTTTGATGCTTCCCATGTGAATGGTGAATGGTGCCAACATGTTAGGAATTCAGTTAGGGTAACTAGGACAAGAAAAATTGTAACGTGATTAAAGTAGGTGAGTTTTGTCATTACTTTATCAAACGGGCTGTTGATTCTTCGTTTTGTTATAGCTAGGAAAATAAATACCTGCGGCAGTCTTTACAAAATTGTACAATGTCCAAAACGTACACGCAAAAATTTCGAGATGTTTGGTTGAAAGATCCCTATCTAAAAGACTGGTTGTTGTCCATTGAATCCACCTCAGGAAATAATGCGAAATGCAAATTTTGTTTATGTACACTTGCAAATAAATATGTGGATCTGAAAAACCACGCAAACACTAAAAAACATAAATCAAATGCTGAAATTATCCTTGGAAAAAAACAAACAAAGCTTCAATTTATTCCGGAGAATCATTTGGATGGAGCGAAGATGGCTGAAGTGAAAATAGCTTTACCTATATATTGCCTGTCATTCTGCAATTTTATCCACGGATCATTTGGTTCCCATATGTAAGACCTCTTTTAAAGGTATTGTTTTATCTCAATTGTATGATGGCGCTAAATTGCCTACTTAGATTATATTTTATAGGTAAAGAAGCTGAATACTTGCAAATGCATAGAACAAAATGTTCTCAAATCATCAAAAATGTTCTAGCTCCATTTTTCGTCAATGAGCTACGTGAAGATGTCGAAGATCGTCCCTTTAGTATTTTGATCGACGAGTCTAATGATATTTCATTCATAAAATATCTGGGGATATCAATTATTTATTTTAGTGTTAAACATAACAAAATAATTAGCACTGGTTTAGGACTAGGGAAGCTTGAATCGGGCACTGCTGATGGCATTGTCCAGTGTTTATTAAAGATGCTAACACACTTTAAACTTAAAATAGAAAAATTGCATGGCCTCGGAACGGACAATGCTTCTGTAATGACTGGCATTAATAACGGTGTGCACCAAAAATTATTGGAATATAATCCAAACATCATTTTGATTCGGTGCTTATGTCATTCGTTACAGTTAGCTGCTTCGGCTGCTACAAAGGAATTACCAAGAAATTTAGAATTTCTCATTAGAGAAACGTACGACTGGTTTTCTAAATCATCATTAGGGCGAGTTCAGTACAAGAACTTGTATAAAACCATAAATAATGGTGATGATGACAGACCTGACACTCCGCTTAAAATTGTTCAGGCATGCGCTACTAGATGGCTCTCGATAGAATCAGCCGTGTCCAGAATTCACACGCAATGGCTGGAATTAAAAACACATTTTCAAATTGCTAAATTGAGTGATGAAAAATGTTACATGGCTGATCTGTTACATCAAATGTATTGTGATGACTTTATCCATGCATATATATGTTTTCTCAAGCCCATTCTCGCAGACGTCAACAAAGTAAACAAATCATTTCAATCTAATAATGTTGATCCAACTAAACTGTTGGATGATTTGTTTCTTCTTTTACAATCATTAGTTGACAAAATTGTCGTACCAAATACCGGGTTTGATGTATTCAAACATAAAATTGAAGACTATCTCAATGATAGTTGTAACCTGGGATATTTATTTGAAAATCAAGTAAAATTGATGATTGCTAAAGGTTTTAAAGATGAGGTGACCCTGCGAAAACGTTGTATACAATTTGTGGTCAAATTAATAAAAGAAATTTCAGCTCGTGTGCCCAACAATATTCAAATCCCAAGGCAGATGTCTTTTTTCTCAGTGCATAAATGTCTTAGGCATAATAAGCCAGATATCACGGACATACTTAAACTGTTAAATTTAAAAGACACGGAAATTTCCCTTATTCAAAGTCAGTGGACAAAACTTCATCTAAATGAATGGACTACAACTGCCGATACCCACAAATTTTGGTTGGAAGTATTGGAATACAAAGATGCCGAAGGTATAGCGATATTTAGTGAACTATCCCATATTGCAGTAGGAATTTTAAGTTAACCCCATTCCAACGCTGAAATCGAAAGACAATTTAGCCAAATGAATATCATAAAAAATAAATTACGCAATCGAATGAACCTGCCAATGTTGAATTCTATAATAGCTATTCGTAACGGATTGCGTAAAGTCAATATCTGTTGTAAAGATTTTGTAGTCCCCAATGAATTGTTACATAAAATTAAAACCAATGAAACTTATAATTATACTTATGATGACGATGACTTAAGAGTTGGACCTGCTTGCTATGTAATAAAAGATTGTTATCAACTTTAACAAATACAAAATTATTGTTTCAATCAAAGGTGCCTGTTTTTTATATTTCATTTAATCAGCCACGTGGGCCGAGCCGGACCTTTCCATCATTTTTAGCGGTTTCTAGCGGTTTTAAAACGTCAATTTGGTGGGTTCTCATATCCCACTGTTGGCAACACTGGAAACAGCGACCGAATTCCAATTCAGTAGCATCGTGACATCTGTAGAGGTAACGCCGCGCTTTTGGACGAAGACTGTTCTAAGTTAAGACGTGCCATCCAATCTTGGTTTTTAAACGTGAAATACCGTGCTATCTTGAGCTTGTGTCGGTAAGTATTTAAAATATTATTTTGAGTATTATTTTTTCTGGAAAAACACCGTCACAATTGCACTTGTGCTTGCCTTACTTGAAATATTACATCAATGTTTATACAACTGTTGTCGTAGAAAACAGTCTTAATTTCAGATGGGACTGTTTGTCTCCAAAGTAAGAACGCGACTTTGTGAGCAGTTTCCGTGAAAACAGTCACACTTAAACTTGTGCCAGTGTTTCCCCATTTTATTGGCGTATTATTATAACTTATTTTTAGCAATTGGTTTTGTGTCAGTCTTTCTCCAAAATTATGTTTCTTGTGATGTTAATTTTTTGTCACAATTTTTATGGTGTCACTCTTTCCCCATTGATTAGCTTCTGACACGTATTTTTCTCTGAAAGGCTCAGCATGAATAACCGACAAGGAAGAGCTTCTTTGATTGTGAAGTTATCAAAAACTAACACTGAATTACACAATCTTGACCAGCCAATGTGGAAAATTGAAAAATTCATGGATGACGAAGACGACGGCGACTATTCTGTCGGGCTCCTGGACCAATCGCATCAAGTTACGTAACTACGAGTATTTTTTTTATTATTGAGTAGACATTTCTCACAATACCCATGTTTGCCAAGGCAGCTAGAGAAATCAACTTTCATATTTCTCAATCTAGTAAGTCAGTCAGAATACTGTCACAAATTAAGTAGTATTTTTTGTGGTATTCAACAAGGGAAGTAGAAACATGTAGACTGAAGGGGGCTCTTGGACTTGAGTACGAATAAAAGACAATAAGAGTTACGTCTTTTATTTAGTCCCAAGTTCAAGAACCACCTTCAATCTACAGTGACTATATACTGTACTTCAATCTAATTATCCACAAGGGACAAGAATCAATTCTGACATAAAAACATGTACAGCTGGTTCGTAAAAAAACTGGTATTGCTCATAGAAATATTCAAAAAATTGAGCAGTGTAATATTTGTTTTGACGAAACAAAAAAGTATGATGTCATATTTTTACCAGGTTGATACTTTTGAATATTTTTTTTCAAATGACTCCTCACATGAGTACAGGAACTAAAGCGAAAATATTGAATTGATCGGTTGTCTGTATCAAAATTTGCAAATCTACCTGATTCAAATGAATTATTCACATACATACATCATAACATACCCAAAATTTTCACTTGAATGACATGTCACTGTCGTATAGTTTTGTCAAAATAAATATTACACTGCTCAATTTTGAAAACATTTCTATGGGCAATACCAGTTTTTTTACGAACCAGCTGTACATATTATTTCTGGATCAATAACTAAGGTATTCAATGAATGATGTATTGTTTTACTTTGTAGTCCTCTAAAACGAAGTGGGATCATTTTTTCACAATAAAATTAACTAGTTCCTGCAATAATGATAATAGATTTAATTTATTTCAATATTTCAAAAAAATTCTACATTTCAGGTAAAAAAAAACCGTAATAAAGAACTTCAATCTTCTATGAAAAAGAAAATGAGACTAATCATGTCAGCAACAAGTGAAGAACTTTTTTGGGATTATTGGGATGATTACCTCAAGCTGCTGCAAGATAACAATGAAAATGAATCTATAGAGTATTTGCAGAGATATTATTTCAATGACAGAAATCGTATAATGTCATGGGCATATTGCTATAGGTATTTTGATTTCTTAGGTAGTTTTTCTCCGAAAATATGTCTGTTGTTTTAGGTCTGAGGTTGGCATAAATACCAATATGGCCTTAGAAAGCTTGAACAGGTATATTAAAAAGGAAAAATTGAAGGACAATGGTAACATAAGATTGGAAAAATTATTGAATACTATTGAGGAAGTTATAGACGATTAAATGTGGAAGAGAGTTATAGCTTTGAAGAGACCAAATCGAAACACCTATCAAGGTAGGGTTGTTATGAAAGCTCATAAAAAAGCAGAGCAGATACTTCAAAATGTAGAAAAAAAGGAAAATGGATATTTTGCTGTTAAATCTGAAAGACAAAATACTTATTACAAAGTCAATTGCAAAGTAATGCATTGTCAACTGTGTAACATTTGTTTCCATAAATATTCATGTGAATGTGTGGAATTTGTTATTAAGAGTATCACTTGCAAACACATACACGCAGTGGCATTATATTCAAAAAAATATCATATAGAAGATATTTTCTCTGGAAATGTCATTGAGACAAAAACAAACAACGACGACCTAGAGATTACCAATTTTCTGGAAGAAAGAACAATTATTGATGTATCTCAAACTGTAGATCAAGCTGCAAGATTGAATGAAAACCCGCTAGAATTTTGGAATGACTTGAAGGCACAATTTCCAAATTTATCCAAAGTTGCAAACAAGTATCTCACCATAGTCGCAACGTCGGTACCATCGGAACGGTTATTCTCAAAAGCGGGACAAACACTTAATGAACAACGAAACCGATTAAAGGGAAAAAGGCTGAACAAGCTTTTATTTTTACAAAGTTTGGACAAAAAATACTGGGACTTGGATCAGTAACCTCTAACCAGTATTTACACAATCCACAATCATGATACATCTGTTTCTTATATCATGATATACAATAACATTATATTTAATATGTTCTGACTGAACTAATATGTTTTTGTTTTTGTTTTTTTTATTGTATAATTTTTCAAAATATTATATTTTCTGTTTTCATTACATTTAATAAACAATATAAAGCTCATGTCTGTTTTTTTATCTTATTATTTGTTTGATATGAAAACATGGACATATTACTCGTATTGCATCTAAAAAATTCCAGAATATGATACATCGGAAAAATCGATGTTTTCATTCGATATATCGATACGCATCGATGCCTTTTCTCGATGCATCACATCGGCAAAAACATCGATGTTTATTTTTGATGAACATCACTACGCGGGTGCACATACGAATCGGGCCAGCGCCGGATGTCAACGATGGTGAGACAGAATTGTGGCGGCATAGAGGCGTTCGGCCGACTGACGATTAAAAAATGTTTGCTGGGAGTAAATTTGTATGGAATCTAAACATTGTTTATGTTTAAATTTCGCGACATTTGCTTGACAAATGGTTTTCAAAATTCCGGTTTTCGACTCCTTTCGGGCTATCAGCGGACTATGATTCCACAACCGTCCACCCTCGGACCCTATATAAAGGATACTTCATGGGACATAACCTTTTTTCGTGAAAGTTTCGTGCTTCAGGAAAATATTCCTGAATTTTTTTCCCGACTTTGGAACCCCTTAGGAACTCTCTCCACAGCTTCCTTGCCAGCGGACGACCCTCTGGGATCTCAGGGACATAAATACAATCGGTTCATCATAAAACGGAGCTTTTAGGAAATCGTAACCTATTTTGTACGTGGGGGCGGGGGTATTATTTAATATTCTAATGTGACAAAACTTGAATAAATTTCATAAAATCTCAACTTCTACACTGATTTATCTACTTTATTGTGAGAAAATATATTACAACACATAATTATTGTCAGTGACAGTTACATACCCAAAATTTGATACCCAAATACAAATCGCTCTTCTGAAAATTTGTTAAAATCGAGCTTGTTCGCCAAAACAGCGCCGATATGAATCCGATAAAGTTCGAGAGGAAATGGTTATATATTTTGTGCGTTATTCATGATAGAATTTGTGTCCCCGTGTATAAAAAAAAGTTTATAGTCTTGATTAAGAGATAAAATTAAATACAGGGTATTCTATTAAAAAAAAATCATACTTTGTCACACCACACTTCTGTGACAAACACTGGATATTTTCATATTATGCACATCTCACCCCTTCACCACGTGACACATATTATTTTGTTTGATACTAATATTACCAGATAAGCAAAAACTGAATTTATCGTTGGGACACCCTGTGTAGAGTGCAGAGATTCAATTTAGTGCTGTCTCCATTGTAGTGTTTATGACGGTATGACAAAATAGATGAGCAACCAGAGGCATTCATGGGGGTCGAACGTACTTCATCTTGCGAAGAAATATTTTTGTTTTTCCCAGAGGGTTTTACCAAAAGTGGAAACATTGAGATATTCGATATCTTTCCAATTACGGTTCCGAAGACCATTCAATCTTGTAAGCATGAAAAATTGGAGCAACTTTCGACAGTAATAATCCTACATATCAAGTATATTTATGGAGAAACAGACTGTTCCTCATCACGACAAACATACGAATTTCTAATACTGAGATAATGTGAGTTAATCCAGTTGATACTGACTATTTTTTGATAAGCAATTCTATCTGCTGTGAAACTAAATCAATGTTATTTGAAAATGCTGCATGAATATTGTATGTCCTGTACACACACATCAATCAAACCCCTTTGCTTCATCCAAACCAGGGTTGATTACCCGATCTAGACTACACACAGAGGTTTGAATATGATAATATGTGAATCAGTTACCTATTATTACACTTCCAAAGCAATTCACAGTTGAATTAGATAATATGAATATCGAAAAAAAAAACATCTTTTATAACGAAAAAGCGTATAAGCTGCTTAATAACTATTTATTAGAATGAATCACAACATTGAAAATTCGAATATACTCTCATGCAATATCCGAAAACGATATGGGTAACATGTCAAATTATGAACAAACAAACTATTTAAATATATATATTGAAAATATTACAAAACAATACTCTTGCACTAATTCAGTTCTGTCACTCCTTGATTTGTGTTGAGTTTTCAGACCAATCTAAAATCCTGAAAAGTTAAATTTTTAATTTGATGAAAATCTGTCGTTTCAGCCTTCACTCTAGTACATTCCATTCCTGTTCATCTGACAGATTGTGATCTATTCGCTTGGTTTCGAGTTGTACTGCAATCTTCCACCTAAAACAATAATCAAGAAAAACAAATTGATAAAAGAAAATAGATGAAAGTCAAACGAAGAAATATACATTAATAAGGAAGGGAAGATCAATTATCCGCATAATTTACGAATAAGAAAGACAAATCTACTGTATATGACAAAAAAAATGAAGAAGTTAAATTCATGATACGCTAAAATATTCAAATGTATAATTCGAAACCTAGACATTGTTAGAAAAAATATAATGAAAAAGGTGCAAATTTAAGTATAATAACCAAACTTTTCTAAAAATGTATTGACGAATCTATATTGGTAATTGTTAAAAAAAATCATTTGTTTGTACTGTTTGTTAAACATTTGGCGGTGGTACATTTGTAATAAAATTGATTTGTATCAAAATTCGAATACCTAATAATATTGAAAAATTATAGGTTTTTCAGTTCTCAAGACGTAAAATCATTCCGGACATTCAAATTTTCGATCAACATGTTCATTTTCAACCCGTTCCAAAAATATTTTCCTACTAATCATTGATCAAAATTAGAATGGTTAATGATGACACTCACTATTTTCTAAAATATGTCCAGTGATACCATACTATTAAATGAAAAAATCAAATGGAAGTGATACCTTATTTTGAAGGCCCTTTGACCCTGATGACAATTGCTGAGTTTCAAGCCTCTGCTGTCATTTCTTTTGATATCACAGCTTGTCAAAAAAACATATTTTTTTACTTAATTAATACGCAAGAGTTGACTTCTCCAAACTAAGAGGTTATGATGAGGGACAGAAGATTTTCAAAATGATCTATCACTAAATCCTCTTGACGACGATTTATTTCACAAAAAAATAGGGTGAAATAAATATTTTCGTTATCATATATGAAACGGTTTGAAAGTTGGAAGGGGAAGCCTTTTTGAGCCGCACTCTACAGTATGTCCTCGGAAAGGTGTTGAAGGAGGCCAAAAAAATGGTCTGAAAACTTGATTAAAAGTTTATGCTTGGACTAAAATAAGACTAGTCGGAAAAAAACTTCAAATATACAGGGAGACAAAAAAATACCAAAATATGAAAATTACCTAGAAGAAACTGTTTATATTTATTATTATTATTTTAATCTTGGAAGGAAAACGATTGAGAAGAAAGATAGGTATAAAAGACAGTGCTGGTAAAAAAATACAAAATGGTTATTTTGTGTAGGAGAAAAGTTTCTCAAGATATCAAAATCCAAAATGTCATTCCTGATGAAGTGTCCACTTATTTTGAAAATTCAAACTTCGATAAGAAACTTTGATTAAGATTCACAGAGATAGTCAAAAATATAAAAGTGTATCTTTTGAGTGTTTTTTTCTCTCAACAAAAAATAACAATTTTATATTTTTTGACCAGCCCTGTATTAAACTTATCTTTGTTCTTCATCGTTTCCCGTCCAAAATTGAGAAAAATAATAATGATAAATAGTTTTCACATTCTGTTATTTTTTGTCTCCCAGTATAATAATATTAAAAGTTTTTTTTCTCGGCATATTTTATTTCTAATCCAAGCAAAAACTGTTATCAAGAATGACGTATCTTAAAATTTTCAGTCCATTTGTCCTAACACCTATCCGGGGACATACTGTATACAGGGGTGCCTCCGATTAAGTCGGCACTATTGTTCACTTCTTTATCGTTGAAGATACGAGGTCGTTCAAATGAGAGAACTAGTAGTATTTTTTCCGCTGATTACCGTGATATTAACAGAATAACAATCGAACACCGCGTTCTCGATTTATTTTGAAAAAATGTACTTTTTTTGAATGGGACATTTTGAACATGTTGAAGCACTGGAAAAAGTTTTCAAAGTATGTATTTTCTTTTGGAGAGGAATTTTCCAAAAATGGTATTAAATATTTTCCAGATTCATTACTATACGATATAAAAGGTTTTGAGACAAAAGGAAGATTCAACGGCAGATGTTAAAAACAAGAAATGCAGGGGCAGAAAAATCAAGGGAAAATGGTTTAACTACTTTTACTTGCGCGAGGAACTGAGTAGGCAAATTTTTGAATTTTGGAGGATGGGAGAACATTTTACGTTGAACGACTTTTTAAATCACGTTAAAAAAGAAGTCGGATTCATGGGTTCCAGGAGTTCACTTTACTACATTATTCGCGATATGGGCTTTTAGACGAGACCTGGATTTACAAAACGTCTCGCACTACTACCGTGTGAGACATGGGGGGAAAGAAGATGACAAAAGAATGAATGAAATCAAAATTTCCAGTGAAGGGAATCGGCTTATAGCTTTACATGCGGGTTTCAGGTGGGGATTTCTTTCTTTGTGATATGCTTTTCTCGAGTTGAAATAACGATAGGGATTACCATAGAACTATGAATAGGAATCTATTTTTTGAATGGGTTGGAAGTCATCTAGTTCCTTACTTGAGTAAAATTAATGAAAAATGCATTATAGTGATGGGCCTTATCATTCGGTGCTTGGTAAAAAAAAATTATAAAAAACTCAAATAAATCAACGATTTCGGAAATTTTTTATGTCAAAAAGATTTTGTGAATGACGTGTACAAAAAAAAACTTTCGTGCATCGCCGAACCTCTTTTCTCAGGAAATCCAGGAAAATCCAGGAAAAAAATATGTGATTGACGAGTATCTGAAAGCGAACGAATTTGGGGTTCTTAGATTGCCCCTATATCATTGCCAGTATAATCCAATTGAAATGGTCTGGGCCTTTTGCAAAACCTATTATAATAATAGGCATATTTCGGAAGTTAAATACATTTGGCAAGAGGCCATTTCAAAAACCACCTTCGAAATTTGACAAAATTATGTTGATCATACTCAAAAATTGATCAGAGAAGATTGGAGGAAATATATGGGAAACACAGAAGTCTCCAACGTTCCTCCTCTTATCATATCGTTCGAAGAAGAATCTGATTCGGAAAATGAGACAATGGTTTATGAATCCGATGAAGAAAATTCTCATATTGAAGCCAAGTTCTATGTTAATGAGTAATATATTGGTCCTTTCCACAATAAACACTTTTGGGGTGATTTTCAAAAAAAAAAAAAATTACAGTGAATTGACCTGTATAAAAGTTGTTCATAATAAAAATATGAGAAACTTTTCAACATGAACTTTCTATGTCACTTGATTTTTTTGGAGATAGCGCCCAGTTGTTGAATTCACCAAATTAAAGGTGTCTATGATGAAATTACATGTAACCACACCACACTTCTTTACAATGTATCAATCAGAAATAGTTGTATTAGTAAACTCTGTAAATAAACACACCTTCAAAAGTCTTGGACCCCCCTGTTTTTTCCCGGTTTCTACAGAAAGTCTGATCACTTAAATAAGTACTCTATTCTTTTTCCAAGTTCAGGTGATCAGACTTTTCCTTTGCTGAAAAGTCATCGTACCTTTTTGACAAAAAAAAACACTCTTCACAGTTTTTCAAAGTGGTTTTAGAAAAAAATAGATAGCTAGGTACATTCGAAATAGGGGCAAAAATTATACCGACCCTGAAAATTAGACCACTTTTGACAATTTCATAGCTTAGATATGCGGTTTTGAAGTTGCTTAAAATAATAAGCTTTTAGCCAGAATTGTCAATTTTGGGCAATTTTTGACACCTTTTAAATTGCATATCTAGTCTATCAAAAGTTCAATGGTAGTGTAATTTTCAGGATGAGTATAATTTTTGCCCCTCTTCCGAATGGAGTTATCCATTTTTTCTAAAACCACTTGGAAAAACCGTCAAAAGTGGCTTTTTTTCATTTAGAGGTCCAAAAGGAACAATGACTTTTTAACAAAAAAAAAGTCCGAGCACCTAAGCTGGAAAAAAATGTTATTTTTATACATCAAACCATATAATACGCCCCTGTTCATTGGCAACCATGGCAACATTGTTATATCATTTAACCTAACCTAACTGTGAGTGAATAATATATTGTTGAGATCGAACAGTAAGACGAGCTACACGTGTTTTAATCGATCCACCCCCTTGTAACAGGTTATGGACCCAGGACCGCGTTAAAAAGTATAAAGTCGCGTCGATTATCGCAGTTAAAGACTTTTGTGTGTAAGCATTGTGTTCAGAATATCTCCAAATCGAAATCATGTCAGTGAATTTCATTTCAAGTGTACCGAGATTGAAAGGCCGGGAAAACTATAGTAGTTGGGCTTTTGCAGCTCGAAATATGCTCGTTTTGGATGATTTATCGGGTTGTTTGGACGGTTCGGAATCGGATACAGTGAAGGATGGAAAGGCTTTAGACAGCATCAAAACGAAATCATTGGACTTGGAGGTTGGAGGCTTCAGATGGACGGAGTGTGGGAAGTGCTTTTCTTGGAACCAACCGGACCGGTAACAGCAGATATAGTATCGGTAATCGAAGTTACGTTGGCAACGCTGTCACGGGAAACTCGATGACATCCGTCAATCAGAATTCCAACCTCAAAAATATAAAATGTCACAGATGTAAACAAACGGGGCATTTTAAGAATAAATGTCCAAACAAAGGCTCGAAAGTTGCTTTCAACACAGTATTTTTGAGTGCTCAATTTAGTAAAAATGAATGGTATGTAGATTCAGGAGCAAGTTGCCATTTGACTGTTCGCCGTGAATGGTTATCAGATGTAGGTGATAGTGTTGAACAAAAAGAAATAGTAACAGCGAACAATCACAAACTTATTGTTACGTGTTTTGGGGACGTTAATATAAGAACAACTTTAAATTCAAGTTCTTATGACGTAGTTATCAAGAAAGCTATGTGTGTACCGGAGTTGACGACTAACCTTCTATCAGTGGGTGCTCTAACTAGAAACGAGAAGAAGGTGAATTTGACCAGAAGGGCTGTAAAATCTTTGGTAGTCATGGAGTGCTAGTTGCCGTGGCAGATTTGATGAATAATGTCTACAAGCTGAGACTAGAAGAAAAACCTAATTGTTTTTGGTCTATGGGGACTTCACCTGCAGTGAGTGATGAAGTGTGGCATAGGCGTTTTGGACATAATAACTACCAAGATCTATGCAGAATGCAAGCTGGTGCAGTTGAGGGTATGACATTTCAAACCAAGTCGAGTAGTGCTAGGGAGTGTCAAACTTGTTATGAAGGCAAACAGAAAAGACTTTCATTCAGCCAAAGTGATTCGAGAAGTAGTTCTCTTCTTGAATTAATACATACCGACGTGTGGGGGCCAATGGAGGTAAGATCTATTGGAGGATCTAGATATTTTGTTTTGTTCGAGGATGATTACAGTAGATTTGTATATGTCTACTTTGTACAACACAAGTCAAAAGTGTTCGAATGTTTTGAAAGTTTCAAAGCATTAGTTGAGAACCAGATGGGGAACAAAATCAAGAAATTAAGGTCAGACAATGGTGGCGAGTTTAGCTGCAGGGACATCGAGAATTTTTTGGACAAAAATGGAATAATTCATCAAAAAACTAACTCATATACGCCACAGCAAAATGGTGTAGTGGAACGCATGAACAGATCGATAGTTGAAAAAGCTAAATGTTTGCTTTTCGATGCCAATCTTGATACCAAACTATGGGCAGAAGCAGTACGTACGGCTGTGTACTTAAAAAACAGATCTATTGCAGCATCATTGGGCAACAAGATACCTTACGCAGCATGGTATGGTAAACAACCTTATGTGGGCATATTAGGATTTTTGGAAGTGAAACTATGGTCCATATACCCAAAGAAAGACGAACCAAATGGAGTAAGAAGTCTGAAAAATTGATTCTAGTTGGTTTTAGTGAAACAACCAAGGACTATAGAGTTTTTAATGCAAATAATAACTCTGTAACTATAAGTAGAGATGTTGTCATCATAGAAGACATGGACAAGGTTTTCATCAATACAAAAACGCAGGATCAGGATCAAGTGGGGGATCTTAGTGAAGAAGAAAAATCCGGAACCAGTCGTAAGCAGCTCAGATAATTCTGACCAATCTCAAGATTATCAATCAACCAATGAGGAGGCAGATACATCTAATGAGACATCTGGATCTGACAGTGACTATATTCCAATGGGAAACTCAGACGATCTATTGGAAGGCCAATTGCCAGTAGAAGAGGTTCGCAGATCACAAAGAACACCAAAGCCAAAGGTACTAGATGATTATGTCACCTATATGAGTAATGGTGATGCAGGATATGATGGTGATCCAATCAGTGTGAAGCAAGCTCTTTCGAGAACTGACAAGGAGCAATGGGGCCAGGCAATGATGGAGGAATACCAGTCTTTTATGGAAAATGATGCATGGGAGGTCGTTGATTGTCCAGATGGCGTGAACGTAATTGGGAATAAATGGGTTTTCAAGAGAAAAAGGAACCAGGATGGCACTATACGTTACCGAGCTAGGTTGGTGGCCAAGGGGTTCACTCAACAAACAAGGAGTAGACTATGATGAAACATTTTCTCCGGTGAGAAGGCACAGCACACTCAGTTTACTAATCGCCCTTTCCGTTCAGTTAGATTTAACTATAAGCCATCATGATGTAATGACAGCCTTTTTAAACGGCAATTTGAACGAATGTCTCTATATGTGTCAGCCAGAAGGTTTTTAAAGGGTACGAATAAAGTATGTAAGCTTAAGAGGGCAATTTATTACCTAAAGCAGGCATCTCGAATGTGGTACGAGAAGGTTGATACAATTTTGAATTACATTGGTTATAAGAAATCTGAATTGGAACATTGTATGTATATCAAGTTAAGTGGTGAAAATTTAACAATTGTGGCTTTTTATGTTGACGATTTTTGCGTTTTTTCTAACAATACTTAAGAAACTGTTATTTTGAAGCAAAAACTTAGTGATAAGTTCAAACTAAAAGATCTTGGTGAAGCCAAGGAATGTTTGGGTATGAAAATTACTAGAGATTGGAAAAAAGGTATTATCAAGTTAGATCAGACAGATTATGTAAATGAAATCTTGAAGAAATTTAACATGTCAGATTGTAAACCGATAGGAACGCCTTTAGAAACAAACCTAGAATTTCCAGTTGATGTAAACACTTGCGACAAAAATTTTCCTTATCAGAATGCAATAGTCAGCTTGTTGTATTTAGCAGTTTTGACAAGACCCAGATATTTCACATTCAGTGAGTTTTCTCAGTCAATTTAATACTAAGTATACTGAATATCATTGCGTAAAGAGGCTGTTAAAATACTTACAAGGTTCCAAAAGCTCTGGTTTAATATTAAGAATCAGAATTAGGTTTGCAAGGTTTTGTTGATTCTGATTGAGGTAGTGATAAGGTGGATCGCAAATCGTATACTGGTCATGTTTTTAAGCTTGCTGTAGGTTCCATATCTTGGGAGGGTAAAAAGCAGAAAACAGTTGCGCTTTCAAGCACTGAAGCTGAGTATATGGAGCTTTCAGAGGCAGCCAAAGAAGCAATATATTTAAGGAATATTTTATACGAAATTTGTGGTAATACTGATTGTGTAACATTGTTCAATGATAATATGAGTGCTCAAAAATTGGCTGTTTATCCTTTGTATCACAAACGCTCAAAGCACATAGATATAAGGCATCACTTTATTAGGGAATTAAATCATGATGAAAAGGTTGAACTTTTGTATTTGTCTACAAATGAAATGATTGCTGATATCTCAACCAAAAGCTTAAATCATGATAAACATTGTTAGTTTGTATTGGGCTTAGGATTGGAAGGATAAATCATATGTTTTGATGTAGTGAGGGTGTTATTTTTATACATCAAACCATATAATACGCCCCTGCTCATTGGCAACCATGGCAACATTGTTATATCATTCAACCTAACCTAACTGTGAGTGAATATATTGTTGAGATCGAACAGTAAGACGAGCTACACGTGTTTTAATCGATTCACCCCCTTGTAACAAAAAGAATAGAGTACTTATTTATGTGATCAGATCATTAATATCAGTAGAAATGGGAAAAAACAGGGGAAGTCCAAGACTTTTGTAGGTGTGTGTAGTATCCCATCAACCAACCCATCTGCTCAAGAATCTCTCTTTCCTCTAAGTTACGCCCCTAGTGGCCATTTCAGAAACTTGAAAATATTTTCTAGGTTTTCTCTTGGCCGTTTAAGTCATAAAATTTTTTGCCGCAAACCTCTAGGGTGGATATAGCTTTCCAGATACAGTACCTCGCATTCTTTGTTGGCCACCCTGTACACCTTCTTACTTATCATATTTTATCCATATCGTAAATAAGACTGGGCAATAAATCAACTTTTACATCTATTCCGAAATTATTATAACAGTCTATTTTAGAACATTTTTTTTCTCTATCAAAGCAAAAAGGTATATTTTGAACCTACCCCAACAAATCGAATCATAGTTCAATTTGTGACCATTTTAATATAAAAAGGTTCGCCAACCTTTAACCTATAGCTTTGTTCTGTCACTGTAACTTAAAAAATGAACTGTATGTTGAGTTGTTTTGTATAGGGCATTTCAGAACATAACCTTAAAGTCAGCTGATTGTACCGTAAACAAACATTAACCTCTAATTGTCATTTTTTTCCTTAACTTTTTGAGACATTTTTCGAAATGCTAGTGTGCAATATGGTTTTATTGAGATTCTGATCCTGAAAAGCTGTGAAATGATCGATTATCTCGCGAAGTCAGAAGCAGGAAGCCCAGAAATTTTGATTTAATACAAGCACACTAGTTTCCGGGCAAATTGTTTGTCACTATAATAAACATGTTATTATTTACATCTCGTCCGTTGAATTCGTTCAACGTTGCCTTGTTGCAAATAAAAAGCACTCAGAATTTTCACTTTTTATCAAAAGCAATTAACCAGTGTATTAACGAGGATAGGTTCTAGTTTTTTATTTGTTTCAATATCGTTGGTGTTATGGGACAGTTATAATTTACTGATTATTGATACGTTTTGTTCACATAAATCAGCTGTTCCGCCTTCAAAAATATTGAATTTTGAACAAGCCGACACCAGTGTTCCAAGGGAGCTACAGGCTATGATTGGTTAAAATTTCTATCAGCTGTGATTGGTTGATCTCAAATAGGCATTTGTGTCGTGTTGCCAGATGTATTTCGTTGCATCGTGTCTACATAAGTAACTAAGGTTTATGGAAAAATATGGGTCTCATTGAAAATGTTTTATTATCACTAGTGATCTAGAAACGTACATACTATATAATTGGTAACTACCGGAGATGCACTCATAGAGTATAGAGTATTTTTAATAAGAATAAGAATACCTTGAATACAAGGTAGCTACTTATTAAATTTGCAGTTTGGCAAACTCGCAAGAATTCCTCTCTCCCCTCAATGTATAAACAAAGAGACGTCCGGCTATATCTAGTTGTTGGAAAATCATTGGGTAGACCCCTTTTAGTTAAAGTGATTATAGTATCATTCACATAGGGCAAGGTAGAATTAGGGTAGAAGTGGAGTATCAAATCAATGCAATACTTTTACCGCTGTCGTTCACATTGATTCATTTGTGGGGTATCATTTTCTGGTACGCATGCGCACGTCGTTTCCTTCAGACCAGATTTCCTGCTATTTATCTTGTTGTTCATTTTTCAAATTGCCGGGTAATTTGGCAATACTCCGGTCAATTTTCGATCTAAGCTCTCCATAGCCGTAAAGTCCTTCAAACACTATACAATATGAAACAAATTTTGACAATTTCAAAATGACAGAAATCGACCGTCATAAACACGATTCCGATTGGCTCCGGTAAGAATTTGCCACACGCTTGTCCCAAAAAGTTTGGAGCTTGGTATCTTTTACCTTGCCACTACTTCGCCACTACCACGTTAAAGCAATCTTAATTCTATGTGAACAGCGGGTATGAAATGTACGCGTCAAATATTCTTAATTCATAATTCACTTCTACCTCACCTCTACCTTGCCCTATGTGAATGATACTTAAGACTTTGATGCAAGCCCTAAAGGCTTGCGAAAAATAAATAACATAGACATAATTAGTTATTTGATGTCTACCACAAGAAGTTATTATACTGCATAGGCAGTTAAAATCTTATAAAAGTTTGAATGATGCTTTCAAAAATTTGAAGGCCGGGTTTTGTACTCACTGTGGAAGTAGTAATGCAGACCATATTATTATCAGAGCTGAAGAAAGTTATATTTACATTATTAGCCCTTTTTTCTTGATGTCTCAATAACAATTTGATTGATTTTTTTGTAATATAATATGTATTGTTTCCGGTACAAGCTGTCAATTTTGACGTTATGTTGACAGGTTTCTGAAATGACCTATTGAGAAGAGGCGTTTTTTTGTGCTAATACGGTTCAACCCGGTTCAAATACATGGCATTTTCTTGCTAAACGGTGACGTCACAAACGTCAGAATTTGAACCGTATTCAAAAACAAGCTGGACTGTGGTTCATAGAGCTCTCAAATGCTCCATCTCTTTCAAGGCTTAGGGCTCAAGCTCTTATTGACAGTTTGTGTTTGATTTGTTTATGGTGAATGTATTATACAATAATATAATAATATGTATTTTTTGTGGTGAAGGTGAACATATTATTTTGCAATTCAACTTTCAACTCCGAACACAATTCAAGTGATGAAGGGAGACTGATAACCCAGTTTTCTTCTTCAATCTTTGTTGGGAAGGAGGAAAATCCCGTGAAGATGAAAATGGAGGATTTTTTAACTGTTGATTTGGAGATCAAAAGCAGAAGTAGCGATTTCATGTTAATTCAAAGATAAAAACACAATTGACTCAGGTTATGGTTGACACTATGGATCTTTTATCTGCTTAATGACATTCTGGTTTGAAACAGTTCTTTTTTCTTGAGTGTTGAATCAATGACGTCAGCGCTCGAATACAGTTAACAAGAAAAAACGCCCTAGGTTATGAGAATGTCCAAGCGAAATCTGAGATGAAACAGGTGGGTACTAGATACTAAATAATATTTCAAAAGTGTTCGAACGTCTGGTTTTCTGTCATGATCGCAGATATACTTCATACCTCGCTTCATACTCATGAAAGTTGAGAACCAAGTAAACAATAACAAATATCCTCGGTTTTCATGGCCTACTATTTTGATTCCGAAATATGAAAATTGGGACAATTGTCGGGGTTTATCAAAATAGACCCATACTATATTATATTTTTGGAAAGCCTGTAAAAAGACAAATTAATTGTTTGATACACGGTATGTCCCCGGATGCGTATTGGCATTCCTTACTACGCTACAGAGCATAGATGAGCCGAATCGCAGTAAAGTATGGCTGGACTGGGCGCACAATTTGTTCAGCCATTGTTTACTACGGTACAGATCAAATGCGCTGTATGGAAGAAAAGTATATGGTACGAATGGATTTGTTCACTCCATTCATTGATTATTATCGTTCACTACTATACAGTGTGTCTGCTTAAGTTGGCCACATATGGGAAACTTTTTTATTATTAATTTCAGGAAAAAAAGTTATTCTTTATAAAAAGTTCTGCATGTTCCAAAACGTGGAATGCAACCATCAGATATTACATTTTTTCATTTGAATTAATGCATTGATTTAAATGTCCAATAATTAAAATAAGAGATTACTGTTTAATATTAATTTATTTATAAAATTTAATAAATTTAAAAAAGAAAAAAACAATCATTTTAATGGTAGTGTTTATTTTTCTTTATAAAAATTTTCGATATTGTCAAATTTTACTCTTGAGTGAAATTCATATTTTTTGACAAACCTCGTATACGACTGAAAAAATGTAATATCTGATGGTTGCATTTTAGGTTTTGGAACATGCTGAACTTTTTATAAAGAATAACTTTTTTTCCTAAAATTAATAATAAAAAAGTTTCCCATATGTGGCCAACTTAAGCAGACACACTGTATATAATGGAGATTAATTACATACATATGTATATAAAAATTATCTATTATAAAGGTGAATCTATATATAATTTTGATATGATGATGTGTATAATGGCTTCACGGAGCCACATTCTGTGGTGCTACCCAATGATAGGCCGCAATACTAAAGACGCATTCCTGAACTAAATTCAAGTAAAAAAGGTCTTATTGGTAAAACTATTGTCATTTTGTCTTGAATATAAATATTCTGCTTTTCGAGATACAGGTTTAGAGAAAAATCGGACTTATTATTAATGAAACTAGTAACTGTCGCTTGTTGCTATATTTGTTGTTATGGGGACAATGTTTTTGCATTTTCCTTACAGCCTATGATTTTTCATGTGGTCAAAAAGTAGAGTTTTTTCCAACCCTCCAACAACACTGTATTTCAAAAACTAAACCAGACCATGCGTCTTTTAAACTATGGTCTATCATTGAGTAAAACTTTGTATAGGCTCATTAGAAGCACGCCAAAACATGCGGATTCAATTTAATAGCGTAGAACTCAATGTTTCGAATTAAAATACAAACATTATCATTATGAGTGAAAATAATACTATCCTATGCTCAACAGTACACAATTTATTCACAGATTACAGGCATAGTTTGGGTTAGTCTTGAAAAGTTGACTCTATATCCTCATTTTGTCAAATTGTGTGATCATGTGACGGAAAGGTTACGTAGTTAGTACGTGATATTGAACAGTTTTGAATTTCGGTAAACAATATAGTCCAATAAAATTTTAAGTTGAAAAAAAAAATGGGCAAGATGTATTTTTCAAAGTTTGTCAACGACGGTCTCCTGAGTGTAAAATTAGCAAAATCGGAGATTTTTTCCGTGTGGTTTTTGTGCAATGAGGGTGGTTCTTTTGAATTGTGCTACAACAAAATGATTAAACTGGATTCGTACATGAGAAAACTGTTCATATCTTTACCTCATGATTTTTTTTTAAATTTTATCATTTCCGGACTTAGCGGCCGCTGCATGAGCCGTATTTGGGGTGATTTCAAAAAGTTAGTTTGCAATTGATCCATGATGAGAGTGGTTCAAAATAAATGAACAAGCAACTTCTCCTCATGGACTTTGTCACTTGATTATTTTTGAAGATAGCCCAGTTCATGGAATTGGGGTTGTTTCGTTATTGTTGTCTAGTTCTGTAAATTTGCCAAATCGAAGATGTTCGTGATAAAATTACATATACTGTGACCGGCTAAAATATGATTTGTGATTTTTTCGTGATTTCGATTTGTGAGTGGGCGCACATGGCTCCATTCCACCGCGATCACTAGTAGGTCTATTGTGGCTCAATATGGAGCACAGTTATTTCAAATTCAGGGTTTGGATTTTTTGGAAAACGTTCAAACATGTTGTTTTATCTGTGGATGCGATTTATTTAATGACAGTTTCATGTATACAGGGTCAACCAAAAATAAGTTACGACCATTACTTTCTTTGTTTCAAATGGAAACATGTATTTTTTTATTTCATATTTGAATTCTGCGAGAATTCTGAGTATACAGGGTGTTTCCTAAAGATTGGTAAAAAAATTCGTTGTGTGATTCCTGGGGTATTTTCATGAAAAAAAGTTCCTATAAACATTTGCCGAAAAATGCTTCCTAAGGGAGCTACGCCCCTTTAAATAGGGCACCCCGAAGACGGTTTTTCCTCAATATTTCCGAAACCTTACATACAAAAATCATGAAATTTGGTACATCATACAAACTTTTAATGCTGAATGAGAATTTGAGCTCAGAATTTCAAAATTTTAATCAGGGGCGTACCATACTGGCGGGGTTAAAGGTTAAAAGAATCCAATTTTCTTTTAACCTTTAACCCCGCCAGTATGGTACGCCCCTGATTAAAATTTTGAAATTCTGAGCTCAAATTCTCATTCAGCATTGAAAGTTTGTATGATGTACCAAATTTCATGATTTTTGTATGTAAGGTTTCGGAAATATTGAGGAAAAACCGTCTTCGGGGTGCCCTATTTAAAGGGGCGTAGCTCCCTTAGGAAGCATTTTTCGGCAAATGTTTATAGGAACTTTTTTTCATGAAAATACCCCAGGAATCACACAACGAATTTTTTACCAATCTTTAGGAAACACCCTGTATGTTATGCAATATACCCCATACCTATATCTAACCGTTTTCGAGAAAATGGCATTTTAAATACATAATTTTAATCATTCTAAAACTGGTTGATGTTTCTATTGGTTGAAAAATTGAAATGAATTTTCATTCAGCAACGTAAATAAGTGGAACTTACTCCGATAGAGATTTCCTGATTTTAAATATATTAGAGTTCGGGGTGTTATCTTTAAAGGTTATAAGGATATCAACGTTTTTCTATACATAGAATAGTTGGCTGATGGTCTCTTCCAATTAAGCATCCTTCTGTCCAATCTATATTATCATTATTCCTTGTATAGAAAAACGTTAAAATCTTTATAACTGTTAGAGATAAAACCCCCAATACTTGCATTTGAAATCAAGGAAAAATTAATTTTCTATCGAACTACGGGATAAAATACAGGGTGTCCTCAAAAAAGGAAGAAGTCTGATTTTTTTTGACTTCTGATACTCAATTGTTTTTTCTGATAACAAATTCTGAAAATTCAGAAAAATTACCACAATTATGCTAATTTGAACCACTCTCCAGGGTTATTATTAACGAAGATAGCGATTGGCCAAAATATACGAGAACACCCAGTACAATATTCGTCTAACCATAACTATTTTAAACGGAAAGGTTGGTACAGAACCGTAATAAATGTCTAGAGTTACATCCATGTGAGTAGTGCCCTCCTTATACCGGTTTCGTCCCGTAATTGGACTCATCAGTAAGGCAGCTGGCACCACTCACACTGATGCAACTCTAGACACTACCCCAATCTGGGTAAATGTGCAGTGGTTGTTTTTAGACAACCACTGCCATCTATTATTGGTTCGCAAGTCTGCGAACGCAAATAGATGTGGAGTATGTTCGAGCTGTACCTCTCGATCATGGAATTCCATGATCCGGTATAAGGAGGGCACTACTCACATGGATGTAACTCTAGACATTTATTACGGTTCTGTACCAACCTTTCCGTTTAACATCGGATAACCGTAAAACAATGTCTCTTCATAACTATTTTGTTGTGGCACATTTCAAAATAACCACCCTTTTTGCTCAAAATCCGCAGGAGGAAAATTTTCGATTTTGCTAATTTTACACTCAGTAAGCAGTTACTGACAAATTCTGAAGAAAATCAGCTTTCCCGTTTTTTTTTTCACGTTAAAATTTCATTGGATTATTATTGTTTACCGATATTCTCAGCTGTTCAATACTATGTACTAAGTGCGTTACTTTTCCGTCACATGAATTTTACGAAATGAAGATAGAGTCGACTTTATAAGACCAATTCAAACTATCCCTGTACGCTGTAAAAATGAATTGTACTGGTGAGAAAAGCATAGTTTTATTTTTACGCATAATGATAATGTAAGTAGATATTTAAATCCTAAACATTGAATTTCACGCTATTAAATTAAATCCGCATGAATGATGTGCTTTTAATAAACCTATACAGGGTTTTATTCAATGATAGGCCATAGTTTCAAAGACGCATTTTTGAACCAATTTCAGATAATCATGTGTCCTAAATAGTCTGGTTTTCAAGATACAGTGTGTTGGAGGTCTACTTTTTGACCACATGAAAAATCATAGGGCGTGAAGGAAATTCAAAAATATCATGTCCATAACCACAAATATAGCAACGCGCGAAGTTGACTTGATTTACTGATAATAAATCCGATTTTTTTCTAAACCTGTATCTCGAAAACCAGAATATTCTTTTTCAAGACACAATTAATGACGGTATGTTAGCCTATAAGACCTTTTCTGCTTTTCTACTTGAATTTGGTTCAGGAATGCGTCGTCTTTGGAATTACGGCCTTTCATTGAGTAGCACCCTGTGTGGACGCAGATTATTGTTCTTGAAACATTTTTTAGTTCTTATTTGCGAAATTAAAAATGGCTCCGTGAAGCCATCGCACACATCATCTCATTAATAAGATATAGTAGGATTTTTCAAGATTCATCTTTATGATAGATAATTTTTATATACATATGTATGTAATCAATTTTCTCTATATATCGTACCTAGTAAACGATAATAATCAATGAATTGGGTGAACAAATCCATTCTCACCATAAATGTACCTATTCATTACATGTCGCGCATTTGGTCTGTACCGTAGTAAACAATGGCTGAACAAATTGTGCGCCCAGTCCAGCCATACTTTACTGCGATACAGCTCATGTATGCTCTGTAGCGTAGTAAGGAATGCCAATACGCTCCCCGGATAGGTGTTACAAGAGACAAATGGACTAAAAATTTAAAGATACGACAAAAAGTCATTCTTGATAAAAGTTTTTCATTCGTCTAAAATAACATCTGTCGAAAAAAAAAATCGTCAAATATACAGCGAGACAAAAAATAACGAATGTGAAAACTACTAGAGAAACTTTTGATATTTATTATTATTTTTTCAATTTTGGACGGAAAATGTTGAATGAGAAAGATGAGTATTTTACAGGGCTGGTTAAAAAAATCAAAATTGTTATTTTCTGTACACAGGGTGATTCAGGAGGAAATGTTAATACTTCAGATACTTAGTCAGGTCCCAACATAAAAGTTTATATAAATATAGGTCCGCAAGGCCGTCGTTTTCGAAATACAGGGTGTTAAATGTGAAGACCTGATGAAAGTTTTTAATAGATATTTTCGAAACCTGAAGATAATTGAATACAATTTAGTACAGTTTCTAATCTCTTCACACTCTATTCAATGAATGAAAACTTAGTATTGTATAACCTTCATGAGTGGGATACTTATACAGCGGTTCAAGAAAAAGTTGCCCTACATTTTTTGGTTGTTGATTTTTAGTTTTATAGTTTTGGCAACAAATTGGGAATATCTGGAAGAACACTTCAAAGATAAGGTACTCTTCACGTACATTGCTGGGACGTACCATTTTCGAGAAAAATGCATTTTAAAATCTTTTAACACACTGATTATGGTGAAAAAAGTCGTGTGCATCTGCCAAGGCTATCGAGTTTCCGCTGAGAGTTTTGGAACACGCAATTTTGTCTGTAATATGATTTTCAAATGCATTTTTCTCAAAAATGGTGCGTCCTAGCGAGGTACAAAAAGAATACGTTATCTGTGTAGAAAACCCCAGATTTTCAGAAGTTGCAGGCAAAACTACTAAAGATCAAGAATAAAAAAAAATTGGGGCAAATTTGTCTTGAACCCGTCTTTGTATATCTTACTCGTGAAGGTTATACAATACTCAGTTTTTGTTCATTAGAGTGTGAAAAGTTTAGTAACTGTACCGAATTTTATTCAATTATCAAACAGATTTCGAAAATATCTACAAAAAGCCTTCATCCGGTCTTCACTTTCAACACCCTTTATTTCGAAAACGAAAGGCATGCGGACCCGTATAACTTGTATGTTTATTTTTGGGCCCTGAATATTTACCTTAAGTATTGACATCCTCCTAAATCACCCTGTGTACTAACCTATTTCTTATAGAAAATTGGATTTTCAAAATAAGTAAAAACATTACCGGGAATGACATTTCGGATTTTGATATCTCAAGATTCTTTTCTCTAAGCTTTTCTCTTACAGAAAATAACAATTTTTCATTTTTTGAACAGCCCTGTATTATACTGATCTTTCTTCTTCATCGTTTTCCGTCCAAAATCAAAAAAATAAGTATAAATATCAGCAGTTTATTCCAAGTAATTTTCACATCTTAATATTTATAATTCGTTATCACCTTGTAGCTCAAAAACCAAAAGGCCATTTTTGTTTGTGGCATCTTTCGTTCGACAAAAACGTAGCTCAGGTTCGTCAAAGACGCAAGGTTCCATGTTTACTAATATCCGAGATAACCCGAAATTGCAACTTGCAACCAAATGAGACACCCTGCGTATAGGGTCTTTGATTATATTACGTTGCTCATAGAACGTTTATCTTTCAAGATAGAAAAAAATGTTTTATATAAAAGTTGTGGTTTTATCCTATATTACCTTCGGCAGTTTTCAAAAAGATAAAAGTTAAATCGACAAATCGAAAAATCTAGACAACATTTTTTCTAAATGGAACTCCCTGTATATTATGCGCTAGCATGAAAGATATTTTTCTCCTTATTACAAATACTACGTGCCGAAGATACGGAGGGATCTCCGTAACCATGAGAGATAGAAAGTCGGTTGAAAAGAATATGCCGCTTTAAAATCTAAAAAGTTCCTAGTAGTTCCGGAAACATCCGGAAAAAAAAGAAAAAACGTATTTTGAGAAAATTGTTATTTTTATTGCTGAGTTTATTACAAAAGATTTTTGAAAATAAATGACACTTTCTCATTGCCAGTTTTTCCCCCCTATAAGATGACATCAAATTTAAGATCCGACCCTTCGTCTTCGGGCCAGATCCCTGTACTGGCCCTCCTTATCTTGGCACGTTGTATACAGTATGTCGGGCGATGAGGTAAAAGTCTTTCTTCATAAAAATGTTTGCTTGTTGAAAAAAATACGATTGTCTTTGGAAAAAAAATCTTCAAAAAGTTTAAAAAACATTTTTTTTTCAGAAAAAAGTTCCCATCTTCAAAAGTTTTTGGCAAAATTGACTTTTAAACATTTTAGTCGTACCGAATCTTGCACACAAATCATGAAAAACGTGGATGGCATTCACCGGAATCCTTACTGCATACTTCAAGACGGCACTCTTTATTCCTCCACTTAACGAAAAATCACAATAAAAAATAGTCCAAGACCAAAAGACCTAATTTCCAGTAAGTCGCAGAAAAAATAACCATTGAACGTACTGGGTCCTGTCTCTCTCTCTTTGATCATATATGTCATTGTTTAGATAATAGTTTTCAATTATATTTTTCTCAACAAAAAAATATTCAAGTCAATAAATTTAATAAATTGATTAATGAAAGTTTAATTCATAATACAGAACAAACTACAAACAATGACATGATAGAAAAAACCGTTATCAATTTATCTAATAGAATTCTCTCAAATGATGAAAACAATGTTTTATCAAAAGGTTTAAATTTTGCTGTTACACCAAAAATTATAAATAAATTAGATATTATATCATCCATAGAAGCAACAACACAAAATTTACCAGAAGAACAACAAGAAGAATTTAGAATCAGATCAAAATTGATTTTAAATAAATCTTATAATATTAAACAAAATATCAATCATGCAGAACGTTTAGCAATAAAAAATTTGAAGTCAGATCATAGTATAAAAATACTTCCTGCAGATAAAGGTAATGCAACAGTAATTTTAGATAACACAACCTATGAGAATAAAATAATGTCTCTAATAAATGATGGAAATTACACAAAACTGACTAAAGATCCAACAGAACGTTTTGAAAGACAAATATATTCAAAACTCAAAAAACATAAAAGATTTTTTTCAGATAATGAAAGATCTAAACTGACACCACATAATAGTAAAGCACCACATTTTTACGGTGTGCCTAAAATACATAAACAGAATATACCATTAAGACCAATAGTCAGTAGTATTAACTCACCAACTCATACATTAGCCAGATTTTTACTAAACATACTCACTCCTTTAGCAGGCAACACACAATCATACATTAAAAATTCACAACATTTCTTAGAGAAATTATCAAACATCAATTATAATCCCAATAATCTTCTTGTAAGTTTTGATGTAGTAAGTCTTTTCACTAATGTACCTGTTGATAAGACATTGATGATCATAAGAGATAAACTTGAAAATGATACACATTTAAAAGAAAGAACAGACTTGGATATTAATGCAATTCTAGAACTTTTAACAATCTGTGTTAAAACAACATATTTTCAATATAATAATGAATTTTATCAACAAGACTTTGGAATGGCAATGGGTTCTCCTTTATCTCCACTTTTAAGCAATATTTTCATGGAACATTTTGAAACAATTCATGTAGAAACATATAGATACAAACCAATGATTTGGTGGAGATATGTACATGATATTTTTTCTATATATGAGTATGATGAACAAAAACTTGATGATTTTTTAAATTACATTAATGATAAAGAACCCACGATTAAATTTACAATTGAAAAAGAACAAAATAATGAAATTCCCTTTTTAGATATACTAATTAAAAAAGATCTTCGAAATTTCAAAACCAAAATTTATAGAAAACCAACCCACACAAATAGATATCTCAATTTCAATTCCAATCATCCATTGAATATTAAAAAGGGTGTGGTGAAAAGTTTATATGATCGAGCAAAAATAATTTGTGATAATGACGATTTTGAATCCGAAAAAGATTTCATTAGAGATGTTTTGTCAAAAAATAATTATCCCGTAAATTTTACTAAAAAGTGTTTTGATAGTTTTGAACAACCTAGACAAGGAGATAAGAATATACCTATAACTAATTTAATTATTCCATACATACCTGGAATTTCTCATAAACTGAAACGTTTAGGTCAAACATATAATATACGGACCATTTTCAAAACTAATAACACACTTCGCTCTAATTTAACAAAAACTAGATCCTAATAATATTAATGGGTCAACCAAAAATGTCATTTATAAAATTCCTTGAGAATGTAATAAATTCTATATTGGAGAGACCTCACGACCCTTAAAAAAGAGAATTGAAGAACATGAATCATACATGAAAAAAAGAGAATTTCATAGATCGGGAATTTGTCAACACGCATTTGATAATAATCATAGAATAAATTGGGATAATTCAAAAATCTTAACAAAAGAACCATGTTCTAAAAAACGTAAACTTAAAGAAAGTGCATATATAATGTTAAATTCTAACGAATGTGTAGCAACTTGCTCTGTAAATCTAAGTAATACATGGTTACCTTTATTAAGAAATTGAACATAGCCCAAAAAAATGAATTATAAATACCAAAGTTGTATATTAGTAAACTTTGTAAATACTGAACATATATAAAGTTAAAGAATCAACACCAAACATTTCAATGTCAGTAAAAGTGACATTTTGTGCCAAAAACACAAAAAAACACAATCTTTTACTGCGAAATCCTGAAAAAACGTAGAATAATTTTTGAATTTGAATTAATTGTTTCTTTTTTAGGTTCCACTGACGACGAAAGCAGATTCGCTTTTGAAACGTTTGATATTGTTAGGTTTTATTGTTTACTGATAGAATTTTTTTCAGGTAATATAGAAGATCCGGTATATTACCACTAGTTTGATTGTATTTTGATAGGGTGTGGCGAAATACCCAAAAAAATCAGGTAAATCTCTCTCTTTATGGTAAACATTTGTACACTAATAAAATAATCATGATATATTTTGCTGATAACTTTTGAATATCGCACTCGACTCTTGAAACAGAAAATCCAAACTTTTTTCATCGACAATCGTTTTTTTTATAGCATTCAAAAATTTTTACAAACTTTTTCTCGAAAAATGAAATTTTTGGTTCATTTCACCTATTGGGTATCCAATGCGGGACATACTGTATATAGTGCACAGTTCCGTCTTATGGAAGATGCGGTCATGTAGACTGAGTCAACATTTCATATAAGTAAATATGTAAATTATCTTCAGAAGACTAACTTTTTTAGGGCTAATACATAAGTACTTTAAAACATTGTTAACTGTCGATAAATGAAAATATAAAGACATTAATAAGTCAATTTATTTAAAGCTTGAAAATAATGTTTAAAAAGCAGGAAGGATACTTTTCTTCTCAAAAATGTATTGTATGAGACTATTTATTGAAATTAATAATATAGATTTGAAGTTATCGTCTGAAAAAATCAGGACCACGTATAAGTAGCTGAGTAGTAATATCCATTTCCCGCGAGTAGAATACTTTAATTTTTTTATGATTATTCAATAATTGAAGCGAACTTTGAAATATTCAATCTCATTTGGACGGCACTTTTTGAGAACTAGTTTACTTCAAGTGAGGTTAGGTTGTCAACACAATGTGACAGTGACTACAAAACAAGTATGAACGTTCAAATGGGCTGTTTCAAAATGATGTATTTGAAGGTTGACATTTTGTCCAATGTTCTGATTGGCTCTTAAACAGTGGAGTAATGAAATTAGATCATTTCATTCGTTATAAACAATTGAGTAATTGAAAAAAAGTCACTGGTATGAGTAACGAGTTATATTAACCAATAGAAAGTGGATGTATAATACATCTATTATTATATAGTCATAGATAAAATAGTGTTTGGCCAAGATCATAATTTGACGCACAAAAACTAGAAAACTAAGCAGTGAACATAGTGTTCATTTTAGTAAAATTCAGACATTTCCAAGCAGTTTGATAAAATTTGTCGTCAAAATAAAATCATATCATCTAGATCTCCTTGACCGTACGTGGAACCACTGTACAGTGTGTCCCCGGATCGACGCAGGAATAGGTGGAAAAGACAAAAAAAAATTGGATTGAGATTTCATCATGTGGTTCAGCTCTGCTTGGATAGAGAAAAATAATGTATGTCATAGTTTTAGTTTCGGAAAATGAAGTATGTATTGTATATAAACCTCTTGGCTATTTTTCTCACTAATCAAGTGCTTCTTTTATAGGAGATCCGACAACATTCTATTGAAGAAAGTTGCTCAGAATAAAAAACTGAGTGAGAATACAAAATTTCAAAGCCCTCCGACTATTTTTCTATTTTGAAGAGATTAGAAAAGTTCATCAGCAAGTTTTCAAATGATGAACTACGCAATTCTATAAAATATCTTGATACTAGAAAATGCATCTCTATGATATTCTGAAAACTTGAATGGAAAATTACAAAATACCGAAGTAAGCGGAAGGTTTTGGAATCTTCTACTCTCACTCAGTTTTTTATTCTGAACAGCTTTCTTCAATAACATTTTGTCGTATTTCCTGAAGAAGCACTTGACTATTGAAAAAAAGGTTAATTTCCAAGACATAATTGATTGTTCGAAATTATGACACAAATTAATTCATATTCAAGCAGTATAGAACCCCTGAAAATGAAATTTGATTTTTTTTTTTGACTTTTTCACCTATTTATGTGTCGATCCAGGGACACACTGTATACATAGTGACCCATATGAAAGCGGGCCACCCTCATAACATTTTAATTTATTGATTGATTTGGACGATTTTTTTTTAATGTAGATAGGGGAAAGGTGTATTTTGAGACCATATGTCACGTCGCCAGGCTACTAGAATAAATTTAGAGGCTGAAAAATCCAAAAAAAATATAAGCGATTTTTTTAAAAAGAATCTTCATACGCCACTGGATTTTCCATCCCCGGAAATGGGTATAGATCCATTTTTAGGAAAAAATATTCAATTCAAAGGTATCATTCCTGTGAATATCTATTAAATGTTGTTATTTAATAAATTTGTTGTGATGGATTTGCCAGCGCAATAGTAACGAGGTAAAATGCTTCTTGGTGCATAATAAAATTAGTCGTTAATATTGAATCTTTTTTCATGAAATTTGGTACAGATCTATTTCAGGGTGTGACGAAGCCAGTGGCGTAGGCAGACTTTTTCTAAAAAAATCGCTAATATGGATTCTGGATTTTCCAGCCTCTAAATATGATCTAGCAGGCCTTGAATTTTGAACAAGTTTTGACGCCGTCTGGCCTCAAAATAAACCTGTCTAATCTTCTCATTTCAAAAAATTGTCAAAATCGCTACATAAATAACATTGTTATGGGTGAGGGCCGCTTTCAGAATCAGAATCAGAATCAGAATAAGCTTTATTATCAAAAAACCAATGGTTTAACAGACAAAGCACAGTATAATATTCTAAAAATAAAATCACAAAAAACAAAAAGGAGACTAAAAGAACAATAAATAGAAAAAAATAAAGAAAAAAGTAATAAAATTTAACCTAAAACTATATATCATAATATTTAAAATAGGGCAATGATCACAATAAAAATACTACATCAAACGAAAAAATAAAATTTACTAGCCATAAAGTTTATCTTTATAAAATTCATCCAACGTATAAAAAGCTTTATTCAATAAAATATCACAAACAGAGTTCTTAAACTTAGGGAAACTAGATAAAGATTGCACACTTTTTGGTAGGTGGTTAAACATTCTAATTGGCTCGTATATCACAGATCTTTTTGACAATCAAATAGGTCACTCTGTATGTTCATGATATTTAGATCAGCGATTCTTGAGATATCTTTGTTTTTATTTTAAATATTTTGCGTTTCTTGCAAGGAGGTTCTATAAAGTTATCAAGAAAAAAATGGAAGCACGTAAATACAATCAAAGAGGCTCTTCATATGTATACTTGTTTCAAAGCACCCTGTATAAGACTTGTCCATTCTCGTATTTTAGGTTCAAGCGATTATCTCTCTCTTTTCAAAATAAAGCATTACGCAAAAGGGCAATAATTGAATGACCTCCAAGATAATTGAATTGAACCCTCGAGACTTTTTTCTTTGAGAACATGTAAAATCCGCAGTTAAGAAAACCTGGCTGATTCTTTGAAATGAGAAAATTAGAAAGATTTCTAAAATGGACTAGATAAAACTGTTAACATCAAAATGGTATAAATTTTCAAAACATTAAAGTTTGGTGAGTAGATCCTATATGCATGCGACGTGCGACTTGCTGCCTGGAATCGGGAAGGCTATCTACTTATTTAAAAACCTATCCGAATATATGCATGATTTTACAACGGATTGGGGTTAGCACGTCGCATTTTTCTAGTTCAATAGCATTTTTTTTCGCCTGCAATTGTTTAACGTGAAAAATCCGTTTTTTTAACAGTTTTGCCGTTTCCGGTTTCAAAAATGACCGAAAATAAAAATTGTCTGTGCGCAGGTGATTTCATATTCCTTATACTTATAAGCATAAGCAACCAAACGTACCTTTGCAGAAAATATTTGCGATCGGCCCGAACAGGTCTATTCCGAAGGTTGATATCAACAGAGATACAGGGTCTCAAAGTTGAATTTTGATTTTTTATTTTTTCGAATAACATTTGGAATAATCAAGTTATATTGATGAAATTTGGTTTATGGGGATTGTTTGACATGCAGAATTCATATCTAGCCTTGGTATGGCTCTTACATGTAGGGGGCACCACTTACACACCTTTCCACCCATTCAAATAGTCATAACTTTTTTGTACGCACTCGACCATTTTTTTTTTTAAATTTGATTCTTCCGTCATTTTCACGTAAAAAAGGAATACCTCGTAAAAGTGGATAGGAGTAACCTTTTCCAGGATATTTGCACTTAAAGTAATCCATGCAGTGTGTTTTCGAATGAAAAATTTTGAAAATAAACATAGGGGGCTACGAAAACGCCGTTGTCACGGTAATTTTGACAAGTGCGTCTCGAAATTTGATGTTTCTTGTAAAAAAAAGTAAATAATTATAAAAAAAATTATTGTGAAAAAATATAAAATTATTATTATTTTTCTTTAATCAAGAAACATTGACCATTCAGGGTAATGTCAAAATTACCATGATAACGTCGTTTTTAAAGTCCCCTATTTATTTTCCAATGTTTTCATTCAAAACCACATTGCATGGATTACTTCATGTTCAAATGAAGATTACTTCTGACCACTTCCACAAAGTTCAACTTTCTCATGTAAATATGAGAGAAAAATCAATCATTTCATTTAAAAAAAAATGTACGAATGCGCACAAAAAAGTTATGACTACATACCTATTTGGAAGAGTGAAAAAGTGTGTGTGGCGCCCCCTACAAGTAAAAGTAATTCCGTGCTCAGATTTGAATTTTGCATGTCAGACAACCCGCATATACCAAATTTCATCAATATAACTTGACTATTTCGAAAGTTGAATAGCTTAATAATTCAAACATTAAAATCCAACTTTGACACCCTGTTTCTCTGTTAACATCAACTTTCGAAATAGACTAGTTCAGAGCGATCGCAGTATTTTTGTGTGAGGAATCTGCTGTCACCTTTGTAGCGTATTCACCATTGCTTTTGATCCACTCAGTATATACAGTATGTCTGCGGATGGGGTTAACCAGGTTAAAAGAGGACTAAAATTTGGAAAATAAGAAGTCATTCTTGATAAAAAGTCTGCATATCGAAAACATAGCAACATTCGATGATTGATTCTTATAATACCGGGTGTTTCAAAAAATCAAAAACATAAAATCATCTGCAGCAACTCTCATTCTCTAGGAGACCCGATACTACACGCACCTCCAAAAGTTTTGGACCCCTCATTTCAAGAGATGTTTAAAATCTGGTCACATGAAAAAGTACTCTATTCAAAGCGGTTTTAGAAGAAACTGGATAACTCCATTCAAAAGAGGAGCAAAAAGTATACCAATACTGAAAATTACACTGCGATTGACAATTTTATAGCCTAGATATGCGGTTTTGAATTTGCTTAAAATGATAGCTACATAATTCAAATGGGGAAAAATTTATGGTCGTCAAAGACTTTTGAAGTTGTGTGTATTCAAATCAAGGCGTGAAAAACACAAAGACCGGGACTTCCAGTTTTTTCCTTCATTGATAATAAAATCAATCAACAGCAAACGTTTATTTTTTGGCCTCTAACGTGATATGAGATGATAAAGTGCTTCAAATTTGGTCCAATCCAGTTACTGAAGAAAATTTGAAGTAATGAAAATTTAAAAAAACTAGATACCGTCAACATTTTGCCAAGCTCGCATTTTAATAAAATAACATAAAGGTACATCACTTTTTACAGGTTTAAAAGTCATAGGTATCAAGGTATCAAAAAGGTTTGAGACCCCAGACTTGAGAACTTGTTCCCCTAACCCCTATATAATAACTATTATTTAACTAAAGTACAAGTGTATTATTATTAATAAATACAACTCACCAAGTCCAAGTACCAATTCCAAATCAAACGGCAAAAACAAAACCAAATCAACCATCAAAGAATCTAACCAGAAAATCAAACTCGCGTCTGGATGTAGCTCCCGTCATCGATTTTTAAAATGGCTCATGCTCTAACCACAGTGTTGCCGTATCTCTGTCTGTGAAAGTTGGGACTGTTGGGAGTTGGGATTGTGAATTGTAGTTTGTTAGGGAGGGCGGGGAGGCTGTATCTTTATGTTTATGGGGTTATTTTGATGTTTAAAATTTGTGTCTTGCATCTTGCACTTACATCTCATCAGAATATTCATAAATACAATTAAATACCTAGCCTTATTCTTTCGCGATACCAATCCGTTTTGATCATGGGTCTATAATGGATAGTTAAATTTAATTGTGCTGTTTGTGAATGAAAACCTGAACCGACATTGCAAGAATCATTTTGAAGACGAAAATACTGAAGCATCCTCAGGCGAGTATTGTGACTACTTCACCACAAGACTGGCAATAAAAAAGACATTTCAGGATATTTTTTTGTGTAAAACATAATATGGGATTTTTTTTTATTAATTGCAAAACCAAAATTCAAATATCACGAAAAGATTATGCATAGCCGATAAACTTATTAGATGCAATTAGAATGGTTGTAAGTCAAACATCATACACGGTTGGTCAAAAAATATAAAAATTGTACAAGAGTAATGTACCTACCTATACGCCTATTTAAAAAAATACAGCAAAACGTTATAAAGAAAAGGTGTACAGAATCTAGAGTTTTGCCTTATTCTCATTACCAAAACAAAGCGCCCTAGATTATTTTGGTCTGTATTAAATTATAAACTCAGGTAGGTATAATGGTATAAAATACAAAAATTGCACTTTGAATAAGATAGTTTATTGGTATATACCTACCTACATTATGATTATTGATGGTTTACCATGTTAAAAAGATCTTTTGCGGAAATTCAAAGTTTTGTTCAATATTGTTGCACTGCAACGAAGATGAATTATGTGATTTCCTAAAAAAATAAAAATCTGAGTGGATTTCACAAAAATGCTTGAATTTGAAAAAAGTTTTACGAAGCTGATTTGATTTTGATCAATTTAATTATGTCTGTGTTCAAGGTGAATATTGGAAAAACAATTTCTTGAGGCAATGATAATTGAAGATGATTAAAAAAAAAACCGGACCTACGTCACAACTTTAATATTCAGGCATAACTTTTAATTCTAGACAACTTTTTTTCACGACATTTTACGGATTTTTCTGAAATAAGTGATAGGTACTTTACTGTTGTTACCTTCATCCATTTCTATATTTTTTGACCCACCCCGTGTATGATGTTTGATATGCAACCATTCTAATTGCAACTACTTAATAAGTGGATCTAGAACATATAGAACAAACACCAACTTTTGATGATATTCAAATTTTGGATCTGCAATTAATAAAAAAAAAAGTCCCATATGTTTCACACAAAAGAATATCCTGAAATGTGTTTTTTATTGCCAGTCTTGTGGTGAAGTAATCGCGGCACCATACTTGCCTGAGGATGCTTTAGTATTTTCGTCTTTAGATGATTTTTGCAATGTCGGTTCAGGTTTTCATTGATGGTTGAAAATGATTTTTCGAAAAACAGCACAATTATATTTTACTATCCATTATAGAACAATGATCAAAACGGAATGGTATCGCGAAAGGAGGCTAGGTATTTGCATGTATTCATGAATATTCTGATGAGATGTAAGTGCAAGATGCAAGACACAAATTTGAAACATCAAAATAACCCCATCATAAACATAAACAATCAGCCTGCTCCCCACTCTCCCTAAAAATCCGAGCAACCCATCTTTTACAGGCAGAGATACGGCAACACTGTGGTTAGTGCATGGGAGCCTTGATTTTAAAAATCGATCACGGGAGCTACATCCAGCCGCGACCAAACGGCACTCAATGATAATTTTATGTAGTTCTAATCCTGACAATAGTGACATGTGTCATAACGACGACAATGACAGATGACAGATATTCTAGCAGTTTGACGTTGCCAAGCTTTCATCTTTTTTCACGACTTCTCGAATGAACTGAGCTACACCCTCTTCAAAACCAAGTCATCTGTTTAGTGAGTTATTCGAATATATCGCAGAAAAATGCATATCCAATGACATCATCTATCTCATTTTCCATGAAATGTGGATATCGAACACTTAAAAACGACACATTTGCCAATAATGTATATTTGAAGGCGAGATATTTCAGATAAGTTAATCTCATTTCAGAAAGCAATAAATGGTATTTCAGATTCGTTAACTGTATTTCGGAAATAAAAAGCGTGAAACGAACTTTGGAAAATTAAAAGATGTATTTCGAGATCCACCGGCAGAATTTAATTTTTGTTGTCTTGTATTCTGTAAGAATGCTGTTGAAGATGATAATGTAAGGTTCACTTACAATTCCAATTCGCAGTGGACGTGGCAGATTTCCGCTTGGCAAACAAGAATCATATGTAACCACCTACATTGGATTTGTATTCGAAGTCTCGCTTATGCCAAGTTCAATATATATGGTAGCATATAAATTCCCGTTTGGCAATCGGAAATATGTCCACTTCGAAGTGAAATTGAATGTAACTCAGGCATAATGCTTTATTTCACTAAAATATAAGTCGTTTGCCGGTCTTTATTTCACAATCTGAAAGTAGGGCATACTGAAATCCAATTAATTATTAAAAGTAGTCGATAGCCCTAGATTATTTTGGTCTGTATTAAATTATGAACTCAGGTAGGTATAATGGTATAAAATACAAAAATTGCACTTTGTATAAGATAGTTTATTGGTATATATCTACCTACATTATGATTATTGATGGTTTACCATGTTAAAAAGATCTTTTGCGGAAATTCAAAGTTTTGTTCAATATTGTTGCACTGCAACGAAGATGAATTATGTGATTTCCTAAAAAAATAAAAATCTGAGTGGATTTCACAAAAATGCTTGAATTTGAAAAAAGTTATACGAAGCTGATTTGATTTTGATCAATTTAATTATGTCTGTGTTCAAGGTGAATATTAGAAAAACAATTTCTTGAGGCAATGATAATTGAAGATGATTAAAAAAAAAACCGGATCTACGTCACAACTTTAATATTCAGGCATAATTTTTAATTCTAGACAATTTTTTTTCACGACATTTTACGGATTTTTCTGAAATAAGTGATAGGTACTTTACTGTTGTTACCTTCATCCATTTCTATATTTTTTGACCCACCCCGTGTATGATGTTTGATCAGCAACCATTCCAATTGCAACTAATAAGTGGATAGAACATAAAGAACAAACACCAACTTTTGATGATATTCAAATTTTGGATCTGCAATTAATAAAAAAAAAGGGCAACAAATTAAATGGTCAGTATTTCAATTTTATGGACAGTACTCTTTGGCATTATTTTATTTCCCTTGGTCAGTATGATAATAAATGGTCGGTTGAAATAATGAAGGGTCAGTAACATAAAGAAGTGGTCAGTACAAATAATAAATGGTCAGTATAATAATAAATGGTCGGTTGAAATAATTAATGGTTAGTAATACATATAAAGAAATGGTCAGTAAAAATAATGAAGGGTCAGTAAAATAAAGTTGTGGTCAGTAAAAATAATAAATGGTAGATATAAATAATCAAGAGTCAGTATCATAAAAAAACGATCAAATAAATCAGTAAATGCCTGGTCCTGGTGAAAATAATGGACAGTCCATAAAATTAATCAAGCGACAGTAAAATAATGAATGGTTGGTCATATATTTTATTTCGTATAAATACAAACATTTTTACAACGGAACGAAACACAACTTAGTAAAGAGAAAACACTCTGCCTTTATGTCATGATGAAGTAGTCAGATAGGTTCCTTTGAGAGGCGGATTTAGTTTGGGTTAGTTAGGGTTAGTTTGTGTTGGTAATAGAAATTGATGAAAAATATGCAGCGGCTCGTTGGTTAGCACTATAGGTTAACATTACAATTATTATTATATATTATAATTGACGTGTTGTGTATTGGTTTTATGTGTATCAAGTTTGGGTTAGTTTGTGTTGGTGATCGAAATTGATAAAAATATGCAGCGGCTTGTTGATTAGCACTATAGGTTAACATTACAATTATTATTATATATCATAATTGACGTGTTCTGTATTGGTATTATGTGTATCAAATTTGGGTTAGTTTGAGTTATTTAAAATTATTACTGACTATCGCATACTGGCCATTTATTATTTCTTACTGTACATTTGTGGAATTATTACCAGCTAAGTCATACTGACATTTCATAAATTTTTACTGACCATTAGAATCACAATAGTGAACATAGAAATACAGGCCAAATAGTACTTTTACTGCTCAAAAATTCCATTTTTACTTATCATTTTTAACAGAAATACTGAGTCTTCTACAATATTATACTGACTGCTTGTGATATTATACTGTACATAATGAATTAAATACTGTTCAGTTTATTACAACCCAAAAAAAAGTCTCATATGTTTCACACAAAAGAATATCCTGAAATGTGTTTTTTATTGCCAGTCTTGTGGTGAAGTAATCACGGCACAATACTCGCCTGAGGATGCTTTAGTATTTTCGTCTTCAGATGATTTTTGCAATGTCGGTTCAGGTTTTCATTGATGGTTGAAAATGATTTTTCACAAAACAGAACAATTATATTTTACTATCCATTATAGACCTATGATCAAAACGGAATGGTATCGCGAAAGGAGGCTAGGTATTTAATTGTATCTATGAATATTCTGATGAGATGTAAGTGCAAGATGCAAGACACAAATTTGAAACATCAAAATAACCCCATCATAAACATAAACAATCAGCCTGCTCTCCACTCTCCCTAAAAATCCGAGCAACCCATCTTTTACAGACAGAGATACGGCAACACTGTGGTTAGTGCATGGGAGCCTTGATTTTAAACATCGATCACGGGAGCTACATCCAGCCGCGACCAAACGGCACTCAATGGTAATTTTATGTAGTTCTAATCCTGACAATAGTGACATGAGTCATAACGAAGACAATGACAGATGACAGATATTCTAGCAGTTTGACGTTGCCAAGCTTTCATCTTTTTTCACGACTTCTCGAATGAACTGAGCTACACCCTCTTCAAAACCAAGTCATCTGATTAGTGAGTTATTCGAATATATCGCAGAAAAATGCATATCAAATGACATCATCTATCTCATTTCCCATGAAATTTGGATATCGAACACTTAAAAACGACACCTTTGCCAATAATGTATATTTGAAGGCGTAAGAGATATTTCAGATAAGTTAATCTCATTTCAGAAAGCATTAAATGTATTTCAGATTCGTTAACTGTATTTCGGAAATAAAAAGCGTGAAACGAACTTTGGAAAATTAAAAGATGTATTTCGAGATCCACCGGCAGAATTTAATTTTTGTTGTCTTGTATTCTGTAAGAATGCTGTTGAAGATGATAATGTAAGGTTCACTTTCAATTCCAATTCGCAGTGGACGTGGCAGATTTCCGCTTGGCAAACAAGAATCATATGTAACCACCTACATTGGATTTGTATTCAAAGTCACGCTTATGCCAAGTTCAATATGTATGGTAGCATATAAATTCCCGTTTGGCAATCGGAAATATGTCACTTCCACTTCGAAGTGAAATTGAATGTAACTCAGGCATAATGCTTTATTTCACTAAAATATAAGTCGTTTGCCAGTCTTTATTTCACAATCTGAAAGTAGGGCATACTGAAATCCAATTAATTATTAAAAGTAGTCGATAGCCCTAGATTATTTTGGTCTGTATTAAATTATAAACTCAGGTAGGTATAATGGTATAAAATACAAAAATTGCACTTTGTATAAGATAGTTTATTGGTATACAGGGTGTTTCAGAATAACATGCTAATAATAAAGGGGGTGATTCTTGGGCTCATTTTAAGAAAAAAAATTCATATGAACGTATGTCCTAAACGTACTATTTTTTTCCCAAAAAATATGCAAACCAAAACCCGCATGGACGGCACTGGTCAGAATAATTAAATTGTTGGTGCATCAAAGAATGAGTATTAATGCCTAAAATACATGACTCAAATTTCATAAAGATATCTACGGGAATGACAAAGTAATTGTAAAAAAAGTATCTATTTTTTGAAACTTTGACACCCTGTATCTCAAAAGTTAAGGCGTTTAGGACATACGTTAATATGAATTTTTTTTCTTAAAATGAGCCCAAGAATCACCCCCTTTATTATTAGCATGTTATTCTGAAACACCCTGTATACCTACCAACATTATGATTATTGATGGTTTACCATGTTAAAAAGATCTTTTGCGGAAATTCAAAGTTTTGTTCAATATTGTTGCACTGCAACTAAGATGAATTATGTGATTTCCTAAAAAAATAAAAATCTGAGTGGATTTCACAAAAATGCTTGAATTTAAAAAAAGTTATACGAAGCTGATTTGATTTTGATCAATTTAATTATGTTTGTGTTCAAGGTGAATATTAGAAAAACAATTTCTTGAGGCAATGATAATTGAAGATGATTAAAAAAAAAACCCGGACCTACGTCACAACTTTAATATTCAGGCATAACTTTCAATTCTAGACAACTTTTTTTCACGACATTTTACGGATTTTTCTGAAATAAGTGATAGGTACTTTACTGTTGTTACCTTCATCCATTTCTATATTTTTTGACCCACCCCGTGTATGATGTTTGATCTGCAACCATTCTAATTGCAACTAATAAGTGGATAGAACATATAGAACAAACACCAACTTTTGATAATATTCAAATTTTGGATCTGCAATTAATAAAAAAAAAGTCCCATATGTTTCACACAAAAGAATATCCTGAAATGTGTTTTTTATTGCCAGTCTTGTGGTGAAGTAATCACGGCACAATACCCGCCTGAGGATGCTTTAGTATTTTCGTCTTTAGATGATTTTTGGGTTCGATGTAATTGTCCCGACACGTTATCATCCCGACAGTAAAAATCCCGACAGTATTGCATCCCGACAGTAAAATGTCCCGACAGTAACTCTTCCCGACAGTTATTGTTCCCGACAGTAAATTATCCCGGCAGTATTTTTCCCGATTATTTGGAACGTAGCCGTAAAAGGAAAATTGATAGCAGCGTTGCCGATACTGTGTTGTGTCAGTTGCCGACTTATGCAGCTCTCAATACATGAAGAAATATAATAATAATTATATTATTATTAGCAAGTAGGTACCGTAGTTTACACATAAAGTGAATGAAGTGAGATCAGAGATAAAGGGGACATTTGAAATGGAGACTCTAATGCATCGATAAAAGAAAAAAACTAATGCTTCAATAAGTAGTATTGATGAGCAGTAGGTGTGGAAGTTGAAGAAGTACATTTTGGTGGGCTTCTGAGTATTTTTTTCCGTATGTAGGTAATGTAGGCATCACCCGGATGAAAATATTCAGGAAAAGCAGTTTTCCAAATTTCGTCGTGTTGACTAAAATATTCAGTAGATCCTAGTTGGGCGGCGTTTTAACGATAGGGCCGTAAAAAAATTATTTTTCCATAAAAATAACCATAGGTACGATAACGATTTATAGATGCGTTTGTGAAAGGAAAAAGTGCGGAAAATCGATGTATTTATAAGGTTTTTGTAATTTGAGCTTACGTACTTCGGATCGAATAGGGGTGATGGGTGAAGGTGAGGTGAAACAACTGAAAGGACAAAAAACTAGCCCAAATAATTATTCGAATCAGATGGTTCGTTTGGGTTCGCCAGTTTTTGACAAAAATTAGCGACATCATTCAGGCATATGGTAGGCACAGTAGGATCTTCCCGTAATACTTATTAATTTTTGCACCCCATACTTTCAGAGCGTTTATTTGAAAAGATATTTAAGTGAGGTTGATAAAAGAGTTTTTGTTTGTTTTTTTATATGAACTTTGAGAATTTGTAGGGTAAAATGTAAAAAAAATGAATAGTAATAATAAGCCAACCTTGGAAATGCGGCCCATTAATTGTATCTCCAATAAATTGCTCGAATCATACCGTGGCGGGGTACCTCACTGATATCATTGTCGTATGATTATGATATGATACCCATGTGAAAGACTCCTTTTCCTTCAGTAGATAAGTCAACGACTTCTTACTTCCTGAAAACTTAAACCATATTCTTGTGAGTTTTGACGTTGTATCATTGCTCATCCATCATCGCAACCACTGGGGTGTGATTTCTCGACATTGCTGTCTGGACTATCACTATTTAAGTGTCTTTATCTTTTGTGTTTGACTCAAAAACTATTTTACTTTCGACAATCAATACTAAAAACAAATCTTTGGGGCACCGATGGGATCCACAATCTCACACATTGGATGACTTGGTGACACACACTGCCTACAGAATCTTCCAGTCCAACCTCTTGTGGAAGACCTCATTCTGGCCCTGTTTGAGGAAAGCGTGGTTGCAACTTTGGATGTTTTCAATTCCCTCAACCCACATTTACAATTATTCACAGTGGATATTATTGATGTTATTTCAAAGTTTCTTGCTTTATTATTTGCCAAGACTTTTCACAACAAGCAGAACTTTACTTCAGTTTTTTCGACCGATCAGGATTTTTGTCAGGTTGTCATAGTCTGAAAAATTGGAAGAAAATTCGTGTTTTTCATGAAAACGATTAATTTTTTCGATGTGAATGAGGAGTACCTTTTCTACTCTCAATTATTGATTAACGAAACTAAATAAAAAATTGCATCTCTTAAAAAAGAAGGCGTGTCAAGTTCAGAGGTATTTTATGGTAGGGTTGGTCCGCCCTAGCCTTCCAAGATGAGATTGAAATTCTGCTATAATCTCAAATTATTAGTCCATACGAACAGCGTATACTGTCCAAGTTTCATTAAAATTGATTTCATCGTTTCGGAGCTATCACGAAAAAATCTACTTCAGAGTGTAACTTCAAAGTACGAATAATTCCGAAAGGAATGGTCGTATGACAATATTTTATAGAACATTTTAGTCTTATTCTTTCTTAATCAATCTACCTAACCGTCCTCGAAATATCTCCCAATACTTCTGGGACACCCCATTTGTGATTTTTGCATTACAGTGCGAAATATTATTCCATGAGACGATTGTTGCGAAGGTATAATGATTCATTAAGCTGAAAAATCGGTTGCAGACGAATCACTACAATTATCTGAATACATATTCAATGGAAAGAATAATTAATAATATAATGTCACTTTGTATGAATAAATAGTTTATTTATCAGCTTAAAATGCTACAAAGGTATACAATAAAAGCGTATAAATATAAATGTCTTTAACTAAAATATACATATAAAAACAAATTACATGTATTTGATGCTCAAGTTATCAATTATTACTAATCACTACGTGTTACTTCATTTATAATTAAATTAGTTCAGCTGAAACCGTTTTTCATTTTATCTCAGAAACCGCAAGTACATTTTGCATCCCTTACACTTTTAATTATAAAAAAAAAAAACTCGAAAATCATATACAGGGTGTCCACTCTGAAGTGTCCCACCCCTGTAACATTTTTGTTTATTTACCGATTTTCATTTTTTTTTTGTTTGTTTGGGCTCGTCCACGGTGTAAGATAAATAGGTGTTGTGACGAGCCGGCAGAACGTGTCTCGAAACTACTAACGCCGGCCGTAGTAGTCAGACATGTTAGTGGGCCGAATAATTTTTAGACGGGTATCAATCAAAATGTTTCTGTGGTCATAGTATTTGATTGAAAAGGTTTGGGTTAGTTGGTTTCAATCGAGTATATGTTTTATTAGGGAATTCTTATTAAAAATTAAGAATCAAGACCTCCAGGAAGGCTTGAGACAATCATTAAAAAATGCAAATATGGGTAATTTTGCAAATTTTTGCAAACGCAGCCTAAACGGCTACTTTGACAACAAAAATTTCCGATTAAAATTTGTAGCTGAGGAAATTTTCTATAAAATTGTTCCGCTGGCAAATTTTTAGCTCATATGGTTTTCGAGTTTCATCTCCACGAAAATGCAAGATTTTTTTTTTCAATTTCAAGCGTTCACGCCGTTGTCGCCTGTGATTGTGTTTTACCGCCAGGCATAATATAAAAGTTGTTGGTCATCTCTATAAGTATGTAATTGTTGTTAACCTGTTCCAGTAAGATGGTTTTACAGCTGATTTAATGATGCATGGATGATGAAAACAATTTAAAAAACAAAATGATAAAATAATAAGACACTGATCATAAATAATATGTATATCTATTTATATAAAAATGAAAAACAATATTTGATTTGAATACAGATGCCAAAGTTATGCTTATCTGTTATATGTATCAAAAAAATAATAATCTACTACATACCTAATAGGTATTGTAAAGTTAATAAAAATTGCAATCATTTCACCTGCTTTAGCTGGTCTCACGAATGGGTCTTCACAATGCACATAGGTGTCAAGTTAATGGGCATGATTCGGGCATGATATGAAATAGAAAATACCAAAATTACTGTTCTGTCAACTAGGCAATAATAAGTTGTACTCACCGGGGGATGATTGGCCCCCTCTTCATCCATTCCATTCAATAACATCATCCATTACATCAGTATTTAAGCTCTCATTATGATGATAATAATAATCGTACAATAATAATCTTCGACGACTAGCTAGTGTCACCTGTAATGAGTGAAGGCTCCCCTGGATACTTTAACTCTCGCGAAAAAGCAAAGTATTCAATGAATTGGACAAAGGGCCCGGTGAACTGGATCCTGTAGTCTATTCATGTCAATCGATGTCTAGGTAGAGCCTCCCTGATGCTACCATCCTACCAAATAACACCGAGGCAAAGCGCTATCCTCACCACAAAGGGCCTGGGGCTTTCTACACCCATAAATGGGCTGCACTTTAACTAGTGCACTAATTCTGACAGATCTGTCCTCTACCCTCAGTGGTAGTCACAAACAAACCCATGGGTACACAACTCACGTGATTACAATAATCAACAGCAACATTGCTCTATTAGACAACACTTACGGGTACCCGTCTGAACGCATGCTAAGGCCAACTACGACTGATTTTCTAATAATTCGGGTGTCCCGGGTCAATCATGGTTTCACAATAGAGAGCACCTAAATAGATGTTGAGCAAAACAGCCTGAATTAAGGGAAAGAGCGTATATTAGGAAAAGTATCAAGCAATAACTAAAATAACAGTGAAATTCAGGCAAGAATGATGATATGTAAAAAAAAGATGTTTTACAGTATGGTGTTTGACAAAATTAGATATCGAGTTGAATATAAAACTAATTGTGAAAATCAATCAATCAATCAAAATTAAAATTTAAACAACGTTTATTCAACATGTTTTTAAGTCTTTTGCAATCTATTATCCACCAATGCATAATAGTAATTAATTAATTAATTAATTTATTTATTAGGATATTTCGGGATGCTCGTGGATTATTTGTTACAAACATTGAAAGTGTGACATTTGCATACTCACCGTGTTTCACTCGATTTCTAGAAAACGAACTATACATTCCGGTTCAAAATGTCTTTCGCAGGCACAATCCTTTTCAGTTAATTTTCTGTCTTTTCGAGGAATTGCCTGGTTATATTTTCTTCAATCGTTCTTAGGAATTGCGAATATGGAATATTTTTCTTTACATGTAGCGTACCCGCTTTTACAGTTCGGCACACAGCATTTTCTTCCCATGATTTACTTAATAACTTACACAAAAATTATTGTAATTGCGACAAATTTGCCGTTGACACGTCAAGGTGGGACTAATGTACTATCACAAATAAAATAATCAATAAATCAAGCATGAAAAACTCTTTTTTTTTAAATTTGACGCGCCTACACCGCTCGCATTAATAGCCGGAAGAAATATTTTAGGCCCACTTCAGTGCGTCCTTGTCGCACAATTTCGTCTCTGTTGCGTTAGCAAATATGAGACAAGCGGTCTGTATGTTGAGATGGCGCGTGAAACCACCTATTTATCTTACACCGTGGTCTCGTCAAACACTTTTTGAACATTATATCAAATCTTAATGATCAAAAAAACGGGTCTAACAATCTCACAGATTCCAAAAAAATTATTCTATTTACTCAAACGACGTGTTTCGGGGTCAACATCTTACACCCCATCTTCAGGTTCGTAGGTACACTAGCTTGCACAAAAAATGCGTACATTGAAATGGTGAAATTGCTTTGGTTTGAGCAGTGTATGAAGGTGACAAGTAAACGTCAAGTTTTGTCAGTTGCAATAATAGACAGTTTTCGTTGCTCCTAAAAATTTCACCGGTAGCGGTTACGAAAGCCGTAGCGATAGCCGCTATTTGACAGATAAAAATATAGTTTTCGGTGGGAGAAAGAAACAAATCGGCTTAACGTTACGGTTAACCTCAACCCTAACCAAACTTATTGACAAATGACATCGCAGTCTTGTTTTGCTTATGTTTATGTGCTATTTTTTCAAAATGATTGATGATATGGTATTATTAAACTCCAGTGACGAGTCAGATTCTGATTTTGAAGATGCCATGTTATTAGAAGTATTGAACAACAACGCCATCCAATATAGAGCAGACATTTACATCATCTGACACTGACCGGAAAACGTTGACCTTTTCCTTTTCCTCAAACTTTCACAATACATAATATGTAATATGTTCTTTAACTCCCCTCATAGACACCCCTTTTCTAGTGACCTTCAAAAAATTGGAAATAACCACACTATGTAGAAACATCCCCATATGGATTATTTGCCAGTATTTCAATGAGTAAGATGTGGTCATCTTCATCGGTAAACCGAACTCGGTTTCGCCTGATTGTTTTCAAAAAACTTGCTGTTTCTTGATTTGGATTCATTGCGTAAATTGTCTTGGTCTTGAATCTAACGAAAGTATGAACAAAAACAATGAAATCAAACCTCAAAACAACGTCAATCAAATGTCAAATAAGATATTTTCTTCTACTGCGCATGCGTTTCGCTACGTTAACCGCTATGACTATCGTCCGTTAACAACCGGCATTTATCGGTATCGATATACGATAAATGACATCCAAATGTCATAGTTGTCAATTGGCGTTAACCGGAGCTGCATTTTTTGAGCAACGAAAACTGTCTAATAATCCACTTTTGTGAAAACACAAATTCTTACACGCTTCAGTGAAGACCTATGGTCGGTGAGAAGAACTAAAAATGACTAAATGACTAAATAACCAGATCCACATACAATGGAGAATGTGTGGGGACCATTCGTAAAAATTATTTATCAAAGAAACTGGAGGCCTCAGCTCAGAATCAGGCAGAACTATTAGATGTCATTCTTAATGCGTGGAATGCGCTCGCCAATGATGTTCAATATTGTCAAAATTTATCAAAATCCATGGTTCGACGGCTTCAAGAAGTTTTGGCTATAAATGGTTCTGCTACCGGATTTTAAAGAAAATAATCTACATTTTTCTTAGCGAGCTCAGTGAATAAATTCAAAGTCGTACTCACAATAGATCTTTTTCATTGGAAAAAAAAAATAAAAAGTTCAAGTGCATGGGCATGTAAATATTTTGACAGCCTATTACACTGCTAAAAAAAATAATGATTTCACTGTCTATGTACGCAATAGTACGCATTTTTGTGCAAGTTAGTGTACATAGGGCTGTGGATGACAACTTACATCAAAAAAATTGTTGGAGATTACAAAAAACGGTTAACTTACAATATCAGGTTACCAGGCACATTGAGAGATCGTCACACTGTCACACAATCAAACATTGAACAGCAAACGTGACACGAGATACTACTATAAAATGGGGGACAATGGTACAAGTTCACGTCGCTGAAGTTAGCAACGGATTCAGAAATGAAAATCACATTTTTACAGTCGCCCAGACAAGTTTTGCTCGCGGTCGCCATAAAATGTATCTGATATTATATTGCGGCCTATCAATTCAATCTTGGTCAATAAAGAGGGTGGAGCGCGTAAAGTAAGGGTAGTTATTATTTACCTGGGAAATGAACGTCTTCCCAATAACAGAGGTATCCCCAAATATCTTTTATTATTAAAAATCAAAACGAACATCAAACATTTTTGTTATACCATCAAACTTCGTGGGTGAATGAAAGAATGCCAAATACATAATATATCTCAGATGCACACTTTTTCTTAGGGGATGACGGGGTGTAATTCACCCTCAAATATTATAAAAATTCAAAAGTACCATTTAAAATTTTTGTTACACCATCATACTTCGTAGGTAGCTAAAAGAATGCCAGATACATAATATATCCAAAAAGCACACTTTTTCTCAGGGGATGACGGGGTGTAATTCACCCTCAAATATTATAAAAATTCAAAAGTACCATTTAAAATTTTTGTTACACCATCATACTTCGTAGGTAGCTAAGAGAATGCCAGATACATAAAATATCCAAAAAGCACACTTTTTCTTAGGAGATGACGGGGTGTAATTCACCCTCAAATATTATAAAAATTCAAAAGTACCATTTAAAATTTTTGTTACACCATCATACTTCGTAGGTAGATAAAAGAATGCCAGATACATAATATATCCAAAAAGCACACTTTTTCTTAGGGGATGACGGGGTGTAATTCACCCTCAAATATTATAAAAATTCAAAAGTACCATTTAAAATTTTTGTAACACCATCATACTTCGTAGGTAGATAAAAGAATGCCAGATACATAATTTATCCAAAAAGCACACTTTTTCTTAGGGGATGACGGGGTGTAATCCAAATTTAGTTTTTGCAGTACTATAATTGAAATGGGGTACAAAGTCGGAGAAAACGGGTATTGCAATACTCCCTTTTGTCTCCTAGACCATCAGAAAAATAAATGTACATACTTCACAGGTAAACAAGAAGTCTCTGACACGTCATAGTAAACTTTTCGTTTAGTTTCAGATGTTGTAGAAATAAGAAATTTCCCTGTTGGATTTTTTGGACTCCATGTTAAAATGTTAGCCTGTATTCAAAGGTTTTTGTAACAGACTGGGGGCCACCATAGTGCAGGTCTTCTTTTTTTTCGGCGCAACTGTACATTTAGTAAAAGGATGTGTGATAATGTGTTACCAACGAATGTATTTTCCATCACAAAATTTTTGTAGATATCTATAATTCCATATTGTATATTTGATCCAATGTATATGGAGTAGGGTATTCAAATGAATGATCGGTTATTCCGCAAAGTTCTTTATATTTGTCCACAATGCTTACCAGACCGTTTTCTTGTAGTCCATAATATTTGTAGGTAACTTTTTGTAAAAACTTCCCCAGCAATACGAAGCATACAAACATTTTATCTTCAATCGCTGTGTGCTTCATTATAATATATATATATTTGGTCACTTTTGTTGCGGTTTCAATGTCTACAAAAGCCACAAAATAATCCCATTTCAAATGGGTGATTACATCCCTTGTTTCATCATATCTAACACTTTCCTGATTTGAGTCTCGATATTTGAAGATGTCAGACAAGTGATACTTATAATATTTGACTAGAAACTCAAACTCCAGGTCACCTAATTTGAGCTCTTTGGTATTATCTGTACTTTCAAAAGGATTTTGTTTTATTTGACACAGAGGACAATTGTATAAATAATTTTCTTTTGATGCATTCTCCAGAGATGTTTGGTCTTCTTCAAGATTAGAACACTTTTTGTAGTGAACCCAACGTTTGCAAATGTGAAACTCAATATATGGATCCGACGATTTAGACCCGCAGACCAGACAAACATGAAACATCTTCTCTGATGTAATCAACAGAATATTTTGAATAGCCATTCTGAAAATGTCTGGGTTAAAAAAATTATCCTTAAGAAAACAAGAATGTAAGTTAGTATTTTCTGATAACAGTAATATATAATATATTACGAAAATTCCACAGTTATTATTATCTGTTTGTTGTGGGTTGTGGGTAGTAGTTGAGGGTGAATTACACCACGTCATCCCCTAAGATAAAGTGTGCTTTTTGGATATATTATGTATCTGGCATTCTCTTAGCTACGTACGAAGTATGATGGTGTAACAAAAATTTTAAATGGTACTTTTGAATTTTTATAATATTTGAGGGTGAATTACACCCCGTCATCCCCTAAGAAAAAGTGTGCTTTTTGGATATATTATGTATCTCTGGCATTCTCTTATCTACCTACGAAGTATCATTGTCCAACAAAAAATTTAAATGGTACTTTTGAATTTTTATATTATTTGAGGGTGAATTACACCCCGTCATCCCCTAAGAAAAAGTGTGCTTTTTGGATGTATCATGTATCTAGCATTCTTTTATCTACCTACGAAGTATGATGGTGTAACAAAAATTTTAAATGGTACTTTTGAATTTTTATAATATTTGAGGGTGAATTACACCCCGTCATCCACTGAGAAAAAGTGTGCTTTTTGGATATATTATGTATCTGGCATTCTCTTATCTACCTACGAAGTATCATTGTGTAACAAAAATTTTAAATGGTACTTTTGAATTATTATAATATTTGAGGGTGAATTACACCCCGTCATTCCCTAAGAAAAAGTGTGCTTTTTGGATATATTATGTATCTGGCATTCTTTTATCTACCTACGAAGTATGATGGTGTAACAAAAATTTTAAATGGTACTGTTGAATTTTTATAATATTTGAGGGTGAATTACACCCCGTCATCCCCTGAGAAAAAGTGTGCTTTTTGGATATATTATGTATCTGGCATTCTCTTATCTACCTACGAAGTATGAAGGTGTAACAAAAATTTTAAATGGTACTTTTGAATTTTTATAATATTTGAGGGTGAATTACACCCCGTCATCCCCTGAGAAAAAGTGTGCTTTTTGGATATATTATGTATCTGGCATTCTCTTAGCTACCTACGAAGTATGAAGGTGAAACAAAAATTTTAAATGGTACTTTTGAATTTTTATAATATTTAAGGGTGAATTACACCCCGTCATCCCCTGAGAAAAAGTGTGCTTTTTGGATATATTATGTATCTGGCATTCTCTTAGCTACCTACGAAGTATGATGGTGTAACAAAAATTTTAAATGGTTCTTTTGAATTTTTATAATATTTGAGGGTGAATTACACCCCGTCACCCCCTGAGAAAAAGTGTGCTTTTTGGATATTTTATGTATCTGGCATTCTCTTAGCTACCCACGAAGTATGATGGTGTAACAAAAATTTAAAATGGTACTTTTGAATTTTTATAATATTTGAGGGTGGATTACACCCCGTCATCCCCTAAGAAAAAATGTGCTTTTTGGATATCTTATGTATCTGGCATTCTCTCAGGTACCTACGAAGTATGAAGGTGTAACAAAGATTTTAAATGGTACTTTTGAATTTTTATAATATTTGAGGGTGAATTACACCCCGTCATCCCCTGAGAAAACGTGTGCTTTTTGGATATATTATGTATCTGGCATTCTCTTAGCTACCTACGAAGTATGATGGTGTAACAAAAATTTTAAATGGTACTTGTGAATTTTTATAATATTTGAGGGTGGATTACACCCCGTCATCCCCTAAGAAAAAGTGTGCTTTTTGGATATATTATGTATCTGGCATTCTCTTAGCTACCTACGAAGTATGAAGGTGTAACAAAAATTTTAAATGGTTCTTTTGAATTTTTATAATATTTGAGGGTGAATTACACCCCGTCATCCCCTGAGAAAAAGTGTGCTTTTTGGATATATTATGTATCTGGCATTCTCTTAGCTACCTACGAAGTATGATGGTGTAACACAAATTTTAAATGGTACTTTTGAATTTTCATAATATTTGAGGGTGAATTACACCCCGTCATCCCCTAAGAAAAAGTGTGCTTTTTGGATATATTATGTATCTGGCATTCTTTTATCTACGTACGAAGTATGATGGTGTAACAAAAATTTTAAATGGTACTTTTGAATTTTTATAATATTTGAGGGTGAATTACACCCCGTCATCCCCTGAGAAAAAGTGTGCTTTTTGGATATATTATGTATCTGGCATTCTCTTAGCTACCTACGAAGTGTGATGGTGTAACAAAAATTTAAAATGGTACTTTTGAATTTTTATAATATTTGAGGGTGAATTACACCCCGTCATCCCCTAAGAAAAAGTGTGCCTCTGAGATATATTATGTATTTGGCATTCTTTCATCCACCCACAAAGTTTGATGGTATAACAAAAATGTTTGAAGTTCGTTTTGATTTGTAATAATAAAAGGTATTTGGGGATACCTCTGTTATTGGGAAGACGTTCATTTCCCAGGTAAATAATAACTACCCTTACTTTACGCGCTCCACCCTCTTTATTGACCAAGGTAGAATTGATAGGCCGCAATATAATATCAGATACATTTTATGGCGACCGCGAGCAAAACTTGTCTGGGCGACTGTAAAAATGTGATTTTCATTTCTGAATCCGTTGCTAACTTTGTAGCCTACCTTTTGATCTTCCCAGTTGGCTTCAACAAATTTGGCTGCGGCAGCTCTTGTAGTCGTTAGCGATGGGTGGTAGAGTAGGGTTTCGTTTTGATTAAGATTAAGTTTGAAAAGAGGGCGCCACTATATTTTTTATAGGTTAAAACAAAGAAACCTTGTGTGAAAAGATTCACTGTGATGTCTGGAGTGGAAGAAAACACTGCGTGTCCCAAAACACTATAACTAGCATTTATTTACATAAATATACAGTTTGTCGAATAAGGTTGTAATAAGGATGGTTTTAACACCAACCCTGTTGATTCACTCACTGAACTTTGATACAGTTCAAGGGGTTAAATATTATTACAAAGTATTTTCAAAAAAGATCTACTGATAGGTACTGTTATAAAAGAGAAAGTTATGTATTGAAAAAGGATTTACAATTCCGCTAAATAGAAAATGTGAATTAAGTTACATTTAAACCGGTTCCACAGGGAGTAAAATGTTCATGAACCTTTTAGCGTGTAGTTATACGTATGTATGTCAATGTACGGCGCAAGTATAAGTATCATTCAGTTACATAGATAAATGTTATAATCCAGTGATTATAAGTAAATGTTATGAATTAATAAATAACTAGATAATGAAAATTAATACGACGAAAGAATTTGATATTTTGGTACAAAAGAGTTATTTGAGAAATATTCATGAATTAAAATAGCAGAATGACTAAGATTTACACGTTAAATTTTATGTAGAAAATTGTTGAGTTTATAAGAAGAAGAATTATTGATATTAAGATTAGTAATAAAAAACTGGCCTGTTATTGCTGCTGTTGTCTCAAGACCATCAGCCGTGGGCCGGATTTTTTTTTCACTTCGGCGGTGCGGGTAGCCCCAACAACTCAAAGGGCCATTCCTGTGAGAAACTTCAGCTGCATCACGACAAAGTGATAGTCTTTAGACACCATGTAGATAAGGGCTCCAATGAATACTTGGCCAATATACCATCAATATCGTAATTTTGTATCAACGGTCAACATCAGTAAGAATGATCCGGAATGGAAGAAAACAACAAAAATAGAAAACCCTGAAACAATGTCTCATTTTCAAAATCCACCTCATAGGGAAAGTAGGGTTAAGGGACTCACCTCGTTAGGTTCTTAAGAATTCAACAAATATCCATGCCATCACTGGTTAAAACGCATCCATATCTTCAGAGGAGGTTTATGGATATTTTAAGAACAGAAAGTTACGTTAAACTTTAGCGATGCATATTAATTTTTATTAAAAAGGCCGCTCAGCACATTTTACGTGTGGCTTTCAGCACATCACGGGAACAAGTCCTCGAGCCAGGCCGAAAAGAAAAATGAAATACTCCCATCGATCATCAATCAAGAGTGTCAGATGGACATTGACAAAAGTCACGTATAAAGCGATTAATCAACTGGACAGAACCAACTGACCCCAGAAGATTACACCTTATTACCATAATGCAGACCGAAAATGGGAAACATTGCAACATTGCCGGAAACTAACAGCTGTGATATATGAAGGTTAAAGTAATTTGTTGATAAATATTGGAGAAACCGACTTAGAAGATTAATTAGTGAGTACCATTCAAAAGGAAAATGTGAATGCTACAACTTCAGCGACGTACAAGTTCGACAAAAATTGCATTTTTTTTACAAAGTACATACCCTAGCAGTGGTTTCAGAGAACCGCTGAATCATGAACGTGATAAGTGACAATAGTGACATATCATAACCTCAACTCGTGCGAGCAACCTATCGTTACATTAAACCTAAATCACTAACAGTGTGGAGTGTCAACCTTCTGTGAAACTAGATGTCGTAATATGGACTAGGAAAAAGTGTTTAGCGAGAGTTACATCCACAGAAAATGCGGACTTATTACATCATCACTAAAATGTTTATATTTCTTAATCACTGTTTATTCCCACTAATAATTCTAATGCATAGACCATGTACCATTCGAGATTCTTCTGATTAAGGTGTTTATACTTAAGGACTGTTTATAGCTATTAAAATTAATGCATTGAAGATTGTGTGAGAACTGTGAGATTTTAAGATCATTCTCAAGCCATCCTCTGTACTACCAACTTGTATTCTCCGAAATTAAATAAATCTTGTTTTTAAAAAGAAGTTTCATCTTTCACAAAATTTAACTCCCAGTAAACACATCTATTACATTAACCTAAATATTACATAAATTTGGGGTCACATCATTTATGTGTAAAAATACTATATCAATTCGATGTAAATTCTATATAATTTCAAGATTTGTAAATTATAGAATGTAATTTTTACATAAAAAAGTACACATAGTATTCGGGTAACGAGGAAAATATATATTTTACATACATTGTAACACTTTGTTTTTACGTAAAAGATGTTACATCAATTTGACATAATTCTGACGTCAGGTTTCTATATGGATATTCGAAGTACGCTCTTGAACGTTACGTTTATTTAAATCCCACAATATAAGATTTGTCACAGTTTCAATAAAATGTTCACATAATTCTGATAATGAGACTTTTACATGAAAAAGTGAACATCACAATTACATGTACCAGCGCAGTGAGATAAAAATGAAGTCACACTTTCAACCTAGCCTACATTATTCAAATCTCGCGCCTTTTCCGTTTCCGCTTGACATGACATTTTGTGTATTGCGTCAGCTTCCTTCCTCTTCCCAAGTCGTTATATTATATTCGTTTTTCTTGCCTAATGGCGTCGTTCGTCCTAAGTTGAATCATAAGCTATTGCTGATTTCGCATTATTTCAAAACGTTGTTTGAGTATATTACTAATTACTATCAACTGACCTTGGTTTGAGTATGGTTATTTGGTGTCTGTGTATAAGTGTAATATATGGTGTGAGTGAATCGGAATGTAGGTATATCATTCATGTATCATTCGAAGTGATCATTGTCAAAGTACAGTTTAGTTTTAGCGTATAAGTGACTTTGACTTTCAAGTGTATATAGGTTCACGGTTTACAAGGCTAGAACTATTTAGGAATAGGAATCAAGAATGATTGTAAGTCTATATATAGTTATAATATGCCGCGAGATTTTGCCAATCTTTCCAAGAAACAACAAAACAGGATTCTCATACAGGATTCTCCCTTTTTTCCTCCAAAAGAATAGACCTATCCATTTTATGGGGAACAAAGATGTAAATAGGAAACCGAACCCGCTAGACAGAGATACCGATATTTTTCATGCGCAAAGGGAGGACACATTCAAAAGCTGCGCAAGCATTAGTGCGAGAGAGACAATCAAGCACGTACGTCTAGAGGCTATGTTGAGACGTACGTGTATTTAGAGAATGTTCTTAATGTAAGGTTTATATTCAATTCGTCTTCGAATTGGAACTGTCAAATTTGCACTTGGCCAACCGGAATCATATGCTACCATCATCTACAATCAAATTGTTTTTGAAGTCAAGCTTACGTCAAATTCATTGTGAATGGACTCATATGATTCCGATTTGGCAATCGTAAATTTGACAGTTCCACTTTGTCAGTGTTGACAGTTCACGTATGTTGATTGTTTATTTCTCCTTCGATTGAAACATAGGATTGAAAAGTGTACTCGTGTATTTATTGTTTTTGTTATATCCTGCTTGTATTTTGTGCTCCTGTATTTGTTATTTTGTTTTGTGTGATTTATTCAATACTCTACTTATAATTAATGACTGATACAAGTGTATCGGTGAAAGACCTTTCGCCTTTCGAAGGCTCTCATTTTGGGATTGCGGAAGCCTATTTCACAAGAAAATCGTGGACGCACAGACAGAGTGATCGAGGCGACAAGTTTTTTGATGGAGGATACATCCATGATTTCTTAGACCAAACAAATGAGTTCACCATCAAGGCAAAATGCTTCAGAAGTCATAAAAAGAATGAGAGCCCACATAGGCTTCATTTGAAATTTTCATCCATAGACGTCATCATCGAAGCTCACAATACATGTGAAGTGGGGTAAGAAACGATAATTATGTTATAGTCAAATGGGGGACTTTGGATAAGATTTTTTTAGACTGATTCAAAATTTACTAGATTTTTTTGGGTATACATACCGCCAAGTCCTTTCAACAATATTCTCACTAAAATGGCTTAGCTTGACGCAAGCTTCTTCAAAAAAAAATTACTTAGGTACCTACTTACTTAGAAATTAGATTTATTGACAGTATGAATAAGTAACTATTTACCCCGCTATTTTCTTTAAAAAATAATCAAACCAGTGCTTATGCAGCTGATCTTTATTTGATTCCCAAAAAAGAACCTATTAGTGAATAACAAAACTTCGTAAAATATTGTTTCTGTCAAAAATATATAAAGGTTAAATCTTGGGTTAAATTCTCATAGGTTCATAAGTTCGTTTTCCTGCTTTCAATTTCTTACCAAGGACACTACTGTACCCACTAAATGTTAGTTTTGATGTGTGAAATGTGAATTGATAATTTCATTTTCCTAATTAACAAATCGTTCTACTAATTATCAATACTAGGATGTTACTAGAGTAACTAGAGGGAAGAGGGAAGAACATATTGATCCCATCAACTTGATGAGACTCATGGAGCTCATAAGTTTCGAATGTTTTTCTAGAAGATATCAACTTTTTTCTCAATTTTATCGAACTACGTTGTATTGTGGAAATTCTTTACGCATTCTTTTGCTGGGACGAAGACCCTTTGATCACGAAAGGGTATTAAAGCAAAGTAACATACTATCTAGTTCATATAAAAAAAATCTTGAATGCTGGCATGTTGGCCCCTAAATTTAATGACAATCCTGCAAATTGGTTTTTCTCGAATAACTTACACAGTAAAGGGTGATCCCCCCTTATATATTCTTTTCTCTTTAGCTTTTTTATTTCAAAAGTCAAAAATATTACATAGACTCACGTGCAAATCAGGGATAATTTTTAATGAGAAAATAAATAGAGTTATATTTTGATTTTGCATAAAGTTATCTGAAATGGTTAAATGAAAATGTTTGTTTTCACGATTATTGAAGTTCCTTTTTCTTTGGTCACATAGCACATTTTTATTAAACGAATTGTTATGAGAAAAATTAATAGACAATTTTTTCGTGAAAAACATCAAATTATTTCAAGTAGGTACTTTTTGAGTTTTTGAAAAGAAGATATCGATTTGGTGGATGAAAAATCATGCATGGTTTTACCTACATGCAAAAATTCTAGTATTGATCTTTTCCTTGAATTTTCAACAACACTCTTTAACAAGCTGCGTTTGTATTTTCACCAAAGGACAAAATGCATATAGAAAGTCTGCTCCTCGTATATTCTTTGGGGGTTGGGGGAACATCTTAGTAAAGAAGGCCTGAAGACTGTCCACATATTCTGGGCAATCGTGTGTGAATCCAATATAACCGCTGCACAAAGAGTACATCAACATCAGTTACCCTACACTCACTATGACTATAAACAAAAAAAAACAAAAACTATCAAATATTTGAGCTGTCAGAAATTTTTCAAATTAGCTAATGACACTAGATGCTGGGACCTGGGGTATACATACTTACCTGAAATGTACGAATATTTTATGTGATAAAAAAATATGAAATATGTCCTAAATCTCCCTATTTGACTGTCTGTATGTACTTTGCGTTCATTATACAGGGTGTTTCAGAATAACATGCTAATAATAAAGGAGGTGATTCTTGGGCTCATTTTAAGAAAAAAAATTCATATGAACGTATGTCCTAAACGCCTTAACTTTTGAGATACAGGGTGTCAAAGTTTTAAAAAATAGATACTTTTTTTACAATAACTTTGTCATTACTGTAGATATCTTTATGAAATTTGAGTCATGTATTTTAGGCATTAATACTCATTCTTTGATGCACCAACAATTTAATTATTCTGACCAGTGCCGTCCATGCGGGTTTTGGTTTGCATATTTTTTGGGAAAAAAGTTAAGGCGTTTAGGACATACGTTCATATGAATTTTTTTTCTTAAAATGAGCCCAAGAATCACCTCCTTTATTATTAGCATGTTATTCTGAAACACCCTGTATTTAACAGTATTGACGGACTATTGCTTTTTTATAGAAATTCCGAATCTTGCAATCACGTGGTTGGACTGGGTAATACTATCTGCAGCATCTGATTTTGGATGGATTTACAAGTGCCATAAAGAGCATCATGCACTTCAAACCCAATGAAGTGCAAATGGAAACCAAAATAACGGCAGAACAAATTCCTGAGATTGTTTTCATCGTCCCGACAAACATCAAGGGGACAGAAATCTCTCTGCTTTTTCGTATAGAAAACTGCATACGGAAAAACCAGTTGATCGAAATTACCCGGTCGAGTTAAACAAGCCTGAAAACTTCGTCAAAAGAGATCAACCCGCCCATACCATTTGCCACTACACTATCTACCGAAAACATGGCTGATCAAGAAACAATACAACTGGTATGGTATGTAGTACCAGCTTTGTAATTCGTAATGGTTTTTTCTTAACCAATATAGGTATTCATGTGCCAGCGTCTTCGCTATTGGGGCATATGACACGTTCCAAACGTAAAGATGTTACGGGACTTGAAAGGGAAAGTCTGGACCATAGACAAATTAACAAAAGCAAGACGCGTCAACACTGTACTGCAAAACGGCAACAAGTTTGACAAGAGTTTATTACCGCGCTTGAGTCAACTGGCCTTTTAGACGAGGACGTTTTACTTCAAAAAGATGTGCTTTAGGCGAGGATGTTTAACTTATGGATTTTGTATTTTATAAAAAGGATGTGTAATGATAGGCGTTTATTAAAATCAGATACATTTATTTCCATCGGTAAAATAAACAATAATTTCCGGAAATAACAGAAATAGCCAAAAATAATGTATAAAAACAAGTCAAATAAACGAAAACGTATTCCTTTTTAATAGCTACGGTCGCCAACAAAAAAAACTGGACAATCTATAGGAAACTAAACGCATCCTAATTTTGCAAAATTAACTGCTTTTTAACTATTGTCCCAGTTTTTCTTTGCCGACGACCGTACAAATTAATTAACATTCTGATGAAAGATGTTAATACATATAAAGACAATAAGTAAGATCAAAATGTCTAGAATATAGCAAACGACATAATAGTAATACTCTTCAACAGGTACAAAAATAAAAAATATTCTAATAGAAAAGAATAATATACAGTGTGGCAACATATAGGATTTTTTTTTTAATAACTGTACAACCAAAATACAGATATTGCCGAAAGTTGATGCATGTTCGATTATCATATTAGGTGCACTTAGAATGGTTGCAAGTCAAACAGCATACAGGGTAGGCGCCAAAAAATATGAAAATTGTACAGGAGTAAAGTAACCTTATTTTGAAAAATTTGGCAAAATGTTATGGAGAACAGGTGTTCAGAATGAAAAGTTATGCCTAAATCCCAAATCATGGAATCCTAAGAAAAAAATTATAATTTTTTTCAAACATCCAAATATATATTTCCCAAAAAATTTCATATTCACCCTAAACAGTTTCATAAATTATCCAATAACAAATCAATTTCGCATAACTTAGTTCAAATTTGAGCATATTTAGAAAATTTACCTAAATTTTAAATTTTTTAGGGAATCACCGGCTTCATGTTTGTTGCAACGATATTAAACACAACTTTAAAATATCGCAAACATTTTTTTTCGAAAGGTAAAACATTATTAATGATAATATGCATATCAAAAAACTCTCATTTGGAGTGATTTTTTTTCATATCGTTGCAACAAACATGAATCTTGTGATTCCCTAAAAAATTTAAAATTTAGGATATTTTTTTAAATATGCTTAAATTTGAACTAAGTTATGCTAAATTGATTTGTTTTTGAATAATTTATGGAACCGTTTAGGGTGAATATAAAAGAAATTAATAAGATGTATAAAAAAAAATCATATTTTTTTTTTCAGGAGGCCATGATTTGGTATTTAGGCATAACTTTCAATTCTAAAGAACTTTTTTCCATAACATTTTGCCGAATTTTTTGACTAAAGGGTACTTTACTCTTGTACAATTTTCATATTTTTTGGCCTACCCTGTATGCTGTTTGACTTGCAACCACTCTAAGTGCACCTAATATGATTATCAAATATGCACCAACTTTCGGCAATATTTGTATTTTGGTTGTGCAGTTGAGTAAAAAAAATCCCATATGTTGCAAGTGACCACACTGCATAATAAGGTAACCACAAAAAAAAAGAGATCTTCAAAAAAAAAACAGTCATAGCAAACGAAATCAGAGCATTATTGATATTAATAATAGGTATAACAAGAAACATCTTTTGCAAAATATAAAACAAAAACTTTTTCACAAGAATTTACCAAAAAATATATATATTTTGAGTCTATATAAATATAAAGCATTGAAAAAGTGAGAAAAATCTTTTCTAACAAAACTATACATAATCCAAAGTAACATTTCCATACAGGAAAATGCTTATATGTTTTTGAACTTTCTCAATTTATTTTCTGTATGTCTTACTCGATTCGTAGTTTCTAAGTTCCTAGCTACATCATCATAATATTTTTTTATTATCAATGTCACTGTTCGTTGTAGTATTTTATTGTGTGTTTCATTAATGTGGTCTAAACATTGAAACCAAGTAAAATCTACGTTAGTGACTAGTAGGCTCATGAGTTTATCGTATAGCCGAGGTATATGACCATAATCAGGTAGCAAATAGTATATTATATCGTATACTCTAGCTATATATATTATCACAGATTGATTTACATATTGCAGTCTTCTTTTACTATCACTTTCTTTAAAAGCCGTAAAGGTATGCATAGGTTCTAGATCTATACTTAACAAACTAGCCTTACAAGTGTCACAGTTAATTTCTGCTTTTTCAATAACAAAACCAGCCACATATGTTACTGCTTGAAGGTCAAAAGTTGATTCAAAAATATTCGCTGCTGGTAACGAAAAAACCATATTGGAGAGTTCATTGTCATTTAAACAATCATAATTTAATAATTGTGGTTCATCTTTTGAATCTAGAAAGGAATTCAAATTATCTAGAATACCACATTCGTCATTTTCACAATTTTTGGTTTTTACTGTCTTTGAAATAAGATTGTTTAAGATTGATGTTTTTATTGCCGCTTTAAATTGATAACAACTGGGATTGGTATTACCAGTTCCAAACTGTCGAATACTGGCAAAGGTATTTTCCAGAGCATCCTGGTTGAGAGACCTTGGCCTTAAATATTTGAAACCTTTGGCCATACACATTTCAAATAATTCTTGCATAGCTCTAATAGACAATATCCATCCTTCTTTGAAAGGCATATATTTTTTTTCTTTTTGGTTTTCATCTTGGAAAATCCAATTTTCTATTTCAGGAACAATTTTCTGCCAAAATGTATGATGTGGCGATTTTCTAGAAACACATCGTCTATAAGGTTTGGCCAATTCTGGATATGGTCTTTTGCCATTTAAAGAATCAAATAAATAGTCAATATCGCTTACAAACTGGGCTGTAAAAATAGCCTCACTGGGAAGTAGACCCGGAGACGTAGATATCATACTTTCAATGCAAGCAGATACAGTTTGGCTCAGTGTTTTAGCAGCGATACTCACCTTCATTTTAATTTGATTTCCAGCTTGCAGATGAAGCTCTCGTAATTTCCTAAGTGTCTGAACCGCTTACGTTTCTCAATATGAAAAGCAGTTTTTATATGCTCAAATTTGGCCCAGTGTCCCTTGTGTCTGATGTTATATTTCATAAGTGCATTTCGTGTAGACTTTAATAAATGGGGAGGGTCGAAGAAAGCTACGATTTTCTTACCATTATTAAAAAAATATGGACCTGACATTTCATTTTTCAGTTCTTTTATTGCTGTTCTATTTGTAGAGCCCTGATCACAAACTGTGGCCATGACGTCTAACCCAATTTGCTGAAGAGCAGATATTACTTCAACTATTAGAATCTTCAAATCAGTAGTTTTAACAGTGTCTTTAACGAAATAATAAGCTATAGGTTGCTTCCAGGTTTTTTTCAGTCCAGCAACCATAAAAACCAATGCATGGTTCGCAAATGCATTATTTCTGCGAATTGTCTTACCTAGATCAACATAGCCTACTACTTGTTTTGTTGATATATCAAAATTAGGACGAACAGCTGAAGCAATCTCGTCGAACATAAGCACACAGCTTCTGTCAGAACTTTTCATTTTTCTGACAATGACTGATAGCCTGTTTAAAAAAGTTTCATTAAGTCCAACTTCAAATGGCACCTGCCTTAAGGTACGCATTAGCGTCGATTTTGATGGAAGTGGAATAAATGAGAGTAAAAAATTCTAACATCTAGGACCTTTTTTATGTAATGCCAAAGAAAAAATTTTATTACTATTTGACCAACACGGATTTTTTTTATTAATGTTGCAAACCGAGTTTTTTGAAAATTCTAGCAGTAGTAAGGGCTATGTCACTCCTGGACCACTTTTTGCAAAATTGCAATGAATTGGTGGAAGTGCCACGGTGTAGCCAAATGTCCATCAGTCAGACGTTACGTCAGAGCCAATTTGCATAATAATGATAAGATTGCGAATGCGACCTTTGATCTTGACCCCCTTGCTTAACCCCCGTTCGACAGGAAGACGTTACCTCAGAGCCAATTTACATAATTATGATAAGATTGTGACCTTTGGTCGCGACCCCCATTAGGGTGTTGACCCCCGTTCGACAGGTTAAAAAAAATCTGCAGAATAAACGAAATTTTTGAATACAATGCACATCAAGTATTTCTTTTGAGATATCTGCATTTGGTGCGGTTGCGATCCCAATCAGGTGACCTCCGTTCGATGGTGTTATCAGTTGCTACGTCAGAGCCTAGCTTTATTGTGATGGTGTATCAAAAGGTTTGGATCACGTGGGAGGTGGGGTTGAATGATGTGGTGATGAGGGATGTGAACTAGTTCTGACTAGTTCATCACCCAAGATGTCAAGTTTCTGTTGTGAGAAAAAATGTTTTGTCACCCCAAGTGTACAAGTTGATGGTTTGGCATGCTCCGAATGTGAATCATACAGTTATTGTTGTTGCAAATGCACCTCACATCTTGAATTGAATCTACCATCTAGAAGTCATATTGAAATAACCATTAATGCAGTTCGTATCAGTGGTAATTTGCGATGGATTGTAAAACGTTATTGCCACTCTACAAAATCAAACATGGGTGAATTTATCTGCGATAAAAATCCAATGATACATCCAGAGATGTTGAGCACCACCAAAGTGGGGCAGGCGGATCAGTTGTGTGCGAGACGATGGACAAAACCACAACAGTTCTAAATTTAGGTTGAATGTGGTTTTCTTATCGATAACAAGTCTCAGTAACTACAACAGCAACAAAACAAGAAAACAAGAAAACAAGAAAACAAGAAAACAAGACAACAAGAAAACAAGAAAACAAGAACACAAGAAAACAAGAAAACAAGAACACAAGAAAACAAGAAAACAAGATAACAAGAAAACAAGAAAACAACATAAAACATTAACAAAAACATCTCATAAGCAATTGTGGTTATATGAAAATGAAATGAACAAATGTAGCCTGCAGTATTAGTTCACTGATTATGAAATTTCAGGTATAAATTCAGGATCGGTTTGCTTTGTGGTTTTCAACAAGACAGGTTTTGTTTAATTCAATCACATAAAGATGATTCACATCGAAAAGTAGCTGAATTTAAAAAATAATACCTGTTGGGTGAAGTAGATAAATATTGCCACAATATATCCATTTGTATAAAAATTAACAATGACAACAGGACTTCCAGCAGGAGTATTGTTTCTGAGCGCCTTTTTTAACAATACCTGGTATATACAAGTAGATTTAGATATACAAGAAATCTTTATTTGCATATCAACATTATCAACCAATCATAATGACTCTTGACCATCAAACTGAGAAAAATCAATTGTTAATAATGGATTGATTGGCTAGAAAATTGATGTGTTGTTGCGAATGCACCTCACATCTACCACCTAAAAGTCATATTGAAATAATCATTAATGCAGTTCGTATCAATGGTAATTTGCGTTGGATTGTGGAACGTTACTGTCACTCAACAAAATCAGACATGGGTGAATTTATCAGTGATAAAATGATGCATCCAGAGATGTTGAGCGCTGAAGTGAGTCAGCAGTTGAGTGTAAGACGATGGTGAAAACACACGCAGAAAAAATTGATGAATTTTGCAGACGATTGGAGCAGATAAGGAACGACATCACATTCTATGAGCAAAAAAAGTTCATGTTTCAAACCTTCAAGAAATTGAGTATTGTTGGTGAGTGTTTTTCTATAAAAATTTGCTTATCTTTGAAGCGATACTAATTGCAGCACAACAACCTCATTTGTATAATGTAACGTCTGCAGATTACCATAATTATCAATATTAGAATTCATAAAAATGTTTTTCTTATCAATGACGAGTGATTTTTCCTGCTATAAATTGACTTGCAGTCTTCGGTTAAAATTAGTTCTCCCACATTGTAAGTAGCTGTTGCATTGGTAAGTTGACTCCCTCTATTCAACTATAGTGTTTTATCATATCATTTTAAGAAAATGGATCTCACACAAATAAATGCTTCAACTAGATCTTCTAGTGAAAAATCCATTAAAATGTTCGAATTGACTCCGAATGTGAAATATCCCATTGTTGGGATGTCTATAGTCCCATCCAAATTTGGTGATGTGCCTCTGGTAGAATTGGGGGAAAATATGGTTTTTCTCCCCCAACGATGCACAAAATCAATTCAAGCCAGCTTGGACCATTTTCAACCGTATAAATATGCGATACTTTTCAAATCAATGGTGCACCTATCAAATTCTAGAACAACACCAGATTTTGAAATAGTTGAATGTAGTGAGTCATCGATGCAGCAACAACTACAATAGTTGTAAGTATCATTCTCAAAATTATCATATTTTAGTTTAATTTTTTTCCAGAACCAACCCATCATGAAGATTATTGTAATAGACATGCAGGGCTTCAATTTGACGGGGGGATTCAAGGTCAAGGAGCTATCAATAACAAATGGTCCTCAAACTAGTCATTTTCTTCTCAAACCGCACACCCCATTTCACTCATTATCACATGCAGATAAAGGAAAAGTGGTCAAGGCATTTGGCAAACATGGTATTGTCTATAAATCCGGATATGTGAATTATGAATATCTGCCCCAGATCATCAGGACACACATATGCTTTGCAAATCGAGTATATGTTAGAGGCCGCCTACAAAAGAATCTTCTAATAAACATTCTTTCGGATTGTTCAACAGCAAACCCACCCGAAATTATTGATGTGGATGAGACTGACCCCTGGCAAGATCCACCCGTATTTCAAAAAGATGTTCCAACCTGTTTCAACCATATGTGTGATGATTTTTACATGTGCAGTCTACGCAACTGCAGTATTCTTCATGATTGGATTAAACAAAAATTTTAATAAATGTGTGAAAAAATATTTGCGTATTAGCTCAATATCAACCATGGCCCTATTAGCATCAAATTATATTCTGCTCACTGCACTACTCAATAATACGCTTCATGTACATCAACCTGCTAACGTGCAGGAAATGTACATTTCTTTCAATAAAACGGATGACACCTGGCCAACTAATTGGTTAAACATGCAGCCACAAGTGAATTATAATGTGAAAATGTTTGGTATTCCATTACCCATAGATGGGGTGGAATACAAAATACGGGTGATTTTTCAAGATCGTACACATGGTGATAGTGATTGGAAAAATGTAACCACCTACACAAGCCCCACAACCAATTTCACCACCACCAGCAACGACATCACCGATTCAAGTCTTTTGTACTATATCACAACCAACATCTCATTTCTCACCCTCAAAACAATTTGGGAACTTTATCAGTATGCTACATCAAGATGACACTTCAATTGAATCTTTCCAAGGAACTTTTGGAGTCATACGGATGATTCTGGAATCAATTAGAATGATATTGTTTTTGCAAAATAAATTATTAGAATAAAAAGGATTTTGAATAGTTTTTTCAGTCAGTCTAGCGATAACAGACGACAATGAAACATCTGATATTTTTAATGTGCCTCCACCTCACCACAGCTGAAGTGAATGTTACAGAATATCTGGTGAGATATGGATATCTTTCACCTATGGAGAATGCACTTCAAATAGATGCATTAGTACAATTTCAGGAGAACTTCCTATTAACGACTGATGGTGTTGAAAATAATGAAACATTAGAGTTTATGAGTAGACCAAGATGTGGTATGAGTGATTATCCCGAGCCGTTTCAACTAAACAACGCTTTGAATAAGAGTGTTTTGAAATGGTTCTTTAGCAGACCACCCACACAAAATGTAACTTCTGTGATTGAGAAAGCATTTGCAATGTGGTCAGAACATGCAGATTTGATATTTGAGAGGAATTCCACATACCCAGATATAATTATCTCATTCGCATCATTTGATCATAATAATAATCAAAGATGTATCAGTGGTCATTGTGAGTTTCCATTTGATGGTTCTGGTAGAATCTTGGCACACGCTTACCCACCACATGAAAACAATTGTCGTGAAATTCATATAGATTCCAGCGAAAATTGGTATTATGGACTTGATGAGAAAATACCCAACAATCAGCTTAGCTTGTTGTCAACTCTGGCACATGAGATTGGACACGTCTTAGGTTTGAGCCATTCATTGGATAACAGTTCGCTTATGTTCCCAATGTATGGGCAAACCGTCCTGAATCAAGATGATATCAAGGGTATACAGACCTTATATGGGGTGAAAAAGCAAGTTAAGATAAGTCAACCGACTCCAGAAAAAACTCAAAGCACAATTGACGCTTCAAACCTCGGATATTCTCGAATATATGATATTTGTGATGTAGATCCTAGTGAATTATTATATCTTATACACAATCAACATTTATATATTTTTCATAATGATAAATTGTGGATAATGGATTTGAAGACAAAAAAGTTCACTTCAAAATCTTTATCAATTCGTCTACTACTCAAATTTCTACCACCGTTCAAAAAACTAACAGCTGTTTATAAAAGACCATCGGACCAAATAGCTTTGGTTCTAAATGATTATTTATATATAATCAGTGATCATGGATTTAAATTGATCGAAACGATCAATATAAGAAAAAGATTTGAACCATTTGTAGGTGGTAGAAAATTACTTGGAGCAGTTAATACCTATTCTGGAAAAACCCTCTATTTTTATGAAGAAAATAACTTTGTTAATCTCAATGAATGCACTCTACAGCCTGAGAATTTTGGCTACACATCAACACATTTTAATGGAATACCACCATCATTCAATTTAGTTTTTCGATATATGAATGGTTTGTTATACTTCATTCAAGATGGTCATTATTTCGAATATAATGAATTTGAAAATGCATTACAAAATACTGGTAAATTAGAGTTGAATACATTTGGTATACAGTGTCCCACATTATCTTTATATGAACAACTTAGAATAGTACTGAGACAAATTGTGAATAAAATTCCTGAGAAATAAAACATCATTTGTTTTCATTTATTCTATTCTGTGGCGCAAGATGATAAAAATAGAACAATTTTTCACACATATAAGCTGATCAAGCTTTCTTATTAAGATAACTACTCATGTTTACTTGTTATCATTTTGATAGACAAAATTTGCTGATTAAGCTTCACAATCAAGCCACGTCTTGTTGATGTAATTTTGCTACAAAGTATGGGGATGTGGGCGGGGAACAGATAAAAATGCAAAATTTTCACACATGTTTTTTTATTCAACAACAGTTATAATTTTCACAATTCTTTTAGTTGTACCATGAAGCGCTACAAATCTGGTCCTTGACTGGAACACCTCATGCCATTTGCGATCAAGCTCTTCAAGCGTCGCCATCATACTAATTCAATTTTCTCACAATTTCACTTAGAGGGAGGTACTCCATTACACAATCATGGATAATCGTGCAATATGCCTTTGTTTTAGCAGGAAATCCCTTACGTGATTCAATTTCCACTTTTACGTCTATGGTTGATGCTTTTAGCGTTTCATCACGTCGAGAGCAGTCGATGACAAATAATGCATGACTTTTAAATTCAACATAATCCAAAAGTGGTCTCTTCTTGTCTATATCACCAAAGTGTGTGTAAAATTCTGTATAGTTGTAGTGAGCTTCTGAATAATCATCCTTTTCAAAATCAAGGCTCATCCGTTCATATGGATAATAATCGCCATTTAGAAACAATCGAATGTCTGATATATTCAAATGATCGAATTGTGTTTTGGCAAGTTAAACTAAGTAATCCAGTTACCTATATTTTGGAGGATATGTATGGTAAACCGATAATGGGAGCATTTTATGAGCAAGAATTGCAAAAAACAAAACAGGGGGATGTATATTTGGTGGAAAGTGTGTTGCGCAGACTGGGTAACAAGGTGTATGTGAAATGGCTTGGATTTGACAAAACACACAATAGTTGGATTGGAGCTGATAATATATTATAACTGCAAGAAAAAATATTTAGAGGTTGGATGAAAAATGTGGTTAGTCTTTAAACATGTGTGATGTGGAGTGCATCGATGATCAGCTCAAGCAATTATTGACTGAGTATGAGATGGCTGCGAGTGTGGGTGAAAAAAAAAATCTACTAAGTACAATGTTCTCCTGTAACACCAGTAACATCAAGATTTATGTAGAATTAAGTTTGCGAAAAAGTTTTCAAACCATAATCAGAATACCGATTGGCGATCAGCAGGCATTAATTTTTGATGATGATGTGTGGAATATAATGATAAACTATCTCAATTGGCTCCTAAAAAGATGGAATTTGGAACCTCACATTCACCCAACTTTCACCTGTGGCAGCTTGATGATAAGCAGTGTTCCGATGGATGATGGGCTGAAATTAGTGTCAATTTCAAAACATGATCAAATGATGTATTTAACTGAAAATAATGTGCATGATCTTTGTATTGTTGATAAACATTTTGTAGCCATAAGACTTCGGGAACTGAGGCAGTTAGATTTCCCCAAATATTATAATACGATTTTGAATACTTTACATGAATTGATGAGTAATAGTCGTACACATATTCCTATTGAGGATGTAATTTCAAATTTTTATAAAAAATCTCCTAGTGTAGAAACTTATTGCTTAAAACAAATCATGTATCATGATGGAAATAGATTGTTATCCGATTTGAATGAAATAAAATATCGAAAATAAAAAATGACTTTTATTTTGTCTCCAGTCTGCTATCAACCAATTAAAAATATGAATTAGTTAAGCGATAAGAAGCGCAACAAATGCAGATATCTCAAAGTGCATTGTATGCATGAATGAATAAGTTAAGCGATAAGAAGCGCACCAAATGTAGATATCTCAAAGGAATACTTGATGTATATTGTATGCAAAAATTTCATTCATTTTGCAGTTTTATCTGATTAAAAACGCATATAAAATAGTATGGGACTGGTGTGCTTTTCACAATTGACTTCAAACTGTTCAACATGGTGAGTGTAATTAATTTTTGACCAATAAGGCGGATGAACCTGTTGAGACAAAGTTTAATGTGGTAAGTATGATTAATTTTTACTCAATTAGTTCACATTCTTTCTAGGATGCATTTTCCAACCTTCATATATGTCCGTTCGACATCAACCACAAAATTCGTGGGCTGACGAGGTACATGGCACACGTCATCGCGTGTTGGAAAAGGCATCCCAATTGGGTGCAATGCCCAAATAGGCCACACCACTACGCCCCATCAGAGCTCGCTATGAGGGAGCACCAGATGAAATGTGAGCCTAGGGTCTGAGGTAAGCTGTCTAGTACCCCACTCATTTTGTATATATTTCTTTTTTTACAGCTTCCACACCAACGTCCGAAGCTGCGGGTTGTTCCACTTCCGTAGCTCCGCTGACGGACGCACTTACCATATAAAAATTGAAAAATAAAAAAAATATTCAATTTACAATGAGATTTATTCAGTTTACAATATCTAGACTGTAGTGACCCCATGGTAGGGTGTTGAAACTGTTATCAATCAAACAACGCTTATCATCTAGGGCATTTAGGGCTAATTTAGTTTGTTCTATGCTATAAACGGAATGCTTCACTGAGCGGATTGTACATTGTTCAACAATTTTGTCCACATTTTCTTTTAGACATTTGACATAATCATCAAAAGTAATTTGGTTCTTGACAATACAAAACTTCACACCTTTAGCTTTTTTCACACATTTTCGAACACCTTGAATTCTATATGAATACATTTTTGATCTTAACCCTACAAAATGTGTCATAATTTTACCATTCGCTTCATCCTTCATTAACCCCAAAACTTATTTATTCACCAATGGAATCTGATAAATGTTGTCTGATGGATAATCGCTGGTATCAAATTTTGAAAGATCTTTTTTGATGAGCTCATCATACACATCATTACACTTGATCTCATAAATGAAACTATCCGTATCCGTATACATAGGCTTGGGTTTTTCCAAAAAACATTTTTTGAGCATGAAATTGTAATGAAAATCGTACATAGCAATTTTTGAAATATCCAAAATGCACATACCGATGTAAAGTGGTTTATTGAAAATGAGATTGGTTTTCTTCATTTCTATAGCCACCAGATTTTCGAAGAAAATTGTGAGGTTATGAAATGCTGCATTGGAAATCAGATTGCTTGCACCATATCGACCTTCCCATTTATTAACCAGTTTCACAATACGATGTTTTCGAATGTTTTCCATTGTTTTACCAAATACAGCATTATTCATTAACTTGAAGAGATTTTTGCTGAAATCGTTTGTGGCCGTTGATCAAAGTTGAGTGTTTAGTTCGATGTATGGCTTTAACCAAGCACTTTGCTTGAATTTTAAAATTCTATGTATTTGCCTTATTTCGATACCATTATTCAAAGCTTGTTTCAAATTGCGATAATGTATAACATATTTTGATTCATTATAAAGAGTTGTTAAGAGTTTTGGAAATTTGGAATTTGGAGGAGTCATATGTTCAGGGCAGAATGGGAAATCACTATGCAAGTGATGGAGTGATTTTGGGTATTCCAAATCCACCTCCAAAATATAACCCTCTGGAGCATCATCCTCAATCAAAGTAACATCAAAGTTTGGTAAATCAATGGGATCAACCCACTCGAATCCATCGTATGGTAGATTTTGAATCATGGCCCACCCATAAAGATTATTCACATCCAGGTAGAGCAGGAATTTTGATGGTTTAGATTCATCATATCCAGTCATGTATTTATTATTTGCTTCAGCATACCGATTTGAGCACACCGAAATTCCCCCTCTCAAACCCTTTTCAATAAACATAATTTGGTCAATGTCTTTCAACAGCCTCAACTCACACTTCGTGAATTTCAGCATACAGTCCCAAGTATAACCTGGTAAAGTGAAATACCACGCTGGATCCAAACCATAAATGTTATGTGAATTGATTCTAAAATTTTCAAAGACATCACTCAACAACAACACATCTGTTTTTAAATACAGATCGCTGTATTGACCTAAATTTTGAATATTGAAATCAGCCCATACTTTTTGAGCATGTGTCATGTCATCATCACTAATATTTTCACCATATAATTTTGAAAAGAACATTTCTTTGGGTGGTAAACTTGTTTCTTCCAGTCTAACCAAGGTATCAACATAATCATAGCAAAAAACCCCCTTACGTGTTAATAATTCGAATTGGTTTGAATTGCATGAAGCAATTTCCCTCTTTAGATTAACCAAATCATCCAATTTCAATGTAGATGCTAATGAACTCAAAGATGAATTTAAAAAGCGTAGTGAATCTATATATCTAAATTTTATACTAGTTTCATCATCAAACTGAGTAAAAGAAATGTATTTTTCTTTGTTGATTGGAAGAATACTAAATTTTTCCACCCTTCCTATAGCTTTTAGAATAAAATGGGAATCGTAGCCTGAGAGATTGTGAAATACAATGGGAACAATGAATTGTTTCTTGAAATTTAAATTACAGTTTGAGTGGGCAAATCCTCTGACATCACCTGTGAAATGATCATGATCAACAACAATCTGATCTGTATCAATAAAAGGTTTTTCACAAATGTGACACTCTTTTGCATTACTCTTATCCAACACTTCTGACATGGGTACAATTTTAGACACCTTATCTTCAACAAATTTCGCAATATTTTTCAGTTGATCCCCAAACCAATCTAATCAATTTTCACCACGGTAGCTTTTGTAATATGTTAGCAAGTCGTCATAGGAACACTTGAATAAAAATCCAATGCTGAATGGAATATGCTCTTGGAATTTAACCGTTTTCAAATGTGTTGATTCACCAGGAATTTTGCTCAAAACTGATTCAAAATCTCCATATATGATGAAAGGTGCTTTCTGCTTATAAATATGATTTCTGAATGAAACATGATCATATATGGGAAATGATATTTTTGAGGTATTTTTTGATTCACACACATTTGAATGTTCACCCAAGCATTCCTCAGACTGGAAATAGTTTAAATATCTATCGCAAATGAATATTTTATGTCTATTTTGTTCTCTTATTTGCGATCTCACCAACTTAGATAGATTCTTTATCAAACAATAAGGATAGTTAATCTCAATCTCATTTTCAATGTCAGGTAATGGTTCAAAATCATTAATTTTTGGATAAAATTTATTTTGAATAATAAGTAGGTTGACATGTTTTTCCAATTTTTTGTCTGTCAACCTACAAGGTAGAACACTGAAGAATTCATTCTTTTTATTTTGAATCATTTCCAACATATAAACATTCACACTTATATTATTCAATTTTTCAAATTTATGGATTTTATTAAGTGTCATTGGAAAATCTAAGCCTTCCGTATTAAGGATGCGGGCGTAATGTGGATATGAGCTGCATCTATCTGAATGAGTTTTACTGGGATATAAGGCGGCGACTATACACCAATAAAAACATGCATCATCATTATTTTTAATGTTGATACATGCTTTTCTCCTTAAGATTTGATTGGGTAGAGTAATGTAGGATGAAGCACCCACCCCAAAGCTATGTTTATTAATACAAATTTCCAAGCTGATAATTTTTTTCAATGCCCACCCACTGTCACGTTCTTGAAAATCCTCCATTTTTTGTAAAATTGGTTTGCTAATAAAATTTTCAAACCACTCAATTAAATTTCCCCCCATATCTAAAACTTGATTTTGCGTATGGAAATATTTATAATCAATGTGTTCAACGTCATCTTTGATAACAACGAATTCACCGCAAAAAGTTGCATTCACTTTTATAGCACTGAACACTCTCAAAATTTTGTTGATTCTTACTTTAAATAGGAAAAATGAATCGCTAAAAAAATTCCCTAGATTAACATGTGTTTGGTTGATAATTACCCCAGTTCTTATGCGGGAGTCGAAACATGTTTTCAGATCCTCCCAGATAACACGCTCGCTGCGCTTTTGTCCTCCACCCACATGTGCCTCAGAGCGTGACTTGATGAGCATCCGGAATCTTTTCGAATGACTCAAATTCGTCAGCAACCTTTTTCTTAGTCCAATGGTAAGTGGTGCAGTCATCGCCTTTTGGAATTCTCGAATGCTTCGATTGATGTTCAGCAGCCAACGCTTCTGATTGTCAGCAGAACATAGTAAGGGATATGCCTCTTTGTATTTTGCTACAATACAACTACTCAAAGAGGCAATTTCTTCGAAAGGACTCATGTTATAAGCTGTAACATTGATGTCTCAATCGTGAATGATTCGCTTTTGACTATGAAAATCTTTGCAACTGCATCAATTTATCAGCCTGAGCATTTCAAAAATAAATCGATTAGCATTATCAGCATAATTCGTTTATTCTGCAGTTTTTTCTAACCTGTACACAATCTTATCATAATTATGTAAATTGGCTCTGACGTAACGTCTTCCTGTCGAACGGGGGTTAAGCAAGGGGGTCAAGATCAAAGGTCACATTCGCAATCTTATCATTATTATGCAAATTGGCTCTGACGTAATGTCTGACTGATGGACATTTGGCTACACCGTGGCGCTTCCACCAATTCATTGCAATTTTGCAAAAAGTGGTCCAGGAGTGACATAGCCAGGATCATAACAACTTTTTGCCGTCATATTTTTAAAAAACTGGGTTTTTGAAATTTTTAAAATGGTTTTTGTTTTGTTCTTTGACTCGTACAATTTACGTTTCAGTTTATGAATACGACCTTGTTGTATTCGATTCAAAAAATATAACTTTTGTTTTCGAGGAGTCAAGTTTTTGATTCTAGTTTCGCCTATTTCGGATAAAATAGAATGACGCTTGGTTTTTGAACTTGAAGGCACATTTACCAAGTTTTCAAAGCTCTGTGTTTCAGTTTCTATTACATCTGAAACCAATGTTCTAGATAATGGCGGTTTAATCTGAATATTTTGAATAATCTTTATTTTAGAGGAGCCACAATCGGAATTGGAAACTTCAGAAACTTGTCTCTTTACAGAACATGTAGCTAGATTTTGAACATCCGGAATTTTACTCGGAATTCCAGATGTATATCCATTAGAGAAATAACTTGGTAAGGCATTGCTGTGAAGTATCTTTCTCTTTGTACAAAATGATTTAGTATCAAAGTGTTCTTCGCATAAGTACAACCTTTTTTTTGAACATAGTAACTGCACAATATCGAACCATTGTTGTCTTCTTTCTTGGTTTTGAGGAAATGCAAAAAATCGTTTATTTTTATAGTTCTTGTCCTTTATCGGAAAATAGAAAATATTTGGACAATTTGGAACAGCACAGCTACACTTATATTTACCTGGTGTCATTATGACATACCTTTACGGCTTTTTGAAAGAAACTTAATAATATATTTTAGTATTGCATAACAATAAGGATATTGTTTATTATCACATAGTATTCAAATACCATAACATGGTACATAATATTGTAAATACCTTTATGATTGACACAATTACATGGTCATCACGAGCTACTTTTCATCACAAGCACTTTTCTATTATTTCATGGTTTCCATTGACGATGAGAATAGGAATAACCCATGTATTTTCTTCGGGATGAATAACTGTAAAATAAAGTTTAAAAAAAATTATCACATATTATAGGTTAACTTACGAGTAATACCCAAAAGAGCTTGCTTATCAAGGATAAAAGATAAAATCAAAGTCTGAGGCATAGACTTATTGTTAATTTGTCTATAGTCCGAGGAAAATTCAAGTCAGGTGATGGCTGGTGGTCTTCTTACATAGACTATAATCATTTCTTATTTATTATTTAGTGGGTACTTCAACCAGTAGGTACTTCGTCAATTCTAAAATATAAATGCAATCATAAAAAGACTTAAAAGATAAAAAAAAATCTTATAACTTACGGTCTGATTTGCAGGACCTCCGTTTTGTCTTCGATAAAGATGTAATCACAATATCATTTATTATCACAGTAATTATTGTTCTGCATAGATGTAGAATGTATCAAATTTGTTTACGTTTTGCACGATAAATACGAAACAAAACATAAAATTGGAAATTCAAGAGTTCAACGCATAACGGTGTAAAAACGGTTCTCATTTTATTGGTTAGGTTTGATCAGTGAGACTGCGCGTTCAGTTCTGTCTCAACTGGCCAGCGCAAAAACAAATAATTCGCGTTCCCGCTTTCGCCAATCCCTTGAACAGTCTTGCTTTTGTTAATTTGTCTATGGTCTGGACGAGTGGTCCCAATAATTATTATTAAAGTGAGAATTTGAAAAATTAAATAAATTTATAACTCTTAAAATTTTGCCGTAGTTTCTACGAAATTGTGTAGTGTTTGTTAGTGCAGATACCCATAAAATGTTTTATGAGTAAATCAGAGAGATGGTTTTATAATCATTATCACAATATACAGGGTGTTTCCTAACCTCTGTGACAAAATGAAAGGGGTGATTCTTCGCTTAATTTCAAGACGAAAATGTGGTTTAACTTTTTTTCGAATTTCGCTTTGTTTCCAAAATACAGGGTGTTTAATTTTTTTTTTCAGTTTTTTATTTTTAATTAATTTATCTTTTACTCGATTTTCTTGAAGTTTGGTAACGGTATCTATAGTGATAACGGGCTCATTTTACCATGAACAAATAAAAATTATCGAATACAGTGGCGTCTTGAGCGGCACTTCAACCAATATTATTGGGAAAAAAATGTACGCCACTGACTTTTTGTGTCATTTTCTTTTTTTTTCAGGTTATTCAACTAAAAACGCAACTTTTTGATCTCCTGAATTTTTATCGTATCTTGCCTAATTTTTGAGATACTCTGTACTTAATCAAATGTTGATGCAAAAATATAAAAAATAAGAGATAAACTTGCAATATGTGTTTTTATTACCGATATAAAAATAATTGATATAAAATAAAAAATACGAAGTACTTGGGTGTTCATTGATATTAACCTATATCCAAGGCTATACCTAAAATAATTACTAAATAGTAGCCAAAACTGTATAAATTTGTTGCATTGAGCCGAAACTAGAAATAGCAATTTTTGATGATGATTTTTCAATCTCCCATATTTTTTCTTTTGTCATTTCCAGAGTACAGTTTTAGGCAAAAAAGTGGATTAGCGAGGAGTCATTATTGTAATCGTTGGTTTTCTTGCTTTAGATATGCAGCCTCCTTCTCGTTATAGTTTGCAAGCTGGAAAAGTTTTCTCTGTAGCTCCTGATATCTTTGGAATCCTCTTCTCCCTGAAATGTATAATAGTGTATTATGCTGAATTAACATTTATTGTTGCTAGTTTCGTGACTGGAGCGGAACAGAAATATGTAACAGGAGCTCGTGGGGGCAGTCAAAAATACGAGGAAGGCTAGCTGGTGCCTTTTGTAACTGTCCTTCACATTCGACTTCCTGAAGAAGGGAAATTTCTCCGAAAGCTTGAAAATTGAATAAAGAATACTTAAAGTAGCCTTCCTCGTATTATTGACTGCCTCCCACGAGCTCCTGTTACCAATTAACATTTCACAAACACTAGATGGAGTGAATTTTCCCTAACGAGAAATGTTTTATTTATAAATTCTTTCTGCAAGTAATGCAATAAAGCTACCATCATTTTCACTCTCTTCCCTATAAAAAAGGTTGATAAATATGTACCCTGTATATTTGTGTGGCATTATGTTTAAGTCCTTTGTAAATCTTGAAGGGATCATAAAACTTGTCCAACAAAAGATAAAAGAATGCGAATAAGAGGAGGAAAAATAGTATTGGATATACAAAGTGTCCCCGCACAACTTCTAGTGTCTAAAAAATATTGAGAAAGCATAAAAAAATAATTTAATTGTGACATCAATCGTCGTTTCCAAAATACAGGGTGTACACATTTTTTCCTCTGTTTTGAAAACGCCTTCGCCAATCTTGATACAATTTCACGGTGTTTATACATATGATAGGTATTAATGAAACTTTCTGAGCCATTGGAGCGCATTCAAATTATTTAGGGCTGGACTTGGAGAATTTGTGTGTTGTATTTTTGATGAAAAAATTATACGCCACACTTTTTTCCCAAGAAATATTCTTTTTTAAAATAACTTATTTCAACTTTCAACGAAAAAGGTCACGTGAGATTTTTCTCTCCGACGCACGCGTTCATTACCTGACATTTTCAGTTTTGGGAACAGTCGGTTTTTCTCGTCTCAAGGAAAAACTCAAAAGTCCCTTTTCATAGAAATGAGTATTTAGAAAGAAAAGGTCTGTGTAAAAAACAATGGCATACTTTTTTTTTCGAAAATACAACAGACAAACTATATTTTAGAAACGATGCACTTGCGGCCATCGGTGTCACTGTATTTAGGCGTCAAAAATAACCAAAAGTTACCCTATAAAAATAAATTGGCAAACGCCCTCTAAGAGAGCTATGCTTCTCATAGACTACGCCCTTCTTAAAGGGGGACACCTGAGGATGGATTATTTCAGAAAAGGTTTAAAATAAAGCTTTAAAACTTTGGAATCTTACTAATTTGAATGTGCTGAATTCAAATAATATTAATTCAGAAATTTGATAACTTAGTCGGATGAGTATCATTTGGGGGGGACAGTGAGTATGAAAAATGAATTGAAACTTTTTTATAAATCATCGTATTTTTTTTACAAATTTAGAAAATAATATGAGGTTTTTCACGCAAAAAAGGTAGTCTTGGTTTGTATCGCTAGGGCACACCATTTTCAAAAAAAAGGAAATTAGAACTTACGCTGCATAGTATTTACAATATCATATTACAGAGTATTTCCTAAAAATTGGTACAAAATTCGTCGGGTGATTCTAGAAGATTTTCATAAGACATAGTTCTCATAAACATTGATTTGTCGAAAAATTCTTTCCAAGGGAGCTGCGGTTTTGGAAATATTGAGGAAAAACTGTCCTCAGGGGGCCCTATTTAAAGGGGCGTAGCTCTCTTGGAAAGCATTTTTCGGTCAAATGTTTATGGGAACTCCTTTTCATGAAAATAACCCAGGAATCACCCCACGGATTTTTTATTGATTTTTAGCAGGGTTCGAAGGATAAATCAAAGATATACAGGGTGTCTCACGGTCTATGGTACGTTAGACGTTTACGGAAAACTAGACATAGGATCGACCTGAAAATTTGGCTGAGCCCATAATCGGGTATGATCTATATTTTAAAAATATTTTTAGTTTTGCAGTGTTGCCGCTTCTTTCCAAAAGTCGTAACAACTTTCTTATTTTAAATGGACCACCCTGTATATTATTATTTTTTTGGATTCCTTGACTGATTCTAATCACTTTTGCTTGATATACTCCTATACCTATCGCCAGCGGTTTTCGAGATATAAATTAATTTATAATATTTTTGTCGTAAAACACATCAGTGGATTGAGTTCAATAATTTCGTACTTGAAAACGGTGGAGAGTTGAAATTGCTATGCCGACTTGAGGAAGGTAGGTTTATATGGTTCCAATGAAGAAACCGATCTGTAAATATACAGGGTGCTTCAAATTTATTAATCTTTTTCCTTCACACAAAAATGATAAAAAATCATTTTTTTCAAATGGAACCCCCCCTGTATATTGAAAAATAAAAAAGCCAATAAATTTCCTTTCAAATGGTATCCCATGTTCCTATACCTAAACCTTCAGGATCTACAAGAAAAATGCATTTTACTAAAAAATAAATTATATTGGTATACATGATATGAAACATAATGTAGTTTCTGGGGCAACCTATAGTTGCCAGGTCACACAGCAATAACAATTTATTTTTAGTAGCAAACTGCAACTACATTATGTTTCATATCAATAATACCAATATAATTTATTTTTCAGACAAATGCATTTTTCTTGTAGAACCTGAAGGTTTAGGTATATGAACATGGGATACCATTTGAAAGGAAATTTATTGGTCTTTTCATTTTTCAAGTAATATACAGGGGGTTCCATTTGAAAAAATATCTTTTTTATCATTTTTGTGTATAGGAAAAAGATTAATAAATTTGAAGCACCCTGTATATTAACAGATCGGTTTCTCCATTGGAACCATATAAACCTACCTTCCTCTAGTCGGCATAGCAATTTCAACTCTCCACCGTTTTCAAGTACGAAATTATTGAACTCAATCCACTGATGTGTTTTAAGACAAAAATATTATAAATTAATTTATATCTCGAAAACCGCTGCCGATAGGTATAGGAGTATATCAAGCAAAAGTGATTAGAATCAGTCAAGGAATCCAAAAAAATAAAAATATACAGGGTGGTCCATTTAAAATAAGAAAGTTGCCACGACTTTTGGGTATAAGCGGCAACACTGCAGAACTGAACATATTTTTAAAATATAGATCATGCTCGATTATGTGCTGAGCCAAATTTTCAGATCGATCCTATGTCTAGTTTTCCGAAAACGTCTAAGGTGCCATAGACCGTGAGACACCCTGTATATCAAGATATTTATATGCTGATATATCGTGGATATTTATAACAAATAAAAAATTAGTGCACATCAACCATGTCGTTCATCATTATTCGATGCCTAATCGTTTTTTTGAACGTCAAATCCCCGATAGAGCTTCTGTAAAAAAAGTATTTCTTCCCGAATGCGCGAAAGCATCTGAAGACATATAAAATTGATACTGTAGTATGGAGATGTTTTATGGATATGTTTCAGAGTCTAAATAAGCAAAATATGCTCGTAAGATCAACTTCGACTTTAAATTCTATCATAGATGCAGAAAAAAAAAACATAAATGATACCTTGAGGGGATTTTCCAGAAATTGCCGCTTATGAAAAGGTGTAGTAGGACTTTGAACTAAGATGATATGGATTAATATTCTTATTTTGCAATTGAACAATCAATAATCTGGGAAAAATAAGTTGAGTGGTTTATCTTTGAAAGTATCTTTTCGAGTAACTCGATGTATAATCACAGGTCCGATACATAAAAAGTGAGTAATAACTTTAATTCACGCAAGCATACCTTTGGTGGATTCCTCACAATACTGGTGGTAGTGGTGGTCAACATACTATCGAGCATACTATGTTCCTTCTCAAGTAAAAAATCACCATCTTCTGCGTCATTCGACCATGTCGAAACCTACAAAATATTCCAGAAAATGTTAAATCATAAAGCAATTTTTTTTTATGCAATACCTTTGATGTGGAGTTTTTTTCATGTTTGGTATTTCTGTCTGTTTTCACTCTATGGGGGGTTGCCGAAGTGTATTTTTTGTAGGGATATTCGCTGGTCCAGTTTCTGATGATAGATCTGCCCTTTTCATTGTAATGGATGAAGCAGAGAATATTTTCCACCGGATTTGAGAAAGGCAACGTATACAACGTATTATTTACAGATTCCGCATTTGGAAAGGCATTTTTCCTTAATTTGGACACATTTTCTCCGAAAATAATATCTTCTCTTTTGAACTGCTTAGAGCAAACCTAAAATGCCTAGGATAACCAAATCATATTATTATGTATTTAAATCTTACTCTTGGTCTGCGATCCCATTTTACTCCATAACTTAGGTTACTTAGGGCCAATGGCCAATGATCCACACTCAACCACTGACCCCCCGACTTTTCTCAGCGCTGATTTGCGCTCCCGTGCCGAACACGACTGAGTCATTATCGCATTTAATCAACTACGTCTTCTGAATATTGAAATATAGAACAAATCATGAAATAAATGATCCAAAACAAAACCAGATATTTATCGAATCAGCTGTCCATTTTATAAAATGTCATTACTGTCAATATTGTCATTTCATCCTGTTTCATGTTTCATATTCTCACCTGCCTGCTTTGGCCAATAAAAACGTTCCTCCAATTGCGCACACAACTTTCTCTGCTCAGGTGTAAATGAATAGGTCTATTGAGTTGAGCCTAGAAGCAGAAACTCGCTCAGAATCAAATGAAAACGAGGTACAGACCTCAGTTTCTTGTAACTAACCTAGAAAATGAAACCATTACAAAAACTTCACGAACATTAGAATCTATTGAGAATATTGACGTAGATTCGATTATTATAAATAGGTAGATCTAAAGATATAAGTGAAAAAAATATTCCAGTGGTTGATCATCCAGGTCATTAATGTTGTGTTGCATTTTATCAGAAATATATGTTTATGTTTATTCTTTGGTCTATTTTATTTGTAATTTAGATTACCAAAGAGACCTGCCCTATTAACGTTATTGTTGGTCCAGTAGCATGCATGCAATTACTCAGGTGAGTACGTGGAAATATCATGTGAATACAAAAGTTTTCAAGGAAAAGAAGAAATTATAAATTCAATTTATCTATTTTTTTGGCAGCTATGTACTTGATGATGTTCAACTTTTCTATTCTACTTTTGAATTATGAGGATAATTAGAATTGAAAATGTTTGATGATTGAGTCGAACTTATTCAATTTTTGTGATTTTTTATATAATCTTTCTATACAGCGTGTCCGGAAAATACGTGTACAACGTTTGATAGCCGACAAAAAAAGTCGATTTAGGCCAACTTACCAATATCCAAAATTGCTTCGTTAGTTACACAGAGGACGTCAAAGATTAAAAAAAAAATGTTTTTCCTAAATTTTTTAAAAACGTGCAAATCTTGGTTCTTGGTACCTAGTCGTAGACCATAAAATTATGTTCTTTGTTGGTATAGCGACCGGCTGTAATTAACCGGAAGTGTTATAAAAGTGACGTCAAATATAGTTATTTCTTTTGATTTTTTTTTGGCATTGACTTTTTGATAATTCAGATGCTCAATGTATTCGGGAGTTTTTCTGGTAATTGAAAAATTTTGCTGGGATAAGTGGTTGTGTCAATCAATACCAAAAAAGATAAAAAAAAACTGAATATGACGTCACTTTAATCACTCTTTCGGTCAATCACACGCGGTCGCTATAGAAACAAAAAAGGTAATTTAATGGTCCAAGACTAGGTACCAAAAATTATCAAAATTTTTTTTTTGCAATCTTTGAAGCCGTCTGTAGTCTTAAAGAAGCAATTTTGGATATAGGTTAGTTGGCCTCAATCACGGTGTACTTACACCGTGGCCTCAATCGACCTATTTGGCGGGCAGGATTCTACCATCAAACGTGGTACACGTATTATCCGGACACCCTGTGATATTGAAAATATTATCAGATATCAAATTAAATTATTTAAATGTTACATAAAATTTACAAGTCACTGTCACATTGAGTTTACTTGCGCTCTACTTTCCAGTTACGTAAACTTCACTTTCCAGTTACGTAAACTTTATATATCCGATTGATGTAAGGTTTACATTATTGATTAATATCACATTGAGGTAAAAATGTGACATAATAATTACAAAATGGAGAAGTGCACTGGAGTTGGACATTATGCGTTAACTGTAGGTTCAATTTTACTTCCTTGTGATGTTATTCAGGCAGTTTTGTTATATAACGATGTAGCCTTGTTATGTAAAATTTCACTTAGATGTAACATAACTGTGTTCGCTGGGCTGGCGCAGTCGGTAGGATTGCACAGCATTGATTAGAAAATTTCGTGCGAATAACGGACACAAAGACTTTGCGTGAGTTTCAACTCTTCAGTGCAATCTCCAAAGAATCTACAAGTGGAACTTCCTGAGAAGCAAGAGTGCAGCATAGCTAGCCAACGACGGCGGTACCTGCTCAGTACAAGGTCGAGGCAGCAGATCCTGGTCAGCTCGAGGATCGAAAAGGACAGCAACAGAAGCAAATCATCGAATCTGTAAGTGCTTTCCTTTTGCCTAATCTTTACTCTCTGCTTAAGGTTATTTGATTAGATAGTGATATAGGAATCGTGAAAAATATTTTTTTTCTCATTTCAAAAAAAAAAATGCAAAGTACATCAGATACACCAAATAATTTACCAATGCCTAATCAAATTCAAAGAATAAATTGGGATTTATTTAGAAGTAAACTTGAAAATTTGAAAAGTTTTGATGGAAATAGTAACCATTTAAATAAATTTATCAAAAGATGTGATGATTTGATTGAGAAATATCAAGAATTTGATGACGATAATCTAAACCAGCACGTTTTTGAATGTATTCAACAAAAATCAACTGGCCGTGCCGAAATTATGGTAGGCAATCGTGCTGAATTGGATTGTTGGTCAAAAATGAGAAATGCTCTTTTGCAAGTTTTTTCGGATAGAAGAGATTTGGATTGCTTAGTTGAAGAATTAACAAGAACTTAACCATATAGAAATGAGTCACTTAATGACTTTGGTATCAGAATCCAATTACTTCGCAGTAATTTCATTATTTCATTATCAGTGATGATAATGGAATAAATGAAAATGAAAAAATGTGCCACGTGTCGTACATAGAAAAAACCGCATTAAAAACATTTGTTGCCGGTACTTCTGGAATTCTACGCAATGCTATGCATCTACGTCAACCAAGTACTCTCGAAGACGCTATTGCTTACGTTCATGAATTTGAAAACTTTGAAACTCTATATAATACCAAAGGAGCAAACGATATGCCTTACAGTAAAAATAACGGGCATATTAATCGAAAACCAGAATTTCAAAATTCATTTCAAAATAGGAATACAGCATTCCCAGCAACTTTAATAATGGATTTTACCAACAACATAATCGGTTCAATTGGCCAAGCCAATTCCAAAATAAAAGGCAAAATAATTTCTTTCAAAGAGACCCCAATCAAAAATTAAATTATGTGGTTGAAGAAGTTTATAATAACGAATACGATGAGACATGTCGTGATTTAGATTTTGATAACACTCAACCAAGTTGTAGTAGAAATTACACAGGAAAAGATAATTTCAATGATCAAAATTATTCCTACGAAGGATATGAAATATCGAACCAATCCAATGATAATCCGAATGAAAATTTTCAAGAATTAAGCCTCGAAGACAATACAACCTAACTGAAATTAATGTTTCCTCATGCAATTCACTTCCATATGCAGAAATCAAGTTTCCTAAAATGAAACTTTTAATTGACACAGGAAGTTCAAAATCAATTTTAAAACCATCTATTGCAGAAAAATTCTATCCAAATTACATTTATCAACACGAAAATACAATTAAAACAGCAATAGGTAGTACGATCACAAGATCACAAGCGCTTATTCCATCATTTCCAGAGTTTAATTCAAAGCACAAAATAGACTTCATATTGTATGATTTTCATGACTATTGTGTTTCAGTGCACGATCCTAAGATATATCATAATATTAACCATGTAGTCCGACTTGTCGCGACTCGCTACGCACAATTTCCAAGAATTTATAAGGTAAATAAACACCCTGACCCATCTCCGCTTATCGTCTGGCCAACGGTCACATTTCATTCGTTTTTGTGCGTTCGCTACGTGCATATCGTTGTGATTAGAAATCACCGATTCTCTACTTCTAACGAAAGTGCATCGATTTGTGAATAATATTGTTAATTTGTAGGTATCATCAAAGTGAATTTGCTAGGTTATTAGTGATGGGAAAGCATAGCCGTAAAAGGAAGCGTTCTCGCTCTAGAGAACCGAGTGTTTCGTCTAGAGAGATCTTGGAAAGATTGCTAAAGCTGGAAAAAAGCTTGGAAAATCGTCCTTCTAGTTCTCATTCAAGATCTAGACATAGTGATAGCCCACGTCTGAACGACAGGGTATCACGTAATGTGGATAAGGACTACCCTCCACAGGATGGTAGCAATAATAGCAGCCGTTCACCGCAGAGGAAGAGGAGGGGGGCCAGTCACTCATCAGGGGGAAACACACCGGTTACACATCGTTCCCGTCATCGTGAATTTCACGATGAAAATGATCCAGCGGCACTGCAAGGGGAACAATATGAGAGAGAACGCTCTATAAGCCCAACTCCCACAGCCATATCCATCATTGGACGCCATGATCTGTACGATATGGGTCCAACAAATGCCGACGTGCCCCCTCTGGATGAGGCGAACACGACCGAGAATATACCTATTGGCTACGCCAAAATTTTGGGGAAAAACCCCAACACAAAAAAGAAAAATGAATTTGAGCTGCATCCAGCGCTTAGCGCGCGCTGGAAGCATCTGTTAACTCACGGCCTGGACTCCTCCGAGATAAATGAATTATTGTCTAAACATGAGACTCCTACCAATATCTCATTGGCAGCCCCCAAAATAAATCCTGAGCTGATTTATTGTATATCTGGGCCGAATCAAAAAAGAGATGCTAATCATGAAGGTTACCAGAATCATTTGGCAAGTAGTCTTTCTGCACTTGGCAAGGCCATGAATATCATACTAAAACAGGAGGGCGACATTGGTAAGGAGGAAAAAGAGGAAATTCTGGCGAATCTCAACGACACGGCTCGCGTTACCGCCAATCTTTTTAATAAGATATCCGCAGTGCGTAAGCAGTTCATATATCCTCTTTTAGAATCTAAATCCAAAGAGGCCGGCGAAAAAGCAGCATCAGATGAGTTTCTATTTGGAACAAACCTGGGAGAAAAAATAAGGGAAGTAAAAACCCTCGAGAGAGCGGGAAAAGGTTTGAAAGCCTCATACCGAGCTCCTTACACTCAAGGAACCGCTCATACCTCCCAGCCCTCTACAAGTAAACAGTACTTTAGAAGCAGTACTTCCAAAGTATCACGCCCTTTAAACAGGCAACGCCCCACTCGTCCAGAACATCCAAAGAAGGCGGGTACCCACAAGGGGCGATACTACAGGAAGGAGCAGTACAACAAGTTCCAGAGAAAACCATAGACCTGCCCCTAGTGGCCATACCAAATGTGAGTAGCAAAACAGCTATTGCGGGTAGATTACAATATTTTTACTTGAACTGGTGTAGAATAAATTCAGGCTCAGTTGTCCTAGAATGGATTATGGGATATAAAATTCCACTTCGTGCTGTTCCTTATCAAGAGAACCACCCCTTTGTGCCAAAGCTTTCAAAAAAAGATTTGAGTAAGACAAAAGTAGCAATTGAAGAGCTTTTATCATTAAATGCAATACAAACTTGTACGCCAGTTAAAAACCAATTCTTGTCCAGATATTTTCTTGCAGAAAAAGCAAACGGAAGTGACCGATTTATTTTAAATTTGAAACAATTCAATGATTTCGTATATACCCACCATTTTAAACTAGAAGATATGCGAACAGTATCTAGATTGGTTCCAAAGAACTGGTTCATGGCGACAATTGACTTAAAAAATGCCTATTTTCTAGTAAATATTGATAAATGCCACAGAAAATATCTGAGATTCTCTTTTGAAGGTTAATTATATGAATTTACCTGTTTACCCTTTGGACTTTCATCAGCCCCTTATACATTTAATAAAATAATGAAACCAGTGGTAAAGCAACTAAGATGCTCAAACATAATTTGTGTAAATTATCTGGATGATTTTCTAATCCTGGGCGAAACCTTCGAACAATGTTCAAGGAATATCGCAAGTGCCAAAAATCTGTTTCATTCGTTAGGCCTAATAATCAACTTCGAGAAAAGTGTACTTGTTCCCCAGTCGAATTGTAAATTCCTTGGGTTTATTTTTAATACCGTCCACCTGACTATTAGCCTGACAGACCAAAAAAGGGCTAATATAAAAAAGTGGGTAGATCATTTCTTAAAAATCAAAACACACCCTATTCAGAAGTTTGCTTCCTTTATAGGATTGTCAGTGTCTGCATGCCCTGCAGTGAAATACGGATGGGTGTATACAAAATCGTTAGAAAGAGAAAAATATCTTGCACTTATCTCTCACAAGACTGCCGATTTGGAATGGTGGTCCACCCATATTTTAAGTTGCTATAATGATTTGAAAAGGGATTATTTTGATATTGAAATATTTACGGATGCTTCTACTACAGGATGGGGCGCTTGGACCGAAACAAAAGGGGGCACACATGGGTGGTGGTCAATTTCTGAAAAAGATTTTCATATAAATATCTTAGAATTGAAAGCCATTTTCCTAGGTCTCAAGACGTTCACAGACAACTTAAAAAATTCAAACATTCTCATAAGATCAGATAATACTACTGCAGTATCCTATATAAACAAAATGGGTAGCATAAAATATTTTTTATTAAATAAACTGTCACGGGAAATATGGCAGTGGGCGGAAGAAAGAAACAATTGGATTTTTGCAGTTCACATAAAATCTGAGGATAACCATAGAGCTGATAAGGAATCGAGACGTCTTCCAACAGAAACAGAGTGGTCCTTGGCAGACTATGCATTCTCCTCTATTCAGACCAAGTTTGGTTTTCCAGAGATCGATTTGTTTGCCTCTTCTCTTAACTGTATATGCTCCAGATTTGTCTCCTGGAGAGGCGACCCAGGTTCACTTGCAACAGACGCGTTTACCATATCGTGGTCAGAATATTTTTTCTATGCCTTTCCACCATTTTCCCTAATCTTACGAACCTTACAAAAAATAATAACAGACAGAGCGGAAGGCATCGTGGTAGTTCCAAATTGGCCATCTCAATCTTGGTTCCCTTTATTTCTTCGACTAGCAAATAGTGAAATCCACGTATTTGAACCAAACAGGCAGTTATTATCTTCTAATTTCAGCAAATCACATCCACTTGCCACAGACCTTTCCCTGGCAGTAGCGGAGTTATCAGGGAAGCTCTTCAACTGAAAGGAGTACCGGACTGCGCTTTAGAAACAAGTATCCAGTCAATAGCTGAGTCAACCTTAAAACAGTATAACACTTGTTTCAAACAATGGTGGATATTTTGCAAAGATCGTGACCTATATCCATATACTGACGATGTCAGTATAATCATAACCTTCCTCCAACACCTTTTGTCAACAAAGAAATATACATACGGTGCTCTAAACTCTTGTAGGTCTGCCTTGTCACTTATATGTAAAGGGAACATTGGAACGGACCCTAGAGTTAAAAGGTTTTTTAAGGGTGTTTCTAGGATAGCTCCCTCAAGACCTATATACCAATGCACTTGGGACCCGCAACCAGTACTCGAAAAACTTGAAAACATGGAAACAGATTCCCTCAAAATAACCTCACTCAAACTCATATTATTATTGGGTCTTGTCTCAGATCAAAGAATTCAAACTATGTCTCTAATGAAATTAAGTAACATTATACCCACTGCCTCTGGCTTCCAAATTTTTATTCCAGATAGAATCAAAACCACAAAAGTAGGTGTTCCAAACCCTTGCATTCATATTCCTCATTTTTTGGAAAATCCAAAATTATGTGTTGCTAAACTTTTGGAAAAATATTTGGAATATACAAAAGAGCTACGAGGGGATGAAGATCACCTTTTCATATCTTTCAGAAAACCTTTCCATGCAGCCTCAAAACAAACTCTAAGCAGATGGGTCAAATGTTCATTAGAAATGACAGGCGTGAATTCGTCTCTTTTCAGACCTCACTCTATTAGACATGCGTCTACCTCACTAGCATATAGACAAGGTTTATCTACAGACCTAATTTTTCAAACTGCAGGATGGTCTGAACGATCATCCACTTTTGCCAAATTTTATAATAGGCCAGTTTCAAAAGGTTATGAATATGCACAGACTATTATACAATCAGTGCATAAATAATTAGTCTAATTGTATTTATAAGCAACCCTTACTATGTATCATTCTTATAATAAATGTATACTGCAAATTCTTTTGAAATGATTTCAGGGAATCTGACACCGGCTGTTATAAATGCATCAACACTAAATAATGAAACAAGCCATGGCATGTGGTTTTTGTTTTTATTCCTTTATGACTAGAAAGGTGCCAATAACACTTGCGCTATTTTTGACCTATCTTGGAAGGCTTATCACAGAGGACACAATAATAATTAGGGTTTTACGATAACGGTAGTTATTGTGTTATCGTTATTGAATCAAGGAAAGCCAACAATTGCCTAATCCAGCCTTTAAACAACTACATGGTTAATATTATGATATATCTTAGGATCGTGCACTGAAACACAATTATACGATCAAACGAACTTACCTGTGAAGGTCGATCGTAATTGTGTGAAGTGCACGATCCTAAGATTTATCAACCCCCCCTTTTTTCCCCAAATTTAGAGAAAGAGAAATTTGTTTCCCAAAGACAATTATTGGCAACCATATTTAAACAAAATGAAATGTGACCGTTGGCCAGACGATAAGCGGAGATGGGTCAGGGTGTTTATTTACCTTATAAATTCTTGGAAATTGTGCGTAGCGAGTCGCGACAAGTCGGACTACATGGTTAATATTATGATATATCTTAGGATCGTGCACTTCACACAATTACGATCGAACTTCACAGGTAAGTTCGTTTGATCGTATAATTTTGATGGAGTTTTGGGACTCCAAGATTTAATTTCAATGAACTTAAACATTGACTTGAGGAGCAATGAGCTAAGTACACTTGATACAAATTTTTCTATACCTTTCAAATACAGACAGCCAGTAGAAGTTAATTTTTCCATTTCCGTTGGACCAAACGGAAAAACGGTGAAAAATATTCCAGTCACAATATTCAGCGGAGAAATAATTACTAGACCTGGGACAATAGGAGAACTATTTTTTCCTCAAATCCTAAGTCAATCAAAAAATGGTTATGCACCAATGGAAGTAATGAACACCACTGACCAATCAATTTCTGTAAAAATTACGAAACCATTGCCAGTGGATTGTTTTCAAAAGGAAAATTTCTAAGTATTTACATTTGAAAATTTTTCTGAATATTTTAAATCCAATGAAAGTGAAAAATCGAAATCAAACGTAGAGGATTTGGTTAGAACTGAACACAAGAATTCAGAGGAGAAAAATGCTATCTTAAAATTGTGTAAAAAGTTTTCAAGTATTTTCCATAAACCCGGAGACCCCTTGTCATTCACTCCAAAAATCAAACACGAAATAAAAACCACTGACGATGTACCAATTTTTACTAAATCGTATCGCTACCCGTATATTCATAAAAATGAAGTTCAAAGACAAATAAATGAGTTATTAGAAAAAGGAATAATTCGACCATCAGCAAGTCCTTGGCCGTCTCCAATTTGGATTGTACCTAAAAAGATCGATGCATCTAAAGTTCAGAAATGGAGATTAGTAGTCGATTATCGGAAAATTAACGAAAAAGCCATTAATGACCGTTATCCCATCCCTAATATTAACTACATTTTAGACAAATTAGGTCTTTCTCAATATTTTTCTACCCTTGATTTGGCAAAAGGATACCATCAAATTGAGATGGAAAAGAATTCGATTGAAAAAACTGCGTTTACTGTAAAAATGGGCATTACGAGTATGTGCGCATGCCTTTTGGGTTGAAAAATGCTCCATCAACGTTTCAACGCGCAATGGACGAAATTTTGAAGGAAATACAGAATAAAATTATATTTAGTACTAGTCTTCAAGAACATATTCAAAACTTAGAACTAGTTTTCAAAAAGCTGTAAGAAGTAAATTTGAAAATTCAGATCGACAAGTGCGAATTTTTGCGAAGAGAAGGCGAATTCTTGGAACATGTAGTCACTCCAAAGGGGAATAAACCAAACAACAATAAGATTAAAGCTATCCAGAAATTTCCTCTTCCTAAAACACAACGCGACATAAAATCATTTTAAGGGTTAGTAGGCTATTATCGAAATTTCATTCAAAATTTCGCCAAAATCACAAAACCATTAACTAAATGCCTGAAAAAGAACGAAAAGGTAGAACATACAAATGAATTTATAGAGTGTTTCAATACTTGCAAAAATTTACTTACATCTAAACCACAAAACATTTCCCCTTAGAATTGCGTCTCCAGTGGGCAATGACAGTACATCGTTTTTAGTTGGCCGAACTACGGTGAGAGGCGCTGAAAGCTTTGACAGTTAGATGACATTTATTGACGTGACAGAAGACCCCATTGTACCTGAATTATGTAAGGGGTTACATTAAAATTTGATTTCGAAGTGGAACTGTCAAATTTTTGCTTGGCAAACCAAAACCATATGCTACCATTCACATTGAGTTTGGCGTAGGCGTGGTCTGGAACACAAATTCGATGTAGCTGGTAGCATGGGTTTTCCGTGTGCCAAACGGAAATTTGAAAGTTTCACTTCGAAATGGCAAGCCAAGCCAACGCCATTTTATAAGCGGCTTGCGAGCTTTGTCCCTTGATTGTTGTGCTTTTCGAATTTTGTGAGTTTTTTCGGTGTTTTGTCAAGTTTTGTGTTTGGATTTCTAATTCTTTTTCTCGAATCGTTCCAAAATATTGTTTGGAAAATGCATTGTATCGTATTATAGTAAATATTTCAAGTATTTTTTGTAAGTGTATTTTTGATTAATAAAGAAAATATTGAAATAAACTTTGAACTATTTACACTCAGTCAACCAACAAATTGCAAAACCTCATCATTTCCGACGTTAATTGGTCAGTGAATCAACATACAGGTGTTTTGATTGTCTTGTTTAGGACATTTTCTAGTGTACTTGTAGTACTCAAAACAATGATTGCATATTCTGAACTGTGCCAACGCCAACATTAATATTTTTGTATACAAATTCAAGCAGGTATGAGTAGTTTCCGTTAATCTTTGTGTAAATTTAGCGGAACTTTATGAAATGTCCTTGAATAATGACCCTTTAAATATTAATATCAAACTCATTTTCTTTTCTATTACCGAACAAATATTTCAGAAAATCTACGAAGCCTAATCGTTTTGATCAGTGTAAGTATAATCTTTATTAATATAAAAAATATGTTTATTCTTTTATGACCAAATTGTCAAAAAGTGAATTTCTCGCAAATTATAGTTCTTGGACAATTTGCCTCAAATTATCAATAATAAAAAATATGTACTACATACTATAAGACAGAACATGAACAAAACTAATGAAACCGCCTAAAATTTGATAAAACTTTGATCCTGCATCGGTTGTCAAAGAAGTAATGTTGTATTTGAAAACTTTAATCCATTTGTCAGTTTACGCATCTTGGCGATTTTGGTTAGTGCCTTTTTGACACGAGTGATTTTTGTTTTGATCAAAACGGCTATCACCATCCGAAAGAGGAGCAAAAATTATGTACTTCCCGAAAATAATTGAGCAAAGGATAGTCTTGCTTTAAAATTTTGAACTGCCCCTCTTTCGAATAATGCCAGCCATGCATTTTTATCAAAAATCACACAAAAAAACGTTTATTTTTTTGAAAAAAAAAAGTCAAAACTTGTAAACTGACTGAAAAATAGATTAATATTTTTAAATGCACCATTGCTTCTTTGAAAACCAATGCATGATCAAAATTTCATCAAATTTAAGGCCGTTCCATCAGTGCAAGTCATATTTTCAATGTATACAAAAGCGAATTTCAAAAGTCCCGCCTAAAACCAGTCAGCTGTGAATTTCAAAAGTTCGGCCTATAACCTGTCAGCTGTGACCTGTCATTTGTCACGTCAGTGTATAAACCTACAGCGCCCCTCACCGTAGTTCGCACAACTAAAAACTTGGATCACTTTTACTCTATGGGAGACGCAATTCTAAGGAGGAATGTTTTGTGATCTGAACCTTTATTTTATTAGCCTATCCAGATTTCTCAAAACCGTTTGAACTTACCACTGACGCATCAAATTATGCAATTGGTGCAATATTGTCACAAAACGACCATCCAATATGCTATGCTTCAAGAACTTTAAATCCAGCCGAAATTAATTTTTCAACAATTGAAAAGGAATTATTAGCTATTGTGTGGAGTTGTGAATATTTTAGACCTTATCTCTTTGGTCATAAATTCACCACCATGACTGACCACAAACCCTTGCAATGGTTGTTCTCTCTAATAAAGGAACCTAGTTCCAGGTTAGTTAGATGGCGATTAAAACTTGAAGAATTTGATTATATAATTCAATATAAAAAAGGAAAATTAAATGGAGCGGCAGATGCATTATCTAGATAACCTCCAATAAATGATTTTAATCCATTTGAAACATCATCAGTAAATAATAATCCAGGAGATATCGATTATACAATAGACAACTTTTTGGATGATGACAATAATTATTTACCATTGGAGAAATCGGTACTTGATGATATTTTTCCTCCTGATGAAGAACCTAATAAAAATATCGAACTCGTAATAGAAGACGAAAATTCGGATCTTGGAACTATTCATTCAGCTCAAGAAAGCCCAATATTAGACAATCCCATTTCAGAAAAATCTGTCAAAACATATAAAAATCAAGTAGTTATGACTATGGGAGAAATGAGCGCACTCAAGTGCACTCAAGAACAAGTCTTTCAAAACAAGAGATCCTTCGTCACGATCTCAAGGGTTAATTCCAAAAAAACTATTATAGAGTTCATTAAAAAATACGTTGATCCTAAACAAACATATGCATTCCATTTCCGAACAAGTGAACTATCAGATTACTTTTCTTTAATTGCCCAAGAGTACTTCAAGAATTCAGCTTTTAAATTTGTCCAATGTCCTAAATTATTAGAAGACATCGTAACATTGGGTGATCAAAAACAAAAACTTGAATTACACCACACAACAAAAACTGCACATCCAGGAATTAATAAAATGAGATCTGCTTTGATATCGAAGTTTTATTGGCCGAACATGATTAAAGATATTGGAGATTACGTGAATAATTGTGAAATATGTCTACGGAATAAATATGACAGAAATCCTCCTGTTGTTAAATTTAATCTAACTCCAACATCAACGACACCATTCGAATATATTCATTTAGATACTTTCAAAATTTCAAATGAATCATTCCTGACAATAATTGACACCTTTTCACGTTATGGTCATGCATACCCAATTCAATCTTTAACTGGAATCTCGATAATTGAAAACTTATTCAACTTTATTAACCATCATGGATTACCATTAAAAATAACAACTGATTGCGGAACTGAATTTAAAAATTGTTGAAGATTTTTGTAAAGTCTATAAAATTGAATTACACTATACAACACCTAAAAATAGTAATTCCAATTCACCCGTAGAACGATTTCATTCCACATTGATTGAACATTATGAAAAAAGAAAATAAGAATTATAGTCCTATTCAATTAATGAAAAGAGCTGTATTAGCTTATAACAATCCAATTCATTCAGTAACTAAATTTACACCCTTTGAAATAATAAAAGGACATATTAATTCAAAGAGTCCATTTGATTTAACGGATCATAGAATAATATCAAATTATGTTCAAAATCAAAAAGAGAATGCTGCTCTGCTATATGAAAGAATTCAAGAACAAAATGCCCAAACGACAAAGAAAGTTATCTCTAAAAGAAATGAAAAAGAGATGAACCTATAGATTTCCCCGATAATGACCCTGTTTATATAAATAATAAGAATAGAAATAAGGACAAACCTAGATTTAAACAAGCTATTGTTAAAAATCAAAGTAAAAATAAAGCAGCACTAAAGGTACATACAGTGAGGACGTAAATAGTCCCCCCCCCCCTCTAACTTTTGAACGCATTAATATTTTTGGCTCAAATTTGGAGGTGTTGTTCAGGGTAGGCTTTACTAAGTTTTGACCTCAAAAAAAAAATTTCAACTGTCAAACTGACAGCTGGGCACCATTTTGAAACAAATTATTAAATGGAAAAGGGGGTCATGTGATACCTTATTTGAAAGGTCCTTCTATTCTCTTTTCACGCCCAAAGTTTGAAGTCCTTAGCACTTTTCTTAAGGAAATGGCGCCATATCGAAAATAAATTATTTGGGTCAAAATACTATCTCTAATTCTTAAAAGAACTTTATTAACAATAAAAAAACTAACCTATAACATAAATGATTGTTTCCACAACAGTATTTAATAAAAAAATTACAAAAAAATAACAAAAAAACCTAATACTAAAGATAATATTAAGAACGAAATCATGCAAAATTATTTAATTATTAATTCCTTATGAAAAATAATAAGGACTTCAAACTTTGGGAGTGAAAAGAGAATGGAAGGACCTTTCAAATAAAGTATCACATGACCCCCTTTTCCATTTAATTTTTTGTTTCAAAATGGTGCTCACCTGTCAGTTTGACAGATGAACATTTTTTTTTGAGGTCAAAACTTAGTAAAGCCTACCCTGAAACACACTTCCAAATTTGAGCCAAAAATATTAATGCGTTCAAAAGTTAGAGGGGGGGGGGACTATTTACGTCCTCACTGTATTTCAAAAATATAATAAGAAAACCTCGCATTAGAAAAAGACTTTCTTTTCAGACGAAATCTCGGAATCGGACAGAAGACAATAATGCTGTCAGTAATTCTGTTACTGTTTGTCATAAACCATATCAACGGCCAAGAAGAAATTCAAATGACTACTCTACGGAATCCGATAATTCCGATTCAATTATGCGAAGCAAAGCTTATCTATGATAAACACACATTTTTACATTATTTAGACCTAGAACCTATAATTAATCAACTTAACAATATAGAGGAACACTTTAAAATAATTAAGGAATATTTGGGAATTAAGAATACAACGTTGTTAGGAAGTAACCCAATATCTTATTACGGACTTCTACATGGTTCAATATTAAGAACTGAGTATCTGATTAAAACCACTCATGATAAATTGGAAAATTTACATCCACATATATCCGGAACTAGAAGAGGATTAATAAACTTCATCGGTACTGCAAGTAAATGGTTATTTGGTACTTTGGACGAAGACGATGCGGAAAGATATAACAAAGCAATCGAAACTCTAGAAACATCACAGAACAAAGTTGTAAAAAAGTTGAATTCTCAAATATCACTCTCAAAAATCTTGATTAAAAATTACAACTTAACAGTAACTATTTCACATCAAAATCAGAAAAAACTAGAGTATAGTCTAAAAATATTACAAGGAGTAATCGAAAAATCAATTAACAACATAAACAGTTATATTAATGTTCAAGGCATAATATATCAAATAAATTTAGACTGTCAAAACTTAATCACCTTTATTGATAATCTTGAAGAAGCAATTATGTTTGCAAAATTGAATACGTTGCATAATGCAATTATTTCGAGTTCGGATCTTAAGATAATATTGAAAGAACTCGATAACTTTTATGGCACAAATGAAATCCCAAAATTTGACAACATTTTATCATATTACCAACTCTTAGGAACACAAATTACTTTCTCTAAATCAAAATTAATTTTCGCCATTCACATTCCTATATTAAGATCAAATAGACTTGAGTTGTATCGCCTATTCCCAATAATCCAAAATAGAACCACATATATCTCAAAATACCCTTTCCTGGCACAAGCAGATGAAATCTCGCAATTTTTTAATGAAAATTGTCGTTTACTGGAAGAAACTTTCAACTGCACGAAAGAATTCAATTCTCCAGACACTTGTGCACTTGAAATTATGAAGGCGGAAGAAGTTCAAGATTGTCCATCTCTGAAGATCAACAGCTCAGAATCAATCAGCCAACAAATAACGCAGCAGAAAGTTTTAGTTTTACCAATGACTACTGCAACAATCTTCTCAAGATGCAAAACCGACCAATACCTCGAAATTCAAAGTCACGTCAACACTCATCAACATCCCACGGAAATGTGAAATCAAAATCAAATCCAAGAAGTTCATCAACGACGTCAGAATAAGTGAAGGGAAACCATTAATCTTACCCAAACTAGATTTCCATAATCTGGAACACAAGAATTTCATCTTCGAAACACCAAGTATAATTCAACCAGGTTTTAATCAAATCTATGAGTTGAATGAAATGGCGAACCAGTTGAAGCAAATAACCATCAATCCAGTGGAAAACCATAATCTGACAACAATGATAATAGTTATTAAAGTAATCATCACAATAGCTATTATTATCATTCTAATCATCTTCGCATGGAAAAAAAAAGAAAAGATCCTGCCGGCTAACATCCAGAAGTATTGGAAGAAGACAGAAGCTGAAGATGAACCACCACAACCTACCCCTAACACTTCATAAAAAACATCCTTTTTTTTTGTTCAGCTTAAGGAGGGAGGAGTTACATCCACAGAAAATGCGGACTTATTACATCATCACTAAAATGTTTGTATTTCTTAATCACTGTTTATTCCCACTAATAATTCTAATGCATAGACCATGTACCATTTGAGATTCTTCTGATTAAGGTGTTTATACTCAAGGACTGTTTATAGCTATTAAAATTAATGCATTGAAGATTGTGTGAGAACTGTGAGATTTTAAGATCATTCTCAAGCCATCCTCTGTACTACCAACTTGTATTCTCCGAAATTAAATAAATTTTGTTTTTATAAAGAAGTTTCATCTTTCACAAAATATAACTCGAGTGTCAGTTTTATAAAATAATGAGAAATAATTAATAGGGAGAAGGGTTAGTTTGGGTTGCAGTAAAAATAGGTGAATAATTCAAGTTAATTTGAGCATTTAAAGTAAGCGACTTGGTATTTTTCAACATATAGAAGTTTTGGAATCAGACTGAAAGAACATTTAAGATGTTTAAAGATTGGCTCTAAAGGTTTTTCTCATTTTCATCTCACCTCCTAGACAGTAACCACAATTTCAATTTTAAAGACGATTTCAAAATATTACACTGCAAATAAAGGTAACCTGCTTAATAACTTGGAAGTTTTGGAAATTCACAAATCTTTTAAAAATACTAAGTCGCTTACTTTAAATGTTCAAATTAACTTGAATTATTCACCTATTTTTACCTCAATAATTAAACCCTTTTCCCTATCAATTATTTCTCATTATTTAGTAGTTTAGGTTTAATGTAAGGTTAGGTTGCTCGCCCGTGTTGAGGTTATGATATCGTTCATGATTCAGCCACAGAATTTCTGTGATTCAGCAGTTAGCAGTTCTCTGATACCACTGCTAGGGTATGGATGTACTTTGTAAAAAAATTGCAATTTTCGTCCAACTTGTACCATTGTCCCCCCGTTCTAGATTGGTTTTGATCATACTTAGCATCTAGAATGCAAAGAGTTAAATTCAAAGGGAGTATTTCCGAACCAGTAGATGTTCAGTATGGAGTACGGCAAGGGACAGTTCTTGGACCATTGTTGTTTCTACTATATATCAATGATATCGTTAATGCAGTGGATCGAAGTGAGGTAGTGTTATTTGCTGACGACACAATGATTTTTGTTTCTGGAAACAATCTAACCCAAGTAGATATGCTTTGTAGTTTTGTGGCGCATCCATGATTTACCTGATTTTTTGGGTATTTCGCCACACCCTATCAAAAAACAATCAAACTAGTGTTAATATACCGGATCTTCTATCCCAGGCGGCACACTGCCGACATAATGACGTCAATTATTGGTCATTATTCGTCGGCGACGTCACGGGCCCAATATCGGACGTACTTATGACGTAACTTTCAGGACGACGTTTGTACGTCGTTTAATATCGTCTTTTTGACGTCATTTTTTGATTATCCTAGGACTCCTAAAAGTTGTGATTGGAAATTGATTGGTCGATATGTACCTATTCACCTATACAAGTTGTACGTGACCAGTCAAATAATTCTTTAAAACTGGGTATTTTTCATTATAACGTTGAAAAATTAATTATGAATTTACGAAATAGGATCAGCTAAGCTTTGTTCCCTCAGAACAATATCACATCTTTGAGAAATTTCTTGGGTTCGATATTTTATAATATTAATTTTCTACAAACAGGTTTTATTCAATATTGAACACCAATTCTCAAAATTGATTTGAGTTTGGCGCCTTGTAAGACATCGAGAAACATTTCGCTGTTGCCGCTATGTTTTTTATAGCAGAGGTTTTATCTACCGATATGGTATTATCCAGTATCATGTGACTATTCTACATTCACCATTAAGCATCTGCCGTATTAGATGTGTTCAAAATTAGTCAAGAATACAGTCGAAATGTTTGTAATAATATTCTATAATCTTCAACATGTACGTACTTCTGTGGAAAAAAATAGCTAGTTAGAAATACGGCAACATAGCTGCTCTGCTGTTCATAGGGCTATGCGCATTTAGCACCGTTTCATGGCATGTTCGTTTGATACAACGTACAAGTAGTGCAGTACGAATGTATCTTCATCCTGCTTTTAGCTCACGAGAAAGACGAGGGTAAAGATACATTCGGACTGCACACTACACTAAATCTACGTCATCAGCCCAGATTCTCTCTTTGCTGTTTGTCCCGCGTCCTGCTCACGGACTTGGTAAATGAAAATGGACTGCTAATGCAATGAGAAGAAAATCACTGGAGCATGGGCGCTGCCATGATGGGACAATTCTAGTTGGTGCTTCTGATTTTCAGTGGTGCCATCGTTGAAAAATGCAGAAATCTGTAATGCCTGATTTACATTGAATTCCGGTTCGAATTGGAACTGTCAAATTTCCGCTTCGCAAACGGGAATCATATGTCACCATTCACATTGAATTTGGCGTAGTCGTGACACAAGTAGATAGTAGCATTATATGATTCCCGTTTGCCAAGCGGAAATTTGACAGTTCCAATTCGAAAACAAATTGAATGTAAACCTTACCCTTACATACAGCTACCGTCTGATTTCGATTTCGAGGTCGAGGTTATTATTTGTTATTAATATAATAAGATAAAGGACGAAGGTTACTGGTGACTATTTCTTTTTTTTCTTCAAGAGTCTGTGACTTTGCGTTCCCGTGGTTTTTGTGCATATTGAAGAGAATATTATTACATCAATTCTAAAACCGCAGAATGCATAAATCATGAAACAAACATCCACTATCTCAAGTACCTTCTACCTATACCAATTTCCAGGATCCAAGTTACTCGTTACGAAATAGTAGGTGGGTAAGGTACAATAGATCAAGAGCTATTCGCTACTTATAATGCTGTTGAAAGGACATAATAGGTAATGATATTTTTGAAGAATTGAGTTGAATGAAGAATGAAGGCCCATTTTTATGTTAATAATAATCCAAGACAAAACGTTTCATAGTTTCATGTTTCATAGTTTTATAAGTATCTAGCATAATGTCAAAAACCCTGCACAAAATTACAATGTGAATGTGAATATTGAGTTTTGAGTACCTATAGGTATCTTCTTAAAATCCAATAATCCAAAATCCGAATCAAGATAATAGGCACAGGCCACTAATTTACTGTGATAATAGGAATAGTTGATGTGACATAACCTCAAAAACAAAATAATAATTAGCTGTCTTTCTGCATTTTCCAATGGCCGCATAAGAGGAATTGCAGCGCTAAATCGCTTTTTTTGAGCGATCTCACTGAAATGATAATTTCCACCACTGCATCACAGTTCCAGCGATAAAACGAAAGAAATATATTTTTTTCCGCTAGACCACTGTGCTGCAGCACAGGGAATCATGTCATTCCAGTAGGACCGCTCAAATATAGCGCTAGTTCTCGGAACGCAGCCATAAGTTGCATGTCAAAAAAATCAGAGACACCAACACAAATTGTCCCATCATGGCGGCGCCCATGCCTCAGTGATTTTTGGCAAGGTCGGCCATATTCATTAGCAGTCCAGTTTTTATATAGGTCCGTGGTCCTGCTACTAAGTGCAAGCAAAAGCAAACTGCAAATTGCAAATGGCGAATGGCGTGTATAGTGCTAGTGCACATTTTGTGGTGGTATAGTGTGTGATAAACCAATAATAGTGTTGTTGAAGTTCAACAGGTGTGAGACCATACTCCTTAAGGTGAGTCAAATTCGTTATCCTGTATTGTCGGTGCGAGTTCTTCAAATTAATGTGGGGTTTAGTGAACACATAAGCATAATTTTAATGATCAAGTCATAAGGCTCTCCATGAATGCATAAAGCATAAGAATTAAAGTCGTTTACTGCAGGCGTTATTTAATGCATATGAACTGTGAACTGTCATCATGTCATTGTTTTTGTGGTCATAATTTGTCAGATTCTCAATTATGATTAGTGTATGGAAATTTTTCCACTTAAAAACCCCACCATCTTGGACCATTGGATAAACACATGTGAGGATTGATTAAAAACCTCATCCCTGTCATCAGTCACAAACAGAAGCATGCCCAAATTCATTTTAGATGTCCTTTATCGGAGTGGAGTGTGCAGATGATGGTGGCGTTTCTCTAGTAAACGCTGCATGGCTGACACCACTAAAATGGGAAGTTTATTGGCCCCCGACAAGAACCACAAAGAACTTAAGTTTAAGACGGTCAGTAAAAAGTTACAGAACTTAATTAGACAGAAAAACCACCATCATGTAACACCAAGGGATCTGAATGAACCAAGCTACTTCCAGTTCCATGACAGAGTTAAGAATATTTCGGGGGCTGAGTTCGACAATGAAGAAATGGAATTACTGAACCTTGGCCTTAAATTCTCTATTAAAATCGATATTTCATCAAAAGACTTGTCACACTTTGCAATTGAGATGGATGTTTTGATCGAGCAAATCTCATCAGATATTGATATCAAGAAGTCATTGAGAGACGAGGTTCATATAGCCCTACACAGATTAAAGTCCCAAAAATACAAAACTGGCACATGCAAACAGCACCAACACCTCAACAATATCCTGAAAAGGATTAAGGAAAAAGTGAAAAGTCAGAAGCTTATTTTTTCGAAAGCAGATAAAGGCAATTGCCTGGTCATCATGAATATGGACGATTACATAACTAAAGTGGAAAATTAGCAACCCTTACAACAAATTCATCAATAAGACCAAATCATACATTAAAATTGTAGAAAACGTGCTGGAAAAATTCAAAGCACCAAGAACTCTGATCTCGAGCAATCCAACTTTGCCAAGGCTATATGGTCTCCCAAAAATCCACAAGGATGGAATACCAATCAGGCCAGTGGTTAGTTTCATAAATTCACCAGTAGTCATCCTGTCCAAATTTATACTGAACCTCATAAAGGACCTAACTATGTTTAAACCTAAACATACAGTTAACAACAATACGGAACTTGTAGACAAGCTGAAAGACACACAAATAGGGACAGATAGCCTGATGATATCATTTGATGTGAGCAACCTTTTTACCTCAATCCCAAGGAATGAGACGCTGGTGCTGGTCCGTAAGCTTCTGAGAGAAAAGCAAGTCGACGAAGGTAAAATAATAGACATATCAACACTTTTGAACCTCTGCTTGTCTCAAGATTTCTTCACTTTCAACAACAAAGTCTACCAACAAACAGAGGGCTTAGCAATGGGAAGTTGTTTGTCTCCTTTCCTGGCAGATTTGTTCATGCATAATCTAGAGACAAACTGCCTTTGCGATAACAAAGAGATAACAACATATTTCCGTTATGTCGACGATTGTTTCGTGATAATTAAAGGGAATCAAGAGACTGCTCTGAATGTTCTGTCAAGATTGAATAAAGCACACCCGAATATCAAATTCACACTAGAACTAGAAGAGAACCAAGCCATAAACTTTTTGGATCTCACAATACAACGCCCAGGACCAAATCTAGGATTCAAAATATACAGAAAGCCCACACAGACGGACCATGTCATTCACAACTCATCTCATCACCCTTTCCAACATAAGATGGCAGCTTTTAATTCATATATTTTCAGACTCCTCAGCATTCCACTCACAAAAGAGAATTTCGATTTGGAAATGAACATTTTGAAGGGAATTGCAAAGAACAATGGTTACAGCGCGGACTTGATTGACAGGAAGGTGAACAAAATGAAAACAAAAATATTGAGGAAATCGGTGTTCACTCAAGGTCCAACAGGGAACTCAAAATTTATTTCTATACCCTTTCTGGACACTGCCTTATCCAATGTGTATCTCATTCAACCAAGAATAACCTTAACAAATCGCTGGTCAACTCGGAAGATAAGATTGACAAACTTCATAAAAGTGGTAGGGGAGAGGGGGCACATTTAAACGCCTTCAAATTTGCCGCCATCTCCTACCAAATGTGTCCGATTTCCACATGCTTGTCAACGATAGTTGTCGGTGCCAGTCGGGAGCTCTTCCATTCAGTCATTGCTAATCATTAGTGGAGTGTGCAGCCGATTTACTTTTCGGAGCGGTTCAACTCTGACAGTCGATTTAAAATCGTTTGTTAAATAACTTTTATCGCACTAAGAGGTAAGTAAGTTTAAATATCCTCAATTGCTCCTTGGGATGTGTAGTTTCCTTTGTATTACATAGAACAGATAGTCATGGTTCGCACGTATAAGAAGAAACGTACAAAGCCGGACGTTCTAGAGGAGGACATGGAGGCAGCCATTCGTGCAGTGAGGGAAGAAAAAATGTCAATCCGTAAAGCTGCACTTACCTTTGGACTTGTACATACGGCTCTGTTCTATAGACTAAAACATCACAATGAAAATAAAATACAGAGGTTCGGCTCTAAGTACACAGCAAGACAAGTCTTCTCAACATACCAAGAGGCGATGTTAGAGGTATATATTCTAAAATGTTCAAAAACCAATTATGGGCTGACCTATAATGAAATAAGAAAGTTGGCATGCAGCTACGCTAGACTTCTCAAATGCTGATATCCAGATAAGTGGAATGTCACAAACATGGCTGACATAGATTGGTTGAAGTCATTCATGAAGCGACACGATAAACTCAGTTTAAGGAAACCAGAGAACACTAGTCTTGCCCGCGCCACTAGTTTCAACAGATCCAACGTTGATGAATTCTTCAAAAATTACGTGAGGGCCTTGAAAAGGTACCCTTTTACAGCTGAGAAAGTTTTCACTTGGACGAGACAGGCATAACAACTGTTGTTCAGGCTCCCCATGTTGTGGCGAAAAAAGGGACCAAACAGGTTGGACAAGCAGTGTCTGCTGAAAGAGGACAGTTGATTACCATGTGTGCTATCGTCAGTGCTTGTGGAAACACAATTCCGACAGTTTTTGTTTTTCCAAGGGCGAAGTTTCACGATACCATGCTTAGAGGAGCTCCACCAGGAAGTTTGGGCTTAGCTAACAGTCCCAAAAGTTGATGGATGACAGCACCATTATTCATCAAGGTCTTGAAGCATATTCAAAAACATACAAAATGCACTAAAGATGATCCTATATTAATTTTGATGGACAATCATGAGAGTCATTGCTCATTAGAAGCAGTTATTTATGCCAAGGAGAATGGCATGATGACACCTTTGTGATTTGGACAGGTACTAGGGAGGAATTAGATTCGTTTCTTACTTTTCTGAATGGTTTACATAAGAGCATTAAATTAACCATGGAGGTGGAGATGGATAGAACAATCAATTTTCTGGATCTGTCGATAACTAGAGAGAAGAATGTTCTATCTTACTCCATTTATAGAAAACCTACTCAGACGGACCACATAATACCTAATGACTCCAATCATGCTTTTTCTCAAAAGTTGGCGGCGTTCCATTCACTCATACATAGACTTTTCTCTATCCCTTTGTCATCTCTCAATTTCATGAAAGAGGTAAATATTATTTATCAGATTGCCGTAAATAATGGTTACAAGAAGAAGTTGGTTGACACTTTGATAAACAATAAGTTCAAAAAACTTCAAAGAGGCCTTTTAGATACAGTGAATTTGTCAGTTCCTCCTTGGCAACCACCGAGATATATAAAGCTAACCTATTTAGGCCCTATATCATTCAAATTTGGTAATGTTCTGAGAAAATTGTATAACAACATAAAAATAGTCTATAGTTCAACTTGCAATATGAGAAATTTATTCTCTAGAGTAAAAGATAAGATCGAGGTGTCAGGAAAGAGTGGAGTGTACAGGCTGTCATGTAACGATTGTCCATCAAAGTATGTAGGAAAAACGGGTAGGAATTATAAGATCAGAGTACAGGAACATCTTAACTCTTTAAAGTCGCCCAACGATAATAGATCCTCGTTTGGAGTTCATCTCAAGGAATTCGGACATACTTTTTCTTTCGATCATAATTTTGAAATTCTACACAATGTCAACGTTGGTAAACGTTTGGATGTTCTAGAAAACTTAGAAATAGCTAGGACATCAGTTGGAGGCAATTTTTCAGAGGCAGCACGGCTGATCAAGCTGTTTGAACCACCAAGAAGGCGCATTAGACACTCCCAAGTTTGAGATAGTAGGATTAGTAGGGTTATGTATGTTTTGTTTTGATGATCAGTATTGATTTTCACTATTTTACTTATATTTCTGTGTTAAGTGTTTTAAGTGATGTGATACTGATTCCACGTGAGCCGTTGTTCTTTTTGTAAATGTGATGTATTATTTTTATATGTGAGTCTTTTTACTTTATTTTTTGGACAACCTCCAATGATTAAATTTTTTAAAAATTATTTCCAGACCGCTCAACTCTTGAAAATGGCATTAGCCGAAACGCGTCGAGTGTGATTTTAATATTATATTTTGTGAAGACTTTTCGGACCTTTTTTCCACCTATCCTTTATAGAATGGCATAAGACTGGTAACTTTCCCACCCCATGGCACTCATCGGATGCAGCCATTAGATGTTGCAGTGATGGGTCCATTGAAGTCAAAATTGTCTGTAGCTCAAAATGATTGGCTATTGAGTAATCCTGGTAAAACCATAACCATTCATGATCTAGCCGGATTGGTGAACATAGCATACGAAAATTCTTTTACCATCAAGAACATTGTTTCTGGATCAAACAGATGCGGGTTAGTGGGGAGAAGGACGGTGTAAAACAAAACACTCAGTTATTGATTTCCCGACGTTTCGGTAATTTCTTTTTCTTTCTCAAGGGTTAATCAGATTGAGTGTGTTGGATAACAAAAAAAAAATAAAAAAAAAAACACATGTACATGATGTTAAAATACAGAGAACGAAAACTAAGATTGATCTGTTTGTGCAAGTCACACTAATGTGTTGTTGGTATTGATGTTCTTTCATATTTATAACATGTATTCTTAGTTTTCGTTCTCTGTATTTTAACATCATGTACATGTGTTTTTTTTTTTTTTTTTTTTTTTTTTTTGTTATCCAACACACTCAATCTGATTAACCCTTGAGAAAGGTCACAATAAATGACCGAAACGTCGGGAAATCAATAACTGAGTGTTTTGTTTTACACCGTCCTTCTCCCCACTAACCCGCATCTGTTTGATCTAACTTAAGGACGCAAACCTATACAAATATTGTTTCTGGATTTTCGAAAACGGGCACTTGGCCCGTTTCAAGAAATATTTTCACTGATGATGACTTCGAGGCTGCTTTTGTAACGGATAGGCCTATTCATCAGGCAGAAGGTCTGTCAGCTTCTAACAATTTGTGCAGAACTTTGCAAAAATCGAGTGACGACCCCTCGCTACCTTGCTCTTCGGCTTCTCTGCAATATCCTGGCATTTCTACTTTCCATCCACAATTAAATACATCTTGTGAATTGGAGGAACCTAGATTTTTGACAGCTGTTCAACAACCTGAGAAATCTGCTACGACTTCAGGAGTGAATTCATCAACTGATTCCGTTCCTTCACTTTTGTCGCCTGCAATAATACGACCCCTACCTAAAGCTTCTCCTCGCAAGCAGAACGGACCTCAACAAGGCAGAAAAAGGAAATCAAGAATTTTGACTAAGACTCCGGAAAAAATTAAAATTGAAATTGAAACTTTGAATCGTCTGAATAAAAAGAAGTCACCAACACCCCTTAATTGGAGAGAAAATCAGAAAACGCTAGCGCAAATTAAGAAGAAGAAAAGAACTAAAGAAACGATGTATGAGACAGACAATGAAGATGATTTTTTCATCCATGATGAGTCGGACTCAGAGGAGTTCGTCGGTGAGGAGATTGATAATTTGGAGCGAAATCCGACAGAGTTAGAGGAAAAAGACTTTGTCCTCATCAAATTCACCAGAAAATTAATAAAATATTTTGTTGCACAAGTCGACAAAAAGATTGATAAACACGAATATAGAGTGTTAGAAGTTCCAGAATGTTTTACATTATGTTTTTATTGAACCCATTTTTGAATTAAGGCAGACCTTTTAGATAGTGTTTCAGAACGGGTAGATCTGAAACATTTACATATTTTGGCGACCGTGACAGGACACCGTCTGTTTTGATATTATGGAGAAAACCAAAAAAGCTTTGGCGATTCAACGGAATGCTTTTAAGAGGATTCATGATGGTATGGAAGACCAAATAGCACAAGATAAGTACGATTTATTAGAATTACAAAGCAAAGTGACACTCTTGAATGAAAAAATATCTAGTATGAATGAGCTTAATCAACTTTTAATGGATTTAATGTTGAACGATGAAACAGATATTGATGTCATAAATTCAGAGATACAAATAGCTGATGAATTTTCCTCCGAATTTCTCAAAATTAAATTAAAAGTTGATCAAATGACATCAGGTACGAGTGACAGATGCATCAACTCTGAACAAAAAAGAAGATTTCGGCTTCCTACTGTTGAATTTAAAAAATTTGGTGGAGATTTAAAAGATTGGTTGCCTTTCTGGAGTCAGTTTCGCCGAATTGACAAAGATTCAGAAATTGAAGATGAAGATAAATTTCATTACTTATTTCAATCTACCGTGCCAAATTCTCGAGCAAGGCAGCTAGTTGAAAGTTACCCTCAGACAAAAGGAAATTATCCTAAAGTTATTGACGCTTTAAAGCAACGTTTTGGCAAACAAGATCTATTAGTTGAAGTTTATGTAAGAGAGCTGCTTAATCTAGTTTTGAATAGTATGAATAGGAAAACAAAACTTTCTTCTTTCTACGACAAAATTGAATCGCAACTTAGAGCTTTGGACACTCTTGGGGTTACTTCAGATACTTGTGCTGCGATGCTCTACCCTCTGGTAGAGTCTTGTATGGGTGAAAGGCTTATAAGAATTTGTCAGAGGAGTCAATTATATACCGATAACTGTGATTTGAAAAAACGTTTGGATAATTTGATGGAGTTTATGAGAAAAGAAGTGGAGAATGAAGATCGCGTTTCCCTAGCTGCCAGTGGGTTCGAAAAACAAGAAAAAAGAAAGTCAGCCGATGAAGACCAGAGAAATATTTTACACACTGCTTCAGATCTCATAAATCGAAACGAAAACAGATCTTCTTGTCGTTGTATATTTTGTTCCGGTTCACATATGAGCGAAAAATGTACTGAAGCTCTGAAATGGCCACTGAGTAGAAGAAAGGAAAAGTTGACATGTCAAGGCTGTTGTTATTTCTGTCTCAAATTTGGTCATGTAGCGAGGAGATGCAGAGTGAAAATTCAATGTAATAATTGTAGTGGAAGACATTTTGCAGTGGTTTGTCCAAGCCAAGAAAAATCTCCGCTTGAAAAAGAACTAACTCCAGGAAGTTCGTGTGAACAAAACCTATCGAATCAGACTTTCACAGAAGTGTTTTTGCAAACGATGGTGGTGCGTCTCAGAGGAGAGAATAATAAGAGTAGGTTTGCCAGACTAATTTTTGATACGGGTTCGCAGAAGTCGTACATTATGAGGAGCACCGCTTTAGAAATGGGGTATTCTGTGCTTAGAGAGGAGCAGTTGGTACATTCGCTGTTTGGAGGTTCGCAAGCTGATACCTTGGAACATTCTTGTTTTAAAGTAAGATTATGTAGTTTGACTAATGATTACGCATGTAATTTCAATGCATTGGATCAAACCATAATTTGTAAAGACGTTGTTTCTATTAGAAATGGACCATGGTTCTCTGAGTTGGAAAAGTTGGATATAGAAATAACTGATACTTCTGATGGGCCTATTGAGGTTTTGATAGGCGCGGATATTGCCGGAAAGCTATTTACTGGGAAAAAATATGAGCTAACCTGTGGTTTGGTTGCCTTCCATACCCTACTTGGATGGACATTGATGGGAAAGATAAACACGAACATATCTCTTAATTATTCTCCCACTCTGGTTTCTTCATTGATTTCTCAAGATGTGTCAATATCAAATCTTTGGAGACTTGATGTTCTTGGAATCCAAGATCCTGGGGAAAGGAAAAGTTCGAGAGATAAAGAAAAAGAAGTTATAGACCATTTTCTCAACACTGTACGGAGAAGAAACGATGGTAGATACGAAGTGAGTATGCCTTGGATTGAAGGACATCCTCCGCTTCTATCCAATTATGATCTTGCCATAAAAAGACTTCATAGTTCCACAAAGAAGTTGAGAGATGATGGTCATCTTGAAAAATATGATTCGGTTTTTGATAGTTGGTTGAAAGAAGAGATCATAGAAGAGATTCCGAGTACAACAAATTCACAAACAGTTTTCAAGTCTGGACATCACCTTGCGCATCATCCTGTATACAATTTTCAGAGTGCGAGTACCCCCATACGTCCAGTTTTTGATGTCTCAGCAAGACAAAAGAACCAGCCATCCTTAAATCAATGTCTAGAAAAGGGGATTAATCTCATCGATCTGATACCTTCTATATTAATCCGTTTTCGTTTAGAAAAGATAGGTGTAATAGCTGATATCAAGAAAGCATTTTTGCAAATTGGGCTTTCCGAAAATGATAGAGATTTTGTCAAATTTATATGGTTTGATAAACTTCAGAGTCTGAAAATATTCAGGCATTCAAGAGTGGTTTTTGGAATAAACTGTAGTCCCTTTTTGTTAGGAGCTGTCTTGACCTATCATTTCGAAAATGTGATGAAACGGAATTCTTCAGAAACGATTTATTCATTTGAGGTCCTAGAGAAATTGACAAACGCTTTCTATGTTGACAATGTTGTGACCAGTATTGGAGAACATCTTTTGGACCGCTTTGTGGATGAATCTACTAGAATATTGGCTGAAGGCAGGTTCGAGTTGAGGGGATGGGAGTACACATTGCCAAGGGAAGATTTTTCGAATTTCACTGACTCATTTATTGTACATGTTTTAGGAATACTTTGGAATCGTTTTGAAGACACTTTACAGCTATCACTTGAATGGTTTCAGAAATTGGATACGAGCAAGATAACAAAACGTGTAGTTTTGTCAGCAGCACATAAGATTTTTGATCCAATTGGTTTTTGCTGTCCAGTGTCTCTTTTCCCCAAGTGTTTATTGCAGAAAACATGGGCTCTGAAATTAGGTTGGGACGATGAATTGCCAAAAGAATTTGCTGATTGTTTTTTATCATGGTTCAATAATATTCCAGTATTGTACAATTTGAAGATTCCTCGTTGGATTTCATTTAAATCAAATGAAAAATCTTGGTCCTTGCACGTTTTCTGTGATGCCAGTGCTGAAGCTTACTCAACCTGTATATTTTTGAGGACTCATGACGACCGAAGAATTCTGGTACAATTGGTCCAGGCAAAATCGAGAGTGGCACCCATGAAGAAATTGAGCATACCTCGGTTAGAGTTGTTAGCTGCAACAATTGGTGCCAGGTTGAGTCAAACTGTGATTTCCAACATCGATATAAATTTGCAAGTTTATTTTTGGACTGATTCAAGCACAGTTCTGAGTTGGATAAAATCTGAAGAACAATGGAAACCATATGTTTGGAATAGAGTACAGGAAATAAGAAGTCTCACAAACAAAAACGACTGGTACTACGTTCCTGGTAAACAAAATCCAGCTGATCTTCCATCTCGTGGCTGTCCCGCGAAGAAATTAGTAGATGGAAGATGGTGGGAGGGACCTTCATGGCTCTACCGACCTGAAAAGGATTGGTTCACAGGAGATGTTCCATGTAATGAAGATGAGGTTTGTTTGGAGAAGAAAAGAAGCGTTACTTCTTTCCTCACATGTGTTAAAAAAGATTTTTCCTGGTACTATCACTATTTTTCGGACTATGATAAAAAAGTTTCCATGATAGCTTTGACAAGAAGATTCATAGATAACACCAAGAAGTTACAACCCATATTTTCAACCGTTTTGACCACTGTAGAAAGAGAACTAGCAGAGAAATGTATTATTCGTCTTATTCAAGAAGAATGTTTTGAGTCAATCAGAGATCCAAAACTCATCTCCTTATGTACCTTTCTTGATGAAGATGGAGTGATTAGAATCAAAACGAAGATATCAGATAGAGACGATTTGAGAAATTTCCGTTTTCCTTTTATTTTGCCCTCAAAACATGAAGTGGTGAGACGCCTAATACAGAAGGAGCACTTGAGAAACTGTCACGCCGGAGTCCAATCTCTTGTTTGTATTTTAAGAGAACGGTTTTGGATTTTACAATGTAGGAGGACTGTTAAATCCGTAGTGTCCGCATGTACTATTTGTCAAAGATTCAACAGAAGACCTCTGGATAGTGCACCTATTCCTTTACCGGCACATCGAGTTCGACAAGCTTCAGTGTTTGAAATAACAGGTGCTGATTTGGCTGGTCCATTGCACTTGAGGACTGGAGAAAAGGTCTGGATTGTTCTATTTACTTGTGCTATCTATCGTGCTGTTCATTTGGAATTGGTGTCATCTTTGACAACAAATGTGTTCCTGCAATCTATAAGAAGATTTATTTCACGGCGAGGAAGACCATCAACGATTTACTCGGATAATGCGACGAATTTTGTAGGAGCAGAAAACTTGCTCAAGAAATTGGATTGGACAATTATTACGAATGAAACAGGTGTCATGAAAATAGAATGGAAATTCATACCTCCAACAGCAACTTGGTGGGGCGGTTGGTGGGAGAGACTCATACGGATGATGAAAGACATTCTCAAGAAAATCTTGGGAAAAGCACATCTTTCTTTGGAAGAACTCACAACTGTTTTGTGTGACTGTGAAGCGTTATTAAACTCAAGACCCTTGACATATATTTCTGAAAATCCTGAAGATTTATCAACGTTAACTCCAGCAATGTTCCTACAAGACATAAAAAACGTTGGTGTACCAGATTTTGATGCTATAGAAGCAGATGACTTGAGAAAACGAAACAGATACAGGTTCAAGCTGAAAACTGATCTTACTAAGAGGTTCACATCTGAGTATTTGGGTCAACTTCTGCTATTTTCAAAAGGAAAGCAACAGAAAAAAGAACTTTGTGTCGGAGATATTGTTTTAATAATGGATTTTAGTTTGAATAAAATTAATTGGCCTCTAGGACGTATCTGTGGTTTGATTTCTGGTCGAGATGGGGAAAGAAGGTTAGCCAAAGTGAAGACTTCGACAGGAGAACTGTTGAGACCCATACAGCGTCTATGCCTCTTGGAGATGGACAAAAGAGAGTTACCAGTTGGTCCCAAAGAAGATCAAGATGATAGCACCGAACTTTTCCATGATACAGTGATGACGAGATATGGACGAAAAGTTAGGAAACCCGACTTCTATGGATATTGAAATTTGTGTCACTAAATTGTTATTTGCGTGACACAAGGTGGAAGTATGTTAGAAGTTCCAGAATGTTTTACATTATGTTTTTATTGAACCCATTTTTGAATTAATTAGATTGTGATTGATGTATGTCATGAATAGAAAAAGGTATAAAACGGAAAAGCATTTTTGTTAAAGCTCTTGGTGATTTTGTTGAGGAAAACAGACAGGACCTTTTAGATAGTGTTTCAGAACGGGTAGGTCTGAAACATTTACATAGAGTGAAATATTTGAAGAGGCAAATGACAAAAAATGGCAGGCGATTCAAATTCATTCTTCCAGACGAACCGGAGCAAATCGACGTCAATATAAGTGATATTGTACTAAAACTTCCCAAACCGTTGACTCATGGTGGAACTTCAAGGACAAAGACTTTGATGACTTTCGGTGTCGATTTTACACAATATAGTATTGAATAACCTTTGATGTTCAATCGTGCCCCATGTGGTGTTCAATTCTACCCCCATCATGAGGTACATTTGAACATGTTTTGAGAGTTGAATGTTTATGTTTTTTGGCTTTCGGTTTGACAGGTTTTGGTTTGTAGTTGTATTACTATATTGCAGAAAACTAAGACTGTGCTTTTACCAAATATTGTCAAAACTTGTTTTATTTTGCCGATACTCGGGTTTTTCTAAAAATCGGTCAAATCTGCCCCCCTCTCCCCTATATACAAATTAAGCTGTTCTGAATGTGATACGACATATGTTGGAAGAACTTGCAGAGCACTACATACTCGGATCAAGGAATATATAAAAAACCCTAATAAATCTCCCTTTGGGCACCACCTAAAGATGTCAAAACACAAATTCGATCCGGAAGAAGATTCAAGGTTGCTGGTGAACGTGCAGAGTAGAAATTTTCTTCGACTGGACTTTCTTGAGGATGCAGAGATAAGCAAGGAAATGAGGAGAAACAGCAAATGCTTAAACACCCAGGTAATACTAAACTCCATGTAGAGAATTTGTATCAGCCTTGCACTATGTTGCCAAGTGAATTGAGAGTAGGCCGTTTGATCTCTGCAGTACTGGTCCATTTTAACGTTTAATATGTCATCGAAGGTTATTAAGTTAGGTTAAGTGACATTTCATCTTTTAAAACTTTGTTTATGTTTCTGAATTTTGTACTTCGGTTTTTAATTGAGTGATGTTTAATTATTTACATGTGGTGACTGCGTGTTATACAATTTAATGTGTTTTGTCTGTGAACGCGACTCTTCTGTTGGAAAATGTCCCACTATCTAAAATTGTTTGACATGTAAGTTTATGAAAAGACAAATTGATTGATAACTATTGAACAGCTTCTCTTTTCTGAAAATTTCTAGACTGAAGCACTGAAGATGGCTTTGCAAGCCGAAAGCGCTCTGCAGTAATAAACAACTTCTTAATACACGATAAGTACATAATTTCTTCCTACTTTGGATATACTACGTGTACTCAGCTATCCCCCACTTTGCATCACTTCATTAATGTGTTACGATCTGGAGAAGATCCTCCTGAAGATGGAAGTTGGAAACTTTGTGCAGTGAAACGCATATTTTTTCAAACAGGTGAGTGCAGTACTTATCACTCCCAGTCTGTTATTTATATTCTTATAACCAGAAGAGAAGTACGTATTGTAATCACGCAATAATCATGATTCTAAACCAGGGTGGTTCTGGAGCACTTTAGGACCCCTCCAATTTTGCTCTTTTGAAGATTTTTTTTGAAAGATAACGTTGAATCTCATATTTTTGTACAAAAAAAAATATGGAATATGTATTATTTTTAATAAAAACAAAAAAAAAATCAATTACCTGTATGAAGATGCAAGATTAGGGTTAGATCTGCTGTTAATTTAAAAACAAAACCTTGATATGATTTGAATTCTCGTTTCAGCCACGTTTTTCAATTAAATAATGGAGCGATAGCGATTATTCTATTATTAAACCGATAAAGAATATTTTTCTGTTGTGTCTGGTTTTGGTTAGTTTTTGCTAATTCCAATAGATGTCGCGTGAGCGACGTCTTAGTAAGACACAACTTCTTGAATAGTTTTGGATTTTGATCTAGTTTTTGAGAATAAGGTTTGACGATTGTGACTGTTGAACGTGATTTTCAAGGAGTTTTCGCATTAACAGCATTGAAAATCGTTAAATTTTTAGACTTTTGAAATGTTGTATTTTTTTAATACCTCATATTCCATAAATTTTTTTGTTCTAATGTCTTTTTTACACTATATTTCATCTATTGTTTAAAAAGAAAGTTGCAAATTCGAGGGGTCCTAATACATATGTACCAGATAAGTAACTTCATTTACATGTTTAGAAGTGTAGAGTACAAAAATAATTGGTTCTGGTGCACTTTAGGCTCTTTTCAAGGTTTTTTTTTGAAAGAGAACGTTGAATCCGAGGTTGAATCTTTTATTCTTGTACAAGAAAAAATATGGAATATTCATTATTTTCAACAAAAGCAAGGTTCTAGTTACTTTTAAGTATGTTCGTATTTTGCTGATTTGGAACGTAAAATGCATTACTTACAACTTTAAGCACATGTTTGAACTGAAACCGGTATGGATAAAGTTGATTTTATGGAGAAATCACCTAAAAAATCGTAAAATTATTTGAATGAATACCAATGCATACTAATCTATTACGCCATTGCTTATTTACTTCCTTCACTTCTCAATCGTTGATGTGATCGAACTACTCGAAGCAAGTCATGTGACTTACACGTCGGTTGGACGAGATGATACATTACCCGAGCTCCATCGTTGCCAAATCATGCGTTATTGTTGACAGTGTCACTTCCAGCTGTTATTTAAGCGGGGTATTTAAAAATCTAGATGACGCTTCAGTTAATCCTGTTTTATTTTTCTTTTAAGCGCGATATTCAAAAACGTGTGATGCTCCAGCTTATTGTGTTTTATGTTTTTTGAGCCGGATAAAAAGTTAAGAAGTCTAAAGGGTATCGTTTATGCCAGGGATAACAAACTACAGAATGTATCCCATTTTTTCCAACAATACGATGTAAGCAATCGGTATAATATATGAACATTCACCTTATTAAGAACCTTTGTTTTATATATTATAATAATATAATAGATTTTTAGTTGTTAGGATAGAAAATTTCGAAAGTTGTAAAATCGAGTATGTTTTAAAAATAAGAAATGCGTTATAATTATTATAATATTATTATGTTCATATTTGAATATAATAAATATACAATACATAATATACTCAATAACGGCTGCGTCTCAAGCATTTAGCATTTGTGCTTATCTCTCAAATCTATAATTTCTGAACTTGAAACAAATGCATGCATGCATAATGCATAGTATAGAATATAATAATGTATAGGGATTGAAAAGATTATTGACAAACGACTTATGGCTTTGAAATTGGGTCGAGTAACCTCTACAGGGTGGACCAGAAGTAATGGGTCATACGGTAATAGTAGATTCGTTACACAAAAATATTGCGACAGACCTCAATTTGTCACATCCGAAAGTTGATATTAACAGAGATACAGGGTGTCAAAGTTGAATTTTGATATTTGATTTTTTCAAATAACTTTTAAAATAATCATGTTATTTTGATGAAATTTTGTACATAGGGGATGTTTGATATGCAAAATTCATATCTGGTCTTGGTATGGATCTAACATGTAGGGAGCGCCACTTATACATCTTTCAACTCATTCAAATAGTTATAATTTTCTTGTACGCACTCGAACATTTTTTTTGAATTGAAAAAATTATCTTTCTACGTAAAAAAGGTACACTGTGTAAGAGTCGATAGGAGTGACCATTTTCAAGATATTTGCCCTTGAAGTAATCTATGCAACAACAACAGGTAACGCGAGAGCTTGCATATACGTGAGAAACGGAGTGCAGGCTCTCAATATTAAAGAACTAAATTCCAGGGATCAAGTAGCCGTCCAACTAAGCTACAAAGAGGAAGGAACCCAGAAGGACATCATAACAGCCTCGGTTTACCTTACCTACGATGCACCCAGACCCCCACCATCTAAAGACCTGGAGAAACTAGTGAATCACTGTGGGCAGAGAAACCTACAGTGTAGAATAGGTATGGACGCCAAGTCGCATCACACCATCTGGGGGAGCAGCGATATCAACAAAAGAGGTGAGTCTTTATTGGATTTTATTATAACCCATGATTTGGAGATTCTAAACAAGGGCAACAAGCCTACTTTTGCAAACCGCATACGGTCGGAAGTTATTGATGTCACTCTGTCCACCTCCCGTAATAATCCCGATATCCAGCGGTGGCGCGTATCCGATGAACCATCCCTGTCGGACCATAGGTATATACTGATGGAAGTCAATAGTATTGACAAGCCGTCAGAAATGTACCGCAACCCACGCAAAACGAACTGGACTGAATACCGGGAGGAGCTGGAGGCGAGGTTGAGCGGGATCAAGGAACGTATGCGTAACAGATTTGATGTTGAGGTGGTAGCAGAACAACTACAAAACGCTATAATTTACTCATACCATCAAAGCTGTCCGCTAATCCGGCGTTCTTCATGCAAGGACACAACCTGGTGGAACGAGAAACTTGACAAGATGAAGGGGGAAACACGCAGACTCTTCAATGTGGCCAAGAAAACCGGTGAATGGGATGAATACCACCATACTCTGACGAAATACAACAAAGAAGTAAGGGAAGCTAAGAGGAACTCCTGGAGGAAGTTTTGCACTGAGGTCGAAAAAACCTCGGAAGGCGCACGCCTTCAGAGAATCCTAGCTAAAGACCCCCTTCCACCAATGGGAACACTAAAGAAACCAAATGGGGAATACACGAAAAATGGCGAAGAAACCATTGAGACACTACTCAGGGCACACTTTCCAGACTCGACCATAATCAACTCGCAACAGGGAGTCAACACCCTATCTCCTGAGATCCTCCGGATGAGAGGATCAAGAGATGATTGGGTCATAGCCCGACAGATTGTGACACCAAATAGAATCGAATGGGCCATAAACTCATTCGAACCATACAAAGCACCTGGATGCGATGGGATAATACCGGCACACCTGCAGCAGGGCGAAGCCCAACTCATATCGATGCTTTGCCAACTATTCAGAGCAAGCCTGGCAACGGGACACATACCCATGATATGGAAACTCTCACGAGTGGTCTTTATACCGAAACCCGGGAAAGCCCAAGCCTCAGCCCAAGGCATTCAGACCAATAAATCTCTCGTCGTTTCTACTCAAAACGATGGAGAAAGTGATTGAAAGGCACATTAGGGAGACCTCCCTAATAGAGAGGCAACTACACAAAAACCAAAACACCTATCAACCTGGTAAATCATGTGAAACTGCTCTGCATGAACTTGTTCATAAAATAGAGCAACCACTGAACAACCAAGGAGTTGCCCTAGCTGCATTCCATGATATAGAAGGAGCATTTGATCACACCTCCTGCGATTCAATGACCACCGCAATCAATCGGCGTGGAATTAAAGACACAGTTTGTAGGTGGATAAGAAACATGCTGAAAGGTAGGAGAATTCAAGCAACTATGCTTGACAAAACTGTAACTATAGAGGCAGCTAAAGGCTGCCCCCAGGGTGGAGTCTTGTCCCCTCTCCTCTGGAACCTAGTCGCAGATGAACTACTGGTAGAG